>HG991999.1:9135564-10385564 GCA_905220435.1 Amphipyra tragopoginis | reverse complement strand
ACGCACACCATACAATCAACTTTTTGCCGAGAACAAAATGGCTGCTGCCCTATGATTGGTCGCCTGAGGTTCAGACAGTGACAGCTAATGTTTCCAGTATTAAAGTTTTAAAAAATACATTTTTCGCGACTAAATAATGTGTTACATAAATGAAATAACATCGATGAAGTAATTTTGAGACCAGTTTTATTTTTTATTTAAAACTATAATATATATTTCAAATGAATTTTCAAGGATTCTACGCACATTTTACAGTGTTATTTGAGAGGATAGCCAATTTTGTTTAATAATAAATATAATACTTTTAATGTTTTTTCAAGTTTAAAATATCAGTGCTGGAAGTTGGACAGACGTTTTTTGTAGGAAGACCAGAAGACACGCCTTTAAAAATGTCGCAATATTTAAAAAACGAGGTATCAACTACCAACAATAACATTTATAATACAATATAAAGAAGGGCTTCTTTGTAATATTCAGTTTTTTATTAATACACACATCAAAAGTGTCTAGGGATCAAGCATTTTTATGCGGATTTCTTGAGATTGAGATGTGGCTTTGTAATAAATTTATGATTTTATAAATTTATATGGATCCTTTTTGGTGCATTTCATAATTTGAATCAGGAACTGTGAATCAAATTCGAGTAAAAGATGAAAATCAGCTGTCAATATTTTCCCTATAAAAACATACAACGCATTGAAGACATTATTAGTGCTACTGTTTCCCTACTACTGATTAAAACCAACGTTATTATGGAGCGGCGACGTCATTTAAGCAGGGAAGAAATGCTCAGAGCCGTGGGAATGATAGAAGCTGGTTCCCGGCAACGTACTGTGGCTTTAGCTCTGAATACAAGTCAGAGTGTTATCAGTCGACTTTGGACACGTTACCGAAGCACTGGTACCGTGGCTGAGCGCCATGGAGGACGGTATCGCTGCACCACACGGAGACAAGACCGATACATTCAAATCTTAACTCGAAGAGCTCCAACAATAACCGCCATGATGTTAGCCGTGAGGCTTCATCACTCTTCAGGGAACTTAATTAGCGACCAAACAGTCAGAAACCGCTTGCATGAAGTGAACCTTCATTCCCGAAGACCGCTACGGGTACCACCTATAGCAATGCACAATCGTAGGATTCGATATCAATGGGCTCTTGGACACAGAAATTGGGCAGAAGAACAATGGCGTTTCGTGTGCTTTTCTGATGAGTCTCGTTTTGGTATGAGACCGGATACAAGACGTATACGACACTGGAGAACCCCTGGACGCCAACAGCGATTAAAATCCTGCCAGGAAGTCCATCCTTATAGTGGTGGAACCATCATGGTATGGGCGGGTATTTGGATCGGCGGAAGAACTGAGTTGATTTGGATCAGAGGCAACCTCAACGCTCAAATTTATGCTGAGACGATTGTATCAGACGTCATCGTTCCTCTACAAGCGCAAATCGGTCCCTTATTTCAGTTAATGCATGATAATGCACGACCGCACACCGCAAGAGTTGTAAGACAGACTCTCGCCGCAGCTAACATCAATGTCCTGCCCTGGCCTGCTCAGTCGCCAGACTTGAACCCGATTGAGCATGCATGGGATATGCTACAGAGAAGAGCTCTGCCGAATATGGACGGTATCCAGTCGCAAGAAGACCTTTTTTTGTTGTTGCAACGAACATGGGCGGCCATTCCACAGCGTGATTTGGATGAACTCATTTTGAGTATGCCAAACCGATGTTCTTGTGTTGTTAGTGTTCGCGGTAGAAACACGGATTATTAATTGTTTAAGTTACCCAATAAAATTTTAAAGAAAACTGTTATTTCAGTCTTTTTTTCGAACTTTTGTGTTAGTGGTTCAAATGTCAAAAATCCCTTTATTAGGAAAATGGCAAATTTCTTTATTAATGCAAAGGTGACTTGGTTTATCGTTACTGTGACAAACGAAAACACTTTATTTGATGAATCCTTAAAGAAAATTTTAATTAATATCAATCAGGAGAAAAGTTATTGCAAAAATATATGTTGATCCCTAGACACTTTTGATGTGTGTATTTCCCTGACAGTTTTTTAGTAGAAATTAAGGAAAGATGATGGACAAGTAAATTTTCTGAAATGAGCAATTATTTTGATTTTGACCCACATAATTTTTCAAAGTGATCGCAAACTCTTTTTGATGTGTGTAATATAATATAATTGTAATAAAAAAATGTAAATAAATAATAATATAATTAACAATGGAGTACTATGGGTACTTATTCATCACTAATCCTCTGCCAAACCCTTCGCGATACAGGCGTGATGGTATGTTATAAAAGCAAAGAAAAGATAAAAAAATGAAACCGGCCAAGTGTGAGTCGGACTCGCGCACGTAGTGTTCCGTATCATTATCTATAAAACCGGCAAAAAAATCACGTTTGTTGTTTGGGAGCCCCCTTAAATATTCATTTTATTCTGTTTTTTAGTATTTGTTGTTATAGCGGTAACAGAAATACATCATCTGTGAAAATTTCAACTGTCTAACTATCACAGTTCATGAAATACAGCCTGGTGACAGACGGACGGACGGAATTAATTAAACTAAGACCTACCGTTCCTATACTCGTTCCATAAGAATAATTACTTAAGAACCTAGTGCTTCTCATTTTAACTGAATTGTATTCTGTTATTGAGAAATAAATGCTTAAACCTAAAAAAAAATGACAAAATGGAATTCTCATTTATTTCTAGAATTTTAGTCTATGACTGTTGATATTGGTATGCTATCGGTAATAGATTTGAAGTTGACTGAATTGACATTAGATCAGATTAGACATATAGAATAGACATTAGATCGAGATAGACTGAGATGACACTGAAACCGGACCGAATTTTGAGTGTACCAGAATACCATTTTTATTCAATCCATAATTTAATCTCAATTCGATCAACCTTCAGTCTTACTTCAAATTAATTACGAGAATTGGGCTTCCTGGTAACTATCCACTTGTGATACACACAGAGCTGGCACCGTCTAACTGAACAAACGAACAGTATTCAAATGCTTACTTATTGTAATTATTTTTTGTTTTATTAACTCAATAAGTGTGTCATTTATCTTATTTTTTTTTCTAATTTTTCCAATTTTGATTGTTTTTTTTATTGACATTTAATTTAATTTATTTATTGCTAATATTTGCTATTAGTTTTGACATTGAATTGCAATTATTAATATTATTCTATTAATACCTACGAAAGCCTGTAAAATGCGAGGACCATGCAGCTTATAGTGTTACACTTTCTTTCTTAATATTTGACTGCCTATTGTCTATCGGTATGAGTCTGTCATGCTCACTGAAATGTCCTGCTGATGGTGGCGTTGTGCATCGGGTCGTTGAGTTCCCTGCAACATTGTTGAGTTGAGCGACGCCGATGCATGCGTCATGCTCGTGAACGGGTGCTGTCTGTTGGGACTGGTCAGCTCGTAACTGCTATGGCAATCGTTTTAAAGGCTAACTTTCTCATTACTTTTCATGTTGTTAACCACATGTACATTAATCTGCATTGTTCTTACATTACTACAATGAAAATTGTCAAACCATTTACGTTTTTAAAAGAGTGTCTATAGAGTTTCTTGCCGGTTCTTCTCCAAAGGACCTACTACTTGGAACCGAGCACCTAGTGTTGACCTTTTGAAAGCACCACTGATCTGGTCTACTTGAAATAAAAACTATTTGACTTTGACTCTATCTATTAAAAAAAACCGCATCAAAATTCGTTGTGTAGTTTTAAAGATCTAAGCATACATAGGGACAGACAAAGGGCAGCGACTTTGTTTATACTATGTAGTGATAGGGATAATTCTATTATTTGATAAGTAGGTAGCTATTTTCTTAAAATACTATTATTACGTACAGATAAGGTTATTATGTACTTAGGTAATATTATTACAAACACTTATTTAATCAGAGATCATATTTTAAGGTTACAAATTATTAATAAAGAGATAAGATTTACGTGTATCACAATTTGAGACTATTTATACATTTGGTAGGTAGCATTTTATACTTAATTTACTCATTGTGTATTTAGAAGTTATGTTATGTTTCATTAAATAATCTTATATGAATGTATTTATTGTAATTATATTCTTTCATTCAAGTAGTTATTCGTTCACATTATAATAGATTTTGTTTCATAGAAATAATTTTAATTTATTTAATAAAGTTGTTGTATTTATTTATATTTTTATTTCTTCCGGTAGCTTGTTATATATTTTTATCATCTGAATAATTATGGTAAATGTGACGTAGTATATATAATATATGAATACCGTTTTCGAATACTTTTAAGCCAATTACAACAAATATTAACAGGACAAGTCAAAAACTTAAAAAAAACATCTTTAAAGGCTTATGTTATTAAAAGCATACCATGAGCTGACATACAGGGTGTCCAGTAAATTGTACGACATACTGCGGGGGGTGATAGCTTGGTTCAATACCTACCAAAATAGCAAATTATATGTACCGCAAAATGTTACGGTTTTCAAGTTATACAAAATTTTCCAAAATATCAAATATCTGATTTTTTACTCTGTTGTAAAGAAAATTTCCGTTTCTGATATTTTTTTACATCAATTTATTCGTGAATTGTTACTGTACTCATTTGATTTCGTTTATATCAAAAAGGAGAACGTGTTCAAGAAAAAAAAAACTTACATTATGCAACATTTTGGAAATTTTTGTTTAATTTGAAAACCGTAACATTTTCCGGAAAATGTTATGTGCTATTTTGGTAGCTATTGACCTAAGCTATCACTCCATAAAGTATGTCGTACTATTTACTGGACACCCTGTATACTCGTGAATCATCAGGGCTGCTTCCTGACTTTGTTTTCATTTTTTTACCTCTCTATTATACTGGTTCTTAATGTTTGTATTAATTTTTTTAACAATATCATTAACACTGATGTCCAATTCTACGGCTTTGGCTACCAGCGTATCTTTTTTTTTTGCGGTCTTTATAATCCTCATTTATCACGTTCCATAAGCATTCATGTACTTGCATAAGCTCAATTAATTCCAAAGTTTGTTTTTTCGACCACTCCATTGTATAAAATCACAATAAGTTATCTAACACATCATCCAAAAACCTGAACGAAACGCTTTGATTCCACTTTCATTGTGAAAACCGCCAAACAGTGGAATGCGCTGCCCGAGTGGGTGTTCCCCGACAGCTACCGTGAAACCGGCCATCATTGCCCGCATTTTTACCTCGGTACAATCTGGGTGTCTTCCAAGTCACGAGTGAATCGGTTTCTTCTAGGCAAGCGTGCTCCATCGTAGACCGCATCATCGCTTAACATCAGGCGAGATGGCGGTCAAAGGCAGGCCTATAATCAATTATTGTTTTAAAAAAAACTATCTCAGATACAGTTGAAAACTTGTATGTAACAAATATTATACAAAAATTGCAATATCATTAAACAAGATTAATTGAAAACATGTGAATAGGTATTATTGCAGGCGTGAACGCTATCATTATACTTATGAGACAAGTCTAAACTTGTCAAAGACTCTAGTGTAAACATATAAGTATTTTATCCTTGTATCAACCTTGTTGATTAATCCGGTCTGAACAAAAGAGATAACAAAACATTTACAAAATAGTTTTAACACAAGTACAAGGTTAGTCGGAAAGGGGGACTAATCCGAAAGGGTGTTAAAGTACCCAAAATAATGAATAACTTTTGTTCGAAAATTTTCTTCAAAAGTCAATAGTTCAAGAGAAATCGCTGTTCAAAGATTTCATAAAAAATATGTCAAAATCTATCTATCTTCAGATATGATCAGCTGTGTTTACATTTTAGGTCATATTTGAGGTCACGGACGGCTCCATTTTCAGGGGGGTTACCATGATCTGTTACAGCAGGAATGTTTTAATATTATTACGAGAGTGGGAAAGTGTCAAAAATAATATAATTTCTGTCTGCAGGGTTTAATGTAACCTAACACAAGGGATGATGTGGGCTAGAGTGAGCGAGCAAAGTGAGCGAACGAAGCCCCCGTCATCCCTTTCGAACCTAATCTATTCGTGTCGGGGTTCCCCTTAACAACCGGTGTGCGGCTGCACCTAGTACTAGCCGCTATGATGAAGGCTAAATCTAGTTCTAACCGAAGATAAGTAGGATACATCTAAGTTTAACCGCATGTGGCCGGCTGCACCTAGTTGTATCCGGCTAAAACTAGGTGTAGCCGCACTTTGGCTATTAGCCGTCACATAACCGTAAATTTTTTCACATATCCAAAAGTATCGTTTATCTGGAGGGGGAGGGGGGGGGCACTTGACTCTTTAACAAAAATTAGCACTTTAAAGCTTAATATTTCAGAAACGGATCCCATAATCGAAAAATTATTTTACAAACCCGCAATATTTTTGAAAGACCTATCCAACAACAGCCCACACCATGGGGTAGACGAGAAAAAAAACATCCCCACTTTACGAGTAAAGGAGGTACAATAAAAAATAAATGTTTTTTTCATGATTTTATTTTACCACTTTGTCGGCGTGATTAATATGTATATCCATGCCAAATTATAGTTTTCTATTACTAAGAGTCTCTGAGCTAAGCTGCGGACGGACGGACATGGCGAAACTATAAGAGTTCTTTGTTGACTACGGAACCCTAAAAACTGCCAAAAAGTCCAATGTATTCCTCAGATGAATGTTACCCATTGTTTTGTAGTTATTCTTTACTAGCTGTTGCCCGCAGCTTCGCTTGCGTGAAATTTCATGCTTCTTACTTCAAAAGTACCAGATTTATCATACAAACTTACAACACTTATTTCACCCCTTTAGGGGTTGAATTTCCAAAAACCCTGAAACACGTGTACGTTTATTTCTGACCAGTAACCTAAATATTGAATTTCATGCTTCTTACTTCAAAAGTACCAGATTTCTCATACAAACTTACAACACTTATTTCACCCCCTTAGGGGTTGAATTTCCAAAAACGCTTAAACATGTGTACATTTACTCCTAACCAGAAACCTTAATACTTAGTTTCATGCTTCTTACTTCAAAAATGACGGACTTGCATACAAACGTTAATCACCCTTTTCACCCCCTTAGGGGTTGAATTTCGAGAAATCCCTTCTTAGTGGATGTTTTCGTCATGTAAGGAACCTACTGTCCAAATTTCATATTTCCAGCTTTAGTGGTTTAGGCTCTGCGTTGATGAATGAAATGTCAGTCAGTACCAGTCTCTTTATATAAGAAGAAGATTAGAAAACAAGATTTTTTACACGGTTAGCTTTTTTGCGTGTTGATCATGTACATTTCCGGTATAAGCTGACCTATCATTGTACGGAAAGCCTACAGACAATGCCTATAGATACAACCTCCTATGTAGCACGTATTGATGTACATACACACGTAGGACACAAAAATAAGTCGAACCACGATTTGTATGAATATAACTGTTAATAATGCGGTTTGCGAGATATACAGGGTGGTTCAAAAGTCGTGGATCAAACGAAACAGGGCGATAGTTGGGGTTATTTGCAGCATTTTATGGTAGAACTTTTTTTTTACAGTAAGATTCTAAAGTTACGAATATTTTTTCATGAGACTTAAAAGATATTGAAAAAAGTGCCGATACTCATAAATCATGACACCTACTGTCATAAAAGCACTTTCAAGCAACTAAACACCATTTATTGTTTTAAAATAAGTACCCATTTTACTATTTATTACAAATTTTGATATTTTTTTAAAAAACACTTAGTGTCATAACTTTTAAGGAGATCAAGTTAGGGCTCTACCACAAAGATATTTTTTACTGCAAATAACCCCAACTATCGCCCTGTTTCGTTTGATCCACGACTTTTGAACCAGCCTGTATAATAGTCTTCCTTCAAAAGGGTCCAATTTAAATGGTCAGACTGATAAAATAATTGTTTCGCCGATTTGGTGGAATAGTTAGGTATCTATTTATAATGCGACATACAACTCGTATCTGATCGGTCGACCAATTTATTTACAAACAGTAAGCGGTGTTGATAATAAAACTCAGAATTGCCTAGTCATGATGATAATTAGAACAACAAAAATAATAATGACCGATAATAACTATATGTATATATAAGACAAGACTAAAATATTACATTCATTACGTAGTAAGTAGCCGAAGACATAACCGGTGATTTTTATTTGATATTAATTTACTCGCGTTATACAATTCAAAATGTTCCTTCCAATCATTTTAATTGGAATAGTTGTAACATTGTTCGTTGTTTACCGAATAGGAAAATACAATGAAAACTACTGGAAGAAACGTGGTGTGAAATTCCACGATGAAAACAATGTAGGCGGACCGTTTTGGAAATTCGCCTTGTCGAAACGTGCCATGTTCGAGATCTTTGGTGATCTATATGAAAAATATAGAGATGAACCAGCTGTAGGCGTTGGAGGATTAACACCTTCATTGTTTGTTATCGACTCAAAAAATGTGCAACAAGTTTTACAAGGTGATTTTCAATCTTTCAGCCATAGAGGTTTAGAAACCCTCAACGGTGACCAATTGGCTGATAATATTCTCTTCATGAATGGTGATAGATGGAAGTTAATGCGGAAAAATATGACCCCACTGTTCACTGCATCCAAGTTAAAGAACATGTACTACATCATGGACAAGAGCGCCCAGGACTTTGTTGAATACTTGAAAAACGACCCCAAGAAATGGGAAGGTGATTTCTTCCACTCGCTCTCAACGTTCTCCACCGCCGCTGTTATTGGTGCAATATTCGGCATTGGAACAGAATCAATCTTTGATTCACCTTTCCTGAAAATGGCCAAAAAGCTATCAATAACAAATTTTAAGAACAGTATGAAAGTTGCAATTATGAATCAAAGCCCAAGACTAGCAAACATGTTGGGAATAAAGTTATTCGCAGAGTTCGAGGACTTTTTCATTGGTGCCATAACGCAAGTGACGGAGAAAAGGAAACAGGAAAACACCAAGAAGCACGACTTTGCTGATATATGCATCAGCCTGCAGAAGAACGGCACCATGAAGGATCAAACAACAGGTTATGAATTAGAACCTACTTATGGCTTATTATCTGCACAAGCTTTATTCTTCTTCATAGCTGGTGTTGAACCTTGTGCCAATGCTATGTTCTCAACATTAACTCTTCTCTGTCGCCACCCAGAAGTATTAGAAAAAGTCCATCAAGAAATCGATGAGCATTTTGAGAAATACAACAGCAATATAACGTACGATGTGATTAATGAAATGGAGTACGTAGATAAAGTGCTAAGTGAGGCGATTAGATTATTCCCTCCTATTGGATATTTGAGTAGACAATGCGTTCAAGACACTGTGCTGCCCGTTGGTAATATCAAAATAGAAAAAGGCACAAAAATGTTTACTCCCATTTACCAAATACATCATGATCCAAGATTGTATCCTGAACCAGAGGTATTTGATCCGGAGCGATTTTCTAAGGACCGGAAACCCAACGATGAGATATATATGCCGTTTGGCATCGGTAATAGAATGTGTATAGGAGCTAGGTATTCTAAATTTCAAGTAATCGCTGGCTTAGTCCATGTTCTACGAAACTTTACTGTTACCTCCAAGCAAGCCAAAGAAAAGATAACTTTCCTTCGTGATGCACTTAATGTAAGACCGGGTAATGTTGATATTGAGCTTATTCCTAGAAATATTAAATAGTTTTTTTGTATGAGTAGATTTCTGAGAGCAGATCTCACTTCGGTATCTTTAAATTAAAATTGTCGAATTGTCTCTCACAACTTTGCTTTCGTGTCATCATCACATTGTTTAGCGTAGGTACTTTAAGTTATAAAAACTAGGTTGAATAATAAAGAGTTTTGATATTTACTGGATGTTTTACTATTTTATTAACTTTGTGGCTTAGAACTGAACTGTTTACTATAAAAAATACTTATGTATACAAGGTTAGTCGGAAAGGGGGCACTAATCCGCAGGCCACTTAAAGTATCACTGATGACTGTTTTAAAGCAAGTGTTAAAATTTCAAAATTCAATAATTTTTATTTCCATGAAAAATAATTTTAATTTAGTTTTTTTTTAATTCTTCGATCCTAATTTAGTTACGAATTCAGAAAATGGGGCTTCTAATTCGTGACCCCAAATGTAACCTAAAATGTAAACACAGCTGATCATAGTTGAGGATAGATAGATTTTAGCATGTTTTTTATGTAATTTTTGAACAGCTATTTCTCTTAATCTATTGACTTTTGGGGAAAGTGGTAGAACAAAAGTTACTCATTATAATGGGTACTTTTTCACCCTTTCGGATTAGTAGGTACCTTTCTGACTAACCTTGTATTTAAAATATGTAAATAATTTCCATAATATATTGTTTATTTTTTGGCACTTTTTAATACATAATTCATTATTTAACAAATTAAAAACGCATTAAATATATAATAAAATCTCTAAATAGTAGAAATTGAAGTCGCTTTTCGCGTTTGTCCACTTACTTCTTCTAAACTACCCAATAAATGTTGATGCGTAGATAATTTCTTCCGTAAGGTTTTAAGCTATAAAACGCACCCAAGCGACGCTGGGGTGGGTCGCTAGTAAATTTATAAAATAGATTAAGGGGGTGTTTCACCAACCTATCATTAACTGTTCATTATGCTAATTCGGTCTCTAAACTTTTCTAAAGCTAACATTTGCATTTCAACACCGTATCAATAGTATTGGCTGGAGACCCTTCAGGTCTCGCCAATAACTGCGAGGTTACGTAGGAAGGGTCCCCTAGGACCTCCTACAGCAGTCCAATAGAAAAAAAAAAAAACCGTATCTATAGTGATAATGACCACGTTTCGGTGACCTATTGGGGAAAGCGAATGTTTTGTTTGTGCAATTATGGACGAAATTACGATGACGAACAATTAGAGAAAATATATTGTGAAGGACGGCACGGTAGACATCTGTCGGGCTTGCCACTCTGTCCCGGTGAATCTATCCGACATATTGTCTCTGGTTGTTCTCATCTAGCTAACCGTGACACAACCTAAGCTAGGATTATCCAACAGGAACTTGTTCTGAAATACAACCTTGTGGACGCAGAAGTACTATACTACAATTATGTGCCCGGCCCAGTTCTCGAGAATGATTATGTCACATTGTACTGTAATCGATCTATCATCACCAGAGATCAGAATAGGTAGAGTATATTTACCTAAACTTTGAGGAAGGAAGTAACATAGAGTGGATAATACCTCCTCTAAAATCCCGGAATAATTATAATGATGTTTTAATCCCGGGATTAAAAAATCACGAATTATTTATTGGACTTTATTTATAGTTACAAATTATTTATTTGAAGAATCATATTACATTTTTTAGGGTTCCGTACTAAAAGTATTAAATTAAAGAGCTTTGTTTTACATATTACATACATTGTTTTATATACATAGTACAAAACCCTAAAAAAAATTATATGATTTTTCAAATCAATAATTTGTATTTTTTAAATCCCGGGATTAAAACATCATTATAATTATTCCGGGATTTTAGAGGAGGTATTATACACTCTATGTTACTTCCTTCCTCGATGTTTAGGTAAATATACTCTACTTATTCCGATCTTTGATCATCACTGAAAGGACTATTGTTGCCAATAAGCATGACATAGTGGTGATAGATCGATCAGAGCATCTCACAATATTATTGTTGATATCACTGTTCTGCATGACGAGAACCTCGTGAAAGCTGAGAAAGATAAAGAAATTAAATATCAAGACTTGGCACAAGAGGTGGTCGACATTTGGGATGTTGATTCAGCAGTAATTGTGTCGATAGTAGTTACGGCGAATGGTTTAATAGCCAAGAGTCTCGACCAACATCTAAAGAGGCTCTCGTTGGGCGGCTGGATCATGGGCCTGATACAGAAAGAGGTACGTACTTCTCGACACGGGGCGTATTGTTAGGAAGTTCCTCTCTCTGAGGCCCTGACCACCGGCAGCTTAGACCCTGTACCCGATGCTGGTGGGCTACGATTTTTTTTTTTTTTTTGTTATTATTAGAGAAACATTTAAAAATGTATTGAATATGTATAATGATGAATAAAGTTGATAATGAGATTATTGAACACATAAATGTCATTTTTGTCATTTTGTTCTGTCTTCTACTCCGGAGCGTTGCTATGTTATCATACTTAAACCGCGTAGTGATACTGCTACCTACGCGGTATCACTATACATAGTATATAACAAAGTCGCTTCCCGCTGTCTGTCCGTATGTATGCTTAGATCTTTAAAACTACGCAACGGATTTTAATGCGGTTGTTTGTAATAGATAGAGTGATTCAAGAGGAAGGTTTATATTGTATAATACATGCATATTATAGTGGAGAAAAACGTGGAATACGCGATAAACGACAATCAAGCGGGCGAAGCCGCTGGCGACGAATTATTCCGAACCTGACCCGAAATCCTAACCCGGTCGCGGGTTAGGTTAGGAACTTGAAAAAAATTATAACATTTGTTCCGAACGTAACCCTTTTCCTAACCTGACCCGATGTATCGTTCCTATCATAATCCGAATTTCGATATGGCAGGTTTCCCTCTGCTCTTTCTCAGAATAAAAGGTACCTATGTGTCAAATCAGAGTTAAATCATTGTGTCAATCATAATGTTATCAATTATCACACTAACAATTCGGGTTCAGAATAATCCCTGGCGACCTGTAGTGACCAATAACTCAATTAATATACATCAGTAATTTGGATTTCTATGGTCACCAATATAGAAAAATAAAATTTAAAAATAAAAAGCAATTGGTTGACAGAGTAATTTCACTTCAGGAAACAAAGTAATAATCGGTTAAAATACTAACTGAAATACTTGTTTCACAATAATCGTGTCGGAATAAAGGGTCAACTGGGACAACAGCATAGTATCAGCACTAGACAAAGGCTTGTCCCAACTAGTTCAAAGCTTTGTCCCAACTTATTCTACAGAATTAAACGCGCTTTCCGACTGAAAATGTTCATTTTAGTTTCAATTCTTCTTCAGAAACTGCCCTTATTGTATATACGTACATTACTTATATATTACACCTAAGTACAACTAGATTTTGCCCGCGAATTCGTCCGTGTGGAATAGTTACTTTGGGCAGCCTTTTTTTATTTTTAGGAACTTTCATTCCCCGTTTCACCCCATGTAGGTCGAAATTACAAAAACGCTTCAAAAATGTATATTTGTTTCTTATCAAGTGCTTATACAAAGATTCATGGTTATATCACAGATTAACTAATAGTTCCTTACGGTTATATCCTAATCCTAACTTCCTAACTATAATATTATAAATGAGAAAGTAAGTTTGTTTGTTTGTTACCTTTTCACGACTAAACCACTGAACCGATCATCCTGAAATTTTGCATATATGTTGTCAGGTGTACAGAAACGGACATAGGGTACCTTTCATCTCGAAAAAAAGTATTGTTCCCGAGGAAAACAACAATAACGTTCATAGATGGCGCCATGTGTTTTTCGAATCATGATTGAATTATCCTACCCAGCACAAAGATGTACATGATATAGCTAAACGAACCGTTCATAAATTAGTGATACCGAGACACCGACTTACTAAAACAAGCAAGTGTAACTACTCGTATTTATTTTTGGCGTTAAAGAATTTAATGCCCTCCCTGAGTCCATTCGCTGTGGTAAGACCTTACCGGTTTTTAAAAATAAAGTCAAGTCCTTCTTCATTGCCATAGCTCCTTACAGCCTTGAAGAATTAATTCCAAAATTACAATGACATGTTTTATACTTTTAAAAATGAATGTAATAAATTGATTGATTTGGTTTTAATTTATGTCATGTTATTATTTCAATCGTAATTAATTTTGTGACATGTAATTATTACTATTAACAATAAATTATCGTATCGTATCGCTACCCTGATATTTGTGATGATTGGCACAAGATGACAATCCGGCCGTGCTAGATAGTAAAAAAATGGCCGGATAGACCCGATATCGGATAGTGGCCAGATATCCGTTGCAACTCCCACTGAACTACCTAATAAGGAATAAATAAAAAAAAAACAAAAAAATTTTTTTTTTTGCTTTAACATTTCGATTCCACGCATAAATGAATGAAAGCACGGCGACACAGCCGTGATACGTATATACGTGATACGTAGTAGCACGATATCGATCTTTGTAGTCTGTAACTCGAAACTCTAAAATTACTCAGAAAAAGAAAACCAAAAACTGTTTTTGTTTTATTTTTATTGTGTTTAAAAAAATAACATTTTGGGTTAATCTGTGTCACCAGTAGATCATGCGGTTTGAAAAACCAGCCTGTTATCGTCCCATAGTAGGGCAAAGGCGTCTTCTCATACAGTGAAAGTATGAGCATTGATCACCACGATTGCTAAAAGAAGCGTGTAGGTTTTCTCACGATGTTTTTTTTTAGCGTTTGTCAGTGGATTCTTGTACTTAAATAAGAATTAAGTTGGAAGTAAATTGTATAGCGTGAGTCTCCATAGAGTGCAAATATGAAATTGGGGGAAACTAGACATCATTTCAGCGACGGGAAAAATTATAAAAAAAAAAGATTTTTTTCTTGATTTAAATTTATCGAGAAAAAACATTGTAAAAATCATCGCTCGCGTTCCTCTAACATTGGGCATTGCATCATTGACGGTGACAGCGACACGCGTCATAAATTTTTATACTTTTTATATTTTTTGTAAAATCGTGGAAGTAACTAATTAAACGGTTATTATCTTTGGATTTGGGATTATTTATTTCCCAAAAACATCATTCAAGATTACCAACACTATATTTAAATGCCGGTATTTTTTTTAGAGTAAATTGTATTTCATCGTCATAACCTCTAATTTACAATCATTACTGTTTTTGTTTTAACATAATCCTAACTTGTTCAAACTTGTTCATAACTTGGTTGAACAATTACAAAAAAACAGCTAGCGTCTATAAAACCAAGTTTTTTTTTTATATCTGTATTATCATCGACATGTACTTAGGTATTTTTATGATGATATAATGATGTCTAGTTTCACCGAATTTTATGTGGACTTTAGATAATGGAGATTCGCACCGCATGACATTAAAAAAACCGGCCAAGTGCGAGTCGGACTCGCGCACGAAGGGTTCCGTACCATTATCTATAAAAACGGCAAAAAAATCACGTTTGTTGTATGGGAGTCCCCTTAAATATTTATTTTATTCTGTTTTTCAGTATTTGTTGTTATAGCGGCAACAGAAATACATCATCTGTGAAAATGTCAACTGTCTAACTATCACGGTTCATGAGATACAGCCTGTGACAGACGGACGGACGGACAGCGGGGTCTTAGTAATAGGGTCCCGTTTTACCCTTTGGGTACAGAACCCTATAAATCACATTCTAAGCAGGTCCGGCCACCATGACATTTGGAAGATTTATATTACAAGTTTTTGTTTAAGTACTTGGTCTATAAAAAACATAATTGTTATTGCAAAAGTTTACCAACAATGTTAGGTACTTAAGTAATATTATGATATGAATAGTTAGAGATATTATTCCGCACAGTTCAGTAGGTACAACACAGCTAAGAAGTCGCATCGGAAAACTTCTTCAAACCGATCACTTCCGAATTGAGTGTTACTTCAAGCACACTTCAAGGTTACAAATGTTTATTACGACCATAGTTTTTTTTTTACGCTGTCTCAATTGGTGTGAGTGGCGCGAAAATGAGCGACTGCCATTGGTTGTCCTATATCAGGTACCAGCCAGCACATCAAGCTACTACAAGCTGTCAAATTTATTTAATAGATTTTCATCTTTATCGCAAAAGCATTAGGCTCAAGGTCGATTGAGAAAATTTGACACATTCGGGTAGCTTGTTGTGCTGGCGTCTGTACATCGGTGTAACTTCCTTGTTGTATCGTAGGTACTATACGTACTCGTTGCTTCATTAATATGAATCAATACAGATGTACTTACCAACGATATTAATAGAAATAAATCAACAAGGAAACTACGCCGAAATTACTATAACAAACTTCCGTGTTTGTTTATTGTCTATTCATTAGGGTACTAAAATCTAAAAGCCACTAATTAGCTTATAAAGTTATAGTTAATTAACCCTAAACTCAGAAAATCCAGTATTTAGTTAGTGTTTATGGATTCTCTTAATTAATAGATGTGGATAAAATGGATTTAATTGAAATATGTAGTTACAATAGCAATGCATCCATAATACAACAATATAAGCGAAATAATAGTGAAAGAGGAATTAATTATCTAATAGCATCGAGTTATAATAATAACCGCTCACAAGTTTATTGCCCCCTTCGCCTATACTGGCGGCTTTCAGGGAGCCCAGCTAGTGGGCTGGCGAGTCACCGTCTGCCAACACATTTCAAATTTAAACTTGAAAGGCAGACGCCGTTTTCTTCCAGCAATAGAGGTTAACCGATGAACTAAACACCCCTTTCCATAGACCAGATATTTTTTTAACATATATTTACAACAGCTTTGCACCCACCTGAGACGGTCCATGACTGTACTCCAATAGTGCAGCCATGGATAGTCCCCGGTTGGTGCCCCATCTCATTTTAGATTAAAGTTCTCAAAAGGGCCTCTGCGCGTTGGACCTGTGTCCCCCGTATGCCTTCCCAAAGGACCGGACATCTTCCGCACGGAAGATGTGCCGTGAATAAAGAAAGATAAATAATAATAATTATTTTGAAATAGGTACTCCCTGACATTAATTACCCTTAAACACCCTTCCCGGGTGTGTTAGCGTTTAAAAAGTCTAGACCGCCACATTTAAAAAATAAGTACTAAATATTATTTTTGAAATATATAAGGTTCATACAAATATGCAAATACAATATCTAGCTTTAATTCCGCTGAACAGGATCGCTAGTTTGGATGCAGTATGCAGCACCACCCTCCCGCCCACAAGTATAGGTATGCACATGCTGAAAGAGTGAAAAAATAATCTATACATATAATAAAATCGTGGTTTAGAACTAACTAAGAAATTTTTGTCTAGAACTTATAAATCGCGCGGTAACGAAACCATAGCGCGATCTAATTCGACGCCAACGCCATCTAGGGAAGTAAAGATTAAACATATGTTTGCATGTTTATGCAAGCATCACGTAAAAAGAGCTGACCCAATGCTGTTGACTTTTATAAAAATATATTGTGCTTATCTCCAAGTAACATATATTTTTTGTTTCATCGCAATCGGTTCACGCATTCAAAAGATATGCAAATAATCAATATCTTCTATACATTTATCAAATCTGTAGACTTTGCGTATCTGTACATAGCAAATATTTTGAAAAAACATGGTTGGGGTGTTAAAAAATAACCAAAAGAACCCATTTTTAACATTTTTGTATTTTGTTTCTTCTGTTTGTGGGTTTGTCTGTTTGTCTGTTTATCTGTTTATCTGTTTGTTTGTTCAGGCATCACGTAAAAACAATTGACCCAATGCTGTTGACTTTTATAAACATATATTGTGCTTATCTCCAAGTAACATATGGTTTTTGTTTCATCGCAATCGGCTCACGCAATCAAAAGTTATGTGAATTTTAAGTTTTCTAGAAGAACTTAGCATGTATTAGTTTATTTTCAATAGATGGCGTTACGTGTATCAAATAATGTTGCGAGGAAATATTTCACTACGAATAAATCCACAAATTACCTAATATTCATTGTTGAATTGGTACCTATTCTCAGTCTACGAAAGGTTTAATGAAATGCTATCCTTATGAAGAAGGAACTAAGCTTTTACAGAAAAAAAACGAAGATATTGTTATTTAGAATTTATTAGGTCAATTTCTTATTGTTGTTCACAATAAAATTAATTCATGATCTGGACTAATAGTAGGATTTTTGTTCATTGAATGTTCATACTTTTTGGGAATGCTGATGCCGAAAATAAGGTCCAAATTCAAATTGAAATCGGTGGCCATGATTATTTGCAAGGAAAGCGCTCACCCAGTGCTTTCGTTGAAATTTAGTATTTCGTAATCATTCTATCTACTCAATGCACTTTTTGGAATGTTTTTCTATATTTTATTTTATTTTGTTCATTATTGTCAGATTTATTCAAAGCCTGTCGCCGTCGTTTTATTAAGTTTATTTAATTGAGTTTTTTTAAGCTTTAGGTAATGTTCCAAAGACGTGGCCATGGAGGGAAAGTGCTTTAAATATTAAAAATAGCAAATTTCACTCAAAGGAAACTTCATTTCACTTTTTTTTAAAGTAAGTAATTACCTTTTACTGATTTTTTTGCCTGAACCGGGAATCGAACTGACAAAGCTTTATGTACCATCCGGTATTATATTATGGCACCTGTTGATAGATATCTATAAGGTCAATAATAAGGATCAAATCTCTCCAACAAACACACTGTCTTAAATTGAAGGAAGTGCAAGAAATAAGAAGTAACAACAAATAAGTGTTTGAATTGAAATGTACCTAAGTTAGGTAGGTACTTAATGTTAGTTTTTATGGTCATCCATAAATTTCAGGCATTATGTTTATTGGAGCGATCATATCGATTGGTGAAATAAAAATATAGATGATGTTTTTTCGCGTTTGTGTTGGTTCGATTTCCAGATCAGACTTTTTGAAAGCAGTACCTACCTATTTATAACTTATTAAAATTAAATGAAGTCTTCTATACGTTTTTTTTTTTAATATTTAAAGTTCTTTTCTATACCTACCACACCTCGAATGAAATCATAATTTAGTTCGCAGATTGTAACAAGACGGCGTTGTAGCTATTTTTGTATCGTGATATGGTTTTGTTACATCTTCAATAAAAGTATCAATATTCAATTATAATCCATTTTAGCAAGGAAATGTATAGAAATAAGCAACACGTTTTTAGTATTACGGTTTTATGAATCTTTACGGTCAATCAAGAGGAGCTGAAACTCTACATAAAGAAATGGTTCAAAAGATATAAGTGTCTTAGTGGGACACCTTTGTCTATTATTATAATAAATGGATTATTTAGTTGCTGCGACACAATGTTGTTTTCCGACTTCCACGCGGACGGAGTCGCGGGCACAGCTAGTGCAACATATAAGGTTCAAACAAAATACCTGGAGAAACTGTGATCTGTAGAAGTTTGTCCAGGTATTTTGTTTGAACCTTATATGTAGTGTGTATGTGTTATTTCCTTCTTTTTAATAGCCCTTTAACAAAAGTTAGTATGTCACGTCCTACAAAAATTAAGTGGATATCTATCCATCGGTTCGGATGAAGTATTGTTTCGTCTTATTAAAACTTTATCCAATAAAAAACTTACAAGCAATTTAACTTGGCTCCAACAAAGTATATATAGAGAGCGAAGAAAAAACATTAGGTGGCTGCGAATAAAGCTAATGTTTTGTGTAAAACTGACTTTTTAAGAAACAAAACGTTTTCCGCTCTTTAAAGTTTTGTTTTCTTAAAAAGGTAAAGTACAATACATTGATGTTGATATACCGGTGAAACGGGGCTATTTTAAAACCACAGGGTCAATTGGTAAGAACATGACATAAGAGATTTTTGTACATTTTTTTTTCTTCAATTCACTTGAAATATACAACAACATTGAAATCGTAAGAACACAGCAGCTTTAGCCATAATGGTTTAAGAAGCACATTTTTCAAGTTGAATTCCAATTAGACCAGTGGTTTTTAAATACCACATTTTACTAGCGAGTTTTTCATTTTGATTGAGGTAGGTACTAGGTAGTAGTCAGATGACATTTTGATGATGATTTTTCATTTACTCCATCCATTTAAAAGTGTTAGAATCTTCAGGAAATATAAACACATTAAATAATTAAAACTCAATATGTTCCGTAGAAGTTTTATTTGAATTTTGCCAATAATCTACCTTAGCTCGGTTTGTTTGAGCGCAAATATTAATTCTGCCGAAATACGTTAATAATTTACCAATTAGGTGTGGTAATATCCTATTAGTTTTGTATAAATTAATTAGAAGCACACATGATCATAATATTAACCATTTTCATAATGGGTTTGTGGTTAAATTGCGTAGCGCAGTAGGATCTACGTGGTTAAGCAAAGCTGCCGAGGATGGAAGGGAAGGTGATTTTTTTATCCATTAAGGGTCAAAATACACGTCCGATACTTGCTTCCGGGAGCCGGATCCGACTATCTGATCGGATTCATGAAATACAAGTACCTACGATTCTCGTGTCCGATTTTTTCTGGACGACGACGACGCCCGCGCCCTGACGATGCTTACGATTCTGACATCCGATAGTCTGATCGTACGTGTACCTAATTCGGGTCTACCTTTTATAGCAGAACTTTTTACGTCATAATATTGTTTTGCATAACAACGGATAGCGTAAACTTCATTTCGCAGAAAATCATTTCGCATGCACTCAGTTGTCATACATTCAAAACTCATAATTTTGTTAGTCAGAATCATCTTTAGGCATAATGTTTATATCCATAATAATTAAAAAGCAGAAACATCATATCGCAGAAAATTCACAGTCAGAATCGTCTTTTGGCATACATTTTATATCGATAGTCATTAAAAGGCAGAACTGATTTTTTGCTGCTTTATGCTGCATGCATGCTGCATGCAACATGCAGCATGCATGCAGCATGCAAGCAGGCATGCAACATGCAGCAGGCATGCAACATGCAGCAAGCATTGTTTCTGTCACGGCTCCGGCGCTGCGGGGTTTGGGCGGCGCCACGCGAGCTTATCGTCACAGATGGTTTTAACGCTCACCACCGCAGCTTCGGCTTGCTGGTCGGCTTCGCCGGCCAGCCTCAGCCGCGGTGGCGGCCCTTCAAACCACCTGCTCCTCAGCTCGCGGGCCGCCCTACCCCTCCGCGCCTACGCGGGTTTAAATTACACTCTAGGGGTAGGGCAGACAAGACTGCGTAAAGTCGGTTTCGCAGCGATTCGTTTCTGTCACAAAATTTTGCAGCACAACGTATTGACTTTTTATGACACAAATTTGTATGCTTGTATGCACCCATACCAAATAATCGTATCTCTAAATAAATGTTATGCTAAACAAAATTATGCATAATATTAATTATGGCAAAGGTAATTATGCGAAACAAAATTCTGCCAAGATAAAAGTATGCCATTGTAAATTCGGACACGTAAATATTCTGCCAAACAAAAGTTATGCTAAATAATTTTTATGCCTTAAAAATATTCGATTAAATAAGATTATGCCATGTGAGTTATGCCAAATAAATATCGGAGTATCAAGAGTCTGCCAAATAGAAGGAACCCACCTAATTCATGTTCAAAAAACAAATGTATGGCCGCGGAGGCCTTCAGATAGTCTGATCAGACTATCGGAGTCAAGTATCGGACGAGTATTTGGGACCTGAGACTGCTTTGTGCCTTGGCTAAACCGTTGTCGATGTCCCAGGCAAAGATAAGTATAAAAAAAAACATTATGAATAAACAATAATAGTAAGATAATATGGAGGAAGCCTATGTCCAACAGTGGACGTCTTTCGGCTGAATGATGATGACTGAAATTACGGCTGATATTGGAATATTACGTGACCGATCAATTCACATCGAGACTCCTTCGTGCCTCGGAAAGCACGTTAAGCCGTCGGTCCCGGGTATTGTACGAATACTTATGACAGTCGTTACGGGTAGTCAGAAGCCCGAAATTCTGACAACTGGTCTAACTTTAGGATATCGGTATTGCCCAGTAACTGGGTTGCGTAGGGCTAATGGCAGTAGCTCCGTGTAAAATACTGGTATTCAGCCACATCTGGGGATTCTACCTAAGCACGAAGTCCGTGGTTTCGGCCTTAGTTACGAGCGTTTCCTACTCCCTATCACCTACGGACATACGATTATATATTTCAGGGCGGAACTAAGAATGAATGACAACACGATTTGACAGTTGTCCCTACTAACGATGTGTTTTTGCCCGTCCGAAAAGTTGAACTTGACACTTGTTTGGTTCAGTCCTACGTTTCGGGCTACTTTCGGACGGGCGACTAACTTCGTTGACGGACTAAGTGGTTCATCAGACTGCACTAGCACTTCTTGATTTCTGACGTTTCTAGTACTTTAACCTCAGTAGGTCCAGAAGAGTATTTTGATCCTTATGGGAAATAGGAAAGATTGGCATCATACAAAAATTTTGTGAGAACTGACCATTTTTCTGCTGACTGTACCAATTTTTTTTTTCAATATCTTTTTATTTAGTTCGAAATAATGTCAAAAAATATGGCCAGTCTCCTATCAACATTTTCCTGTAGCGACAACGATTAAGGTAGCTGCCCTTATAACTAACCCATCTCAAATAGTTTTTTGTTATTTCTGACGTTTCTAGTACTCAAACCTCAGTTGGTCCGGAAGAGTTTTTTGATCCATATGGGAAATGGGATCGATTGGCATCAAAAAAAAGATTGGTGAAAACAGCCCTTTTTCTCGCTGACTGTAGGTACTTTTTTTTCAAAATCTGTGAATGCCGATTGAAATTATCCCAAAACTTAGGGGTAGTCTTCTAAGAACGTTTTCCTGTACCTACAATGGTTAAGGTAGCTGCCCTTCATGCCCCATCTCAAATTACCACCCTGTATACCTACATCTCTGCCAAACCCTTTGGTAGTACAGGCGTGATATTATGTTATGTTATTAAGATAATAATGTACTAATAAAAACTTCGTAAGATTTTTCGGAAGTAAGTACCTACAATAAAACATCGACCTATAGCAAACGCATAAAATGCGTCGATGAAACAGGGAACGCGTGATCAATCGCCTACAGGATGTATTCAAAATATTTATGGTTGACATGTATCATACCGATACCGCGCACAATGTCGCTCCGGTGGCCACACAAAATAAAATGCGTCATCGCCAGGCATTCTGCTGATACAGCACAAATCCGGTCATGTGTGAGCGGTACCGGATAACACAACAGCTATTATAAGGCTTGCTAAGCTTTTTTAAACGAATAATTATGTAATAACCGGTTATCGTGGCTTTTCCGCTAAAACGAAATGAAGACTAAAATGGCTACGACGGTTCATATGAATATTTACTATAACATTTAAGGACTTGTCACACAGGATGCGTTCTGCGTCCTCCGGTCCGGTCAAATCGAACGCAGCCCGCATCCTATGTGAACATCATTTGCGTAATACTATGTGTACATCATTTGCATTTATATAAGTATATTTTATGTAATTACGATCTAACTATGCTAATTTGCTTGTGTTCGACAAGCAAAGAACGTAGAGAACGCACCGGTCAGGCGGTCGAGGTGGGGAGGTAGCGGACGGGCTGCCCGGTTGCGGGCAGGCGGGCGGCGGGCAGCGGGCGGCGGGCGACGGGCGGCGGTCCGGGCATCAAATATAAAATAGCCGCTGTTTGTCGTGCTCGTCAGATCGCTGACCGTGCCCGGATCGCTGACCGGATGCCTTGAACGGATGCCGTGCCCGGATCGCTGACCGGTTGCCCTGACCATGAACTTCACATAGGATGCGGGCTGCGTTCGATTTGACCGGACTGGAGGACGCAGAACGCATCTAGTGCGACAGGTTCTTTAGGGCTGATTTTTCAATCGTCAGAAAACTGTTATCCGAGGAATAAATATGGCGGTTTGTCATATTTTCTGTATTTTCTATAAAAAAGCTGTTAAAACGTCAAACTTATTCCTATGAAAGTTAGGTAGGTATCTGGCGATTGAAAAATCGGGCCTTTATCAAAAACATGACGAAACTTTTTTTTTATTTGAATTTGCTTTGCTCTTAACTCTGTTCAATGTCAGAGGTGACAGATATAAAGTCTACGATGGAGCGAGCGTACCCAGAAGAAGCCTGGGGGTCTACTCCCTAAGCACGAAATCCGTGGTTTCGGCCTTAGTTACGAACGTTTCCTACTCCCTATCACCTACGGACGTACGATTATTTCGGGGTCCGAACTAAGAATGAATGACAACACGATTTGACAGTTGTCCCTACTACCGATGTGTGTTTTTGCCCGTCCGAAAAGTTGAACTTGACACTTGTTTTGTTCACTCCTACGTTTCGGTTTACTTTCGGACGGGCAACTAACTTCGTTGACGGACTTAGGGAGTAGGCCCCCTGTTTGTTCAAAGAGATTCGGGTAACACAGACGCAGGTAGTGAATTTCACTCTTTTGCCATGCGCATTATGAACGATGTTTGGAAGCGCTTAGTGCGAATACAACATTATTAATATTATTTCACTTAGACCATTTTACAGGCAGTTGAATTGTCGAAAAAAAAGAAGTTACTGCTGCGTTTCATATTGTAGATTCCTATGAAGAAGAACGGGCAATACACTCCATGGTTAATCTTTTTCATCAAATATTTACGAAAGTTTGGTTACATTATAGAAAGAAAAATAAATGTGAGAAATGTGAACAATGTAAGTTATGCGATGCTAATAAGAGTACCTACAATTTATTTGTTAGTGCAGATTAGAGACGAGCAGGGATGAGGTTTGCCATAATCGCCACGCTTGGCAGGCGGGTTAGCGATTGCAGTATAGTTGTTAAATACTCAGAGAGCGCTGCTGGCCATCCTCTAGGGAATCCCTTAGTCGCCTTTTACGACACCCACGAGAAGAGATGGGGTGTGTTACGTCGTAGTGCTATTCTTTACGTCCGGCACCACATGGACCTACCTATTCTTAACCCTTTGAGCTCCACGTCAAAAAAGCAAAAGTGTGCTCTCGGCGCCAACCTATACCTTTAAGTGTGTCATGTAATCGTGACCGTAACGTGCTGGACACATTTTGCTTTGTTACGTGTACAGTCTCGGACTTGAAATGTTTTCCACCCTCAGGGGCTCAATTCTCCTAAAATAAATTGTTGCCAAACGCAATCGAACCACAACCGTCAGTCAGTTTTTGTTTTCCGAAACTTTCAAATTGATTGATTTTGTTTTTTGTGTCAAACAATTTGATAGCTTTTGAAATTGAGAACTGTCTGAATGAACGGTTCGGCCTTGGTTCGGTTGTGATTTATCAAGATTTATTTTAGGAGAATTAGGCCCCAGGTCTAAATTGCTTGCACATTACTTTTTCAAGGTCGCTCGGTCGCCTCCAAAGAACTGACAGGGCAAAGATATTTTTTTCTTAATTGACATAAAAAGGTTAAATTAAAGAGGTTACCTATATGCTAGGCAGCATAGAAATAGAAATAAACCTATTTAGTAAATTCAATCAAGTTCGCTCCATACAACTTTTGACTAGACACACACACCTAAAACGGAGTTCATAACATCAAAAAGTGGTTAATAGCATTTTTGCTAAAATCGATGTTTCACAATTTTAAAAACTAATAACTATTTATGTAAGTCGATATGACATTTTGAACTTTATTGCGCACAGTGTGATAAGGAATCGAATTGAAAATCTGATAAACATTTCCAGTCCGCGGCCGTACATACCTAACTGTGGCGGTCAAAAGGTTAACTAAGAATACCTACGTAGAGGCATCTAACCTTCGACACGAGTAAGTATTCGGTACTTATCGTAAGTAGTATTCATAATCCATCTACACTGTAGAACCATTAAACATTTTCGAATTACTGTAGATTCTACAACCACTCTCGGATTTGTTAAATGGGTCATCTAAAAAGAAAAGTCCTAACTGACTGACTCATCAACGCCCAGCCCAAACCCTTGGACCTAGAATGCTGAAAATTTGCACAGAGGTTCCCTTTATAATATAGACAAGGAACAAGGAAGGATTTTCCAAAATTCAACCCCTAAGGGAGTTAAATAGGGGATGAAATTTTGTATGGAAAATCGTCACAGGGTTCAAAATTTCACGCAAGCGAAGCTGCGGGCAAAAGCTAGTGTTATTATATCCTTTAATAGTAGATAATTATAACTTTCACCAAACAGCGTTTATGTAGATATTATGGTCATTAATATAACAAAAATACCTGTCTCGTTGGTCTCGTGGTTGAAAGCTCGACTGCTGAGCATGAGGTTCTGGGTTCGATCTCCAGGTCGGGCAAAGTGTTATTTTGTTTTTCCGAGTGGAATTTCAGAGTAGCAGCCGTAAGTCTGGATTTGTGCCCGGTTGATAGCAATAGGCTCGCTCTCTATTACGTTGGACTTGAACATAACGGCGAAATGAATTTACTATACAGCTCTACCCAATCCTGTTATGTTATAATATAACAAAAATGGGGCAAATATTCGAAAATGGTGAATCAAAACAAATAAAATGTTTAAAGCAAGGCGGGCAAGCACTCAATAAATCAAATCTAATTTAAAAAAAAAACCGGCCAAGTGCGAGTCGGACTCGCGCACGAAGGGTTCAAACTCAAACTCAAAACTCATTTATTCAAAATAGACTAGAATTACTTAGTTCTTTTTGAACGTCATGTTTACAATAGACATCCCACAAAAAGCCCTCCCTTCACCGCTTCCTAGTGTTTATGCTGTGAAGAAAAAACGGCGCAATAAACTCCCCAGCAACACAGATATGTCTGTCAAGTGAATAAATTAATTGACTCTATACAAAGAAAATCATATTTTTTTTACAATAATAAAATTATGCAATTATAGAAAAGTAAAAATTAAAAAAAAACATAGGTATATAAATCAATTCTGTATGAATTGAGATCCGTACCATTATCTATAAAAACGGCAAAAAATCACGTTTGTATTACGGGAGCCCCCTTAAATATTAATTTTATTCTGTTTTTTAGTATTTGTTGTTATAGCGGCAATAGACATACATCATCTGTGAAAATTTCAACTGTCTAACTATCACGGTTCATGAGATACAGCCTGGTGACAGACGGACGGACGGACAGCGGAGTCTTAGTAATAGGGTCCCGTTTTACCCTTTGGGTACGGAACCCTAAAAACCATTTTGATGTATGTATTGTTCCGGCAAAGCATTGTATACTAAGTTTACCTCTCAATATCACAGGAAATCATCATCTGCCTAGCCTTTTCTCAACTATGTTGGGGTCGGCTTCCAGTCGAACCGGATGCAGCTGAATATCAGTATTTTACATGGAGCGACTGCCTATCAGACCTCCACAACCCAGTAACTGGGTAATACGATACTCTTGGTATAAGACTGGTTGTCAGACTTTCTGGCTTCTGACCAACAGTAACGACTGTCAAATATCTACAAATGACAACCGGGACCAACGGCTTTACGTGCTTTCCGAGGCACGGAGGAAACTCGCTATGGTAAATGGTCACCCATCCACAGACCAACCTCGGCAAGCGTGGCTTAACCCGGAAGATCGGTCTATGCGGCTGTAATTATTTAGCCACGAGCTCCTCCATTTCCTCAATTTCACAGGAAATGTTTGTCTAAAATTATAAGTTTTCCGTGTGGCAGTCAATATTATAACAGCTACTTGGCTGAAGCAATCATCTTGACGGCAAGAACAATTTCCTTTTGCCAAGCTCCGCAGTCAACAGGGATGTGATTTCACGCTCCGTTTACGAGACATATCAGTACAAGTGCGGTTAAACATAACTAGGCATTTTATGTAACGTCTCATCATTGTATTTACTGGAGCATGTGCGATATTAGCTTTAATATTATCTTGAATAGAATATAATTTATATGCTTAGAAACATGATTATATTTTTATCGTATTACGTTATGACAGCATGTTTCGTCAGGAGCTTAAATAATGTACGATTATTGGTAATTATTGTTATAATAAAATGTCGTGGTAGCCTGGAGGTTGCAACCCGCTTGCTAAGCACCGGGTTGCGGGTTCAAACGGAGGCATGTACCAATGTGACTTTTTCAATGTCATAAGTACTTTATAAGGGCCTTATCACAGTGACGATTTGCGAGCGAGTTCAAAGCGAGTTGAGAGCGCTGCGGGCTCGCCACGAACTCACGAGGAACCAAATGCGTTCTCGCTGCGAACTCACGGCGAACCCGCTGCGCTCTCGCCTCGCTTTGAACTAACTCGCAAATCGCCACTGTAATAAGGCCCTAAGGGGCCGTCTCCACGAGCGAGAGAATCGCGGCGATATTATCGTCGTGCCACGTATTTCTATACACTCTCTTAGAACGTGTCTCCACACGGCTATTTTATCGCGGCGATAGTTAGTATTGAATTTGATGACACGGCGAGAATATCGCCGCGATTCACTCGCTCGTGGAGATGGCGCCTAAGTTAATCCAAGACGCCACTGACATACGGTGAACGAAAAAATCGTTAGGAAACTTGGACTTTAATAGTCTGAAATCGCCAACCCCCAGTGAGCAGGCGTGGTGATCAACTCTTCCTTCTCTGTATGAGAAGATTCATTTGCCCTGCAGTGGGACAGTTACAGTTACAGGCATTTTTTTTTATATTCTTTATTTACCTCTTTTAAATACTAATATGTTTTTGTCCATTTCTCATTCTGATATCTCCTGTATTGTGGGACATACAATACGGCCGACGTATCTTGGCGAATCTGAAGTTAGTTGTTTGGCTACGCAATGAATCTTTTAGAAACGAAATTGTCTACTGCGCAGCTACCAGCTAACTTCAGACTCGCCAAGATACGTCGGCCGCATTGTACATAGGTACGTTTCCAAACAAATTTCACTTGCATAAACATCATACTTATATACAATACTAGCTGACCCGGCAAACGTCGTTTTGCCATATAAATAATTAGAAATTAAAAATTATGTCTAAAAAATTAAAAAAAAATTTAGGGGTGAACTACCCCTAACATTTAGGGGGATGAAAAATAGATGTTGGCCGATTCTCATAGATACCGGATAAGCACAAAAAATTTCATCAACATCGGTCAAGCCGTTTCGGAGGAGTATGGCAACGAAAACTGTGACACGAGAATTTTATATATTAGATTATTACCCTAACTTTTATTATGAATGTAAACGTTTAGATGTTTTGATGAATGTTTGCTACTCAATCACATGGAAACGATTGAGTGGATTTTGATTAAAGGTAAACATTACCACTAAAAATATTTTTATATTTAGAAAAAAATAATTTATCCATCAAAAAAATAAAACTTTGACGATGGAAAATTAGTTTTTATCAAAGAAGCTGAAACTGTTTTCCTTTCCTTCTTTTGTAGGTAAACTTAAGCGGGTATTGAATTTATAAATTCGTTGCTGATTAAATAAAATAAAATAATGTCGGGTATTCTTTAAAAAAAAGGCTCTTCAGGCTTGTTTCACACGTACCACAACCACACCACAACAACAACACGTGGGCGGGCTCTAATTTGTATGTAAATGAATAGTTTAATTCAGACGGACCACATTTTGTCGCCAAATTGAACCGTGTGCGCTATACTGACCACATCGCAACCACAATGCAACCACCAGCTACACTGCGCACTAACGGCCATCCACCCCACCTTGCAAACACAACGTTGCGTCGACGCAACGACACCGCGCGCACTCCTGCGCTCTACCACTAGCCACAACCAGGGGCTGATTTGATAAGTTGGCTGCCCTAGGCCTATGAAATATTGCCGCCCCCTAATCGGTGTAAATCACGAAAAATTAAGTGAACCATAGGAATTAAATTAAAATAAAAAACAACGAAAGTCAGTAAATGATAGAATTATCTCAATCAGTGTCTCAAATACTGATGCTTACCATTTCTATTTGTAAGTAACAATGAATCGTAATTCAAACATTGTCTTTTGTCTGAGCAGCAAATTTGTTTATCAAATTATCACAATCCAAAAAAAACCCACAAATTTTGCCGCCCTTGGTCCGGGCCTACCTGGCCTATAGGGAAATCCGCCCCTGGGGGCCTACTCCCTAAGTCCGTCAACGAAGTTAGTTGCCCGTCCGAAAGTAGCGGACTCCGTGCTTAGGGTGTAGACCCCCTGGCCACAACGTAACCACATCGCAACTACTAGCGACAACGCAACCACATCGACATTTTGTGTAACTACAAAATGTCGATGTGGTGTGGTGTCGACATTTTGTGTAACTAGAAAATGTCGATGTGGTGTTCTATGATGCAAAGTCTACCCACTTCTTTTACTGTTCTTTCTGTATTCTAAGCTTTTACTTAAGTATTATTAGATACTAACTACCTAATGATAAAAAACCAACGCTCCCAGATATTATTTCAAACCCTGTACATATTTGAATGGTTTTATTAAACGATTACGAACGAAACGACGACTTTTCTATTGATAAGATGATTGCAAGAATCAATGTTTTATCAATGTGTCACAAGCTAACAGCTAGCTATACAGGGTGTAAAAAGACCCATCACATAGCCGAAATCTACGCACTCTGTACATCAAACTAAATTACATTGACCAAAAATAATTGCTGGGAAACGACTTTTATTTTTTGGCATGAAAAAAAACGCTTTTTTTTGTAGCGCGCAAATTATGGTTGTGGCGATGCCGCGCGTTTGCATGCGTACAGCGGCCACACAGCCGAGCCAAGGCGGTCGTGTGCGTTTGATATTCATTGCGTTTTTGTAACTTCAAATGCGTAATTTGTTAGGAAAAATTGAAATTTTTGATAATGTTTGTATGGAAGAAAGTTTATTAAGTTAAGTTAAGTATTATGACTCGGAAATCGTTTTTGGAAAAAACAAAAAAAAAAAGTGTACTTTGACTTACAATATCTCCAAAACCAATGATTTCCCAGGTATGGTTTGTTCGAAAAATATGATCCCAATGATGGGAGAGAGGTAGATACGTGGTTTTCGTTATCGTTAAGGGTCTTCTTACACCCGATAGAGTTTTCAAGTAGTTACCTATGAGTGCTACGTGTACGCTGCATTAGAGATAGCAGCTCACAGCAGCGTCAAAGGTTTGTCGATACTATAGGTGACCTAGCTAGGTACCTACTAGGTACACAGTGTCCTCAGATAGGTACCAAAGATAAGGCGCACGCCGGCCGGTCGCCAACCAAATACGACGTAACTCAGTTGTCCTCTCCGAGCTCTAATTTCGAATGGCCACGAGGTAGAACCGAGTTTCTATTGCTTACTGTATTATATTCTCCTCAAACTGAACTTAATAGATGAAATTAATATAACGAAGTTTAACGAAAACAAGAAAGCTTCGCTAATTTTTGTAGCAAAACTTTGTAACATGATTTTGTAACATTTATTTATTTATTGATACTTTCGCACAAAATTTGTACAGAGGCGGACTTAATGCCTTAGGCATTTTCTACTATTCGACCTTGCAGAGAAAATATGGTAGATGCACTAAATAGTGTTGTGTACTTACACATACATATGTGATGTGATAAAATATTAAAAATAAACACAAAGATTTTTGCCAATAATATTTACACTTATAAATTATACAAATCGCACCCTTAGTAATATAAAGGCATAATACAAAAAATAGTAGTTTTTTGGGAAATAGCGTAATAAGCTGGAATAGGAATCCAGAATCTTTAAACGCGATTTCAGAAAAAAACTACTTTTTTGTATTACGCCCTTATATGTATTACTAAGGGTGCGAAATATTTACATTTAAAATATGATGACTATTTACTTTATAGCAGCAAATCCTCCAGCAAGTTTTATTGCGCAAGTTGACTTTTGCAACCGTCTTTCAAACTGTGGACCGCGACACACTTGCAGCAAGTTGACTTTTGCAAGTATTACGAACTAAACGAGCAATTGTAGTGCAATCACTAGGACAGTAAAACTTGCTAGTGGATTTGGCGCTTATGATAGAATACTACTAGTAAATGCCTCAGACATTACCTAAGTCCGCGTCTGTACAAATTTTAGTACAAATTTTGTGCAAAGAGAATAAAGTAATAAATAAATAATAGCATATATTTATTCACAGGGGAAACAAAAGCGAGATAATAATAAAAAAATAATTAAAAAGATCCACACTATTTTTTTTTTTTTATTATAACGGTTTCGGTTTCAATAATTTAATACTTATTACAGCTAGTCTTGTGATTTCGAATTTTTTTTTGTCACTCTCTTTCCTTTTTTCTACAAATATTATAAGTACCTATCTAAGATAAAGTTAAAAGTACTAAATAATAACAATAAAACGCCATGTAAATCTACCCCTATCAAACTTCTGTAATTTTGTACGGAAGTGTGTTATAATTTTCTAGAATGTACAGTAAGTAATGAATCAGTTCTGAGGACATTATAACTAGGTTCCACTAAATTCTGACTTTAGCGTTAACCCTTTGTCAAACATTTGTTTTTCTCACAATTTGATTGTTACCTACAAAGTTTAATTTCCCGTGAACTCCCATTTAATACAACTGTTTATTTTATGAAACCGACAGTGCTCCTCCAATTCCTAATAACGCAGGTGAAATTCAATTGTTTGTTTCAATTAATGAATTAACAATATTTGCTTTCAATTTGTAGCATAATTTGCGCTATAAATGATCCTGAGCTCTCCCGTTGATTTAAAACTATGACTCTCATCGTTACAACTTTACACCAGAATTTAGTAACGTTGCAGAAATGGCATATATGCCATATAATAAAGTCTTAATTGAAGTCTAGCTTGCGTGTCAGTCCGCGTGTAAATTGCAAATGCATTTTTTTTAAATGCTTTCTTTCCTTAAAACAGTATTCAGAGAGCGTTGTCCACTGCTGCCGTCACCGAGAAACGAGATTATTTCGGACCGAGCTGGGAACGTCGCGTCGCGTCGCCGCCGCGTCGTGACGTCGGCCGTGTGTCCACCGCGACCGATCTCGGTGGTTCGGTCTTGTTTTTGCAAATCTGATCATCGGCGGCCGCGGTGCCACTGCGCCGTTATCTTAGTGGACAAGTTCAGACGTGTTTTGTATTATCGGTATTTTGGCCAGTCACGACCTTGGGCCGAGTTTAAGCGGTAGCACCGAAATCATAATCTCGGCGGCTAGATGATTGCACTCGTGTGACGGACGTGCGGTGGACATCCAGCCATTTAGTAATGTTTGTATCGCTACTTCGGCAACGTCATCTCTTCCTTTGTGATTGCGCCGGTGGACAAACATTGTAAACCCTTCTAACGCAATTCCAACGTTGATTTATCATTCAGTCTATTAGATTTTCTTTTTATATGTTTTACGGTACCTACTTACACTTAGAAGATTATGAATTCCCAGCAAATATTTTTTAAACTTTTCTTTATACTTTATCTGCTTTCTAAAGCAAGATTTGTACGATATGAAAGTATGAGAGTTATAAATTCTTTTAAACCTCTGCATCGGTCGTGGTGTGCGGTCCTCATTCGCGGCTTGCGCTCTCGACATCTCGAGTCCTCTCTGCGTGAGTGCAATCCAAACAGATGGCAAACAGTAGCAGAATTTCCTTGACTTTAGACACGATCAAATCAAGCGTTGATGCGTATCTACGTTCTAATGATCGGCAAGTGCTTGTATACCTACTATGTTACGCAAATAAGCCGAGAATATGGGGTGTTACACCAATATATCAATAAGTAGTCCGAAACTATTTATTTATTTATTCTTTCGCACAAAATTAGTACAGAGGCGGACTTAATGCCATAGGCATTTTCTACCAGTCGACCTTAGGGTGGTGCAGAGAAAACATGGTAGGTGCACTAAATAATATTAGGTGTGTGATGCGATGGGATTTTTGCTAATAATATTTACACTTATAAATATAAAAATATACAAATTAAATAGTCCAATAAATATTAGATAACATATTCACATGCATACATAAATATATATTAATAATCATAACCTACATGTATATTATAATAATACATAATATAATACCTACAAAAATATAGAAAATGATCTTTGCTGAGATGATTCTGCCAATCCCTTGTGTAGATGTTCACGTAATTTAATTTTGAAGGAATAGCGACTGGTGGCCAACTATTGACCAGTGCCTGTAGACAAATAGCAATTGATGATCGCTAGAGAATAGAAAGATGTACTGGATTGACATAAGCTTTCCACCGGTCAAGCGATCTTTATGTCATTTCCATACATTTAATTGGCGTTTCTATTCTCTAGCGATCATCGTTCGCCATTTGCCTACAGGCACAGATAAGATAAATATGACGTATAAAAATGACATATATGTGTTCAATAACCTTGTCATTCACTATTAATACGGTAGTGAAATGCAAATTTTAGCTATTGAAAAGTTTTGAAACCGAATTAGCTTAATGAACAGATAATGATAGGTTGGTGAAATACCCAATATTAATAATCTCCCGTTTACGGTAGATTTTGAATAAAATAACATGAACTGATTTATTAAATGATCTACTCCTGGAAAAGAAAATTGTTTTGTGGAAATTAATACAATTTCATGTTTCGAATTACATGTTCTAATATTAACTACGGCTTCGCACGGGTGCAATGTATTATACACATAAATATTCCTCTTAAATCATTCTGTTTATTGATGAAAACCGCATCAAAAGCCGTTGCGTAGTTTAAAAGATCTAAGTGTACATACCTACAGACGGCGGGAAGCGACTTTGTTTTATGCTATACAAGCTTAGTTTTAGTATATACTAAACCTGAAACTAGTTTGTTCAGAATCACTAGGAGAATCGATTGACATATTTTTTACACCACATTTTTTTTTTTATAATTTTCAATTTTGTTTCAGTAGTTTTCTACCCATAACAGTTGACGGGAATAGACAGACACCTTGAGGCTTGAGACGGTCCTCTCGGTCAGTTTCCGTGTATTAGAAAACCCCTGCATAGCACATCTCAGGCATTTCACACTTTTTTAGGGAACTTCACGCGACATAAACTAAGGTGTAACTTGGAGATTTACTAAAAAAACACATATTCAGGCTGATGAAAATCTTGTTGGGGTGTCTCGGTTTTCGTATAAAGTAAAAATAAGGTTGTAAGCTATCCCTTGCAGTATTAATATCAATCCTTGTGTACATTGCAATACAATATAAATTACAATAGTTGTGCTACGATACTGCACTTTTGAAATATTTTATCAATTTCTTCGCTTCCGATCCTATTGCGATGACGTCCTTTTCTTACAATTTCAGGAAGAAAAAAAGCGCGCAAACGTAGAAAAAAGGCTCTTGCAACTCAGAGTGAATAATTAAGATTGCATTTGGTTCGTCGAACACTTTCCTTTAGAAAATGAAAAGATTGAATTACTATTTTTATAGCTACCCTTTGTAAAATATTATGATTAAGGGAGAATTCACAACGTAACACAACCACACCACATCGCAGCGACAAAAAGTGGTCAAGCAATGGTTCCGTGTGAATAGTGTCGCTGCAGCTTTGGCGATAAAATGTGGTCCGTGTGAATTAAGCCTCGTCCCCACTAGGAACATTTGTCGAGCGACATGTGTCCCCGGTGACATCGGGCGATGTCGGGCGACGTCGGACGACATCGCCGCGACATTGTTGAAACTGTTCCTTTCGCACAGTCGATGAAGAGTAGTGATAGAAGCCTCGTCCCCACTAGGAACATTTGTCGAGCGACATGTGTCCCCGGTGACATCGGGCGACGTGGGGCGATGTAGGGCGACATCGCCCGATGTCACCGGGGACACATGTCGCTCGACAAATGTTCCTGTCCTTGAGATCATCGGAAAACTTGAAACTGAAGATGCCTCTGCATTCCACAAGATTCTTTGATCATTCCTTTACTGTCCAGGCCATACGCTTGTGGAATGCACTGCCTGTATCTGTGAGACGTGCTCAGTCGCTAGTTTCTTTCAAGGGAATGGTGAAGGAACATTATTTGGCTCTATAGTAGTTTTTAAGTTGTCTATATTTATAATTAAATATGTATGTATCTTATTTGAGTATGTAAGTATTTATAATTAAATATGTATGTATCTTATTTGAGTATGTAAGTATGTATGTAAGTATATGTATATATTTATATTTGAGATATGTATTTAATTGTGTTATACTATTTATTTATACCTAGTCATTTTGTTGATTCCCGATTTTCATTAGATTATAAATTTGTACGCTGCAAATTGCCCTTTATATTTTTCTTAACAATTCTTTCCATCCAATGGCTGTCTGGAAGAAATTGCTTTAAGCGATAAGACCGCCATTTGTACTGTTCTTGATTACCTGTATTCCTTCTGTTTTATTTCTTTTAGTGTACAATAAAGTATATCTATCTATCTAGTGGGCACGAGGCTTCAAACTTCATTTTCATACAAATTATGGCCCGCACACGTGTTGTTGTTGTGGTGTGGTTCTGGTACGTGTAATACAAGCCTTATTCGTTCTCATCTTTATACTTAGTACAAAGAAGTAATGTGAAATCACGTAGTCCGGCGAAATAAAAAATGGTGAGGAATCCTAGACTCACCAACAAGCACCACAACCATCAGTCAGTTTTTGTTTTCGAAAACTTTCAAAATGATTGATTTTGTTTTTTGCGTCAAACAATTTGATAGCTTTTGAAATTGAGAATTGTCTGAATGAATGGTTCGGCCTTGTTTCGGTTGTGATTTATCAAGATTTATTTTAGGAGAATAAGGCCCCAGTAAGCAAGCGTGGTGATTAGTACCCCAAGTGTGAGTTGGGTAGTTTTTTACACGGTTCCGTAACGAATAGATTACAACAGGCGAGGCGTAAGCTGAGCTTTGCATTTGCATTGTGAGTGTACAGTCGGGGACTTGAAATGACCCTAAGGTCTATAATTGCTTGCACAATACTTTTTCATAAGGTCGATATGACATAAGTTGATATGATATCTTAAACCTTATTGCGCACAGTGTGATAAGGAATCGAATTTGAAATCTGATAAACATTTTGAGTCCGCGACCATAGGACCATATTTTTGTATGGCAAGTTTTGATAGTCGTTGTTTGTTAAAATTGTTTTGCTAAGTCACGGGCCGCACAAATAACTGCCGAGGGCCGCATGCAGCTCGCGGCCTGTTTGATGACCACTGACTGATCTATACGATCCGCCTAGCTAGCCACCACCCTCACATTAAAGCGTCCGGCGCCAAGCTAGGGTATAGGTATTTGTACTATTTATTCTGTGGTATAGGGTAATCCTTCTTTATCTCTGTTACTTGGATTCGTGTGCTCCATTTTAGACCCTGTCTGCGATTACCTATAACTATATTATTATATTATATTATTATATAATAATATGTATAGATAACTAGGGTCTTGGTATCTTCTGCTTATGAATGATTTGCGTAATTCGTGTTCGTGACTCATTAGTTCATGACCTATTATGTTATCAAGCCTGTGGTCGAGCCAAGTGATATAAAATGACATCACTTCATCTCAACAGGAAGTGAATACCCGCGCCGTGTGCTATTGGTCAACTGATATTGCCAGATTTTCATTTCGTATGGCTGTCACAAATTAAAAGATGGTACTTTTATATCTTTTGTTTTATAATACTTTTATAGTTTATCGCAATATATGCATTATTTATTAACACATTTTAAAAACACTATCCACGTAAAACAAATAATAAAGTATCGTGGGCGTAGGGGGAGAACTAAATATCTGACAAATTCAAAGTTCCGAGAAAATCGCGTTTTACTGTTTTTTTTTTTTAAATTTATTTTCATAACTTTACTTGTAATAACAATTTATACGCCGTTATTTTATTTTACTTTATAATTTTCATCTTTTAGGGTAATTTTCCAATAGTTACTGTTACCGTCAGTAAGAAAAAAAAAACAAACAAGTTATCCAATTTTCACTCTACATAACTTTCCGAATATTATGTAATTAGTTACTTTTTCCAGTCAGTTGTATACTTCTCCCACGTATGAAATCACTCAACTCACAACAAAACATCAACTCTCTTAAAACGTCAAATAAGTACCCTTATTTCTGCCTGAACTTTATTGACATGTCGTGCTGCCAAAAAATATGATACTTTGTTCAATTGTTTCGTTACTCAAGTAAAGATAAATTAGAGTTATTCATTTATTCTCGAGGTATTTATTGTTGCTTCTCCTATTTAACGTGAATATAACGATGTTAATTTTTCCACCTGGGTTCATTAAATTAACATATTGTTTTATTGACTTAAGATATCTAAACGTGTGTAAGACTAAAAGGTGCGGGATTTTTTGGGCTACGAGAAAATGTAAAAAAGTCAATTTCGCCAAAAGTGTTAGTTATTTAGTTTTCGAACTACGCCGACGATATATATTTAAAATTACTTTCGTCCGTGTGTCACTGCAAGGGTACCAACTGAAAATCAGCGCTGGGTGTTTGACGCCCAGCATATGCTGAGTTGGTGACCCTTGGGCATGGGCATGCTCAACAGCATAAAATAAATGTATGTTTGATTCTTTTATGTTTTTATTTTCTTGTACCGGGCCAGCGAAGGTACATGTTCAGTAATGGACGCTTATGTCTCGTCGAAACCGGACATATTTGTCGCGCGACAAGTATCGGTACATGTATTTGTACATGTCGCAGAGATTGCTGTAGGTGTCCGATAAATGGCTGCGACATGAGCCCGAGTAAAATGTGGCGGCAAATGTACTCGTATTGCAACTTGTCCCTGATACAAGTTGCGACACATGTATGGTGACGTGCTGAAATGAAAAAATATACTTCAGAAAACACAAGGTTTGTCAGAAAGGAGGTACTAGTCCGCAGGCCACTTAAAGTATCACTGATGACTGTTTTAAACCAAGAGTTACCTCCGGTTTCTGAATTGAGAATTCTAGGATAAGCAGTACTTAAGTAACATTAAATTTGAGTACGGTGTTGTCAAAAAGATTACGGATTTCAAAACATTTTTTTGACAACTCTGTACCTACTCAAATACTACAAGTATTGCTTATCCCGAATTCTCAATTCAGAAACCGTAGGTATAAATTTCAAATTTTAAAATTCGATAAATTTTTATTTCCAAATTGATCATAGCTTTGCTTTATTTTTGGGTAGATAGATATAAGCGTATTTTTTATGAAATTTCTGAACAACTATTTCTCTTAATCTATTGACTTTTCGAGAAAGTTATAAAACAAAAGTTATTCATTATTATGTGTAGGTACTTTAACACCCTTTCCGACTAATTTTGTATAGTAGAACGTTAATTGCTAACAGAATTTTGTTAATACAGTTCTCTAACAAATAACGATGGACATATCGGCGTCGGTGCGCTTGTTAAAACCCACTGTTCTATCTGATAACTAATAAGTTTAAGAAAAATGTATAAATTCATAACGCTAGTAAAACATCTTGTTTTTACTGTGTGTGTAAGCTAATAAAGTATACTATTTTTTTGTATATTTCGTGCAGTCAGATTTTTTGGCCGTGCACAAAAGAAATTTCGACCCGTATCGATGTATATAAAAATATAAGTCTTGTATAAAATATGCTGTAGTATAATTGGGTTGTGCGGTTGTGCGAGTAACCCAAAACTCCACATTGGCTCGAATAAGCTTTCTGCTCATTTGTTACTACAGAAAATCTAAAGTCACCGTGAGAAACAGCAGCACTTACTTTCCACAAAGACCAAATATATCCACAGTACGTTCTACCCGTTCCATTTTCCGGAGCGCACTGCTGGAAATCAATGAGTGGTTTTTGATGTCAAATTGATTTCGCCGACTAGACTAACAATGACGACATAGTTCCTATGAAATGGTAATAGTTCCTTGAAAACTTGCATTCGGTTCAATGGAACTCTACGTTTGATGGTATTTGTTATCAGGATTTGGTTTGGCTGTAATTCCCAATTTATACTAGGTATTATGTCGCAGGGAAAAGGTTTTGCGAAATTCCTAGGCCTACTGCGAAATCCCGGATGATGGAGAATATTTCAACTGATTACTCATTTTCTTGTAAAAGTGTATTGATTTGAAAAAATTATAAACTTTCAGTGATAAATCGTTTTACTTGACTCTAGTAGGATGTCGGAATAAGTCAATGACATTATTTGTACAGAGCAATTATTTCGGTTAATCTTATTGTCAACCAAGTAAAACTTCGATAAGTATAAGATTTTTAGTTTTGTAAGTTATGTTTTCAGAGCACAGAACTTATAATAAGTATTATAAGTTCTGTGTTTCAGAGCGTCTAGAATATAGGATATGGTTACAGTCAATGTAAAAGAATGACCATTTTTATAAGGATAGCCTTAAGAAGAAAGAAAGAAAGAAAGAAAATACATTTATATAGCACAGACTAAAAGGCACACAAAACATAAAGCAGAAAAAAAAAAACAAAAAAAAATAGTAGGAAAGTGTGCCTCACGGCTGCGCAAAAAAGGCTCAGTTCAGCAAAAATGCCAGACAACTAGAGCCTGACGCTGGTTTTCAACTGGACCTGATAGCAAGATAAGAAGAAGGATATTTAAATTTCGATATGTTATTACTGTATTATCCAAATCGTATTTTTTTAATAGAATAATTACTAAAATAAGATGTAATTCTCATTAAACGTTTCTCACAATTTTGTAATAGATAATTACCACTACACTAGTATTATTTTCAGATGGTTGTTGACCTCATTGTCTGTGTAGGTACTTTAAGCTACATCAGACTCAATCACTTTAAAAATGTTACAGGTACCTATTCGCAGCGTTTTCTCAAAAAAACTAATAAGAAAAAACCATTTCAATAATTTCCCTAGTTTTTAGAAGAAAACGCTATACTATATTTATGAAAAAAACCGGCCGTGCCCCCTTTAATATTTATTTTATTCTGTATTTGTTGTTATAGTTATACATCATCTGTGAAAATTTCAACTGTCTGTCTAACTATCACGGTTCATTAGATACAGCCTGGTGACAGACGGACGAACGGACAGCGGAATCTTAGTAATAGGGTCCCGTTTTACCTTTTGGGTACGGAACCCTATAAACTGCATTATAGGACAAGCAACATAAAGAACATAGAACTATAGAAGGTAGCAAAAGAGCCTTTGAGAATCCGTAATTCTGTGAGAACTGAGGAAACATTCCTGCAGTTATCTACAGAATACTGGTAAAGCTGACGCTTTACTTAACTGTTCTTAACAAGAATGAGAAATACAACAGTTATTGGTATTGCTTGAAGTGAATTTAAGATAAAAATAGTGTAATATTTTAGAAGAAAAGCTTGCAAAATCGTTAAGCAAAACAAAATAAAGAGATGACACAAGTACAGTCGCGGACTTGAAATGTTTACCACCCTAATGTCTATAATTGCTTGCACATTACTTTTTGTTTTTCATCAGGTCGCTCGGTCGTAAAGAATTGACAGGGCATAGATGTTTTTTTCTTAATTGACATAAAAAGGCTAGGTAATATAAAGAGGCTATACAACGTTATTTTTACTTTATACGAAAACCGAGACACCCCAACAAGATTTTCATCAGAACTGCCTGAATATGTGATTTTTTTTAGTAAATTTCCAAGTTACACCTTAGTTTATGTCGCGTTAAGTTCGCTAAAAAAGTGTGAAATGCCTGAGATGTGCTATGCAGGGGTTGTCTAATATATGGAAACTGACCGAGCGGACCATTTCAAGCATCAAGGTGTCTATTTCCGTCAACTGTTATGGGTAGAAACCTACTGAAACAAAATTGAAAATTATGAAAAAAAAAAACAAAAAAAAAGTGGTGTAAAAAATATGTCAATCGATTCTCCTAGTGATTCTGAACAAACTAGTTTCAGGTTTAGTACATACTAAAACTAACCTTGTATACTAGATAGCATAGAAAAAGAAATCAACCTATTTAGTAAATTCAATCAAGTTCGCTCTATACAAATTTTGACTAGACAGACATGGGTACTTAAAAAGGGGATCATAACATCAAAAAGTGGTTAATAGCCTTTTTGATAGAATCGACGCTTCACAATTTTAAAAAGTAATACTTATGTTGATATGGCATATTGAACCTTATTGCGCACAGTGTGAGAAGGAATCGAATTTGAAATCTGATAAACATTTCGAGTCCGCGGCTGTACCTATGTATTATACATCGGCGAGGTGACTACCATATTTTATGCTTTTGTTTATAATAACGTAGAATACACATAACATCACGCCTTGTATTCTCCGAAGGGTTGGGCAGAGGTGTATAGTAACACCCACGTTTCGCCGTTATGTTTAAGTCCCATGTAATAGGGGGCGAGCCTATTGCCATCAACCGGGCACAAATCCAGACTCCGAGCTGCTACTGAGAAATTCCACACGGAAAAACCCAATAACACTTTGCTCGACCTGGGGATCGAACCCAAGACCTCACGCTCAGCAGTCGCGCTTGCGACCACTAGACCAACGAGGCAGTCACGTAGTAACGTAGAATATCATACCGAAAAACGTCATGCTCACTAACAAAATCACAATTTTCAACAAAGACCTTTTTTAATTTAAAATGTGTTTGCTCTTGACTCTAGACAAGGTCAAAGTCTACGATGGAGCGAGCTTACCCAGAAGAAGCCTGTTCACCCTAACTTTGAAAAGATTCGGGTTGTAAGCGTTCGGAAATACAGACGCAGGTAGTGAGTTCCACTCTTTTGTAGTGCGCATTATGAAGGATGTTTAGAAGCGCTTAGTGCGAATTGGTGAAATGGCAACTAGGTATGGATGCTAACTTGCAGTGCGTCTAGATGTCCGATGGTAGAAAGGGGCTGGTGGGATGAGGTTGTGGAGTTCTTGAGCACACTCACCGAAGTACCATGAGTTATAGTATTCATAAAATATTCAGTCGTATATAAAAATGGGCACACCAGTCCTATTGGTACTGTCAGAAGCCAAATCAGAAAAGACAGAAGGATAAAGTTCCACTTTTCATACACCAACACTAACACAACTTTGTTGTATAATACTTTTGTGAAGACTAACATCCAGCATATTGACACGGCGTCTGATTGCATGAATGATGCCTATAATATTAAAAACGTAGTGTTTATGTCCCTCCACCAGTGATTTAACAGAAAATCAACCAGTGTATTTATCAATCTTGCTATTGTCAGAAGTATGAGAATCTTCTGGTCTATTTTCTGTATCTTCGGCAGGGCGTTGAAGAGCAGCAGTTGCAGTATTAGACATGCCAATGATAGAAAAATCCCAGATATTCATATAAATTTCACCAGCGAGTTCTCCACCCACGAATCGAAAACGTAATCACGCTTGGGATATGTTCCACATCATCTAGATAGTATTATGCTGTTGTGGCTGAGGCGGTCACTATGAGACTGGTTAATACCATTCGCTTTAAGGCTTAAGTTCTTCCTGCTTTGCCCAAGGTAACTATTTTGATTGTACGACAACGTATGAGCGCTTACTAGTACCTATGTCTACACCAGTGCGCTTTCATGTTCATCTTGCGCTTTCAATTCCTCTTGCGTCAAACGCATGCAATATTTGTAGCCATAATAAGACTCGAACTAGTATTAAGGCATGCGCTATGACGCTTCACGCATGCTTCAGACGAAGACGCAAGATGAACGTGAAAGCGCACTGGTGTAGATATAGCTTATGCGGTGCGTGCGTCAGTGTTGCACTATGATGATGTGTCATAATGTATCGTATGTACGCGGCCACCACCAGTAAAAGAGGTTTTTTTTCGAAGACTGGCTGGCCTGAATTATCGGTGTGACTGCAGAGTCTGAAGAGACGACCGGCTCTACGATGGGAGAGCTCGGTGGATCGTAACCGGGGGTTTTTATCGTTGCGCATTTTGTTTTTATGTCTTTTCGAGAGCCGTTGCCGTCAATGTGTTTAGAGCGAGAGCCTAGTGATCTACTCCGTCACTAAACTAAAACAACTTCTTACAAACCGCTATTTCGCAAATAATATCACCGCTCTTGCAGTCGCTTTGTAGCTTAAAAAAGCTTTATTTGTTTTTCCCAGTTCTCTAAAATTGATTTAAATAAAAAAAAAAATATACCTGCCAGTTGTAGGTCTATGTATACAAAAATTCTTTACCTTCGAAATGCAATTTTTTTTCAAAATTCTTTTACAAAAACTGTCATTAAACTCATTTAGAAGTAATTTCAAGTCAGTGGGTTGGCAAGACGATTAGACACGGCCATTTGATAGCTATTAAGAGTACTTTGGATGCTGTTCGAAACTTGCGATAATTATAGGAAGGTCTCCTTATCTATATCAGATAGGCGTATCAATGTAGGATAAATATCCTCCTTGTAAATAAGTTATTTACCTAAGGGCTGATTTTACAATCGTCAGATAGCTTTTATCTCAGGAAAAAACATGACGGTTTGACATACCTATTTTCTACAAGGTTAGTCAGAAAGGGGGTACTAATCCGAAAGGGTGTTAAAGTACACATAATAATGAACAACTTTTGTTCTACAACTTTTCCCAAAACTCAATAGTTTAAGAGAAACAGTTGTTCAAAAATCTCAAAAAAAAAACTCCAAAATCTATCTATCCCCAGTTATGATCAGCTGTGTTTACATTTTAGGTCATATTTGGGGTCATGAATTAGAAGCACAATTTTCTGAATTTGTAACTAAAGCAGGGATGAAGAATTTTTGAAAAAACTAAAATAAAAATCATTTTATTCGGATTTTTTTTTATCGAATTTTGAAATTTTAACACTTGCTTTCAAACAGTCATCAGTGATACTATAAGTGGGCTTCGGATTAGTACCCCCTTTCCGACTAACCTTGTATACAAAAGCTGTCAAAACTTCAAACTTATTACTTAGATAAAAGTTATCTGACAAGTGACTGACGACACGTTTGGTGCAGTGGCTAAGCGATTGGCTTCTACGCCACGGGACGTGGGTTCGATTCCCACACGGAACAAAAATTTGTATGGCCTACAGATGGTTGTTTCGGGTCTGGGCGTTTGTTTGTGAGAAAAATCGGCCCTAAGAAAACTACTAAAATTGTCATTCTTCTTTAAAACATACGCGTCGAATTACAACAGTTTAGACAATGGTTTAAACCGTGTCTAATGCCAATCTCCATGCATGAAAAAATGTTTAAGCCGTATTCAGTCCAAACAACTGTTAACAATTTTGTGGCAAGTCAAACGATGTTTTAAGATGAATACGTAGGTTAGGTTAGGATATCGATGTTCCGAGGAGGCCCGCGCGAGGCCACCAGCCGGGGGTTGCGGAAGTATCGTTAGTTCCCGTGACCCCCGGCGTAGGTGTGAGATGGAACACCGGGGTGGTTCTAGTCAGTAGGACTCTGACAGACCCCTCCGCCCACCCCAGGGCGGAGGAAATCCGAAAAAAAAAGATTACGGTCGCTCCATGTAAAATAGAGCTTTTCAAACTTATTTTGTCTACCGCCGAATCAATTATTCTCTATCGCCCCCTAAAATGTATAACTTTACCACATCTTAAAAATCACAATCGCAATCTTTTACCGCCTTTTACCCCCTTTGCCATGTTCTAGGATAAAGTATGGGTACATTCTCATCGGCGACTAACCTCCGGTTTCTGAGTTGAGAATTCGGGATAAGCAATACTTGAGTATGGAGTTGTCAAAAAAATGCTTTAAAATCCGTAATTTTTATGACAACTCCGTACTCAAGTGTTACTTAAGTACTGCTTATCTTAGAATTCTTAATTCAGAAACCGGAGGATAGCCATCATTTCGCAAATTGTAGCCGTAATTAGACTGCCATCGAAAAAACGTAAACGACATCATCAAAAACGCTTATTAGTTATACAACGTTATTTTTAGTAAATACAAAAACCGAGACACCCCAACAAGATTTTCATCAGAACTGCCTGAATATGTGTTTTTTTTTTAATAAATCTCCAAGTTACACCGTAGTTTATGTCGCGTTAAGTTCCCTAGTAAAGTGTGAAATGCCTGAGATGTGCTATGCAGGCGTTGTCTAATACACGGAAACTGACCGAGCGGTCCATCTCAAGCCTCAAGGTGTCTATTCCCGTCAACTGTTATGGGTAGAAACCTACTGAAAGAAAACTGAAATATAAGAAAAAAAAATGTTGTAAAAAATATGTCAATCGATTCTCCTAGTGATTCTGAACAAACTAGTTTCAGGTTTTGTATATACTAAAACTAAGCTTGTATTCCTGTATCCATGTTTTTTTTATATTTGATATTCTTTGTTCTGTAACGTTATGTAGACAAACGTTAAGACCAACCTTACGTTGAAAAGGGTATAATCAGTCAAGGTGTCTTGATCAGGGTTCAAACATCGCCCGACCAGCAACAGGCCCGAGAAGGTGGCGCGCAATGTTCCGTGCGCGCCTCTCAGGAGGACGTGGGGCAAGGCCCCACAGAAGAAGAGGTCCGCCAGGGGCTGGCGGATCGAGGCCTGCCGGGGTCGCGGTGCATGCAGCTGCGAATCCCGCGACCCCAGCCAAGGGTCAGGAGAAGGAACACCGTGGGTTTTTAGCCGGTAAGAGTCCGGCATAACCCTTCGCCATCCCCGGACGAAGGGTATGCATGAGGATTTTCCCACGATAAAAAAAAAAGGGTTCAAACAACAGGATGCAGAAGGCAGCAATCCTAGACAAGGCGTGCTGTCACGGATTACTGCATTCTGTCTCGAACAAACCAGCCGACCACAGCCGACCAACCAGAGACTCTTAAGATTTTTATCACTGACAGATATCAGCGATACTTTGAATAGATAAAAGAAAAACGTGAAAGAAGCTCTCTCATGTTAATTAATTAGTAAGTCTGTATAATTTTAACTATAGCTATTAACTCATTTTTGTCTATTGTAATACTTTTACACTCAACATTATTTTAACTCTTATTTGTAACTTTGTAACTTTATATCTTCAGTAGTGATCCATTTAGATTATTATTGTTAAAAATTTTGTACTTGTGTTTAGTTATTTCTTTAAAGCATGTTGTGGTCTCCTGTAAGTGAAGGAGTATACTGACTTGACTGTCTCCGTATATGTATAATATTTTGACAAATTGTGTATGTCCTTTGTTGGTGATCCTTAATAAATAAAAAATAAAAATAAAACACTAACTACATCATGCCGACAATCCCGAACATGTCAAGAATCAAGATAACTTATTGTTCTGTATTTGTTAACGTAACAAATCGCACCTTCAAAACGACAATGACGTACCTAAGTGCGAAAACATAATTTTCGAGATATACGCTTTTAAATAAATAAAAAATACTTTCAGTTTTTTTTTCGAACTATATTTACTATTATTGTATTTTTTACACTTACGTCATTGTCGTTTTAAGGGTGTGAAATGTTTACTCCAAAAATGTACCTACTAGAACCCAATTAAACGGTTGCTTAACCAGAGTATTATGTTGGTGAATATTAGCCTAAAAGAGCATCTTATTACCCGACTGCGACAGTAAAGACAGGGTTATGTATTCACGCGTATCTATGTATGTTAGCTTCTTTATACTCTTAAATCATCCCAACTGCTGGATGTATTTTTGTTAAAGTATCAAACATTTCAATAATATCTATGTAAAGTTTTCAGCAAAACGTGCTGTTTTCGTTGAAATGTAAAGGGAGTTGATCCTATAAATCTTGATTTGTGGGGCATTTATACTGACATTTTGTTTTCTGAACTTGTTTTTCGGCTACAGTGGCAAGCTACTGTTCAAAAATGTCATCGAGAAACTTGGAACACGTCTATTCAGCAATCTTTTCTATTGGTTGTTGTTGCTTATCTAGCTTTGCATGGTCTTTGAAGCGTACCATTCATGCTCCACACGTTCACTTTGACCACTGAAGGATTATGGGGCCAATCAGGCCAATGCATCCAACACGTACAGATATCCTTCAATATCTAGATCTAGTAGTATTATACGTTTCGTGAGACACAATCATATCTAATTGTTTCGGTTTAATCACCAAAACATTTCCGGTATTGTTCGACTCGCGACCTTGCCGTGTGTTCAGCTCATGATTATGGGCTCTGTTTGTCGGGAAATCCCGAAAAAATGCACGTGAGTAAACCGTAAACGATCATAAATAGTAGGATAATGTGACCTACAAAAACTAGACGGTTTTAGGGTCAGTGCACACCGTAACGCGACGCTGCGCGCACATTTTATTAGAGCGACTCAAATCATAACTTTATTTACTACACGAAAAGATACACATTTCATTGTGAGAATTCAGAATACGTTGCACCATGCAGCGCTGCGCCTCGAGATGCCTCGCGGCGTAGAGCGATGCATCGAGACGCAGCGGTGCACCGCCGGTACGCAGGCGAGCAAGAGCGGCGCTGCGCCACTCGAAGCCGCGCGACGCCGCGAGGCGCAGCCTGAGGCCACCGTTCATGCACTTGCAAATGGTAGACTGCGGGTGGACGTGGCGGAGCGGGGGCACGCGGCGAATGTAGACACGTTCCGTTGCGCCGCGCGTCGTCTCGCTGCGCAGCGACGCGTCGTGCTGCCAACTATTTTACAATGCACCTCGCGACGTTGCGATGCGTCTCGCGGCGGAGCGCGGTGTAGCGCAAAATCACTGGCCTCTTCCAGTATCGTCGCGTCGTGTCTCGTTGTGAAATGACCCTTATTGTTATGACAAACTGTCCGCGCGGATGTCGGAAACCAATATTGTAGTATCTCAATAAGTAAACAACGTATATGTAACGAAACCATATCGCGATTCAGAAATGGTTATAGTGTCATGTAGCTACAGTAGGCGAACAAAATCGGTAGACGCTATGCCATCTAATGAGTAAATATCGAGCTACACAAATTATGCAAATTTATTTTGATTGAGCGAACCGATTACGATGAAACTAAAACTAAATGTTACTCCGAGACACGCACAATATTTGTCTATAAAAGTATAACGCATTCAGTCAGTGCTTTTTACGTGATGCGTGCACAAACAAACCGACAAACAAACAAACATTCACACATACAGATAAACATACAAATATTCCAAAAATGATCAAAATAGATTCTATTGGTTATGCTTTAACCCGCGATTTGTTTTTAAAATATTTCCAATGTACAAAAGGCTACAGATTTATCATCATAAATGTATAGAATAGATTGGGGGGGACTTTAAAGTTTTGACTTGTTTAATAATTAATTTTCACTAACCTCCTGAACTCTTTAAGAGTTTTGACTGATAGTATGAACTACAAACTAGTCAAAGTATTTCTAACTTTTGACCGGTTAGTAGTTCAGAGTCAGACTGTCGGTCAAAAGTAGTTTTGACCTGTTAAGATTTACTGTAACATGTAGATATAGTACATCTGTTGTTAACATAAAGGGATATTAGTACAAGTAGATTTAAATTCAGATGTGTTATATAAGATTTGATCTTCTTGTTCTTTATCTTACAGTTTAAGTCAGCTTCCTTAGTAATTATTATAAGTTCATTTTGCTGATATTGTTCCCAAACAGGGAAAAGCACGGGTCATACTTTTTTTTTAATTCGAATTACCTAGTTCTGTTTGTGTACCCAGTTCTCCGATAGCATAGAATCGGATTGGATTGCAAGCCTTTGTATTAAAAACGTTTTATGATAGGCTACATTGAGTTGGTGGAATGATTTATATCATCTTGGAATTGTTGAAAGGGCACAAAATCGTGAAAAGTGAAAAATTTTAGGTTCTTGAATTATAAATACAATAATTACGTATTTTTAATCAAGAATACAAAAAAACTGTTATATACCTATTTATTTATAAAAAGCAAAGCAAAAGCTGTTGAACATTGCCTTCAATGCAGAAGGGTCCGAGTTCAACATCTGTGAGTTTTCGAATTCATGTACGGATCAGAACTTCATTATTATTCGCGTTAACGATGAAAGGAGAAAACCTGCACACTTGAGAGGGCTCTAAAAAGTCCTTGATCGTGTGTAGTCCGCCAATCCGCACCAGCAGCCTTATTGTCTAATTCAACTGGTAATGGACATGGACTTCATTTTTGACATTTGAAACCTAGCCTGGACTTCAATTGTCACTTTCGTATTGTGTAAATAGCTGTCACATACAACACCATTACCAGTGAAATTCAAACCTAGTGAATGAATGGAACTTCGTATTATGGCTGATTTTGGTATTGCGTAACACCGAAATGAATTTCAGTAGCAAATTCAAGCCCATGTGAAACGTCAGATGAAGCAGGGATCTCATTCGAATCTTGTTTGAAGTGTTTTGGTCAATTTTTTTATCAAAATAAGAAAATTGTGATGAACATTGTATTAGAAGCATTTGAAGAATAAGAAATAAGTTCCTATCTAATATCTCAGAAGTAATTATTAATCATCTGAACACCCTTATTTGAGTAGATAGGTGCATTCATTGCGGCAAAGAAACTAGGTACTTTTCTTGCAGGCATTCTGAAATAGCCATACTATCTTAGCACTATTGTGTTGAACATTGTATTAAAAGCGTTTGAAGAATAAGAAATAACTTCCTACCTAATATCTCAGAAGTAATTATTAATCATCTGAACACCCATTTGAGTAGATAGGTGCATTCATTTCGGCAAAGAAACTGCTTTTCTTGCAGGCATTCTGAGATAGCCACGCTATCATATTATCGCACTGTTGTGTAACAACATAACAACTTTTGTAACGCATAAAATCGGTAGTAGCTTTTTAAATAAACTTTGAAACGAATCTTTAGCAAAAAAAATCACACACAACACCAACGATTACAAATTATACCGCGAACTTTTGACCATAGACTATACACTATGACAACTCCAACAGTGAGTGACGTAGTGGGTTTCATAGTTTGAAGAAAGAAAATTTGCGTTTCGTTACTAATTTTTTAGTAAACTTACTGACAAAATACGTGATTAAATTGCAAATAATGACAAAAATAATGCATGGGCTGTGTTTTTACATCATAATAAATATAATTACCGTTTTTGCAACTACTAAAACAACTAAATCGCAAATAGTATCATTATTAGTAGTCGTACTATTAGTAGTCCTACTTGCATTACCGAAACGCAAAAACTTGGAAATTGGATTCACACGGATCATTCATTCCGAAACCGAAGACCAGTTGAATACCTTAGACAATACCGATAACATTCTGACTGGGTCGACCACTGGTAATCGACTTCAAGTTCACTGGTAATGGATTTCAAGTTAGACAATAAGGCTGCAGTACAGCGTGGCGGACTAATACCTAAACATTTTTCATTATGAAAAGAGGCCCGTGCCCAGCGGTGGGACAGTAATGGTCTGAATATGTTATACCTATTTACAATATTATCTTTTGTAAGAAAAAGTACCCATTTATGTGCTAACCCAAGTTGTTCGCAAAACGCTCCATATGTCAGTCACATGTCCAGTTAATGTAAAAGACACAAAAGGTCTCACATAATACTTAACATAGCGAAAAATATCATGTCCTGCATAATTTGTACTGATAAAAGAAATGTCATATAACAAAAAAAAAACAGACGTGAATAAACATATCAGAAACAGTGTTTATTTTTAGGATTCCGTACCCAAAGGGTAAAACGGGACCCTATTACTAAGACTCCGCTGTCCTTCGGTCTATCCGTCTGTCCGTCTGCCACCAGGCTGTATCTCATGAATCGTGATAGATAGACAGTTGAAATTTTCACAGATGATGTATTTCTGTTGCCGCTATAACAACAGAATAAAATAAATATTTAAGGGGGCTCCCATACAACAAACGTGTTTTTTTTGCCGTTTTATAGATAATGGTACGGAACCCTTCGTGCGCGAGTCCGACTCGCATTTGGCCGGTTTTTGAAGATTGCCCAACTAGTTTTGGACCCAAAACGGAGCCCCTGAACATGCGGCGACGTCGCGAGTCGAACAGTTCGACCAGGCCCGAAACTAGTCGGGCAATCCCGAAAAATGCACGTGAGTAAACCGTAACTAGTCATAAATAGGGTTTTCTTTCAACTACGTAGTAATGTTATCATTAATCGCTACAAAACCGATCACAAAATACGTATTTTCTGCTTAGAAGCAAAACAGTGCAGTAATGTTGTATGAAATCTCATTACTGCACTGCAATCAGTGCAGAAATGTTGTATGAAATTTCATTACTGCACTGTTTTTCATTAATGCAGTTTTTTTATTTAGATATAAATTTACCACAGAGGTTTAATGTCTCCCGTTAAGTTTAATATTAAATGTATGCATTCTTATGCATTAGATCAAAAAGATACTGGCTGAAAATAAAAATCGGCTGAATAAAACCGAATTGATGAAAAAAAAAAACAAATGGCGCGCATTTTGTACCATTGTAAAACTTTGATACTTCTTTAGCAAGAAAAGTTTTAAAAAATGGAAATAGATAGCGATATGAATTCAAGTCCAGAAAGTATAAAAACAGCTGCAAATGAAATTGTTAATAACCTTTTGCCGCAAAAGTCGCAGGATAACCTTGTTTTCATTAAATTGAGTTTTTATTTTGAGTAGGTATATTTTATCACAGTAGGTAAATTGGTAGTTGAAAGAAAAGTAGATTACGCACCTTGCTGAAGTGAGTGATTAAAACACTCGTGCATTAATGACTCACTTTACGCTCGGTGCAACAATCTACTATTATTTTGTTGTGTAGTTATGTTCTACTTAGCTTTTTCCCATTTTTTTTTTCATTACGTACTTTTTCTTGTAAAGCTCCAGTAGCAAAAATATGTTATGTTATGAACATTGAAATAATGTACCAATAATTAAAATATATACCTACAATGTGTCCGGTTATGGACTAGCGATATGCTAGGTACTTATTTATAACAACTATTCTAGTAGGTACACAAATACACCACACACTAGGGTCCAATCCACTTCCATTTTTTTGTTGAGATATTCTGTTGGTGTGTACAAAAAAAGTCATAGGTATCTCTCAAAGTTTTGGTCCTACTGAGATAAAAGTGGGCTTATTCGGAGGGCAACAATATTGTCTATAGTTTACATTACGATACAACGGGTTCACATTTTTATAACTTTAAGATAGAGAATATCTCAACAAAAAAGCAAAATGGCTGGCAAATAGCGGGGAAGTGGATTGGACCCTAGTGTGTAGTGTATTTGTGTACTAGAATAGTTGCTTTATAAGTACCTAAAATATCGCTAGTCCATAACCGGACACGTTGTATATGACTACTTTGTACGCTAATGCGTGATAACCGCAGGCAGCTCATTTTACTGGCAGCTTGCGGTGGTGCAATTCACAGTACGAAATTACGTAAAATATACATTTTATTTAGATTTATTTTATAGTTCTGCTTAGCCTTTATCCAACTATGTTGGGGTTAACATCCAGTCTAACCAGATGCGGCTAAATACCAGTACAAACGGAGCAACTGCCATCAGACCTCCACAACCCAGTTACTGGGCAATGCCGATATCCTAAGGTTAGACCGGTTGTTAAACTTTCAGACTTCTGACTACATTGTAATAGGTATTCATATGACACGCATTTTGTTGTGTAGTTTATGTCGTTTATAATTAAAAATGTGAATTAGTTTGGACGGGAAACGCATTAAAAAAACTTGTATTGCAATCAGATACTACACTGGCAAGCTGATACACACAAAAGCTGTCTAATGCAGGCTTTTAAAATGCTTCACAACTTATAAGCTATTTTCAAGATCCACTTAAGACTTGAATATGATCAAGTAATGTTGCCTTCCCGCTTTGTTAGGTGCAGACAGGAAACCATAGGGAATAACAGAAGAGATTTTAATATAGGAAGCAGCGAGCGCGGCCTGTGCCTCGTTTAACGAGGGCGCACCTCTAGCTTCGTCGAGAGTCGATAGATTTGTACATTCGCAAACTAACCGTTCTTGTTATTGCAAATTAAGATCACCGCGTTATTTTTTTTTTGTCTGTTTTGCCACATTTCTGTACAAAGCCCTCTTCTTTTGTCCATATTTTTCAGTCTTTTGCGATTTGTCGCCATTCCTTTAAGTAGCTAGGAAAAATATACTTAATTGGGTGATAAAACTCGTAACAAATACACACATCAAAAGTGTCTAGGGATCAAGCATTTTTATGCGGATTTCTTGAGATTGAGATGTGGCTTTGTAATAAATTTATGATTTTATAAATTTATATGGATCCTTTTTGGTGCATTTCATAATTTGAATCAGGAACTGTGAATCAAATTCGAGTAAAAGATGAAAATCAGCTGTCAATATTTTCCCTATAAAAACATACAACGCATTGAAGACATTATTAGTGCTACTGTTTCCCTACTACTGATTAAAACCAACGTTATTATGGAGCGGCGACGTCATTTAAGCAGGGAAGAAATGCTCAGAGCCGTGGGAATGATAGAAGCTGGTTCCCGGCAACGTACTGTGGCTTTAGCTCTGAATACAAGTCAGAGTGTTATCAGTCGACTTTGGACACGTTACCGAAGCACTGGTACCGTGGCTGAGCGCCATGGAGGACGGTATCGCTGCACCACACGGAGACAAGACCGATACATTCAAATCTTAACTCGAAGAGCTCCAACAATAACCGCCATGATGTTAGCCGTGAGGCTTCATCACTCTTCAGGGAACTTAATTAGCGACCAAACAGTCAGAAACCGCTTGCATGAAGTGAACCTTTATTCCCGAAGACCGCTACGGGTACCACCTATAGCAATGCACAATCGTAGGATTCGATATCAATGGGCTCTTGGACACAGAAATTGGGCAGAAGAACAATGGCGTTTCGTGTGCTTTTCTGATGAGTCTCGTTTTGGTATGAGACCGGATACAAGACGTATACGACACTGGAGAACCCCTGGACGCCAACAGCGATTAAAATCCTGCCAGGAAGTCCATCCTTATAGTGGTGGAACCATCACGGTATGGGCGGGTATTTGGATCGGCGGAAGAACTGAGTTGATTTGGATCAGAGGCAACCTCAACGCTCAAATTTATGCTGAGACGATTGTATCAGACGTCATCGTTCCTCTACAAGCGCAAATCGGTCCCTTATTTCAGTTAATGCATGATAATGCACGACCGCACACCGCAAGAGTTGTAAGACAGACTCTCGCCGCAGCTAACATCAATGTCCTGCCCTGGCCTGCTCAGTCGCCAGACTTGAACCCGATTGAGCATGCATGGGATATGCTACAGAGAAGAGCTCTGCCGAATATGGAGGGTATCCAGTCGCAAGAAGACCTTTTTTTGTTGTTGCAACGAACATGGGCGGCCATTCCACAGCGTGATTTGGATGAACTCATTTTGAGTATGCCAAACCGATGTTCTTGTGTTGTTAGTGTTCGCGGTAGAAACACGGATTATTAATTGTTTAAGTTACCCAATAAATTTTTAAAGAAAACTGTTATTTCAGTCTTTTTTTCGAACTTTTGTGTTAGTGGTTCAAATGTCAAAAATCCCTTTATTAGGAAAATGGCAAATTTCTTTATTAATGCAAAGGTGACTTGGTTTATCGTTACTGTGACAAACGAAAACACTTTATTTGATGAATCCTTAAAGAAAATTTTAATTAATATCAATCAGGAGAAAAGTTATTGCAAAAATATATGTTGATCCCTAGACACTTTTGATGTGTGTATTATGAGTAAAAATTTTTAGAGTCGCGTCGTCCTCTCTATTTTCTAAAAAAACGTTAATTGCAACTGCCTTCTTATTTTCCATCACTCATGGATCATCGTATTCATTATAATATCGTTATTGAAATAGTTACAAACAATTACAAAGTTAGGTAAGTTACATACAAGTCCAGTCAATAAATGACTATGAAAAACAAAATAAACAACGCACAAATTAATGGAGAGGCGAGCTCAGCACCACCGTAAGTACCTACTCATCACAACCAATCAAAACGAGTTAATTTGACATGATCAATAATGCAAACTCATTTTAACTGACGAAATTGCTTTCGTACCAACGAATCCGATGCTCTTTAATGTTCCCCAGCTCACTCCATTAACATTCTCAAAAATATTAAAATAATTGCATTTAATATGATATTTGACTACTATTAAAATGTACAACAATTTAGTATTGTTTTATAGAAAGAACATGGTATGTGAAAAAATAAATAAAATCGATGAAAAAATAGCGAAGATACACGCTATAGAAGTTTGTTTAGGAGGCATATTCTGTCCTTGTCACGCGAAATGGATATTGTACAGTACAAGAGTGATGTCAAGTCACTCTGAAGTTTTTAAGATAGGTATGACGTCATAAGGTAGTAGTGTTGTCTCTGTCTTGTGAACAATTTTAAATCATTTATAATTTGGGTATTTTATTGAATATTTCATTGGTTTTTTCACTATTGCATATTATTTATGTAATAGATTTGAGATTTCAAAATTAAAAATAGTAGTCAACTACCCAATTGCAACAAAAATGGGTTCTAAATTCTAATCACTGGCAATTTAACTTGAAAGTTCCGATTGCAAGATTTCATTAACACTAAAAGCAGGTAACACTTCTGTTTTCAATTTCACCAGGCGTACCTACTGATTATACCTGCTCTTTGCTGGGCACGTGCATTGTTAAGGGTAGATGCCCCTTTTATATTCGTTCTAGCTGAATCGATTAAGAATTCACGGACGATAGTGCACATTCCCGTAGAATCGAATGCAGACGTTACCTAATCACTTTCGAATAGGTACTGTTGAATGCAATTTATTAGTCATTTTGATTGTACTTTTTGATGTAACATCGTCGCGCGTCGGTCAGTTGGTACTCTTTTAAAGCAAATTTTTACTAGTTTAGTCAGAAATTTTTAAATAGACATACCACAAGGTGATGGTCCCGCGTATCATCGACAACCCCTCTTTTCCCGTAGGTGTCTTATATGGCGACTAGGTAAATTGACACGCATAGTCGCCTTGTACACCATCTACATTTAGTCGTTAAGATAGGAATAAGCAGCTCTCTAGTAGGCCTACTACCACTCCCCCAATAAGATTGCAGGTAAGTATTTACTTATTCTCTACTTCTTCCTAGCTTTAGCCTGCAGATGCCTTGCTCCACTTACTTAGTCTTCATCACTTCGGTCCTTAGCGTCTTCTGGGCTTTCGCCACATTCGGCGAGTGCTTCTTGGGTCCACCGCTTGATGTCAATACTAGTAGCGCTTTGTAGGTACCGAAGTAATTTTTTTTTCATTACGTACTTTTCTTTTACTTGTAAAGCTCCAGTAGTAAATAAAGTAGTAAAAGTACAATTATGAATATTTAAATAATATACCAAAAATTAAAATATGCGTATGACTGCCATGTACGCTAATGTGTGATAACCGCAGACAGCTCATTTTACTGGCAGCTTGCGGTGGTGCAATTCACAGTACGAAATGACGCAAAATATGAATTTTATTTAGATTCACTTTATCGTTCTGCTTAGCCTTTACCCAACTATGTTGGGGTTAACATCCAGTCTAACCAGATGCGGCTGAATACTGAGTATTTTACATGGAGCAACTGCCATCAGACTTCCGCAACCCAGTTACTAGGCAATGCCGATATCCTACGGTTAGACCGGTTGTGAGACTCTCGGGCTTCTACCTAGGATCAGAGGAGGAGATGCCTCGATGTATAACGGATAGTCACCCATCCAAGGACTGACAGAGGCAAGTGCAACTTAACCTTGCAAATCATATGATCCGCGCGTTTGTTAATTAGTAGGAGCCCGTCCGAGATTTATCTTTTAAACAGATTATTTAGTGGTGACTAATTACTGTAACATTTTATGGTATACAAGGTTAGTCGGAAAGGGCGTCGGGAGTCGCAGGGCGATTCCCGGCCACCGTAGGCGCGGGCCAGCTGTCGGCGAGCGTTGGGTGGCTCGCCGTCCGATCAGAACCAGGCCCGGGTTGACGGCGCGTTGTGTTCCACGCGCGTCTCAAAGGGGCCGTCTCCACGAGCGAGAGAATCACGGCGATATTATCGTCGTGCCACGTATTTCTATACAGTCTCTTAGAACGTGTCTACACACGGCGATGTTATCGCGGCGATAGTTAGTATTGAATTTGATGGCACGGCGAGAATATCGCCGCGATTCACGCGCTCGTGGAGATGGCGTCAAAGAGATGTCAGCATTGTAGACGGGGCCCGCTAGGACCAGTGTCTGCCAGGGTTGCGGAATTTGTTCGAAAGAGTTACCGAGGCCCTAGAACGCAAAGGGCACTAAGAGGGACACGGATGGGTTTTAGTCAGTAATAGTCTGACACTCTCTTCCGCTCCGCCCAGAGAGGAAGAAGTTACAGGATGATATAGAATCATTAAAAAAAAAAGTTAATCGGAAAGGGGGTACTAATCCGCGGGCCACTTAAAGTACTACGTTCATTTTTTTTCATGAAAAGTGGTTTTTATTTTAGTTTTTTTTAAAAAAAAAAACATCCCTACTTTAGTTACGAATTCAGAAAATGGAGCTTCTGATTCGTGACCCCAAATATGGCCTAAAATGTAAAAACAGGTAATCATAGCTGTGGATACATAGATTTTAGCATAATTTTATGTAATTTTTGAACAGCTGTTTCGATTAAACGGGTGATGCCCGATCTCCCCAAGTTCCAAGTTCCTCAAAGCTTATATTATTAAATAAAATTTTACGACTCTGTCTTGACTGAAATCTAGAATGGTACAGTCGCCGAATCAATGTTTACATACGTATTGTTTAATGTTATTTGTTATTACTTTAATTACTTGAATCAATGGGGTAAAAATGTGATATGTATTTTCATTGCAATTTACGCTTAATTCATTAAATATTGTTAACATTATGCAATACTGATAAGTGATAGATAATAAAAGACGTTGTTCTGTACTTCAACAACCAATAGGTGCTCATCAATAGTGGTGTTAATGAGTGCGAATGAGAGGGAAATATCGAATACTGTTTTTGCACTTGTGCGAATGAGAGGGAAGTATCAAAACTTGTTTCACTTCCGCGTCCTGGATTCCTGTTTTTTATCTATCAGGCAGTTTGCATAGCGTTTGAATAGCATTTATAGTCTACATGATGTGTTTACTTACAATTTTCCTGAGTTAATAGAATTGCTTGCTAGATGCCTCCAACACAACCTAAATTCTTCCCTTACACTACATTTTTCCCTAGAACAACCTGGATACATTCCTAATTCACTCCCTGGATACATCCCTAACACACCCTGGATATATCTCGAAACAATCTCAAAACACATGGTACAAATTAATACATGGAGAAAATATATCTTCCAAAATAAGGTTAACTAGGTACTGTTTTTTTTTATTCTAACACTTTTGAAGACGTCGGTACGAGGAATGGTCAAGTGTGAACTTTACAAATAAATTAATTTAACATTTTGGGGAAGTTGGGAATGAATGTATGAAAAATCATTTTGGGGAACTTGGAACTTGGGGAGATCGGGCATCACCCGATTAAACTATTGACTTTTGGAAAAAGTTGTAGAACAAAAGTTATTCATTATCATGGGTACTTTAACACCCTTTCAGATTAGTACCCTCTTTCCGACTAACCTTGTATAGTATTTATGGAATAAACAGAACATAATTGCATAAATGATTCAGAGCGCATCACAGAAATCTGAATTTTAATCTGTACTGGAGAGTCAGTTAAGCCTTTGCCCGTCGCGTGAATTACAATGACAGTCGCAATAAGCTCTCAGATCTGCGGAAAATGGCTGCCCATTTAATCTCCTCGATGCATATCGGTAATTAATCATTTGAGTAATTAATAATTTAAAATAAAATCTGTATGTAGTTGTAACCTTACCAAAAACCTGATAAGACTTGGTAAATCTTTAATAACATGAAATAAAATAAAAATTGTAAGTCGACCAACATCTGATGAGGCTCTCGTTAAGCAGGTGGATCAAGGGCTTGATACGGAAAGCGGTACTCCTGGACACGGCGCGTATTGTTAGGAAGATTCTTTCTCTGAAGTCCTGGCCACCGGTAGCTTGGACTCTATTCCCGATGCCGGTGGGCTACTATTTATTATGTTTTTAAATGTTATTGGTTTTTATAGAAATATTTAAATTGTTAATGATATGTAGGTATAAATAAAGGGAAAAAAATAAAAAAGTTAAATTTTTTAACCATTTATTTTAAAATAATCTTGCATCCACGGTCCATGATTGTACTCCAATAGTGCAGTTGTGAATAGTGCCCGGTTGGTGCCCCATCCCATTTTAGATTAAAGTTCTTATAGGAGGTACTGCTTGTTGGACCTGTGTCCTCCGTATGCCTCCCAAAGGACCGGACTTATTCCGTAGGGTAGAAGTTTATATTGCTATTTATTCATTCATACATAAACCCACGCCTTTTTCCCATGGGGTTAGGCAGAAACTGTAGCACGCCACATGCTACGATCCTTGCGCTTCGTCCACGTTCATACATCTTTTCATACACGCACGCCGATTAAGGGCGCCTTTCCATCTGTAATGTGCTATGCAACGCTGCTGTGAATGTGTTTGATATCCACCAATCATATTCATTGGTCCACATAGCATAGCACTGGTGGAAACTGATTCAACTAAGCTAAGTTTTTTATATGGAAGGATGCGTGCTGTGGATGCGTGCTATGGATGCGTGCTAAGGATGGTCGCGAGTGGTGTAGCTATGTGCTACACATCGCGCCGCCACTCCGTGTGCCTTCCCTATTGTCGATACGTCGCGTAGTTCGAGCTGCGCATCTTCCTCGCACAGCAACATAGCTTAGCATCAGTGGAAACGGTCACATAGTTTCGTAGCTTAGCTTTTACATTTTCGCAGCATAGCTGCATAGCACATCTCAGGTCTCCACCCTGAGAGTACTACGCACCTGGCGTTTTTGAAGAACATCACTAATAACATCGATGTATGTTCTTCTAGGGCGTCCTTTACTTGCGTTACCACTGACATCCCTTACAAATTCCAATGCAAATTGCAATGAATGAGAAAAAGTGAACGGCGAATAATAAAATTCACTGTTCACTCTTTCTCATTTATTGCTATTTATTATTCAAATTAATTAATAAAAGATCCTAAATAACCTTAGTAATTAAGTATTAATACACTAAAGAGCAGTGTGAACAGAAACTAAGAGCAGTCACCGTCCGTATAGAACCGCGAACATATTATGCAGTTGGGGAAAGTTCGTGGGAACAAACAAACGAACTTGAGGCTTGTTGCTGGCGTTGTGTCTACGATAACTTGTCCCATTACTCGCACTCAACCGAATGATAAATATTTAAATTCGAGGACACGTTTCCGTGTACTTAATATAACTTAGTCTTGTACATTTGTATTGACCATTTTGTTATGGGTTTTTATGGATGTATTTTTGTTCTCGCACCTGACGGTAAGCGCCCCTGTCTACGCTCTCCTATCTAAGATTGAGCATACAAATGAAAGTAACGGAGATATAGAGGGATTCCCCTACACTCCTCTAGCTTTCACATACACACAACAGAACACAGTAAATTGCTTGGTTTTAACGTTAACGTGAGTGTGGTAGCTAGCCAGACGGACCGTATAAATCCTACCACCAAGCGTCATGGGTTTTGTTGAATCTTATAACACGCGTCTATTCTTATATTCTGGAGAGGAAGTCTTATATTCTAGCCTGTACTCACATGGGATAAATGGGGTGGATGGGATCTCCACGATTGACGATACGTAAGTATATCCGGTTATGCCGACAACGTATTCTTTCGTACTTTGGCCACACAGTGCGCAGAGGCGACGAAAATTTCGAAAAAAATATTGTGGTTGTGAACACCGCAGGCAAAAGATCGCGCGGTCTTTCACCAACAAGATGGACCGATCAAATAAAAGACTCGTCGTCATCCAAATTCTACACGGTTGTAAGAGACGCGCTGGACAGAAACCGGTGTAGGCAGATCATCCGCTCTAGATGCAACCCTAGTGCTGACCACAATCCTCAGACATGAGGGACCGACCCTAGAGAGAGAAGTACGTCCGGTATATCCTGGAGAGTCAGCCCCGCTACCATCCTTGCTGATTGGCTAATCTTTTCACCAAGGTAAGCACTATTCTCGGTTAGCTCGTGCTGATATAAGCGAAAAAGAAGATTTATTTACTTATTTATTTAATCACAAAATCCACAGTATCAATTATTAAAATTTCGCACATAAACGAATATAAGGCTTCCTTAAGGTCCTAGCTGATCAGAACGTTACATTGTGTTGCGTCGGGCAACGTGTTGTATTGCGTTGCGTCGGGCAGCGCGGTATGTCTTTACGGTGCGCCGTCGACACGAGTCCATCCCCTTCGAACCCGGGGAATTCGAAACTATTCATATCGGGGTGCCCCAAATTACCGAGCCCACTTTGCTCGCTCTTGAAATTAGTCAATTGGAAGACAAGTTACAGTATTTGGCTCAAAATCTAACTTTATATTCCTAGGAAGATGCTATGAAACGCTTTCTAATAAGCATCTTCCGGTATGTGATCATATCGCTAGAAATATGATCATAATTATAACTATGTAACTGCGACATATGTACTTCTCACATAGGCCACTAGTGAAGAAGGCATGTCGTTTGTTATTTTCGCGACGCGATGTTCGACGTCATGCATCGCACTGCGCTGCCCAGCTAGGACGAAGGGTTACAGCCAATTATGAATTTTCATGCAACAGAAACAAGATGATACCAATACCAATTACCATTATGCATGTATGCATGAATATGTGCAAGTGTTTGTGTGTTTAAGTGTGTGTCAAAACGACGATGACACATGGAAAGTATTATGTTTTTCTTCTAGCATCTTCTCAACTATGTTTGATTCAGATTCCAGTCTAACTAGATGCAGCTGAATACCAGTATTTTACACGGAGCGACTACCTTCAGACCTCCGCAACCCAGTCACTGGGCAATGCCGATATCCTAAGGTTAGACTGGTGGCTAGACTTTGGGCTTCTGAGTATCCGTAACGGCTGTCATAAGTATTCTAATGACACTCAGGACCGACAGTTTAACGTGCTCTCTGAGGTATCATCATCATCTAAATTTATTAGCCCTTACAAGTCCACTGCTGAATGTGGGCTTCCCAATAACCGCTGCAACGAATAGCAAAAGGGGAAATTCATCATGTTTAGCAGATGTATTGGTGATAGTATCTAGGTACTTAGTTTGTTTTTATTAGCAGATAGGATGCTGCTGCCACCTTCTCGTCAGAATTTCTAAGTCGCCTTTTTTTGAGACCCACGAGTGGAGATCATGGCCCTTTTTTTTAAGGAACCACACGGTGTTCTGTTCTGCTTAGCCTTTTTTTTCAAGGAACCATACGGTGTTCTGTTCTGCTTAGCCTTTTTTTTCAAGGAACCACACGGTGTTCTGTTCTGCCTAGCCTTTTTTTTCAAGGAACCACACGGTGTTCTGTTCTGCCTAGCCTTTTTTTTCAAGGAACCACACGGTGTTCTGTTCTGCTTAGCCTTTTTTTTCAAGGAACCACACGGTGTTCTGTTCTGCTTAGCCTTTTTTTTCAAGGAACCATACGGTGTTCTGTTCTGCCTAGCCTTTTTTTCAAGGAACCACACGGTGTTCTGTTCTGCTTAGCCTTTTTTTTCAAGGAACCACACGGTGTTCTGTTCTGCTTAGCCTTTTTTTTCAAGGAACCACACAGTGTTCTGTTCTGCCTAGCCTTTTTTTTCAAGGAACCACACGGTGTTCTGTTCTGCTTAGCCTTTTTTTTCAAGGAACCATACGGTGTTCTGTTCTGCCTAGCCTTTTTTTCAAGGAACCACACGGTGTTCTGTTCTGCTTAGCCTTTTTTTTCAAGGAACCACACGGTGTTCTGTTCTGCTTAGCCTTTTTTTTCAAGGAACCACACAGTGTTCTGTTCTGCCTAGCCTTTTTTTTCAAGGAACCACACGGTGTTCTGTTCTGCTTAGCCTTTTTTTTCAAGGAACCATACGGTGTTCTGTTCTGCCTAGCCTTTTTTTCAAGGAACCACACGGTGTTCTGTTCTGCTTAGCCTTTTTTTTCAAGGAACCACACGGTGTTCTGTTCTGCTTAGCCTTTTTTTTCAAGGAACCACACGGTGTTCTGTTCTGCTTAGCCTTTTTTTTCAAGGAACCACACGGTGTTCTGTTCTGCTTAGCCTTTTTTTTCAAGGAACCACACGGTGTTCTGTTCTGCTTAGCCTTTTTTTTCAAGGAACCACACGGTGTTCTGTTCTGCTTAGCCTTTTTTTTCAAGGAACCACACAGTGTTCTGTTCTGCCTAGCCTTTTTTTTCAAGGAACCACACGGTGTTCTGTTCTAGCTAGCCTTTTTCCAACTAGGTTGGAGTCAGCTTCCAGTTTAACGAGATGTGGCTGTATACCAGTATTTTAAATGGAGGAGCGACTGCCGTATGACCTCCACAATCCAGTTACTGGACAATACCGATATCAGTGACACCCAGGACCGACGGTTTAACGCGCTCTTTGAGGCACGGAGGGGTTTCGATGTGTAACGAATGATCACCCATCCACGGACTGACCTCGGCAAGCGCTGCTTAACCTTGCAAATCATAATAATTATAATCCGCGCGGTTGTTAATTAGCCACGAACCAGAAACCATACTATGTGAAAAGGTGTAAAAAGTTAATAAAATAAGATCAGTGATAATATTTATTTATTTATCTTGTTATACCTACTTCAACTAGAAAGGTTTGAAACCAATTACATCAATTGATAAATATGTAAGTTGTGTGTAGAGTGCAGTGGAGTGCCGTTTCTACATACATTATTTTTTGTGAGACTACCGATAAAGAATATTATTAAGCCAACGGGTATAATCTTTTACTTTGAATGCTGGAAAGGCAATTTATAATTGACTAGCGACCCGCTCTGATAACGTACGGGTAGGTAGGTACTTCCTTGAAGTTTTTTTTAAATTGGATCAAACATTTGATTTTTTCAACTTTCTTGACAAAAAACACAATAGCTCAACTTATGAAAACAGGAGGTTTATCAATTAGTTACATAAAATTCTCGAGAACTAAGCTATCTGATCTTGAAAATCGGAACAAAATCAAAATTGCGTATAGACAGACAGACGTGGCGGGCTACTTTGTTCTATAACATGTAGTGATGATGATTACGTCTACATGATGAGGAGCAGCATGGTTCTGTGCGACTAATTGCGATCGTTTATCCGTTTGTCAAACGTGTTGACAAACGAGTGTTGACAAATTAAGGCGATGTTCCCTTTCTATGCTATAATAAGTACTATAGTAATCCTTCATTGTTGTTTAGCTTATTTATCAAATCAATCCATTAACGTCCATTACATGGGCCTCCTAAATGGAATGCCAGTATTAGTTTAATTATAATATGTATTCATGTTTTCAGTTTTATATTACCTTTTTAGTTTATTTTTAATAATATGTGTGTCTTCCCTGTGTCTTCGTTTTATATTCACCCTATCCTGTCGCAGGTCTCTGCAGAAATAAGCAGTACCTTTGTACTTATGTGTCTCTATACCTATCATTATTAAGTTGTTGTTGTTGTGTGTACATACATAATAAATAAATAAACGCTTCAATGATCGATTGTAAAGGAACGGGTGCTGTCGTTCGGGACGGGTCAGCCCTTAATTGCTTATGGTAATCCTAGAAGACATATTTTTCTATTTGTTACGTATATTTGTTACATTACCCTACGTTATTCTCATTCTATTCCTCACACTACTGTAATGGAAGTGTCATGATCTACTATTTTACAAAGAGTATTCATGGAGTTTCTTGCCGGCTCTTCTCCATAGAACCTACCTTTTGGAACCATGCACCTAGTTTTGACGTTTTAAAAATGCCTGAAATTTGGTCTATTTGAAATAAAAAAACTTTGACTTTGGAACATAGTTTTGCTTGACCAACGGATAAGTGATCGAAATTAGTCGCACAGAACGGTGCTGCTCCTAGGCGAACAGAGCAATCTTTTGCTCTATTGGTGCTAACCATCCCATTACAACAATTCTGTTATTTCAAAAGAAGGGTAAATTAAACTTTACGGAAGCAAAGTAAACTAAATCTGCATATTCAGATTACAACTGGCACGAGTGAACAGCTAACTTAGTGAGTTCTATGCATCGATATTAGAATTCATTATGGATCCCTTACAGTTTCAACGTAGCATTCGCGACGAGTGGCGAATCCTAGAACAAAGCGTTTCGAAGAGATTGTTCCGCCCCCACTCGTGAGTTCAACAAAGAAGTTTTGGTGCAAAGTTTTGGGTTCTCCCCCCTACTATTATGTACGATATTCATAGCGGCTAAACTTTAACACAATACTAACAATACCTTGCAAAATCGGGGTTACCTACAAAATGTACACGGTTAACTTAAGTGAAATTTTCGAATTATCCGCTTTAGAAATAAATTCAAAATTCTAAGTTTTATGCCATCATTCTGAAACGATAATTCTGTTGCTTTTTTAACAGAAATCAAACCATGCCGAACGTAAAGAATCGTACTACAAAAAACCGCATAGCAATCCGCAGTTGTGTGAAAAAGTGCGGACCAACCGTGTCGTTCGGAACTAAATGCCAAGGAAACAAACGTAAAAAAGAATGCCCGGATTCGAACCAGCAAATATTTCGTAGCGACGTGTCTGAGCGATCTAAATAGGAAATGGGAAATCGGTACTGAATGGTAGGTAGTCACTTGTTTCCCAATTATGTGCTAAAAAGTTATGATGAATACATATATGAGCTAGCGCGCACGGGTGTCTTTTGTCACCGTGACTATTTCATCTAGTGTTGTAAGAAACTCGAGTCTTGGAGTCTTATTTAATAAAACTTGAGCTATTTTTGAAGACTCGAGTCTTATAAATAAAACTTAGTGCTCAAGTCCTTCAGAATTTGGAGTCTTTTGTAAAAAGACTTGAGTCTTGCCAAAAAGAACTCAAAGACTGAGTCTTTTTAAAAGAACTCATTACTGAGTCTTCTAAATCCATAGCTGTGTAAATTGTTCCGGAATATTGTTTTTTTTTAATTTAGTATAAGTAGACGGTATTATGTGTGTTTATTATTTTATTTAGACGTTTTAACTCGAATTTTGATTCAGCAAATCGTCAGTCTTCAGGTGATACTTTGATTAGGTTATTTGCATTTAATGCAATATAATGGTTACAAATTTTTATTGTGCGATTTATTTTCAATCAATAAATAAATATGAATGACGGTATAAAATCACCCAGTATTACCTATTATAGGTAATACACCAAGTCATGAACTTGAGTCATGACTCAGTAGAGCTCGAAGAACTTAAAAGACTCGAAAGGACTCAGAAGACTCAAAGGACTCGGACTCATGTGACTAACGAGCCCTAGTCTTGAAAATCTACTCAAGTCTCGAAAGAAGACTAAAAGTCTCGACTTTCTTATAACACTAATTTCATCACTCTTATAAAATCGCGCACATGGCTTTTGTCACCGTGAAAATCTTGTCACTCTTTCAAGTCCATTGGTATGTGTGTTACGACATGATAACTGGGTGCATCTCCATACATACTCTCAGATTTTATAAGAGTGATATAAATTGTCACGGTGACAAAAGTCACCCGTGCGCGCTAGCTCTTTGACTTTTTGAACGCTTGGTGTATTGCGAGATGACTGAGTGAAAGGGCTGAAAGGGTTAATGTGTTAATATTTTATATTCTATAAATGTCAGTATAAACCTTCAGCGGTCACTAATGAGACACAACTAATTAATCTATTGTCATCGACTGAATCAGTCTGGCGTAACGGACAAGAGGATACTATAACTGTAACTATTACTGTAATTGATTTAAGTCGTTCTAATTTTAAAATAAATCCTAACTAATCCTAATTACTTAACATTATAAATTCGAAAGTAAGTTTGTTCGTTTGTTACATTTTCACGCCTAAACCACTGAACCGATCATCCTGAAATTTTGCTTATACGTTGTCAGGTGTATAGAAACGGACATAGGGTACCTTTCATCCCGAAAAAAAGTACTGTTCCCGAGGATAACAACAATAACGTTCTTATGATAATAGATGGCGCCACGTGTCTTTTGAATCATGACTGAATTATGTTGTCCCGAAAAATACGGAATACGCGATAAACGACATACACGTGGGCGAAGCCGCGAGTGACCTCTAGTAAATAATAAATGAAATAAGGAAACTCGACAGTAAATCGTATGCGTCAGGATGACTGGACCAAGGGAGATTTTGGAACTTTGAGCAATACCAAGTTTTTGTACCTATTTGATACTATTTGGTACCCGACATCAAATAATTGGTACCTCGCTAAAAAGGGAAAACTATTACGAAGAAAGTGGCCAGCAATTCTGACGTCAGAATGGCTGGACCACGTCGGTTTCACCTAGTTGCAGTCATTATAACTAGTTAATCTTTTCGTTACAATTTAGTACCTCATTGGTACCTCAACATAATTATGTTTTTCTTAGATTTTTCCGATTAGCCAAAAAAAGTTATACGTAGAAGTTTTGCATGTAATCTGGACCACATCGGTTTCACCTAGCTGCAGTCGTTATGCGAGTACCTAACTAGTTAGTTAATCTTTTCGTTAGAATTTAGTACCTCATTGATACCTCAACGTATGTTTTTCTTAGACTTTTCCGATTAGCCAAAAAAAGTTATACCTAGAAGAAGTTTTGCATGTATTCTGGACCACATCGGTTTCACCTAGTTGCAGTCGTTAGAACTAGTTAATCTTTTCGTTAGAATTTAGGACCTCATTGGTACTTCAATATATGTTTTCCTGGACTTTTCCGACTAGCCAAAAAAAAGTTATACCCAGTCATCCTGACGCGTACCAATAAATCGGACTTTCAGTTTGTTAATTTTACGAAGCCACTGCTAAACTGCAGAACCGGTTTTGATAATATTGAGAAATAAAGAAAGGTTATACCCAGAAAAAGTTATACGGTATCTCTACCTCGGTAAATAAATTATTCACGCAGGTGGAGCCGGGCACGGCTAGTTTTTTTACTGTGAACTAAGTACGGTACCTACAACTTGGCACAAGCATATGTATTGTATAAGGCAGTCTTATTCTTAGAAAGTCGTTACGACGCGCAAAAAACATCACTCACAAAATTGGCACCGACTTTAAAGGCACTTTGAAAACTTTAATCGGGCAGAAAGGGGAAGTTTGCCGATGATGGGTTCAAAACATGCCATGCTCGAAATTGTGAATGAATTCCGCAAGAATTGGAAAACGTTTTGGTTCGATAAAGCAAATACTTTTTACCAAACACTATTCTGAAATCATCCTTACAATTCGAGGACTAGGTCCGAAATACGTTAGACATAAAACTGCCAAGCGGATATAAAGCGAGCTAATTTTATTATACTGTAGTTCAAAGTTCAAAATGTTTTATTTCAAATTGATTTTAACCGGCATTTTAAAGGTCGTCTCTTTTTTTATACAATGTTAGTCGGAAAGGGGGTACTCATCCGAAAGGGTGTTAAAGTACCCACAATAATAAGTAACTTTTATTCTACTCCCCAAAAGTCTATAGTTTAAGAGAAATAGCTGTTCATAGATTTCATAAAAAATACCCTAAAATCTATCCTTAGCTATGATCAGCTGTGTTTACGTTTTAGGTCATATTTGGGGTCACGAATCAGAAGCTTCATTTTCTGAATTCGTAATTTAAAGCAGGGATGAAGAATTTATGAAAAAACTAAAATGAAAATCATTTTTATGGAAATAAAACTATCGAACTTTGAAATATTTACACTTGTTTTCAAAAAGTCATTAGGGATACTTTATGTGGCCTTCGGATTAGTACCCCCTTTCCGACTAACCTTGTATAAGTTAATATCATAATTTTTTACATAAAAACAATTTGTCCATGAATTCTGGATTATCGTAGACTTTGCTACGCTAATTCGTCCGCGTAGCAAAGTCTACGTCACTGCAGTAACTGCCGTAGATCGCCGTAGGCCGTAGCTTCTCATCACTTTGTCGTAACTGCAGTAGAACACGGCGATGCCATAGTAATAGCTGCAGCGTTATTAAATTCATGTCCTGGCTGAGTAGAACAATAAGTACTCAGCGTTTGTATGGGTGCGCCAATTTAATGGAAAGACTTTGTTTCTTTAAAATTGCCTGGAGATTCAGAAAAAATAAAGAAAGGAATAAAACAATTACTGTGTTTCATTTATTTAGTTATTTTTAAATCAGTATAAAAAGGTACATTCCATAAAACTTTATATTAAGGTTGTTGTTGTTATCGAACAATTTTGTTAAAGCTTGAAATACGAATCCGGTGTATCTGTAAAGTTACAGTTAGTCTGCGTTTCCAACGACGTGAAAAATTCCTAAACCAGAATATTTAAATTGTTCAGTGATTTAACGAAAACTTTTCACTGTGGACGTGGAATTTTAAAACCATTTTCTTGTACTACATTTCCTATAACTGTAGTTTCTGTTGGGTTCAAGAATTACGAGCTATTTATGTTAGCCAGTTGTCCTTGTTTTGGGTAAAACGTGTAAATAGCTTCGCGTTAACATTGTTTGCATCGTTATCCCCGAGCTGCCTCGAGCAACTAAGGGTAGTTTTTTTCTTATTAATAATTTTGTGCACATAATTCTGGAGTTGTGTAGTTCTGATTTAGCTTTATGTGTACTTTAAAGATGAAGATAAAACATTATAGTAGATGTTTTATAATAACGCAAATGAGGCTTGATTCATGTTGCATTAGTTTTTATTTTGTTTGTTTAAAACTGCATACGAATTCAGAAGAAAAAAAAGTCTTTTGTTGAAATTAAAGCCAAGTTAACTTAAGATATAGATTACTAAAATAATAAAAAAAAACCTTATACCTGTGGGAAAAAATAGTTCAAATTGTGGAATACAGTGTATCGACATCGACCCCTTAACGTTGGACTAGTATTTACGCCACACCCTGTGTGTATATTATATTCCGTTTACTAGGACTTATGCGGAATTCTTGTAAAACATTTTATTTTACACGTTTTATGATTGGCAAAGGCCGCCCCTTCAGAATATACTTAATACGAGTAGATTTGAAGAAGCAGTGAGAGGGTGCTCCTAGCAATAAAGTGCGCTCGAAAATAATTGAGTTAGTTACATAGTTTGCATGGAAGCCTTAACGCAAATGCTCATATGAATAAAAAAACACGTTGTCATCAAATATTTAGTAAAAAATTTCTAAAATATTTTTTTTTGACGTGTTCCCTGCTGCGCGTCTACTGGTTGATATGTTGATATCTAGGTAAACAGCATTCTATTTGCGCAACACACTTGTAATTGCTATGCCTATGATTTTGACAATTCAACAATTTCCAAAGCAACGTTTGTTTTAACAATCCGACTTCTCCGCAACTATGTAACACGCTATGAATATTGCTTTTGACGCATCAACTGTCATGATTGATGTTGGTTACTTGTTACTTTACGCAATTGTTCAGCAGTTCTGATAAGGCTAAGATGCCAAATGACTGAGGATGCAAACTGACTGAACAGAGACAGTAAAAGTAAAACTGTGGCGGCATCTATCACGCCACATGCGAACTATTCAAGCTTTTATCGCGATATCAAGATTTAACACGCAGATAGTATATATACAACCTCCTAACATCAACTGTGGGGCAATAGCCCGCCAGGCACAAGACTCCGCCTGGTTGGAGGATCCTCCCTTTGGTTGGAGGAACACCACACCTAGTTCTTCTACAAAACTAGGAGCCTATTAAGACTGTTATTGTAATTTAAATTCAATACAAATGGATGGATTGCTTTGTTGATCTAGTGGTTGCAAGAAGATACTTAGATCGGGCAAACTGTTATTGGGTTTTTTCCGTGAGGAATTTCTCAGTGGCAGCCCGAAATCTGGATTCGTGCCCGATCGATGGCAATAGGCTTACCCCTATAACGGGGGACTTAAGCGTAACGGCGAAATGACGGTGTACTGTACACCTCTGCCTTACCTTTCGGGGAATACAGGAGTGATGATATGTTATGTTAAGTTACAAATGGATGGAGAACAAGTGTAGAAAGATACATTATACATTAAAGATACGTAGCAGAAGGACATTTCAAAAGCATGGCTATCTGCTTTCGACACCTGCGGGATCAATTGAATCAGGTTTTTAGAAAAAAACGGCCAAATGCGAGTCGGACTAGCGCATGAAGGGTTCCATACCATTATCTATAAAAACGGCAAAAAAATCACGTCTGTTGTATGGGAGCCACCTTAAATATTTATTTTATTCTGTTTTTTTTGGTATAGCAGCAACAGAAATACATCATCTGCGAAAATTTCAACTGTCTAACTATCACGGATCATGAGATACAGCCTGGTGACAGACGGACAGACGGAGTCTTAGTAATAGGGTCCCGTTTTACTCTTTGGGTACGGAACCTTAAAAAACAGCCCCTTTTGATGATAAATAAATAAAAACTCGTCAATCAAATCAAAAATCAAATGATTTACTTTTCTATTCCAATTTTATTTTGTGTAAATCATAAAACCTTTGAAGAGATTTGATTCGATCAAGATATTTGTATATGAGTTCTTGAGAAAATTTCGTTTAACCAAACGTAGTTTGATTCACGTCATTCCATTTAGAAAAGAAAATAATAATACTTCTCTGGTCTAACAATGGTTTTTCAATTTATATTTCTGCGTCTGAGTGAGTTTTTGACGTGGTTAGCGGTCAGAAGGTTCAAAGAGCACGTTGCTCTCTTTTAAAATTGACCTAATAGTTGACCGGAGCTGACCAACTATGTAGACTGAATGTCTACGGCCGAATGACTGTGTACACGGCTTCGCTTCACGGTTGAGGTGAGAAGTAGTGAGAACTGACTTTTCATACAGCCTCTCCAATATATCGTCGCCTAAAGGTGCGTACATATTATATAACATAACATGTTATAAAACGTTGTTATATAACATGTTTCAGTAACGTGGAGACTGAATGTTATAAAACATGTTATTATAACAAACGTGTTATTTAACATGTTATTAATATTTACAACAATGTCAATAAACTAGGACGAACTCAGCATCTACGTTTTTTTCTTTTGTTACTTAAAAGTACAACAGTCGCTGCAGCAGCTAGCAAAACGTCCTCTCGTGTCGACATTCTGAACAGCACTGCAGAACGACAAACGAAAATGTTATATAATATGGTAATATTGCATTGTTATTCTAATTTGTACAGTATTGTTATATGTTGCAATGTTATAAAACAATGTTACATATTGTGGACGTGTTATATAACGCAAGTTACACAACATGTTACACACCTTAATGGCCGAATTTACCAACGTCAGATAACTTTCAAAAAGTTTAATTTCTTCCTCGGATAAAGTTATTTGACGTTGGTTAAATCGGCTCTTTGAGTGAAAACCTCGGGAATGCAATTTGGTCATTTTATTTTATCACGACATAGGTACTTCAATTATAAGAGAGCCATTATTTTAAATTAAGCCTTTATTGAGTATATAAAAGTAATAAATACTGGGTGTTAACGAAATCGTGTAATTCCTTCAAACCGCGTGATCTACTGGTGACACAGATTAACCATAAATAGGGAATTTTAGAAAATAACAAAAAAAAAATTTTGTTTTTCAATTTCTGAGTCTTTTTAGAGCCTTGAGTTATCTGACTGCAAAGAACGATATCGCGTTAGTCGTTCCTGCCAGCCGTGTCACCGTACTTTTATTAATTTATAAGCGTCGAGTGTGGCTATTATGATAATAATTCGAGTGTCGCTGCTTAGTTTGGTGTTTAAAGCTTATATACCCTAGTATATAAGAGGAAGGCGGAACTCGTGGCTAAATAATTACAGCCGCATAGACCGATCTTCCGAGTTAAGCCACGCTTGCTGAGGTTGGTCTGTGGATGGGTGACCATTTACCATAGCGAGTTTCCTCCGTGCCTCGGAAAGCACGTAAAGCCGTTGGTCCCGGCTGTCATTTGTAGATCTTTGACAGTCGTTACTGTTGGTCAGAAGCCAGAAAGTCTGACAACCAGTCTTACCAAGAGTATCGTATTACCCAGTTACTGGGTTGTGGAGGTCTGATAGGCAGTCGCTCCATGTAAAATACTGATATTCAGCTGCATCCGGTTCGACTGGAAGCCGACCCCAACATAGTTGGGAAAAGGCTAGGCAGATGATGATGCGTGGCATCAAAATGTTGACTCAAATAAAACTAATTTTTTGCAAAAAAAAACTTATTTTTTTCCTTTTTCCTTATTAGGTGGTTTAGAATGATCGGTAACAAAGCCGCGTGAAAAAACAAGAATTTTATTTTTTTATTTTTAATCAAGCTAAATCCCGTGCGGGGCCAGTCTAAACCAGTAGTAGATCATGTGGTTTTAAGGAATTACACGAATTCGTTAACACCCTGTATAATTGACTAGCTTTTGCTCGCGACTTCATCCACGTGAAAGCACACAGGAGCCGTGCAATGATCAAATGCCTTCCCGAGGTTTTCACTGTACCTATGGTGACGATATGAATAGTCAGATGGATTAAGCAGTGGATTATGATCCAGTTGATTGGAAGTCACACAGAAGTATACGTGTAGGTATCAACACAGTTGGACAAGGTTAGTCAGAAAGGGGTTACGAATACACAGGCCACTTATAGTAAATCACTGATGACAGTTTTAAACCAAGTGTTAAACTTTCAAAATTCGATAACTACACACATCAAAAGTGTCTAGGGATCAACATATATTTTTGCAATAACTTTTCTCCTGATTGATATTAATTAAAATTTTCTTTAAGGATTCATCAAATAAAGTGTTTTCGTTTGTCACAGTAACGATAAACCAAGTCACCTTTGCATTAATAAAGAAATTTGCCATTTTCCTAATAAAGGGATTTTTGACATTTGAACCACTAACACAAAAGTTCGAAAAAAAGACTGAAATAACAGTTTTCTTTAAAATTTTATTGGGTAACTTAAACAATTAATAATCCGTGTTTCTACCGCGAACACTAACAACACAAGAACATCGGTTTGGCATACTCAAAATGAGTTCATCCAAATCACGCTGTGGAATGGCCGCCCATGTTCGTTGCAACAACAAAAAAAGGTCTTCTTGCGACTGGATACCCTCCATATTCGGCAGAGCTCTTCTCTGTAGCATATCCCATGCATGCTCAATCGGGTTCAAGTCTGGCGACTGAGCAGGCCAGGGCAGGACATTGATGTTAGCTGCGGCGAGAGTCTGTCTTACAACTCTTGCGGTGTGCGGTCGTGCATTATCATGCATTAACTGAAATAAGGGACCGATTTGCGCTTGTAGAGGAACGATGACGTCTGATACAATCGTCTCAGCATAAATTTGAGCGTTGAGGTTGCCTCTGATCCAAATCAACTCAGTTCTTCCGCCGATCCAAATACCCGCCCATACCATGATGGTTCCACCACTATAAGGATGGACTTCCTGGCAGGATTTTAATCGCTGTTGGCGTCCAGGGGTTCTCCAGTGTCGTATACGTCTTGTATCCGGTCTCATACCAAAACGAGACTCATCAGAAAAGCACACGAAACGCCATTGTTCTTCTGCCCAATTTCTGTGTCCAAGAGCCCATTGATATCGAATCCTACGATTGTGCATTGCTATAGGTGGTACCCGTAGCGGTCTTCGGGAATGAAGGTTCACTTCATGCAAGCGGTTTCTGACTGTTTGGTCGCTAATTAAGTTCCCTGAAGAGTGATGAAGCCTCACGGCTAACATCATGGCGGTTATTGTTGGAGCTCTTCGAGTTAAGATTTGAATGTATCGGTCTTGTCTCCGTGTGGTGCAGCGATACCGTCCTCCATGGCGCTCAGCCACGGTACCAGTGCTTCGGTAACGTGTCCAAAGTCGACTGATAACACTCTGACTTGTATTCAGAGCTAAAGCCACAGTACGTTGCCGGGAACCAGCTTCTATCATTCCCACGGCTCTGAGCATTTCTTCCCTGCTTAAATGACGTCGCCGCTCCATAATAACGTTGGTTTTAATCAGTAGTAGGGAAACAGTAGCACTAATAATGTCTTCAATGCGTTGTATGTTTTTATAGGGAAAATATTGACAGCTGATTTTCATCTTTTACTCGAATTTGATTCACAGTTCCTGATTCAAATTATGAAATGCACCAAAAAGGATCCATATAAATTTATAAAATCATAAATTTATTACAAAGCCACATCTCAATCTCAAGAAATCCGCATAAAAATGCTTGATCCCTAGACACTTTTGATGTGTGTATTTATTATGTCCAAACAAAATTAATTTTATTTTAGTGATTTAAAAATTATTTATCCCTGCTTTAGTTACGAATTTAGAAAATGGAGCTTCTAATTAGTGGCCTCAAATAATTATGATAATAATAATAATAAAAATAATAATAAAATTTATTGAACCATTGTTACAATTTTTACCTTAGAAATAATTTTACAAAATATCAGTCAGTAACTAGTAGGAATCTACATTTTGTTATTTACGGTGGTCCCCAAACTAGGCAGTGCCTGTATCTTGGGGGCCAGAGTTGTGACGATATACACGTAGTATTATTTACCACTGGAGTTAATATTTGAATTGGTAATTAATTGTAGACAAAGTTATGAAATCTAAGTTCAATCTATAATCAGAGTAAAACTAAAACAAAAACAAAAATACTTAAAATTGTGCTAAACGGGGACTCCGTTTAACACTAAAAATTAAACAAACAAAGATAACCTGTGAGTGTCTTTGTGCGTGCGTGTAGTGTGTTTGAATGGTCAGTGAGTGTGGTGAGTGTAAGTGTGAGTGTGAGTGAGTGTAGTAGTTGTGTGGGGTTCCGAGTGTAAGTTATAACGTGATAATTTTTTCGGATTCATCGTATGAAAGGCTTAGTAGCCATTTTTTTACAACTTTTTTACATGAAGAGAGGGAGAGATCTTTTGAGTCATAAGGCATACTGCTGGAAACCTTGTTATACACATAAGTGTGCAGGTAGGCGGGACAACGTCTGGCTAGGAGAGAGGTGGTTCTTTGTAGCGGGATGTAGAAGACACGTTTGGTGGTTATTGAGTGATAGTCTGGCCTATTTTTAAGAGTTTTGTGTGTGCTTAGGTATGCATTAAGAATAAACAATTGACGGACACGTAGAACTGGAAACTCTCTGTACAAAGTATCAGTGGGGTAGAAGAAAGGTTTTTTCAAAAGGACTTTTATAACAGCTCTTTGGGCTCTTTCGAGCTCAATCATTGTCGTTTTTCCAGCTCCGCCCCAAATTGATACGCCATATTGTATAATGGACTGGCAAATTGCAAAATAAACAGTTCGGAGAATGTCTTTTGGAGTACGGTCTCTTAGTTTTTTTATTATATGTATAAGTTTCCTTACTCGGCCAGATAGAAATTGTATGTGCGCTTTAAACGAAAGATTTTGATCAATGAGTAGACCTAAATAACGGATAGACTGTGTACGGTTAATACATTCACATGAGCAGTCTTCACGTGAAGTATGCAGATGGTTCTGACATGTATGGAATTTTAATGTTAGGTTGCGGGGAGGACTAGATTTATTTGTTTTAAAAAATGTGATAAGTTTGGTTTTCTTTATATTTAGTGTTAGTAAGTTGTTGTCGAGTGCTTGCGCTACTGTTGCTAATCCTTCTTCCGCAAGGCAGTAAACTTGTTCCCAGCTATCGGCATGAAAAGTGATGACCGTGTCGTCTGCGTAAGATATTAGCTCCGCGTTTGGTAGAGTAAGGTTCAGTATGTCGTTCATGTAAATTATAAATAGTGTTGGGCCTAGTAAGCTGCCCTGTGGAACTCCAAAACTGATAGGGAGTTGACCACTAGAGTATTCGCCCGTTTTCACGTATTGTCGGCGATTCGTGAGATAGCTATGAAACCATTCAAGTGGTTTACCCTTAATCCCTGCTGCATCTAGTTTTTTGAGAAGAAGATCTGTTGAAATTGTGTCGAACGCTTTGGCTAGGTCTAAGAAGACCGCCATGCATCGTTCACCTTTTTCTATAATTGCAGATATTGAGTTTGTGAGCAGCGAAGCCGCATCTTCGGTTGATTTACCCTTTCTAAAACCAAATTGTTTTTCTGAGATAAAATTATGTTTTTCAAGGAAATTGACTAGACGGGTGTTTACTACTTTTTCTAGGATTTTAGATAGAATACTGAGAAGTGCTATTGGTCTGTAATTGTCAGGTTTGTCCTTAGGACCACTTTTGTGTATGGGGCTTACAGCTGCAACCTTCCATTGTTCAGGGAATACTCCTGTTTCCAGACTGAGGTTAATCAGGTGGGTTAAAGGTGCTATGATCAAGTTTTGTATTTTCTTTATGAGTCTTACACTGATTTTGTCAGGACCTGGGGAGCTGTCATTTTTTAGTTGGTTGATGAAATGTGTGATTTCTATTTCGTCAGTGGGGTGTAGAAAGAAGGAGAAGGGTGAAGTTTTTAGTGGTGTGTACTTGCTAGTAAGGGATGTTTGGGTTTCTGATAGTCTTGTCAGTATGGTATCGGCCAGGTTCTTGCCTACGGATGTGAAGTAGGAATTGCATTTGTCGAGAGACTCAACTGGGTCGGGTGAGCTTGTTACTAAGTTGGATGTATTGTTCCTTTGGCCGCTAGGATCATATATTGATTTTAGAACTTTCCATAACTTCTGGGAGTTTTTGTTATTTTCCTGGATCTGCCGGCTGTCGTACTCGATTTTAAGTTTCCGAAGAAGATTGTTGCAGAAGTTTCTATAGCGGTGAAAGATAAGTTTTTTTGTCTCGTTTTTGGGATCAGATCTTAATGACAAATGTAGACGGTCGCGGTGACGTATACATCTCATGAGACCGGGTGTGATCCATGGCTGAATGTTTTGTTTGCTTCGGGGAATTTTTACTTTGTGTGTGTGTATATCTATTAATTTTGAAAGGATTCCCGTGAAGGAGGCTGCGGCAGAGTCCACAGTATGCTGGTTAAGGGTTTCTGTCCAATCAACGTTGGTTAAGTCTGTAGCTAAATTGTCTTCATTTAATTTAAGTTTCCAGCGATGATTAATGGACCTAGTAAAAATATTTTTGTGAGGAATGTGAGCCATTGCTATGTCGTGGTCTGTGATGGAGCTTTTGCAAACTATGCCTTTGGGTTTGGTGTTGCTTTTGACAAATATATGATCAAGACATGCATTATGCCTAGTCGGTTTAGTTATGACAGGAAGTAGACCGTACGAGGCCAAAAGGCACATATAATCGTGGTGATTACTATTTGTGGTGCTACATATGTCTATGTTTATGTCTCCGCTTATAATTAGAGTTGGATATTTATTTATTGAATTAAGAAATGCATCTAACGAAGAGATGAAGTTTGAGAGATTGGTAAATGATGGAGATCGATATAGCCCCAATATAGCTACTTTACTGTTTAAAATTAAGAGAAGGCTGTCTGTATCCAGTATTTTACATTCGAGCAAAGTTACGTCATGGTTAATTTTTACGTATATGACTATACCGCCATTTTTGTTGTTTTGTGAGTTCGTTCGAAATACATTATAACCTGGAAGATTGTCCAATATTGAGCCTTCGCTTAGCCAACATTCCGTTAGTATGATGGCGTCTATGTCCACATCAAGGCGGTGTAATGCTACTGAGAAGTCGTCGAAATTATGTTGATAGCTTCTAATATTAAAAGTAAGTAATTTAAAACTAGACTCGGAATTATTTATGTGTTTCCTGCATTCTTCCAAGTTTTCAAAGTCGTGACAGTCTAATGTAGTGATTTCCTCAATATTTTGGATTATATCAAATAACGCCATAGGAATAGAAACAGAGAAATGCTAAATTAGTACTGGTCATAAGAGGTTTAGTCACGACGACGTAAGGCAGTGCGAATGTATGCAGGCATATAGGTGAGTTTTTGTAAGTATGAGTGTGATAATTATGTGTTTGGTACATGAATGTAAATATGTGTAAGTTATGTGGGAGAGTTTGTACAAGCGATGAGTAGTGAGTTGAGATAGATCTTAGTTTGTTTGTGTTTCGTTGTGTGTGCATTTTTATCGTGAGATTGTGTTGTAGAAAGACTAAGTGTTTCATCGGGTAATTATAAGGACTATCAGTTAACGGCAAGGATATCGTATGTGTAAGTACTATGTTTATTTTGTGTTTGTTTAAGCTGCTATTATGATTGTTTATTGTTTGTGTGTTCAGAGAGGATGTGCGTGTACATGATGAATTATTTGCACGGGTTGAGACATCAAATGGATAAGTAAAAAATAAAACTAAAAGTAAAGTAACAAGATAAAAAAGTGTGGCAAAAAAATTACTATGAATAACAATTAAAATGTGATATTTGTTGGCCAGGAGACTTTCAGTTAAATTGTTGTACTGATGGAGTGGCCTGACGAGGCATCGATGTCGAGGGGCCCAGGTGACGTTCCAGATCTAAAATATAAACTATGATCTAAAATGAAATAATGAATGATCTAAAATATAAACACAGCTGATCGTAACTGACGAAAAGTAGATAGATTTAAGCGTATTTTTATGAAATCTTTGAACAACTACATAATTATGTCTCTTAAACTATTGACTTTTGGGGTAAGGTGTAGAACAAAAGGTATTCACTTTTATTGATAATATCGACTTTTGGGGAAAGTTATAGAACAAAAGGTATTCAATATTATTAGTACTTTAACTCCCTTTCGGATTAGTACCTCCTTTCCGACTAATCTTGTATATCGTCTTGCCTTAATAACTGCTTAACTAGCCCAAGAGACAAAAGTGTGGTGTTATTTTTTACCATATAATAATATAGTTAGCTCATATTATGAGCTTGTGTTGGGCGAGTACTCGAGCGGCAGGATGTGGCGCATAGCGCTAATTAGCCAAAACCAGCGTTCTCACTCTATTCCATTTAGTGTTCCCGCCCGATTTTGGTCATCTCAATTGTGCAGCGGTTACCACAGCATGGTGATGTTTATTTAAAAAATGACCTGTTCGCCCTTAATAATGGTCGACAATTGATAATAAAGGGAACCTGCCTCTGTGTTTGTAACAATAAAGTATTTTTAATTATTAGACTTGGTCCGTTTCAGCCTCGTCGCACCTGATGATAAGGTCAGATCGGGTCTAAGATAGAGCACACGAATTCAAGTAGCAGAGATAGGGATTCTCCTATTCCCATCTAAAGGTCATGGCACACTATACCGGCACCGCAGCGGCACCGCTCCAACCCAGCAGTTAACTTGTCATTCAAATTAGAGCATTAAATCGTGTGTCGTATAATATATTTCATAATGTCAACATGAAAAAGCCAACGGCGGGCAGGCAGCGCGCTTGCCGCTACCATACAACTCGACTCGCAGACAACGCGCTGCAAGCGAGCGGACCGCGTGCTTATAGCGCGCCGAATGCGTGCTTACAGCGCGCCGACTGCGTGCTTACGGCGCGCCGACTCCGAGTCGCCAGCGAATGCAAGTCCTAGGCGTGTTCAATCACAAATGCCTTGTAACTATTGTGTTCGCGGTGACATCAAGCTTACACCTCGCGGCCGGGGTGCGCGGACTGCGACCTTGCACCTCGCGGACGACGCGTAGTTAGCGCGCTGGCGGCTAACCTAAATTCGAGGTGACGCCGTGCTGCAGCTGTGCAGTTGCTGTGCCGGTCGACTGTGCCATGACCTTTACTCTCGCATACACACGACGGAACATGGCAAGCTGCTTGATGGTGGACTTTAATGTGAGGGTGGTCGCTAGCCAGGCGGACCGTATGTATTCTACCACCAAGCTTGCTAGGTAAATGATCCTTTTGTGATAAGTATGGATGGTGGACTCCCCATCTATGTGCCAGCAGGATGTTGAAAAACCGTTGCTCGACGACAAATTGTTGTACATAGCCTTTTCCCTACCATGTTGAGGTCAGCCTTCAGTCTAACCAGGGGGCCTACTCCCTAAGTCCGTCAACGAAGTTAGTCGCCCGTCCGAAAGTAGCCCGAAACGTAGGAGTGAACAAAACAAGTGTCAAGTTCAACTTTTCGGACGGGCAAAAACACATCGGTAGTAGGGACAACTGTCAAATCGTGTTGTCATTCATTCTTAATTCGGGCCCCGAAATAATGGTAGGTCCGTAGGTGATAGGGAGTAGGAAACGCTCGTAACTACGGACTTCGTGCTTAGGTAGTAGACCCCCAGATGTGGATGAATACCAGTATTTTACACGGAGCGACAGCCATTAGATTCCCACAACCCTGGTACTGGGTAAAACCGATATCTCAAGGTTAGATTGGTTGTCAGACTTTCAGTCTTCTGACCCGTAACGACTGTCATAGGTATTCATATGACACCCGGGATCGACGACTTAACTTGCTCTCCTAGGCATTGAGGGATCTCGGATATGTAACGAATGGTCACCCATCAAAGTCGAAGTCAAAGTTTTTTATTTCAAATATACCAGATCACAGGCACTTTTAAAACGTCAAAACTAGGTGCACGGTTCCAAAAGGTAGGTTCTATGGAGAAGAGCCGTCAAGAAACTCCATGAATATTCTTTTTAGAATAGTAGATCATGACTCTTCATGACAATTCCATTACAGTAGCGTGCGACATAGAATGAGAATAATGCAGGTTAATGTAAAAAATAAATTCATATAAGAGTAGCAAATAGAAAAAAAATGCCTTCTAGTATTGCCATAGCAGTTATGGGCTGACCAGTCCCGACAGACAGCACCCGTTCACGAGCATGACATCCACAGACTGACCGCGGCAACTGCAGCTTAACCTTGCAAATCATATGATCTGCACGGTTGTTATGTAGCCACGAGCCACTCTTTTGATGACAGACTGAAAACAAAGGCTGTCTGGTAGATATCGCTATCAGCGACAAGACCGCCATTGTACGCTTCAATGTATGTTATTGTTTATGAGCTGTGTTACAATTTGGTGTACAATAAAGTATATTCTATCAATCTGTTTATTTAAAAACCAAATTAAAAAAAAAAAAAACCGGCCAAGTGCTAGTCGGACTCGCGCACGAAGGGTTCCGTACCATTATAAAAACGGCAAAAAAATCACGTTTGTTGTATGGGAGCACCCTTAAATATTTATTTGATTCTGTTTTTTAGTATTTGTTGTTATAGCGGCAACAAAAATACATCATCTGTGAAAATTTCAACTGTCTAACTATCACGGTTCATGAGATACAGCCTGGTGACAGACGGACGGACGGACAGCGGCAAAAAAATCACGTTCGTTGTATGGGAGCCCCCTTAAATATTTATTTGATTCTGTTTTTTAGTATTTGTTGTTATAGCGGCTACATCGTCTGTGAAAATTTCAACTGTCTAACTATCACGGTTCATGAGATACAGCCTGGTGACGGACGGACGGACGGACGGACAGCGGAGCCTTAGTAATAGGGTCCCGTTTTACCCTTTGGGTACGGAACCCTAAAAAACAGTTAAAACATCAATACATCATCAAAAGTCCGTAGTTTTTTTTTTCAATACGGCTCTGTTTTTTATCAGTTCTCACTGTAAGCAAACGTAGTTAATAGGTTTATGAAACGAGAGCTGTAAAACTCAAAATCAACACTGCTTTTCAATAGGCAACAAATTGCGGGGCAATAAAAATAAGTGTAAGCACACAAACCCTACAAGTTGGTCAACGATCAAACTAAGTTCCGACTTCAGTTTCAAAACGAACGGCAGATTTGTTGGTCGACTGTGAACTGGGAAAGATCGTTTTTTATTCTTGCTTTTGATTGGTATTTGAAGAAAAAGACGTAAATTATTACTATGTTATGAACACTAATAATAACCGCTCACACGTTTGTTGCCCCCTTCGCCTATGTACTGGCGGCTTTCAGAGGGCCCAGCTAGTGAGCTGGCGAGTCACCGTCTGCCAACGCATTTCAAATTTAAACTTGAAAGGCAGACGCCGTTTTCTTCCGGCAATAGAGGTTAACCGATCCACTAAACACCCCTTCCCATAGACCAGATATTTTTCACCATATTTTACAATAGTTTTGCACCCACTTGGGACGGTCCATGACTGTACTCCAATAGTGCAGCCGTGGATAGTTCCCGGTTGGTGCCCCACCCCATTTTAGATTAAAGTTCTCAAAGGGGCCTCTGCGCGTTGGACCTGTGTCCCCGTATATGCCTTCCAAAAGACCGGACATCTTCCGCACGGAAGATGAATCTTCCGCACGGCAGATGAACCGTGATTTAAAGAGAGATACAAATAATAAAAAAAACTGGTTGTAGTAGTAAGGAGACTGCTGCCGAAAAAACGTAAACGACATCATCAAAAACCGTCAAATAGTTGTATAAAAAAATAATGTCTCGTTTTAAAAAAAATTTGATATTCTTTTGATGAAAAACCCCAGGACTCAACCTTACGTTGAAACGGGTATAATGGTACAAGTCCGAGATGGGCTGCAAACTGCAGACTGCAACCGCAGACCGCAAGTCGCCATCGGAATAGCGCCTTTAAGGTGTGCACTTTAAAGGTGATATTCCGACAGCGACTGCAAAACTGCAACCGCAGCCGCAGATCGCACCGCAAGCGATACTACTTTTGCAGTTTGCGAACTGGAGCCCGTCTCGGACTTGTACCTTAAAACTCAAAAAAATAATTTATTCTTAATAGACTAGAATTACTGAGTTCTTTTTGAACGTCAACGTTACAATAGACATCCCCCAAAACGCCCGTCCTTCACCATATTATAGGTTTAAGTACTCTGTTTATTTAGGTCAGAATGTAAGTAGCAAGTATTTCTTTGCAGTAAAGCAAAACTTCATTAGATACTAGATTGGCTATTAGCTATCACTTCAACTGTGCAGTAGCGAGATCTATTCACGCGGAATAAGCAACAATCCAATTTTGCTATCCATTTAATCTGAAAGAGTTCGGATCAAAACCCATCGGAAAATGATCGTGTCATCGCCGAACAAAACCAAGCTTATCGTGTATCCAATATGTCGGTTTAGAAACGTCGGTTGAAGGATAAAGGTTGTTCAATAAACGAGAAACGACAGCTGGTCAACGCGACTGTGTACGAAACCAAACGCATGAACGCGCTACGTTTGTCTATGGACATATATTTTGATGAAAAAGTGTTTTTTAAACGAGATATATGAATATGCAAATCGGCTCTCGTTTCAACACTGTGCGGTGTGATGTTCGAACAATAAAATTAAATTCCGTGAAAATACCTGGAAAAAAGAGATAGGACCGTGTGGCCCTCCAGCGGGTAGATAAAATACATTTTTCGATGATTTTGTAACATGGTAATTATTAAGTCGGAAATTCGTTTTGACCACATATTTATCATTTAATCACAGAGCATCGAAATGTTAATTATTACTTATTGTTTTATTACAAAAGCTTTCCCAATTATTTATACTCTGTTCAACGAAAGATGAGTATACCTGACGTAACGGTCATTTCGTAAATTGTAGCCTGTTATCGGAAACTTGAAAATGACACCATCAAAAAAATAAACTTTAAAAAAAAGTAATAACCGACTTCAAAGAAAAACTAAAAGGAGTAAACTAAAAGGAGTAAACTAATTACCATAATATAAAATTAACAGTTTCAGAAGTAGGTGGCTTCTATTTGTTTCAGTGTAGAGTTGCATCGACTTCTGAAACTGTTAATTTTATATTATGGTAATTATTTTACTCGTTTTAGTTTTTCTTTGAAGTCGGTTTTTCTTTTTTTAAAGTTTATTTTTTTATTAAGTACGTTTTAGTGCCATAAAGAATAATAAACACATACAATTATTGTGTGTCAGTTTTTAATATTAAGACAATAACTTAAAGGTGATAACTGATAACATAAAAAAGCTCAAACAAAATAAAATAAAATATTGTGACATACACGTGTGTGTGTGTGTATGTGTTGTGTTGTGAAATCGGCGTGCTACATACACACATAAAAAAAAGTAAGTAGTGGTCGCGAGTGCCACTGGCTGGCCTTGAAGTCCTGGGCTCGATCCCTAGGTCAGCCAAGTACTATTGGGTTTTCCGTGTGGAATATCTCAGTAGCAGCCCGGACTCTGGATTTATGCTCGGTTGACGGCAATGGGCTTACCCGATACTTAAACATAACGGCGAAATGAGGGTGTACACTTCTGCCTAACCCTTCGGGAAATGCAGGCGTGATATTATGTTTAATATTATGTTATTTTAAAGTAACCAACTATCATTATCCGAGCTATTTCCAACAATAAATTTTGGTTCGCTTTAACGCTTTATTACATTACTCGATTTTTAGGGTGTCTAACTCTTATTCAGTGTAGTGCAGTTAGGGCACTCGGTCTCTTTAGTCTTCGGTCGGGACTCTTTCCACTGGGCCCTAAAAATCTGGTAATGTAATAAACGCTTTACATTTTAAAATTCAGAATTAAGGGCTTATTACAAGGTTAGTCGGAAAGGGGGTTCTAATCCACGGGCCATTTAAAGTATAGCTGATGACTGTTTTAAAGCAAGTACCTACTAAAATTCAAAATTTGATAAATTTTATTTCCATACAAAATTAGAATAGAATAGAATTTACTTTATTGAACACCAAAATTGTAACACAGCTCTTATACAATAATATATATTGAAGGGTACAATGGTGGTCTTATCGCTGAAAGCAATATCTACCAGACAACCTTTGGATGAACAGGAAGACAATAAATAAGATAGGGGGGGTAGTCCGTGGTGTACTGCTGCAAAGTATACACTACACACAATACATAGACGTAATACTTACATTTAAAATTATTCTAATATTAGTTTTTTTTTTCAAAAATTCTTCCTCCTTCTTTAGTTACGCAATTCAGAAAATAGAGCTTCTAATCCATGACCCCAAATATTACCTAAAATGAAAAACAGCTGATCATAGCTGAGAGCTGTAGATTTTAGCGAAAATTTTATGAAATCTTTGAACAACATTTTCTCATAAATTATAGATTTTTGGAAAGTTGTACAACAAAAAGTCATTCATTATTATACGTACTTATACGTCTTCGGATTAGTACCCCCTTTCCGTCTAACCTTGTATATTACCCGATTTTCAGTGTACCTAACTTTTATTCAGGGTAGTATAAAACAGTTACAGCGGTTAATACGTTCCGAAGTAGCCATAGAACTATTTGTATGGTAGTTTACGCACTACATCCGGCATCCGTCATCCGATTTCTATCCGTCATACGTGAGTTTCTAATTCGGAAGAACAGTTGACGGACCGAAGTAGCCATAGAACTATTTGTATGGTAGTTTACGCACTACATCCGGCATCCGTCATCCGATTTCTATCCGTCATCCGTGAGTTTCTAATTCGGAAGAACAATTGACGGACGAATTGTTTGAATTTGAATCAGAGATCGGAATAGTGCGTAAGCAACATCCGAATTCGGTCCGAGATTTTTACTCTAGATCGGTATTTTCACGGATTCGGATCGGATGCAGTGCGTAAAGCGATATCCGAATTCGGTCCGAGTTTTTTATATCCGTATTTTCACGGATTCGGATCGGATGCAGTGCGTAATCGCTGTTAGGGAGCCCGGTCCCTTCGTTTTTTGGTAGGGGCTCTTTCAATCGGGCCCTAAAAATCGGCTAGTGTAATAAACGCTTTAAAAATATTTATAACAACCTTAAATATTTAACATTATTACGTAGTTAATGTGATAATATAACAGAAATAAGTAACGAACAAGGCCAAAACGGATAAAGGGCAACGACATGTTATTATGAGTACCTCATTAATGAATAAGCACATCATTAAACAAAATTATAAAGGCTTATGCAATGTTATAGCGAAGCTCCGTGAAGCTTTTTCGCTTGGGCTTCTATTCACAAATTAGACGTCCCTGCAGTAGGGTTGTTAATTATGCTGTTAAAAACAGTATTATACTTTTCTTTCAACTACGTAGTAATGTATACCACTACAAAACCGATCACAAAGGAAGTATTTTTTGTTTAGAACTAAAACAGTGCAGAAATGTGCTCATTGTTGCACAGTTTTTCATTAATGTACTTACTGTTTTTTATTTAGATATTTTACCACAGAGCTTTAATGTCTCTCATTAAGTTTACCATAAATAGTATGCATTCGATCAAAAAGATACTGGCTGAAAATAAGAATCAGCTTAATTAAACCGATTTGTTGAAAAAAAAAATGGCGCACATTTTGTACCATTGTAAAACATTGATACTTCATATTTAGCACGAAAAGTTTAAAAAATTAAAGGATGTTTTATCACGGTAGGTAGATTGGTAGTTGAAAGAAAAGTAGATTACACACCTTGCTTTAGTGAGTAATTAATGCACTCGTGTTAATTTAGTGCCCTCGCATGCGCTCGGGCACCAACATAACATTCGTGCATTAATAACTAACTCACTTTGCGCTCGATGCAACAATCTACTATTATTTCGCTATACAGAATGTTAAATAACAGAGAGCGTCCTCTTGATCCGTTAATCTATATCATTAAGGCGCTTCCCCCACCGAAAGTGGCGCCACTTCAGAAAAAAAGCATTATTTTTGTCAACACACAACATATTGAAATTTCGTACGTACAACATTTTAGTCAAGTGTTGTAGAAATTTTCGAACGCCAAATATCAACACAAGAGCTTCTGGATTCGAAGTTTTAACGATAAGTACCAAAAACGGCCGTTTTTAGCATTAATTACTAAAACTTCTAACCTAGTCAAGTAGTCAAGTGTTGCTTTTTGGTGTTCGAAAATTTCTACGACACTTGACTAAAATGTTGTACGTACGAAATTTCAATATGTTGTATGTTGACAGAAATAATAATTTTTTTCTGAAGTGGCGCCACTTTCGGTGGGTGAAGCGCCTTAATATATTAAAATAAAAATACGAAAATACAAAAAAAAGGGAAAAATAAGCCGAAAAAAAAATAATGCAATTCGGAACGGCCTGTTCAAGACCAAAATAGAAGCGTAGATAGGTTAAATGCGATGTTGCCGTGCTTTTCAAATTGATAGACAAGTGCGCATGTAAAGTAAGCGTTGTTGTTATGTAATTTTTTTGTATTTTATTCAAGGTGTAACATAAATAACGCACAACCTCTTAAGGGGTCACTGTACTCATCATTATGAACAACTTTTACTATGGGACAAAACATGAAATCGCAAAAAAAAAACAGCTGTTCCCTACATTTATGTTCGCATAACTCGTCAATGTGTAGGGAACAGCTCCTTTTTTTTTCTCGATTTCTATTTGGTCCCATAGTAAAAGTTGTTCATAATGATGAGTAGAGTGACCCCTAAGAGGTTGTGCGTTATTTATGTTACACCTTGTATTTTGTGTTTTTTTTAATTGTTTGTTTTGTTAGGTAAAATTTTTTTTGTCTGTATGGACGCTATAGTATTGCTGATTAACGGGAACCCTTTCGTTAGTTAACATACTTTGTAATACTTTTTCTGCCTAATCTTTTCCCAACTATGTTGGGATCAGCTTCCAGTCTAACCAGATGCGGCTGAATACCAGTATTTTACACGGAGCGACTGCCATCAGACCTCCGCAACACAGTTACTGGGCAATGTCGATATTCTAAGGTTAGATCGATTGTCGGACTTGCGGGCTTCTGACTACCCGTAACGACTTCCATAGGGATTCGTATGACACCCGGACCGACGGTTTAACGTATTCTCCGAGCTACGAAGGGGTCTCGATGTGTAACGAATGGTCACCCATCCACGGACCGACCGCGGCAAGCGCAGCTTAACCTTGCAAATAAAATGATTAACGCGATTGTTATTAAGACACGAGTCCCTCTTATATAGCCTTCTCCTCCTCTTTATAGTAAGTAGGGTAAACTGGGTACGGTTGTGACAATTTTCATTTGATCACCCATAATTTTGTCAGTACGCCAGTTAGATGCAAGAAAAGTATTTTTTATAGTAAAGTGTACATTTGTGTACATATAAATACTAAAATGTTGCGCCTAAGTAGAATGGTTAACTCATAGGAGCAAACTAGAAGAGATGGAAAAAATGTCACAACCGACCACACCCCAGGGGCGGTTGTGACAGAGTTTGGGGTCGGTAGTGACAAGTTCAAAAATACACAAAAATGTTCTAAAATCACTTTTATTGCGAGTAATATCTAACATAATGCAACATAATCTTCTTCTAGAAAAAAATATATAGGTATTTACGTAACAAAACAAATAAAATCTAGGAACACACACTACACAAACCAAACAGAAATACTCTTCTTCATCTGATGACGGTGGTGATGTCTTCTTCTTCGTGGCTTTGTTTTTTCCTTTTCCTTTGTTTTTTCTTTTGGTTCAGTAAGATTTTTCTTGACCTGCTTAGCCTTCAACCGTTTTTCTTTTTCTTCATATTCTTTTCTGACTGCCTCTTTTTCAGGCGTGTCTGTATAAATAGTTGACTTTTTGGTCCTTGAACTTGAACTTTAGTCTTCCTCAAGCGTATTCTAGGCATCTAAAAGCAAAAAAAACAATTTTTACTTGTGTCACAACCGTACCCAGTAAAAATGTCACAACCGTACCCAACACACTCCTTCGCAAAAAAAACAATCGCCATGACAATATAAAATAATCTACACACAAAGTAATCACTGCTAATTAACTACTAATGTTTAACTTAAAACTACGAAAAACAACCATTACTCTATCTGTACACATATAACAACAATTATTAAAAGAAATCGAATAAAAATACTTACTTTTGACTGATAAAAAGAAATGTGGGCCTCTGCTAACGTTAATGTCGCGCGATGGCTGATGCAATACTGTGAAACATGTTCAGACTCGCATGCCGCTCCTCTCTCCCCTTGCACCCTCCCTGGTATTCCTTATAGTTTCGCTAATATGACGACTGTCACAACCGTACCCTGGCACAACCGTACCCAGTCTACCCTACCTATTATAGTTTATTGTTCAATAAAAGTAAAGTATGCAAATTTTTATTTTATCATCCACCCATAAAGCCACTGGTGTATATTTTAATATGCACACGTGCATAATTGCATATTAAACATTATAACAACAAAATGCTGTTTATTTTCCTTGTCCCACCTTAATTAGCATACTACTTTTTTGTACAAAAAGTTACCAACCCTAGTCTTATGAGTAGTTGATGATTTTATCAAACGATTTCGACAATCGGTAATTTAGTCAAACATTGCAATTAACATGATTTAAATGTTAGAGTTGATCGACTTTATCGATCGAAAAAATCGAGCAGGTTCGTAAAGCATGAAGTTTGTCGAGCACCTTAAATGAAAAGATACAGCGTAAAGATTAGTAAGTTAATACATTATACTTTAGACACAAATGGTTACGCTAAGTAGGTTCTTAATTAAATTGCAGCCGTGAAAGCTTTTTCTCTAAAAAAAGGTTAAAATAAAAGTTTTACTTGCAAACAGTTTTTCGTCGGACTACTTTTTATCAAGAGCTAAAAATAAATTTTAAGCCGTGTTTGGGTGTGTTATTGTTTGTTTACGAATTGTAAAGTAAATATGAGTGTATGTTTTGAAATGCATCCGTTCAGGATTACTTTTATCGCTCCTCTTTAGCATGATAGATATACTTTAGTGTACACTAAAAGAAATAAAACAAAAGGAATACACTAACTACACTACACACTAAAATGATGAAATAATAACTCGATAAATTGATAATGGATTGTACAGTCAGTGTCATATAGTAAGTAGCAGTCAATATAACCAAATAATTAGAAATATCCAAAGTGATCCCTAATATTCACTCAACCAAATTATTCAGATCATCTAAAGGTCAGTACCATCAAAGGACCATCTAAGGGACATCTAAAGGTGTGTCCAGACCTGTCAAATGCGCCTCGAATGCGTCGCTCGCGAGCCGCTTGCGAACTGCGCGCGTGCATTTCATGTTCGTACGTAGAACCTGCGCCGCTCGCGCACAAGCTACGCGCCGTACTCGAGCGGCGTAGGAGGTGCGCGCGTGCCGCCCACGCCCGCGTCTCAGTAATCTCGTTGTCAGTAATAAAATAGCCGATGCTGCAGTAATTATGCTAACGGCAGTCGTATGGTCCGACATCTTCAGAAGCAAATTCACAATTGAGGCTCATTGTTCAAACGCGAAAAAAGCTATGTGTGCACGAGAGGCGCGCGAGCTGCACGCGCGCCTCTTTCGAGCCTTGTCGGAGTTGCACTAGAGCGGCACACCAAACGTAGGCTGTAACCGTACGCGAGCAACACGCGCGCAGTTCGCAAGCGGCTCGCGAGCGGCGCATTCGCAGCGCGTTCGCCAGGTCTGGACGCATCATTATGCAAATATATCGGAAAAAGAAAATGGTCAAATGTAATTTTCCATGAGTGCAATAACCATTTTAATTTAATCCCTATATCAATGTGTGTAAAAGTCATAATAAAAATAGTTAAAATGAATTCATTTATTTGAAGTTGTTCGTATTCTGATATATTTGTGCAAGATGGATGGTCTGAATAATTAGACGACTTTGGTTGAGTGAATATTAGTGATCGCTTAGTATGTTTCTAATTATTTGGTCATCTTGATTGCTACCTACCATAAGACGCTGATTACACCACTGAACTACGATCTAAAAGTAAATTCCACAGACTTCCTAGCATATTTTTAGCTAAAGATTATGAATGGACAGGTATTGTGAAACGCAAACAGCCCGTGAAAAAATTCGAGCAAGAAATTATGAATGCGCTAGTAGATAGAACACAATAGCAGTTTTAAGAAGCTATTTCAAAGAAGTTGTTACTTTCTTATTGCGGAAAACAAATATGTACTGCAGTGAATCCAAAGTTATGGTTGGAACAACAATACCATTGTTCTTTAAAGAAAACAGAGGTTATTTACAAAAGAGTTACTTATTGTTGGCAACAAATTCGAGGGAGTGCCTTCTCGAAAGTGATGTGACAAATTAGATACAAATTCTCGCCACTCGAACTCGTTGAACTTAAATTAAAAGTTAATTTGTTTTCTACGTTACTATTTCTACAAGAAGTTTGAATTCTTTTATTGGTTTTTACATAATTTCACTTAGAATTACCTGATTTTTAAGAAGTACAATGAAACCTTTGACGACACGTTTGGTACAGTGGCTAAGCGATTGGCTTCTGCGCTACGGGTCGTGGGTTCGATTCCCAGACGGAACAAAAATTTGTATGGCCTTCAGATGGTTGTTTCGGGTCTGGGCGTTTGTTTGTGAGATTTGTGTCTGTAAACGCACCCACGATACAAGAGAAATCTTAGTGTGGGGCAACGTTTTTTTTAAAAGAAAAGAAAAAAAGAAAAAACCTGGTTAAGTTGGCCCTGCATATGTGAGAAACCTCTGTTATTGATAATTACAATGAGGTCCCGACACTTTTGCATTGAAATACCTCTGTTACTAAAAATTCTCAAACCTTGTTAATTGAGATTAGATTTCATAGATTTTTTCGATGTTTTAACTCTATAATTGGGGCTTCGTAGCTCAATAACTCGTATTAAGTGAGATATTTTATCAGGTTTAGGCAAGGCATGACACGCTTGTTTACAAACAGTCTAACTTTTTCCATTTCCATTCAATTGTGCAACATAAAATATGCATTTTTTATATTTCATAGTGGGACCCTCTATAAATAAGACAACTGTCATGTTAACCTGCCTATTTGGGAAACTGGGTAAATGAAAAGCCTCTATAAGTGATAAAAAAATCTAGGTCCCTTGAGATCCCAGTTGACCAGGTTTCACTGTATTTCTTGACTGCTTCGTTGGGCCCTGGGCTCAATCTACAGGTCGGGTAAAGTGTTATTGGATTTTTTCGTGTGGAATTTCTCAGTAGCAGCGGAGTCTGGAATTGTGCTCGGTTGATAGTAGTAGGCTCGCCCACTATTACATGAAATTTAATTATAATGGCGAAATGAGAGTGTACACCTCTGCCTAACCCTTCGGGGAATACAGGCGTGATGTTATGTTAAGTATTTCTTTTTTTTAAGTTTCATTAATAAGTGCATGCATTGAAAGAGCCTCCACAAGTGACGATACCCAATTACGTCCGACGCACCCTGGGCAGTCAGCCCCGCTACCAACCTTGCTTCTTCTTCTTCTTCTCTCGTGTCAGCACGAGCTATACGAAAATAGGTCATGCTGTGGTGAAAAGATTTTCAAGTTTGGTAGCGGGGCTGACTGCCCAGGGTGCGCCGGACGTACTTAAGTATCGTCACTCGTGGAGGCTCTTTTTATGCACCCCATCAACCTTGCTGACTGGCTAATCTTTTCATCACGGCATGAGCTATTCTCTTAAAGCTCGTGCCGACACGAGACAAGAAGTTCACTATTAGACAGATCTATCCTAAGTCCTATCACAACATGGTCTTCCTCCTCCCGCATGGGCTCACCCCGGGAACCGCTCATCCATCTCATGAATTTTCTAAAGTACTTCATTGTTTGAGGAAAAAGTTTGTTAGAGAATCTCAGTTGTTACTATTGCAGTGTAAGTACCTATAACATAGATAGAACAGGAGCAAGCAAGATAAAGTTAAGGTTTCCCAACTATGTGGGAGTCAGTTTCTGGTCTATCCAGATGCGGCTGAATAGGTATCATGCACAGCACTATTCGAATTCGTAAAGTATTATACTTTAGAGCTCAAACACACCAATTTTTTTTCGCGCTAACGCGCGTTGCCGGCACTGCTAAACTTGAAATAGGCAGACTACTTGCGATTGCATCGCTGCAAACTCACGAGAAACGCGCTACAGACGCGCGTGAGCAACTCTCCTTGCAAAGTAAAACGCGTGTAGCACGCGCGCGAAAGAGCGTGTATCGCGCTACAGACGCGCGTGAGCAACTCTCCTTGGATTAAAACGCGCTGTACGTATGTGTTTTCAGCTAAAGAGACGCGCTGTGCCAGCGCGTCTGTATCGATGTAACTCCGCGCTACGAGCGTGTCGACAGCTCGCGAAAAAGTTGTCGTCTGCATACTACAATTTTATGAACGTGTGAAAAGGTAAATTGGTTGCGATAACATCGCGTTTGTAGCGCGTTATAGTTGCGTGAGACGCGCGTCGACAGCGCCTGGAAAAAACGTGGTGTGTAAGAGCCCTTACTAATTAGAATAGTGCTGTGCTACTAATCTGAAATGGTATGTCTACACCAGTGCGCTTTCATGTTCATCTTGCGCTTTCAACTTTCAATTCCCCTTGCATCAAGCGCATGCAATATTGACTGCCATAAGACGCATGCAGCTTATCGTCTACACCGGTGCGCTTCGGTCAGTCGTCAGTCGACATACAATAGACGGATAAGTGGGCGCTAGGGCATGCGCTTTTGTCGAACTAGTATTATGGCATACGCTATTGCATTCGCCATGGCGCTTCACGTATGCTTCAGACGAAGACGCAAGATGAACATGAAAGCGCACTAGTATAGACATTAGACATAGCTTTTGAACGGGAAATTATTGTCACGATGTATACAGTAAGTGCGACCACGGCTCTACCTTGACCATTTTTGTTCCTATGCATTTCTGGATTTCTATTTGAACAATTTTCTTGTTTCGTCCTTTTTAGACCCCTTTTTTACGTAGTCGGGTTATATGTAGTTTTTTTAACTTAATTTTTTTGTGTAAATATTTAAACAAAGTCTGTTTTGCGTTATTAATGCATGAGTGGAAATTGTTTTACAGGCATCATGAAACATACTATTGTGATTGGGCTTTGTACTACAAATATTTACCATATTTTTCAGCATATACAGGGTGTAAACGAATTCGTGATATTCATTCGAATCTCGTGATCTACTGGTGACATAGATAAAGCCGGAATGTTTTTTTTGGCAAAAGCAAAAAAAAAGATTTTCTAAAAAAGAAAACTGTTTCTAAGTCATTTTAGCGCTCCAAGTTAACTGCAAAGAACGATATCGTGCCCGTCAGCAGTGTCGTCGTGCTTTCGTTCATTTAGAGCCATTACGCACTGTCGACTGGTCGCCGGCGACTGTGACTTTCTACGAGGTGATAACGAATTCGTGTAATTCCTTCAAACCGCGTGATCTCCTGGTGACACTGATTGACTCTGCGTACGTTTTTATCAGAATCAACAAAAAAAAGTTTTCAAAAAATGAACCGTCGTATTCTGATTCTGAGTAGTTTTAGCGTCCCAAGTTAACTAACTGCGTGGAGCGATATGGCATTAGTCGTGCCCGTTAGCTGTGTCGCCGTGCCTTCATTCATTTATGCCTGGCATCGAAATATTCAATCAATAAAAAAAAAATTGAAAAAAAAAGTTTATTTTTATTTTTAGTCAATCTAAATCCCATGCGAGGTTAATCTATACCATTAATAGATAACGTGGTTTGAAGGAATTACACGAATTCGTTAACACCCTGCATAGTTTAGATAGGTGTTTATACGCATTTGGTCCCCGGTCGCCCAGGCGACTATGCTTATGTTTTGGTCGCCGAGAGACCAAGTCTCCGGCGATCAGTCGACAGTGCGTAATGGCTCTTATGCGTGGCATCGAAATGTTATACAAGGTTAGTCAGAAAGGGGGTACTAATCCCAAAGGGTGTCAAAGTACACATAATAACGAATAACTTTTGTTTTACAACTTTTTCCAAAACTCAATAGTATATGAGAAACAGTTGTTAAAAGTCTCAAAAAAAATTCTCTAAAATCTATCTATCCCCACCATTTTCTGAATTTGTAACTAAAGCAGGGAAGAATTTTTGAAAAAACTAAAATAAAAATCATTTTATTTGGAAAAAAAAATATCGAATTTTGAAACTTTAACACTTGCTTTCATACAGTCATCAGCGATACTATAAGTGGGCTTCGGATTAGTACCCCCTTTCCGTCTAACATTGTATAACAAAATTTAAAAAATGCACTTTTGTTTTGCTTTTTTTTTATTGAAACCCTGTTATGTGGTTTAGATAGATCACTTACCATTACAATAAGTTTTTTTATCTTTCTCTGTCCTTGGTCGTCTTCAATCTACTTACCATATTATTTACACATAATTTAAATAATAATTAATTAGACTAATTCATTTACATCCTGTATAGCAGTTTCAGAATAAAATTTGCTCAACATTTTTGTACAAAGGGGAACGCCCATAAAATGCCTGAAATGGACAGAAAATACGAATAGTCCTTAATTCTAATTAGAATTAAATATGCATAATGAATAATTCTCAAGTTTGTAAACGTAGGAGGAAAATATAACGATCTTTAAAATATTTCGCTTGATATCCGTCTAATTCATTCTTATTTTTTAATGGACAACTGTGTTTAATCTGACATGTGTAATCGACATTCAGCCAAACAAGAATTTTCAAATAATTTATCGAAGTATTTTATAGAATTATTGCACAGTTATCGTTCATTTAGAATAATTCGACCTAATTATAACGTTTATCTAATGAAAGTAATATTATATGCATGTCAATATTAATTAAAATAAAATTATTTTCAAATAAGAAAAAGTATCGTAGGCTGCATGGATAACATGTCCTTTGCCTTACTGACAGTTTGATATTGATTACTGCATTTCATTTTTCCGTTGAATTGTGGTTTTGAATTGATCGATTCACATTTTGCGTTTGCGACTTGAGTATAACTTAATAGGATATAATAACGACGACTTTGGCCATTTTTAAGGATTTTGATTTTACTTCTGCACACGTTACCCCTTTTCGAACTCGACTTAGATTGAACCCGCCTTGACGACGACTCGGCTTTTTGACGACGGACCTGGACCTGCTTTTTATACGACTCTGCTATTGTTTTGGACTCTTACACCGTGTACATTTAAAAATGGATGGAAACGTACACTGTGTTAATTGCTATCTCGATCTTACAGCGATGAGACGTAATGTCGTATCAGAGCAAAATGATGAAGTACGTCGTTTAATACAGGCATGGATAACACCATTAGCTGTAAGTATATTCATTCCATAGTTTTTGTGAATAATTATATTGAACTGAACGCACTGACATTGAACAATTAGTACATTGTTTTTTGTTCTTTCTCACAGGTTGAACCAGGTAGTGTTGTTTGTGATGCATGTCTTAGATTAGCGGTTCACACTATCACCGAGACACCTGGAACCAGCCGGCCAGGTAGACAAGTAGGCCACCAACATGTGTGCGTTTGCTGTGGACAGTCTGTTCTACGACAACGATCACATGTTGTAAGAAATAGCAGTGATCGTGAGAGGCACATAATGAATGTAGTAGCACACAGAATCCAACCACGCCAGGTAAGTTCATTCCTCTGCCCTAATTCTGTGTAATTCCCTCTTATCCCGTGCAAATAACGTCACTATCATGTCTTTTAAAAACTTATCACAGAGTACTTTTTTATGCATAGGTTTTCGTTCATCGAGCTTGAAGTAAAACAAAACCAACTTTTACTTTTCATTTTGCTTGCAGCTACGTTCTTCGGATTTGATCTGCCACCCATGTTGGCAACGATGCAGCCGGGCTACCTCACCCCCTACTACTCCTTCACCAAGCCCGAGTCCGGTACCCAGTCAGGCAGGTAGTTTGAATATACCTCTACATGAAGAACCTCCTCAAATAAGATCCAGCGTACTGTTACCTAATTACGGAAGAGCAGTTGATACTCAAAGTCATTGTTTCTATCCAGGATGTAATATGATTGATAGACATGTGGTACCACTTTCATTAAGGGTGTGGCTCTTCAAGGACTACAAGTTTTATATACCAAAGAATTCAAAAATATGTAGTCATCATTTGAATAGTGACTTTTGGCATGAACTCCCTGCTTTGGAAGATATGAATCATGAATTCACTGTGGACCACATTGAAGACTTTGCATCATTTGTGAATTATGAATGTCGTGCTTTGGACTTCGAAAATATACACTTAATGGAAGAACATATGGTGTGGTACTTTTTAGGAATGAGTAGAAATAGTTTTGGTACTCTAATGGGAGAGGTGCCCCGATTGGCGCAAATGCATAGAGGTTCTACTGCCCTTGGAGCTTACCTGATGAAATTGAGAACTGGAGATTCTGATGAAAGATTATCATCTCTTCTACAAATACCGAGAAGTACTCTGGAACGTCTAATGGCTAAAGCAAGGGAAAAACTGCATCAAGATTTTGTTCCTATGAACCTTGGAATTGGACATATAACAAGAGAACAAATAGCAGCAAGAAACCTTGTTCTACCAAATGGGCTGTTTGGCGAAGTCGACGGAATAAGGAAGCCTGTCGTAATTATTGATGGAACATATATCTATGTACAAAAAAGCTCCAACTATTTGTACCAAAAAGAGACATATTCTCTTCACAAATATCGAAACCTTGTGAAGCCATTTTTGCTTGTTTGCTCCGATGGCTATATAATCGATGTGTTAGGCCCTTATCCAGCAACAACTTCCGATGCTCAGATAATGATTAGTGAATTTGATGAACCCAGTAAGCCATTGAGACAATATTTTCAGGATGGTGACGTATTCATTCTTGATAGAGGGTTCAGGGATTCCATTCCACTTTTGCAATCTTGCAATTATAGTGTTCACATGCCATCAACACTGCAAGTAAATGAAATTCAATTATCCACTCTGGAAGCTAATAAAAGCCGAAGAGTTACTATTTGCCGCTGGGTTGTGGAAGCCGTAAATGGAATATTCAAGCAGCAATTCAAATTATTTCGCCAAGATTTTTTTAATAGAGCTTCGAGACATTTAATGGTAGATTTCTCTATAGCAGCAGCATTAATTAATAGGTTTTATACTAGAATAGTTGACAGGCCAGATGCTGTTGATATTTTGCAAATAATACATCAGAATATGTATACAGAAAATATACTAGCTGATTATGTGATCACAAATAATTTGAATCGTCGCAGAGCGCAATTCCAAAGCATTAATATAAATCCTAACAATGTTGCTGATTTCCCACAACTGACATACAGCGAAATGGTTTTGTTGGCATGTGGTACGTACCAAATAAAACAGGCTCGCTCATACTATGGCGAGCACACACGAGCGAATGGTATTTATAAGATTGAAATATGTAGGGAACTGGATAACGAATTAGTTGAGCATTTATCTCTTCCGGGTAATTGCTTTTTACTTCGAGGAAAAATACAAAGCAGACATATTTCTCAAAAAATATATTTTGTTTATATAATAATTAACAATTCCTTATCAGGGATAAGGGCTTTACAGCATCGCTATTGTAACTGCCTCGTGGGACGGCGAACAGTTGGTACCTGTGCCCATACTATGTCAATAATATGGTACTTAGCATGGGCCCGGTACCAACCCAATATCAATCCTCCTGCACAGTTTCTTGATGATGTGTTAGTGGTTTTTAATGATGATTAAAACATTTAAATGCAGTTTTGTTTATTAATTATTGCGTAATAATCTTAAACCTTGACTTAACCTATATTTTAGAAAAAGATGTTTGGAACAAGTTTTGCCGAGTTTTTTTGTAATTATTGAAAATGATATGGGTTCCCTACGACTTATAGTGCAATTTGGCGTATATTTCATTGTTGTTCATTTCAGGCATTTTTTTATGTGGCTGATGGGCATTCCCCTTTACTCAGTCACTTATTTAAACAGAATTTATTGGTTCCATTATATTACCATTATTATCACCAGCACTGCTGTACGTATTCCAATACTAGCTTCTGCCCGCGACTTCGTACGCGGATCCTGTTGCTTATGCCAGCGACAACGGGGTCGTCAAAATCGAAGATCTGAAACGTCTGATGTCGAATTCTAAGAGCCCGGGGACGGGAAAACAACGGGATGCGCGAGACGATTCGAGACGTTCCAGATCTTTCATTTTTGTAAGTCAACAGGAAATGCCCATCAGACTAAACAACGTTTGCTAAGACGTCATTCCTATATGTTGTAGTGTCGCTGAGCTTTGGAGTTCCACAACAGGTGTTCCAGATCTTCAAATTTATTTTCACAGCAGAAAATGCTCTTCACGTGGAATATTTTTTGCTATGGCACCATTTTTATATCTCTTATACTTTAGCTGGTCTGTTGCGGTTCTGCATCAGGTGTTCCATTTTCCAAAATAAATTACAGCCTTTATGTTGCCCAGACTTAATATCTATACAACAAAAAAACTTTTCTTCCCGTAATTCCGCAGCGGATCCCAAGGGTACACTGAATTAACAATAATATTGCAAGTAACTTTAAAAAAATATATTTATTAATGTTATTTGGGGGTTTTCCTTCAGGAGCTAATATATAAAGACCGGAAGCGTTGCTGACCCTTGAAAAAGCAACTTCTCTATCCGTGAACGTCTCCAACTCGCGAGACAATGCGTGACGTTCACGATCAGCGGTCAGTCGCGCATCACGTTCCCCACTTGTCTCTAGAGACCTAAAAGTCGATGCGTAAATACGCTGAGAACTCAAGCGTAATTCTCTTTCCGTGAACGACTCCGATTCGAGAGACAATGCATGACTTGCACGATCAGCGGTCAGTCGCGCATCACGTTCCGCACTTGTCTGTAGAGACCTCGAAGTCGATGTGTATATACGCTGAGAACTCAAGCGTAATTCTCTTTCCGTGAACGTCTCCGACTCGCGAGACAATGCATGACGTTCACGATCAGCGGACAGTCGCGCATCACGTTCCGCACTTGTCTGTAGAGACCTCGAAGTCGATGTGTATATACGCTGAGAACTCAAGCGTAATTCTCTTTCCGTGAACGTCTCCGACTCGCGAGACAATGCATGACGTTCACGATCAGCGGTCAGTCGCGCATCACGTTCCGCACTTGTCTCTAGAGACCTCGAAGTCGATGTGTGTATACGCTGAGAACTCAAGCGTAATTCTCTATCCGTGAACGTCTCCGACTCGCGAGACAATGCACGACGTTCACGATCAGGAGTCAGTCGCGCATCACGTTCCGCACTTATCTATAGAGACCTCGAAGTCGATGTGTATATACGCTGAGAACTCAAGCGTAATTCTCTTTCCGTGAACGTCTCCGACTCGCGAGACAATGCATGACGTTCACGATCAGCGGTCAGTCGCGCATCATATTCTTTACTGGTCTCTAGAGACCTGGATGTAGATGCGTAAATACACTGAGAACGCAGGCGCGCTTCGCGATTCGAAGAGGTTTCCACGGAGCGACTTGCAGCCTGATGTTCTCAAACAGCATCAAGTCTCTCCTGACGCTCTTCGGTACATTCTTGGGATCTTATGATCCTCAACCTTTTAGCTCCTTTGGAACATTGGGAAAGATTTGACCTCTTTCTAGGCATGGTTATAGCACAGTGTACCTACTTACTACATACAGTGCGTCAACGCCCATACATTTGACAGGTCCTATGAAATGTCAAAATTATGTAGGGGCGGAGGTTATGTCCCAAGTATGCAGTATGGCTACTCGGGACATAACCTCCGCTCCTTCACCCCGCAACCCCCCGCACGATTGCTCTGCGACAATGTTCTACGTTGACCGACTGTAAGGAGTAAGATATAGGTAGACTGTGGTTATAGTTTTATTGTGAAGATAACTGATAAAATAAAATCTAAGTGACTGCTCCCCTGCGTTACCGGGTAGGCTACCGTTTCAAGAAGATAAATGGAAAAGGAAATTAAATACTGCAATAACATAAGCCCGAAGGCATATTTAATCGATAAAATAAAAACATAAGTGGGAGTTTTGGCCAGTAGAGTCAAATTTTCAATGATATACCATCGTCATCGAAAATTAGTCCTAAACTGTTACCGCCTTCACCGCGTGGAGGTACTCCCAGTTAATGTTATTTATAATTATACAGTGAAATTAGTGATAGCTTTGATTTCCACATCAGGTGTTTTTTATTGTGAAGATAACTGATAAATTAAAATCTAAGTGACTGCTCCCCTGCGTTACCGGGTAGGCTACCGTTTCACGAAGATAAATGGAAAAGGAAATTAAATACTGCAATAACATAAGCCCGAAGGCATATTTAATCGATAAAATAAAAACATAAGTGGGAGTTTTGGCCAGTAGAGTCAAATTTTCAATGATATACCATCGTCATCGAAAATTAGTCCTAAACTGTTACCGCCTTCACCGCGTGGAGGTACTCCCAGTTGATGTTATTTTATAATTATACAGTGAAATTAGTGATAGCTTTGATTTCCACATCAGATGTTTCTGATCTTCGATTTTTATAAGTCAACAGGAAATACCCATCAGACCGAACAACTTTTGCTAAGACGTCTTTCCTATATGTGTTATGGTGTAGCTGGGCTCTTGGAGTTCCACAACAGATGTTCCAGATCTTCGATTTTTATAAGTCAACAGAGAGTGCTTATCAGATTAAACAACTTTTGCTAAAACGTCGTTCCTATATATGTTATAGTGTAGCTGAGCCCTTGGAATTCCACAACAGGTGTTCCAGATCTTCAATTTTTATACGTCAATAGAGAGTGCTCATCGGGCTGAACAACTTTTGCTAAGACGTCATTCCTATATATGTTATAGTGTGGCTGGGCTCTTGGAGTTCCACATCAGGTGTTCCAGATCTTCAAATTTATTCTCTCAGCAGAAAATGCTCATCACGTGGAACAATTTTTGCTATGGTACCATATTTGTAGCTCTTATAGTTTAGCTGGCCTGTTGCGGTTCTGCATCAGGTGTTCAAGTTTCCAAGATTAATTATAGCCTATATGTTGCCCAGACTTAATACCTATACAAAAAAATAAAAAACATTCAAATCCGTCCCGTAGTTCCAAAGATTAGCGTGTACAAACAAACAGACAAACAGACAAACAGACAGACTTTTTTTTTTGGATTCGTGTTCTATTACTGTTTCTAAACCTCCCTCAATCATTTTTTTTTAAATATATTCAATGTACAGGCACCGTTTTTTTACTGTTTTATTATATGTATACAGGGTGGAAAAAATCAATGGGCCCTGAAGGGAAACCACTTTAAATCCTTAAGATAGATTATTTTACTTAAAGGAAACATTCCTTTATTTTTAAAATGAAACAAAACTGCATTCACAGATTTCTCGACAAGTTTACCTAAACCGGAAATCGAACCAACTAAAAATTCAAAAAATAAATACTCGCTATTTTATTTCACTAGTCGATACAGTCAATGTTAAAGATAAAATCTTTCCAAGAAACATTAGGTCTTACACCCGTCCGTCGTACAAGATATCCATGAAATCTAATATTTGGTACAGAAGGGCTTTAATCAACTTTACCTAGACTAGAACTGTTCACTTTTAACAAGTAAAAGACACTTTTTTTTTAATTCTAACCTCCAAAGACATTCTATGAAGTACAAACTTGCTAATTTATCTTTGAATACCTTGTTGAAGACTTAGATAAGAAAATCGTTTAATTAATTGGTAATAATAATTCTATGCACATTTCTTTCTTAAAGCTGCCGTCCACTAGGCTCGCCGAGTCGAGTCGAATAGAACCGCAATAATTCGCCTCCTATACATTTACTATAAAACTGCGTCGATCAGCGACGAGCCGAGACGCGCCGAGTCGCATAACTCGCGCGCATCGCTTGTCACGCGAATTTCTGTTTTAACGACTTGCGATTACTGACCGTTTTGCCTCACACGGAACAAATGCGACTCGACTCGATTCGACGCGTTTCGGCTGTAGTCGACGCCAGGCTTTAGACGAGGCGTTCTGACGAAAAGTTTAAAAATAGAACGTTCCATTTGACAATAATCCTACCGATTAGTAGAATAAAATAGCGAGTGTTTAATTTTTTGAAGTTTTAGATGGTTCGATTCCCGGTTTAGGTAAACTTGTCGAGAAATCTGTGAATGCAGTTTTGTTTCATTTTAAAAATAAAGGAATGTTTCCTTTAAGTAAAATAATGTATCTTAAGGATTTAAAGTAGTTTCCCTTCAGGGCCCATTGATTTTTTCCACCCTGTATATAGATGGCGAATAATCGGATTCGCCATATTGGAATTGGATTAGAATATTCAAAATTACTATTACTATTCTAATGTCAAAACACCGGCCATAGGCGTGTCGGGCCACGCGCAGTAATAGGGTTCCGTAGTTGCACAATAATGTGGACTAAGAAGTGGGCTTAGTGATTTTTCAATGGAATTTGTACGATATTTTTACATTTCCAAGTACATTTTATAAGTCATATACGACTATAATTACTCGTAAACTTGTAAAGCCTACATACTTAGCTGTGATTTTTTTTCTTTTAACTTCGTTGTATATACTACTGCCGTGAATTTTTTACGTATCCAAAACTAACCGTTTAGCTGACAGGAGGGGAGGAGGGGACACTTGACTCTAACAAAAATTTGCACTTTAAACCTTCATATTTCAGAAACGGTTTCCATAAACGAAAAAGTGTTTTCACAAACCCGCTATATTTTTGAAAGACCTATCCATCTTGTCATCCCCACACCATAGGGTAGACGAGAAAAATAAAAAACATTCCCACTTTAAGTGTAAAGGAGGAAAGCAAAAAAAAAAAAAACTTGTTTTTTTTTACCACTTAGTCGGCGTGATTAATATGTATATCCATGCCAAATTGTAGCTTTCTAGTACTAAGAGTCTCCGAGTTCAGCTGCGGACGGACGGACAGACAGACAGACAGACGGACGGACATGGCGAAACTATAAGGGTTCCCCCTAAAAATGCCCAATTACTACACTTGCTTAAAATATGGGTTTACCTAAATTTTAGAGGAACCGAAATGGTACCTACACCTTTGCCTTATCCAGTACAGGTGAGATGATGGTTTCAATCATTCTTCTTCTTTTTAGCCTATACCCTGTCATCGAGAGCTAACAGAATCGTGTAGGAGTGAGTCTATCATTACAGTTATACGTAATAGGTATCTGTATGTCAGGTATATTGCGGGCATGGTAAATATAAAATAAAACCAACATAGACTTTCAATCACTACGAGTACCTATATTTGGGTTAACGTTAGTAACATGAGCTAGGACACAATAATTTATTTCCACAAGAAAAGAAAAATAACAAGGTTAAGCTAGTCAGATACTAAAGATCAGACTTCTTCCGTTCCGATAATCGGCACAGAAAGCCCGCTAAGTCGTTTTTTTTTCTCTTTATCTGCTGTAGATTGTCCGGGTTGCGGACTCCTTCTACGTAACCGGGCAGTTATTGGCGAGACCTGAAGGGTCTCCAGCCAATTGGGGGGGGGGGGGAAGTAAAATACTTAACCTAAGCTAGCTACTTTTACTACGCTAACATCATGACTACCTGCAACAACAGCACTAAGGGCGACCCCTAATGGGATTCGGACCTCGGCTTAGGGCGTTGCTGGCGGGGGCTTGGGGGGGGGGGGGGGAGAGACAGCTTGATGAGGGTTGAATTATCGGTGTGACTGCGGAGACTGAAGAGACGACCGCCTCTACGACGCGGCGACGGGAGGGCTTAGTAGGCGTTTCGGCCGCTGAGTTTCGTCCGATCCGGCCGAAACAGCCATTACATTATTATTAATATTTTTGAGTGGTGTTTCGGACGAATTCTTTTTTAAAGGCAAAGTAACGTCAGAAACATAATCAAATAATACCTATTTTACTTTGTGGCCATGGATAAATCATAATGTACAATCAAATAAAAAAAGTCTTATTTTTTTACTGAATCCTTATTAAGTGGTTAAGATTCGATCACTAAGGAAAACGGAAAGAAACAAAAAAAAAATTTTTTGTCACTAGTTCCCCTGTGGTGTAAAGGAGATTGACCAAACACAGTATCGCTTTAAAGTAAAAGAGTATGGCTATAAAAATATATTCATAAATTATAAAATATTTTTTTAACTTCTCTTAGTTCACTCGGTCGAAATCGTATGTGGCATTTAATATTTTGTATTTATTTAGTTATATACACGGACTAGAAAAAAAAGAAGGACTCCGCGCCACGTGTATCGAAAGTGAAGCACTATAAGTATGCCGGACCGTTTGTACAAACATGCCTCACGCACACATTTACATCATACGGTGCCGACTGGCCGCCATTACGCGGCACCGCGCCGTCATTGTAGGTATTGTTTACGTCAAGTAATAAAATAAAATAATGCCTTCTTGTGTTGTGAAATGATTTAAAAATAATTCTACATCCCAGAAAAAGTGTCAAGGAATAACATTCACAAGTAAGACACTTATTTAACCTGTTGATTTATTGTATTTTTGACATTTTAAAATCATTACTATTGGAACACAAAACCTCAAAAGACATAGAAGTGCTGTCGGAAAATAAATGGGTAATTTTCCCGAGAGATTGGGTAATCCATTTTTTTGTGTTCTTTGTGAGTTTTTTGCAAGTATTGAATATGATTATTTTTATAGATTTCCTACAGCAAATCAACCATGGAATAATGATTGGATTAAAATAATAAGAGCCTGCAGAGATGAAAAACATTGAATTCCGTCGAAAACGTTTTTCTTGTCACTCATAAAAAATAAATTCTTAATTTTAAGTTTTAACTAAGTATATGTTTGTAATTTCAATTAAATAATGTAAGCGGACTTCTTATATGGCTTCATTTAAAGAAATGAAACTTTCAAAATATAAAAAAAAAATGGGGAAATTTTCATTTATCTGGTATCCCTCAAATCACGCACACATAAATCGGTACGGTGCTTCACTTTTGATATGCGTGGCGCGGAGTCCTTCTTTTTTTTCTAGTCCGTGGTTATATATTGGATTTTATTGCATACTTTTAAAATGGCGTATATTAGTGAAAGCAGTGTTGCCAATTTTAAAAACCTCCCCATAATCGATCGTATGGGATAGCCTATGGACAGAAGCTGAGTTTTAAAAATAATTTCAACTATGTCATTTTTCCTCCTTAATATTATTATTTAACAGAATTAAAATAGTTTTTTTTTAATTAACATCTTTAAATAATATTACTTTACTAATTAAATCTTTTTTTAGTTGACAAATCACTTACGATCAGGGTGATTTAGATTAACTGTTGGTAACACTGTCACGGCCAATGTGAAAGGAGACTTGCATCTATCCATGGTCATGAATAAAAATTATTAAAAAAAAAACAATGTGAAAGGTGAGCTATCAAAAGTGTCACTGTCAATTCGTCTAACAAACAAAGCATCGTGTTGTTTTTATTTGATAATTGTTGAGTTTGTTGTGCTAATAAGTAAAAAGTCCGTGTCCAGTCGCGTCTTCAGATTCCTGCACGATTAAGAAGTCTTTTGAAGACCATTCTACTGTTCCTGTGCTGGTGGTGTGGATTGTGTAGAACGTTTTTACGACTACGGTCCGTGTCCTGTGTGCAGTAAATCACCAAAGATTTTGTGGTATCTAAGTTGGGCTCGATTTAGGTCTGTTGAGCCGTACGGCTCCGTTTTTAAACGACATATTTTTTGAATATATTGACCAATAAAACTATTTCATTGCTCTATTCAAGCATTTTTATTTTCTACTTCCTATAGGTACACACGGCTACACATTCAAGCTATACATTTTCAGTTTACACTGACCTCTCATTGTAAGGAAATCCTATACAGTGCGAGATCAGCTTACTGCAAATGTATACCTTGATCTGTAGTTGTGCTGGGATCATTCATTGATTTCGTGTATCTGTTTTCTGTTGTCTTATGTGAGTTCAAATCATATTGTAGTAAAGGACTGATTTGTTTTGGTGAAAGGTTTGTTACAAAACTAACCTCAAAATTTAACAGAAAATGAAAGAACATCAAAAACCCCACAAAATAAATTGATAATTTTTATTTCCTATAAAAGTACGACATCACCCCTCTTTTATATCCAATTTGTGCCACCATACAAACATTTTTGATGCGCAACGACGGTCAGAAGAAAAATGGGCATTCTCCTTTATCTAGGTATACCAGTAGCAGATCATGCAGTTTTAAGGAATTACACGAATTCGTTAACACCCTGTATAAGACTGATTATTGTTGTTTACATTTATAATTCATAATGTACGCTTTTTAATTGATATATGTATAAGACTGATTATTGTTGTTTACATTTATAATTCTTATAGGTAACGCTTTTTATTTGATATTTAAAGACTGATTATTGTGATTTATCATGTTTACTGTTGTAATTTATATTAAACTTTATCTTTGTCCAACAATTCCCTGACTTTCACTTCAATAATATAACCCTGCCTAAGATTTTTCATTCTGACCGTACAAAATTTGCTTCAAAAAAAGTATCGTCCGAAACGCCACTCAAAAATATTAATAATAATTAAATGGGTGTTTCGGCCGGATCGGACGAAACTCAGCGGCCGAAACGCCTACTAAGCCGACGGGAGAGCTCGGTGGATCGTGACCGGCGGCGGTGGGACGTCGCGACGGGCCTGGTCGGCGAGGACGGTAAGCCGGATGGCGGCGTACGCTGTGTATTGTGGTGGTCGATAAGCCCGCGACGTCGAATGACAACAGCTTTTATGACGTCGGGTGCGTGGATCCATGACGACGACTACCCTTCTTTATATTCCAAATGTTGGCCAGTGCTGCCAGCTGCCAAATAACCATTCACTGCTGGATGTAAGCTTTTTCTTCTATCGCTATCCTTCATCTTTTCCCAGCTATTTGGCAAAGTCATCGTTCCAATCTTAAAATCGGATCATCATCATCATCATCCTCCTTCCCGTATCCCAACTTATTTGGGATCGTCGCAACATGTATTTTTCTTCGTAAAGCTACGAGTTGGTAGCCGACTGCATACAGCAGCAGCATACGACGTGTCGCTACGATACTAGTGGTTTCTATGTATTTCTATGAAATACCTTCAGCAGCTAGCGACACGTCGCTCGACTATACGTTGTACGACCGCAGACGACGTGTCGTCCGACCGCAGATCAGTAGTGCCACCGACGCTGGAGCGAAGACACGTTGAATCTTTCTCAAAAATTTAGTTTTTCCAATTCCGAGGAAGAAAAACTGATAAACCGGTTGGCCCAATATCCTGCACTGTACGATGCGTCTAACAAAAACAAAAGATACTAAAGTAAATCGCGATCGCTAATCCCAAACAGGTACACATCTTGTCTCACGGAACATCAGAACTAACTGGAATACGACGTGTCGTCTGCTGCAGCCATCTGCTGTTGGGTTCGAAATCATGACTGCAGCGACATGACGCTGCGACGTGTCGCTACGACGTGTCGTAACGATACGTCGTCTGCTGCTGCTGGATGCAGTCGGTTACGAACTTGTACCTTTATGTACCAAAAAGTACTTCGTATTTCACTTGTCATGCTGCAAATGTTTCTACTAATTTTTATGACCGGCCGCCTGCCTGACGTCGACCTTCCTTGGGAATGCTTTTGTTGGTGGTATTCACCACCTACGCGTAGGAGTAAGACCGCGGTCTTTGACATCTGTAACTATATACACAATACTGCTATAGTGTCGTGTATATACGGCACTAGTAGTGTACTAGTTGTACTTCATTAATATTTAGGTTCTAACAGAGTGTAAATGATCTTTATATGCAGAACAGATCAGTTACTCACGTGAAATCAACTATGAGTAACACCAAATTACTCAAAAATCGGATAAAACCAAAAAAAGGTTACTAAACTAGTATTAGCGTAACAGAATTGATTGTTTTCCTATTATAAACGGTGAATACAAGGGAGTTAAAGTCAACTTCGTTATAGATGAATTTGCGTGCCGTCGAGTAAACAAGAGCGAGTCTGTTGGCTTTTTATTTTGTTCGGTAATTGAATCCTACGACACCGCAGGCCCTCTTAATAACGTTCGTAAGAGAATAGCTATGTATATAGGAACTGTGTAGTTTGTTTAGCTTGTATCAACCTATTTATTTTCCGTTTAATCATTAATTACACATATCTATAAAGAGTGTAAAAAGACCCATCACATAGCCGAAATCTACGCACTCTGTACATCAAACTAAATTACATTGACCGAAAATAATTGCTGGGAAACGACTTTTATTTTTAGGCATAAAAAAAGTCTGTTTTTTGTAGCGCCCAATGTACTGCACGTAACCGATTGTGCCTGTGTGTGTTGTGCACCGGATACGCAGCTGATCCAAGGCGGTCGTGTGCGTTTGATATTCATTGCGTTTTTGTAACTTCAAATGCGTAATTTGTTAGGAAAAATTTAAAATTTTGATAATGTTTGTTAGGAAGAAAGTTTGGTATTATCAGTTAGAATTCGTTTTTGGAAAAAAAAACTAAAAAAGAAATGTATACTTTGACCTTCAATATCTCCAAAACCAATGATTTCCCAGGTATGGTCTAGAAGAAAAAAAATATCCCAATGATGGGTAGAATACGTGGTTTTCGTTATCGTTAAGGGTCTTTTTACACCCGATATTTATAAAAAGTTAATTCCTATTTCCCTTGGTCACGGCATTACGCGTGAGCGGCTGGACCACGGAGAAGAGAAAGAAGCGGAGATGCCGCAAGGCAATTAGGTCATGCGTCTTCAATTAGGTCATGACGTCACAGTGGGCGTCACAGTGGGCGGGGCCACAAACCTTAGTTTCGAATGAATCGTCATCGTGTTCGGGTCCGTTGTATTTGAATAGTTTTTTAATTGTTAAATTGTTTTAATAATGAAGTGCGCTGTTGTTGGATGCAAAAATTGTTCAGGACCAAAACTGAAACATATTGATGGCATAACATTTCACGTTTAAGTCCCTAAAATTTATATTTTCATTTTAAAACACATTTTCTCGTTTGTTCGCCAGATTATAGCTAGAGACATCTGTCGTCGAAGAGATGCATTCTAACCACTTCCCATCTATTCCGTGTTTTTATCATTATCAATGCATGTTATTGTGACCAATCTTCGGCACAAATAACTTACTTTGCTTGCTTTAAGTTATTTCATAGATAAATTAAATACCTTGACACAATATATGAAACAAGAAGAATTAAAATAAGAAAAAGTGCGCCATCTAACGGTAAGTAGTCGGTCCTAATTAGAGATGGGCGGTGGGAAAAAACCCGGGTTCTTTCCCGTTTGGGAAAAAACCGGGTGTTTATGAGGAAAAGAACCCAATAGATGGGTTTTTTCATTATCTACAATAATACAATAAAGCTGAAGAGATTTTTTGTTTGTTCTAACGTGGTAATCTGTGGAACTAGGTTACCAGAGATACCATACGGATTGTAAAATATGTTTCTGCATAAAACAGCCCAGTCGCCAGGTAGTTTTCACTTGTAAAAGGTCCGTCAGTCCTGAATTTTGGGTATGTGTTATGTTTAGGTGTTCTTATTAAAATATCAAGTTTTTGACCTTGTGTAATCTCGGCGTGCTCCGCCATCTTGGATTAAAGACACCAAAAATGAGTTTTTATTAAATAACTCCTTATCTATCTTTGGGTTTTACGCCAACAATTAATCAGACCAATTTTGTAGACAATTAAATTTACTACAATTCCTGCCTCAAGTATTTTTTTTAGCTAATATTTTACGATATATTGCGCTTTAAAGCAGGCAAAAACACAATTTTCAAGCATTTTTTTAGTTTTCGTTCCCGACTCAAATAGACTCTCCTACCTCCTCTCTCTCCTTAAAAATAGGCTTCAAACACGACGCAAAAAGAAGAATGTTTTATAAGTTTGACACCTATTTCTGTATGTGTGTAAGTCTGTCCGTTTGTCTGTATGGCTGTCTGTTTGTCTGTATGGCTGTCTATTTGTCTGTATATCTGTCTGTCTGTTTGTGGCAACGTAACTCCGAAACGGTTGACTCGATTTCGTTAAGATTAGGAAAGTAGGAAAATACTATTTTGGTCGTTTCAAATTATTGTGAAAGGCTAGAACGAAGTCAATTCGAGTCGAGAACTCACTTTCTAGTGCCAGTAGATCATGCCAGAAAGTCTGTGAAAAACGAAAGAGTTCAAGCCCTCACCAATCATTTGAAATAATGAAAATGGCATTTTTCTACTTTTCAGATTTTCTGGCATGGTCTGCTGGCACTCGAACGTGAGTTCTGGACTCGAACAGAGTTCTAGATTGCAGTGCTGAGGCGAATCTGTGAAAAACGAAAGAGTTCTAGCCCTCACCAATCATTTGAAATAATGAAATTGGTATTATTCGATTTTTTGGACTTTCTGATATTTATTTATTTATTTATTTATTATTTATTTATTTCATATAAACATAAAACTATTATTACAGGTACTGATTACCTAATGCAATAGCCTATGTACATAAATATTAAAAACTAAAACAAAAATTGTAACATAAACAATAAACTAACCTAAACAAATAACACAATAAGCGACCCGTGTGAATTCGTTCAATGTACACAAAAAGAGATCCATTCTATGAGCCATCGTGTTGAGCGCACGCAGCGCACGCGTGAGCGGTGCGCGCTGCAGCAGGCATGTACGCGCACGCGGCACGGCCAGCAGCTCCGGCCGCCGCCGCCGCCCCACGTACTCGTCCGGGACGCACAGCTGGAGTACCTCCAACACGTTCGGATTATGGATTTTTCCGCGGATTAATTTAAATAGGTAGACGGTGAGAGCTACCTCCCTTCTTACTTCGAGCCTGTAATACCCCACCATACCCAGAACAAATAGAGTAGGGTACAGGAGCGGATAGCCTGGGTATACCCCATACTGCTTCAAATACACGAACCTTACAAATTTGTTTTGGATACGTTCCAGCATCAGTTTGTACTTCTCCTCGTGTGGTGACCATATTACGGCATTGCACTCCAGGTGACTCTTCACGAGTGCCTCGTACAGTGCTTTCAAAGCTCCTATGTTCGTGAAGTTGTTTGCTTGGCGCAATATTAGTCCCAGATTCCGGTAAGCTTTCTTGCACACATCAGTGATATGCTGGCGAAACTGTAGATCAGCAGTGAAGCGTACACCTAAGTCCCGTATCTCTGTCACACGCTGTACCGGCGCCCCGTCCATAAGGTATTGGTAATGGCTCGGGGTTCGTGCGCGACTGAAAGACAGCACGGAACACTTAGTCACATTAAAAAAAAGTCTATTTTTTAAGCTCCAGCTTACTATGTTATCTATATCTCGCTGTAGTGTGGCGTGGTCTGCGTTATGCTCAATTTTATGAACCAGTTTTAGGTCATCCGCGAAAAGTAAGGGCGTAGACTTGTTGGCTACCTTCGGTAAGTCGTTTATTGTCAAAATGAATAAAAGAGGCCCTAAATTACTCCCCTGACTCACCCCAGATCTTGTTGGGTAGGGATCCGAAAGATGTCCGCCACAGTCGACGTATTGACATCTGTCCCGAAAGTAACAGGCGAAGAATGTTAACGTATGTGGGGTGCACCCCATACCGGCCAGCTTGGCCAGTAGGATGTCATTGTCGACTGTGTCGAACGCCTTTCGGAAATCAAAGTAAGCGACATCCACCTGCAGCCCAGCATCCACCACGGGTACCAGATTTGTCATCAGATCCAGTAAGTTCCCAGTCGTCCCTCGCCCAGGTCGGAACCCGTGCTGAGCGTCGGACAACTGAGCGCTCACCTGCGGATAAAGACAACCGTGGATGGCCGCCTCAAATATCTTTGCCGGAGTACACAAGATCGCCACAGGTCTGTAGTCAGTGGGCGCCGTCCCTCCCCTGCCCTTCGGTACTGGCACCACACGAGTAAGTTTCCAGCGTTCCGGGAACGTCGCGGTCTCTATACAGATGTTAAACAGATGAAGTAACGGCTCGACTAATACTGCCCCACAGTCCCTAAACACAAACGCCGGTATCCCGTCAGGCCCCGCTGAGCGCTTGGGCGGACAGCGCACGAGTGCGCGGCGCACGTCGGCGGCGCGTAAGCGCTCGAGATGCACGCGCGCGCCCGGCGCCTCCGCCACGCGCTCTGTGTCAGCGCTGGCCGCCTCCACGCTCAGCGTGGCCGGCTCCCGGTTGTACACAGACTCGAAGTACCGGGCGAACTCTCCCGCACACTCAAACTCGGACAATACTTTACCGTCTTTTATTATTTTGTGATTGGACGAGTTTCCGGTTTTAGACCTAATGAAATTCCAAAATGCTCGCGGTTCTTTTGCCAGGTGACTCTGGACGCGGTTCCGGTACTCGTCGTGAGCTCGGGCGGTCTCGGTTTTAACCCTCGCCCTGCACCGAGAAAACGCTTCGTAGTCCTCGCTCGACCTACTAGATTTATATTTTTTATGTAGCGCATATTTGAGTTGTATGTCCCTAATGATCGCACTCGTATACCATACTGGGTAAACGTACCTACTGCTCCTTGAACCGGTCTTTTTTAGGGGCACATACATACTAAACATCTCATAGATTTTATCATAAAATAAATTTAATATAACGTCCGGCTCCGTACAACAATACAAATCAGTCCAGTCTATTTCACTCAAAGATTGATAGAGAGTATTAAAATCGGTTTTGTTGAAATTCCATTTTTCGCGACATATCGATTGCGCATACGGGTGTCGCACGTTCGACTCAGGAGTATAGTCAGTATAGTCGTGCACAGAGTGCTCGCGGAGCGCGGGACGGGCAGTGAGTGCGAGGCGCACGTGCAGCGCGGGGTGGTAGGCATCGACGGGCTGCAGCGCCTCGTCCGCGCCGCGCACGCTGACGTCAGCGCCGCGCGCACCCAGCACGAGGTCCAACTGCCTCCCACTACAGTTCGGTATCTCGTTACACTGAACGAATTCACAGAATGCCATAAAATATATATATGATCTGCTGGCACTCGAACGTGAGTTCTCGACTCGAATCGACTTCTACGTTGCAGTTCTGATACGGATCTGTGAGAAACGAAAGAGTTCTAGCCTTTCACAATAATTTGAAACGACCAAAATAGTATTTTTCTACTTTTCAGCCGTTCTAACGTGATCTGCTGGCATTTTTGTCAATCGTCTTTTTTTAAGGTAAAAACGCCAGAAATATTTCTAAAAAGTATCAGGAACTGTAGAACTCAGCTGCATGCGATAGGAACTCATATTTAATTTTGATCTGTTGGACAATGATCTGTTAAGTTCACTAACATACTTAATTGTCCATACATTAAATTTGTTTGTTTGCGTAAAATGTGGTAGTGGAGCGCGTCATTTCATCTTAGACAAGCTGTAACTAGTAGTAATCAAGTTCAAAAATTATGTACTATTTAACGCATGTGTATCTAAATATTACATAAGCTAAATTTGAAAAAACCCGAATATTTTCCCAATCGGGTTCTTTCCCGGGTTTTTCCCTCGAATTAACCCATTTTGGGTTTTTTTCCGGGTAGAATCCCATCACTAGTCCTAATTGACAAATAAAAATGTGTGCATCATGCCAGCAAGACCCTATTTTATCAAATTTATTATCTTCATGTAATTTGTTTGTTTTTTTTTAATCCTAACTTATTTTTTGTTATCATTTTAAATTCCCTGTTAATACAGATATTAGAAATGCATGGATACGTATTATAAATAAACCTAACAACTGGACACCAACAAAGTACTTATTCGAAAATCTGTTCACTTCATTTCGCTGAAAATGATTTCTATAAAACAAAAAAACGGTTATAAGAAATTGCATCAAGGAGCGTTACCTAAAATGTTTATACCTAATCAGGTAATGACAATGATAAACTTTTGTTGCAACTTGTTTGCAGTTCAATCTTACCTAGAACACGAAGATCTATGGGAATGTGTTGATCCTGGTTCTAATGTCGACTCCAAGAAGGACATCAAGGCTAAGTCCAAGATAATTTTGTTGGTGGAACCTATAAACTACGTACACATCGAAAATGTACAGCGTACAAAATGCGAAATATCGTTTTTGAAGTCGGTGACGAGTGGTTAGGAACACTCATACTAGCAGGTTTACCGGACAATTATGAACCGATGATCATGGGTCTGAAAAGTTCCGGCATGAAAATTTCGTCAGACTTCATCAAGACAAAACTTTTACAGGAAGTTAAAGTTTCCGAGTCTTCTGCATTCTTCATAAAGCACAAAAATACCTCAAAGAATAAACCAAAAGGAAAAGTCCCACGTTGTTACAATTGCAACAAATATGGACATTTCAAAAATCAGTGCACAGTAAATAAATTTAATCATAATAATTTTACAGCAGCTTTTTCAGCTTTCAGCACAATGAATAAGGATGACTGGTATATCGATTCAGGTGTCACAATGCACATGACAAGACTTTCAGACTGGATGTATGATTTGAACCACCCCCGATTCAAAAAATAAGGGTGGCCAACAATGATGCTGTCTCCGTACAAAAGATGGGTAAAGTAAACATTCATACCAATTTGTATAAAGATGAGCATCCTATCTAGGTGAGAAATGTTTTACTTATTCCTGAACTAAGTGCAAACCTGTTATCGGTCTGTCAGTTAACAAAGAATAGCTGTAAAGTGGAATTCACTGATTTGGGCTGTAACATATACAATGCCAATAAGATCCTTTAGCAACTGCAACACTGATCAATAACATGTATAAACTTAACACTGTTACTGGCAAGGCTTATGCTGTTTCATGTGAAAATAAGACAGATATTGTTACATGGCATAAAAGGATGGGGCATTTAAATATGGCTGATGTAAAGAAGTTGGAATTTTGTGCTGAAGGTATAACTATTACCAACAAAGAAGTTTATACCGTGTGTATACCATGTTGTGAAGCGAAACAAACCCGATTACCCTTTTACACATTCTGGTTCTGGAGCAAATGCATTGCTAGAAATAGTGCATACTGATCTGTGTGGTCCGATGGAGACACCGTCTGCTGGTGGTGCAAAGTACTTCATAACCTTCATAGATGACTATTCCCGTAAAGTATATGTATATTTTCTACATAAACTATCGATACAGAAGCCAAAACAACTCTTTTTGGAATTATTGTCTGTCTGTCTTTCCGTCTGAGCATCACGTAAAATTCCGTGGACGGATTTTAATGAGAATTTCGCTGATGTGTTGCGTAAAGAGCGAGAATTTTGCTGATACATAATGGTGTACGTTATTGTTCTTAGGAGCCGAGCAGCGGTACAATATTTAAAACCCCGTGGATGGATTTTGATGAGACTTTCGCTAAAGTGTTGTATAAAGAGCTATGCTTATGCTGGTACATATACCATCACGCTATTGTTCATAGGAGCCGTGCTGCAGAACATTATTTCCACATACTGCGACATATTATAAGCTTAATTTGTCGGATAGGTACCTATCCACGGATAAGTTTAATACATGAGATATGTATTCAACAACGTGTAACATATTAATTCACAATAAATATCAATTTACAATAAATTATAATCCATTTTAGCGAGGAAATGTATAGAATTAAGCAATACGTGTTCTTCCAGTAGGGATTCAACGCAGTATTATGATTTTATAAACCATAACGGTCAATCAAGATGAGCTGAAACTCTACTTGAAGAAATGGTTCAAAAGATATTAGTGCCCAGGTGGGCCACTTTTGTCTATTGTTATATTAAATTGAGTACCTACATATACATTTAGTTGCTGCGACACAATATAGTTTTCCGAATTCCACCCGGACGAAGTCGCGAGCACAGCTAGTTGTCCAATAAAAATTGATTATTTTATCATTTTTTTGATTTTACTACCCAGCTGATACCCCACATGACACTTTATTTTTGTAATGTTTTTTCTAACTTTGAACTCATTAATTAGCCACCTTTTGGGCTTCATCAGCAGTTGGGTAATAAATAATGTGGTCCTGCCTTACTAACGCACATGGAATGTTCTAGAACAAAGTGTAATGCTGTGTTACGCCAATAGTGGCCAGTAGACGTACTAAAATGAAAAATAGCTAGTTTAGTTACACTGTAATAATCCTTTCACCGCAAGATGGCTTTACAAATAATAGGCGGGTTTTCCATCGTGGGGCGGAGCTATCTCCGTACCTCGTCCCCCTGTCACCCGCATTCAGGCGACGCTTCTTTCTAAAGAGAATTTTCCTTGCAGCATCTCCGCTTCTTTCTCTACTCCGTGGGCTGGACCGATTTCACAATTTTTTTTTTGTTATGTTCTTATTTGTCAGGAAAAGGTTCTCATAAAAGAAAATTTTGATATTTAAAAAAAACGAAATTATCTCAGTGTGTCAATATTCTTCATTTGTTTACGGAATGCATGAAAATGGTTTTAATTTAGGTAAGTAGTAACTAAGTAGGAAAAAGTGAATTACAACGGGTACATATTTGAACGTCGAAAATTAAAATACCTACGGGTAAAATGTCAACGTTCAAAACATCGAAAATTTAAATATCGATTGTATCATAATATCTAAAATTGTTATACCTAAGCTTAAAATGTCTAACATGGAAATGCCGAGTGATAAAAATATCTAATGATTAAAAATATCGATAGTCATTATGCCTAAATTCAAAATGTCAACATTTAATACACCTAATTCATTATATTTACGTTAAAAATACCTACTTGTTAAAATATCGAACAAATATTTGGAGAAGTAGCGCTCGACGGCCGCTGCCGCGGCACCGCTCGCTTCGCTCGCGCGCGGCTTGTCACAGTTCTAACCTATCCTAACCTATTTCACCCAGTTTAAAATGACGAATCATACCTACAATCTCCCGCAGAAATGTTTTCACCATTGTCTAATTATCTAGTCGCAGGCAGATTGTATGATTCATCATTTTGAACTCGGTGAAATAGGTGCTGCGGACGAATGTACTGCTCCCGCGGCCCCCGGCCTAAGTGTGAGATGGAACACCGGGGTGGTTTTAGTCAGTAAGAGTCTGACAGACCCCTCCGCCCACCCCAGGGCGGAGGACATCCATGAGGATAACCACACCGAAAAAAAAAAAAAAAAAAAAAAAGTTTAGAACTGTGACCAACCGCTTCGTCCAAGTTGCTCGCAGATTTTATTTCACCATTTTCTAATTATCCGGGTTTTCGCAATATCCGAATTATAAAATTACCCTGTGACACACATAATAAATAAATATCGATATTTAGGACATTCGGTACTCTGTACTACGATATTTAGGACATTCGATACTCTGTACTTTCGATATTTAAGTATTTCGATGTCACTTTTGTAGATAATTAGATTTACTGGACGTAGGTTATCTAACCATTCGACATTATAAACTTATGTTATTTTAATTTTCGGTTATATGGTCATTCGATATTAAAGTTTTCGATGTTTTGAACATTGATATTTTACCCGTAGGTATTTTAATTTTCGACGTTCAAATATGTACCCATTGCAAAGCATGCCGGGTACAGCTAGTAATTAATATTTTTAAATGCTTCTATAAAAAAAAACCATGAATTTTTTTATTAAAAATATATAGAAATATAAAAAAAATGGCCAAGTGCGAGTCGCACTCGCGCACGAAGGGTTCCGTACCATTATCTATGAAAACGGCACAGAAATCACGTTTGTTGTATGGGAGCCCCCTAATATATATTTTATTCTGTTTTTTAGTATTTGTTGGTATAGCGGCAACGGAAATACATCATCTGTGAAAATTTCAACTGTCTCACTATCACGGTTCCTGAGATACAGCCTGGTGACAGACGGACAGCGGAGCCTTAGTAATAGGGTCCCGTTTTACCCTTTGGGTACGGAACCCTAAAAATGTTTCCCACCGGCATCGGGAACAGGGTCCAAGCGTCAGGGCTCTAGAGAAAGGAACCTCCTCAATATGCGTGCCGTGTCAAGGAATACTGCTTTTTGTATCAAACTCTTGATCCAGCAGCCCAACGAGAGCCTCATGAGGTGTTGATCGAGGCTCTGGGCTATTATAGCCTATTTATATTATTATTGTAGATTGTAGACTAGCTGTTCCTTGCGGCTTCACTCGCAACCTAGGAGAACTTCTTCATGTACCCAGATGAAAAGTATCCTATGTTCTAATCCAGGTTATGGTCTACCTGTGTGCCAAATTCCATCCACATCTGTTTAGCCGTTACGGCGTGATTGATTAACAAACAAAAGAACTTTCACGTTTATAATATTCATAGGATACAATAGGATTTCTTTTTTTTTTGTAAATTATGTGAAAATAATTGTCTCATGCTATTTCTGAGTCAAATGAATCAGATTATTTTTGGTATTATGATGTCGAATTAAATACTGATGCATAGACAACAATCTGAAGGCCAATTCTCGTAATTAAACATGTTCAAAATATAGTTTCGATCTAGTCTCAGTCTAGTCTCAATCTCATAAATATGACAATTGGTATTCTTGCTCTTTAACAAACAACGTCAAACGTGAGATTATATTGAAATGAGATTGAAAGTTGACTGAAGCCAAAAGGGTATTCTGCTTACATCATGTACTGAGCCATTTTGACAAGTTGGAATTCTCATTTATTTCTAGAATTTTAGTCTATGACTGTTGATATCGGTATGCTATCGGTAATAGATTTTAAGTTAACTGAATTGACATAATATCGAGATTGATTGAGATGATATTGAAACCGGATCGAACTTCAAGTGTACTAGAATACCATTTTTTATTCAATTCATAATTTAATCTTAGTTCGGTCAACCTTCAGTCTTACTTCAAATTATTTACGAGAATTGGGCTTCTGTTCTTGAGTGGATAGCGCGAATCGGCAAACGTATTGTAGGACGCCCTCGGGCTAGGTGGAGTGACGATATTCGCAAGGCGCCTTGTAGCAGCTGGATGAGAGAAGCCGAGGATCGTGCCCAGTGGCGTGCAGTGGACTGCTATATGCTGATGATGATGAAGAAACAATTATCCCCCTTTACTGGCGTTGCGAGTGGTCTCATAGGAATTATGTCAAGAGGATAGATAGCTCCTTAAGGTAGGACCGCACTAGGCGGAACTGTACCGCAGCGGAACTGAGCGACACGACGCGTCAAAATATTCTTTATATGAAATTATATGAGACAACACGCACTAAGCGGCAACGGAACTACACTGCAACTAGGGTTACCATCCGTCCGGATTTGTCCGGACTTTGTCCGGCTCTTTAATTTGTCCGAATTTCTTGCCTTAGATGGAATACGAGTAATGTAACTTACTTATGTCATATCAAATAACTTTTTAATCTTTATTAACTTCTCATTCATCTAAAAACAAAATATAAATCTTTAACAATCAACTTAACGAGATCAAACAATAAATCTTCTTACGTTTGCATTTTGTGACTAAAATGTCCGGACTTTTATTGAAGTGTCAGACTTTTTGTCAGGACTTTTCAAATTTCTAAAAGGTAACCCTAACTGCAACTGAACTGCGCGGCAAAGTTGATCAACTGACCAAAAGTGTCGCAACCTGTCGCGACGTGTAGTTCCGCTGCCGCGGAGTGCGGTTCAACAAACTTCATTCCACTCCTATCGCTTTTCGGAATAGTGTGTCCATCCTTTGCATATGCGGCTGCTTAATTTGTAATAACTCATTGAATTTGTATTGAGATATTCTAAAATAAGTATGGAATCTTATTGGATCCTTCTTAAGTCGTGGCAAAAGCGTAAAATACTCGCCTTCTTCATAATGCGAGTTTGATATGTCATGTAGCCATATTCTTTGCTTTTTTCTTGCCTGTTCTTGCTCGATCCTTTCTTCTTCCTCGCACAATAAGGAAATAATAATCATATTATTATCCATTTCCTCGTTCATCTTGCTCAGAGGTTGCCTAGCTACTGAATATATTTTTGTAGCGCCGCTGCAGTTCAAGTGCGGCTTACCAAAAAATTACGCGTCGTGACGCTCAGTTCCGCTGCGGTGCAGTTCCGCCTAGTGCGGTCCTACCTTTAGCGGTAATATTTTTCCACGGCTCTCGATACGACACAACTAAATGTGGTGACGACTCCGCGTGCTATATAATTTTATGGACCATTTACTCACGAAACGATATGACACTGCTAGTTTCGTAGTCTACTAAGTATCTACTAATACAATGTGTCTCCTTAAAGTGCCGCTTGAAATTGGGCAAAACTAGACATAATTTTATCGACAGGAAAAAATAAAAATAGAAAAAACTTGGTTTTATAGGCGTTGACTTTTTTATTGTAATTTTTGAACCAAGTTGTCTAATATGTTAAAACAAAGACAGTATTGATTGTAAATAACAGGCAAAGACGATGAAATACAATTTACCCGAAACAATTACCGTCATTTACCGAAAAATAAGGAAGAATTTACGGAAAATCTGTTTTTTTAATGTTTTTCACTCCATAATTGTAAAAGAAGAAACAAAAAGAAGTTTTTGTTAATTTTTCTGTCGTTTAAACTATGTCTAAGTAGATTCGCCCAATTACATACAATTTGCACTTTATGGACACTCGCACTATATACTAGATCGCAATGGGTTATACCTACATACAACTGAATAGTTCTCTGTATTTGTACGTAACTACTGTGCAAGCTAGGAACAATGTTTATAGTTAGTAGAGCAAACTCACCTGGTAGATAATTGTTTTGACCCCGAGTCCGAACTCGAGGAAACTCGGCCAGTTTCTAATTGCAGGGCAGTTCCGACTCAACGGTACCGATTCTGTAGTGCACAAACTAAAATTAATTTAGGCTATTGTCATCTTTTTCACTCTGATATAATAAGAAAGAGACGGACGTAAGTAAGAGCTGTCAAAGGAGGTGGCCAACTTTTTCAGGGACCGTTACCCCACCATCGAAATACATGTACACAAAAAATAATTACTTCATTTCAAAGCGTTTGACCTCAAGACTTACAATATGGAAACAAAAAGCGCCTAGAGGTCCCGTATTTTTTTTAAGGGCAATTTTTCTTACTCTACTATAACTTAAATGTCAGGTGTTATTTATTGTTAACATTGAAATAAATATTGTTTAAAAACCTTCAGAAAACGTATTATACCTATGTTCCAAGTTATCCCGATTAGTTTTTAGTCGTTTTGATACTAAACTGCTACTTAATACCAACTACTACCATAACTGCTGAAATTAAATTAAAGGATTTTTATATCACCTGTATTTCACAATATGTTATCCCGACGCTCAGAATTCCATGTTATTACAATTTGCAATAATCGGCTAAATTATTATTAATTTAATTTTAATTTTAAGTAGGCACTCAACACGTTTGATAAATATATAATGCATGTTGTGCTTACCTGTAACAAATTGGTACACTAGTCTGTAAGTCCATTGAATGTATCTCTTAACTTTGTACCTATTAGTGTATTCAATTGTTGGTGAGCCAAATAAATAAAATAAAAAATCATATTTCTCATCGAACCTAGCTAAAGCACAATTGACACAATTCAAAATTATTTAGTCCATAATAAAAGCTGTAAAAATCAGTTTTCAATTCAAATTATATCTAACGTTATAGAAAATGAGGAATAGATACACACAGATGACATAGATAAAAAATATAAAAATAACAGGTATTTAAAATACCAGATAACATTTGTTCCTTTCAGTAACTGTTATCTGTTAGTATAAATAACATTCACGACGCGGTTGACACAACGCCCTGTTAAATAACGATGTTTTTGTCTCATTCTTACTGACGACATATAACCTTGCTAAAAAGATGTACCTAAATAGTCTAAAAATATATACAGGGTGGTAATTTGAGATGGGGCATGAAGCGCAGCTACCTTAACCATTGTAGCTACAAGAAAACGTTCTTATGAGACCACCCCTAACTTTTGGAATAATTTCTATTTGCATTCACAGATTTTGAAAAAAATGTACAGTCAGCGAGAAAAGGGGCAGTTTTCAGAAAACATTTTTATGGTGCCAATCGATCCTATTTCCCTTAAGGATCAAAACACTCTTCCGGACCATTTGAGGTTGGAGTACTAGAAACGTCAGAAATATTTGGAAGTGCATTCATAGATATGGGTTTTATTTCGGTATGAATGTAACTTTGATGATGATGATTTCTGACGTTCTAGTACTCTAATATCAGTGAGTCCGGAAGAGTATTTTGATATTTCTAAGAGAATTGATCGATTGGCACCATAAAAATATTTTGTGAGAACTGACAATTTATTTGCTGACTGTACCATTTTTTTTTTTCAATAACTTTGATTGCAGTTCGAAATAATGTCAAAAATTATGGACAGTCTCCTATCAACATTTTCCTGTAGCCACAACGATTAAGGTAGCTGCCCTTATAACTACCCTATCTCAAATAGTTTTTTTTTTGCGATTTCTGACGTTTCTAGTACTCCCACCTCAATTGCTCCGGAAAAGTCTTTTGATCCTTACGAGAGATAGGATCGATTGGCATCATAAAAATGTTTTCTGAAAACTGCCCCTTTTCTCGCTGACTGTACATATTTTTCAAAATCTGTGAATGCAGATAATAATTATTCCAAAAGTTAAGGGTGGTCTCCTAAGAACGTTTTCCTGTAGCTACAATGGTTAAGATAGCTGCCCTTCATGTCCCATCTCAAATTATCACCCTGTATAACCTACCAAGGTAGGTTCATAAGAAGCAATATGTATAAAAATGTATGTCTCCTTTATTTGGTCACGTAATCTGTGTCACGGTTATTTATTCGGATACATTGATACCATTTTTCGAAATAAACGTTTAAAGATTCAGTAAATAAGAAAAAATACATCACAGTAGTTCGCAAATTAATAGAATATCGTAATTGTAATAAAATACGAATATTGTATGATTAAAAGTTTTAAAATATTCATCCATATTATAAAATGATCAGATAACTTGTCACCTTGTCAGTGGTACTAATCGGTAGCTAGTACAAAAATACTAGGCTAGATATTTAGTACTGTTTTTTTTTATATAACAGAGATAACAAGTATTATTGAACTGTTATTACAACCAACCTTTAAGTCAGCCCGCCGAAATCATGCTGGCCATTTACATTTTTTTTCTTTTTTTAAAGCTTTTTTATTCTTACGACATTTTCACTGTCAGAAAGTAATAATTAGTGCTGGGCTCGCCCGGTCGCAAACGTGTAAATCGATTGTTCTATGTAGTTAATTGATAAATTAATTATAACGATAATTGTTTAATTTTTCTATTACAAGTTACAAAGTAGGTACCGTTGCAGTTTTCATAAACTTATTTTAATATTCTAATACAAGTCACTAGTTATTTTATCCTTAAAGGTTTTGTCAGTAGTTCCCAAACTAAGCAAAACTGTAGCTTGAGAACCTGGGTAAGTAGTGGCATCTTGAATAGTTGTTTGTGTTCCTTTCGATAAAGTCTATTTATGAGAGAAAAAAATAATGGTGTGGTTGGCGCAGCGGTTGAGCGGTCTTTTGGGGAGTTACGTGTCGCGGGTTTGATTATTTGATTCCCGGACTGATCAAATATCTGATGGTCTACAGACACATAATGGTTTCCGGGTTTGGTGTTTTTGCAAATGACTATTTGTGTTTGTAAACGCGCTCACGATAAATAACGTATTTAAATAAAAAGGGGAAACGTATTTTTAAAAAGCTTGTCATCCTAAGTAATTTTTGAAAAAAAAAAAAAAACAAATCTTAAACTGTGAAAAATTAAATGACATTAAATGTACTTAATAATCCTGAGTTATTAGGTAGGTACTTAAATTATTATTTGTCAATTTAATTAATAACAAAATACGAAAAATATTAATATTAATAGGTATATTAAATGGCTTATTTACGTTTACTTGAATGTTATCGATCCATGTGAGTTGTACTATAGGCATAACGATTTTTTTACTGAAATCGATTATCACAAAATGAACAGCCCTTAGAGTTTAAAAGAAATTCAAATGTCATCCATCAATAATGCATAATGGCCGACGGGCGGAAAATATCAATATACTATCTTATTATCTTCATCATAATTTCCAGGACTTGTACAGAAAAAATGAAAAATAGGTCTTACAATAATATGTAAAGAACGTTTTATCATTGATTACTTTACTTTGTACAAGTTCAGTTTCAATTATAAGTGTGTTATCGACTATCTGGGGCAGATGTTGGCCACCTCCTTTAGTTGAACTAAAATTTCATCGTCATCATTCAGCCGAAAGAAGGCGATCGCAGTATGGTTGTTAAAGTACTCAGAGACGCTGCTGCCCATCCTCTAGTGAATTCCATATGGTATGTCTACACCAGTGCGCTTTCGCGTTCATCTTGCGCTTTCAACTTTCAATTCCTCTTGCGTCAAGCGCTTGCAATTTTGATTGCCATTGACTCATGCAGCTTATCGTCTACACCGGTGCGTCACGGTCAGTCGTCAAGATGGACGCGTGTGAACTTGTAGCTGTCTGTGCGGCATATTTAGATGGATTAGCGTGCGCTAGAGGCATGCGCTTTTGTCGAACTAGTATTAAGGCATGCGCTATTGCATGCGCTATGGCGCTTCAGGCATGCGTCATACGAAGACGCAAGATGAACGTGAAAGCGCACTGGTGTAGACCAATACCAATAGTCGCCTTTTACTACACCCATAGGAGGAGATGGGGTAGTGCTATTCTTTACGTCTGGCACCACACTGAACCTAACGGAACTAAAATGTATACAAGGTGTAACATAAATGAGGGGTCACTGTACTCATCGTTATGAACAACTTTTACTATGGGACTAAAAACGAAATCACGAAAAAAAACAGGTGTTCCCTACATTTTGACAAGTTATGCGAACATTAATGTAGGGAACAGCTGTTTTTTTCGCGATTTCAGGTTTGCCCCATTACCATACCCATTGTAAAAGTTGTTTATAATGATGAGTACAGTGACCCCTTAAGAGGTTGTGCCCTTATTTACGTTACACCTTGTATACATATTTAGACGACACAATAAAACGTGTCGACTAAAAACACGACGAATTTCAAGGCGTAAACTACTTAGTTTGATTCTCTAACTTAGTTCTCATCTATCACGTCTGTCTATATGTCTGTTAGTAAAAGATAGCAATTCTCTAATTTTAGTTTAGTTGGTGAACAAGGGAATCGGCACCAATGTTTGCAGCAGTGGTTTACTAAAAGTCTTACACTTTCCTGCGATTCAATAAGCGATTCTCAACATGAGTTACGATTCAGCTTACTTCAGAGTGCCTTTTGTTCGAACAAGCTTTGCCGGCTTATTTACGGGTGTGTGAGTTCGTACATAAAACAATGGAATGTGGACGGAATTTTGTTACGATATTAGCCACGTTATCATATAAAACGAACTATTTAGTTTTTGTTGTGTTCCTAGAACTTTACATGCAGGCAGGCCGTAAAATTATTAGATAAATATAATTGTTCAGTCAGTATTAGAAATAAGTTAATATTTCGGAATTCTGAAACCGGAATTTCGCAAATTATTTATCACAGGACCTAAGCATTATTTTGTGGTGGTGTGTGGTATTAGGGTGCTTATTGTTCGATGTTTATTATACAGGGCTACTGGTAATTCGACGTATTCCTTGCACCACGTTATAGGGGGGCTAATACGCAACAAATTTAACCCCACATATGTTCTACGAAATTCAATGGATTTCGAGATACTGCAATTTTTATATTATTTTTAATAATACCCAGAATTCCTTCTTAAACACTATTTATCTCTAAAATATCAAATTGATCGGCTTTGATTGTGATAATAGCTTGTAGCTGATACTTTTACGAAGCTTTCTGCGTATTTAACTGTTCTTAATGACCATCCAATTGAAAGTAATCATTAAAAGTTAAATAAGTGTATTAGAAAATCGTCGAGGTACACGATAAAGAATGATGTTTATCTCAAAAATTTACTATGACACTAAGTGTACAAAATGCAAGACAAACATCCTTATTTAATCAGCTATCCAATGAGGTATAAACGTTCAAAAAATATTTAGAAACTAATGTAAAAATGTCTTCTAATACTGACAAAGGCGATTTCTGAAAAATCTCTACAAGCACGCAGGTGGCCCGTTAAGTGCAATTCATTGCATAATCCTCGCGTAGAGATTAAACAGCAGTCTGTCGGGCACCAACTGTCCTCTAAATGTCAGGATTAGATTAGGTCAGGTCGTTAGGTTATGTTTGGTCAGGGTTAGGTAGGTTAGGTTAGGACCTAAGTGTGCGAGGGAACACCGGGGTGGTTTTAGTCAGTAAGAGTCTGACAGACCCCTCTGCCCACCCCCAGGACGGAGGACATCCATGAGGAAATCCAGAAGGTAAAAAAAAAATGGCCAGGTTAGGTCGTTAGGTTAGGTCACAACTTCGATGCCCTGGGATTTGGAGGCGAGGGCCCTCGCGGTGAGATATCACCAAAGCGAGGAGGCGCTTGAGCGGAGTGGTCTCCGCCAGATCCCAGTGGCTGTGGAGGGAATGACTTGCGCAACCCAGCGCAGGGCACGCCGCAATAGTAGTAGCTAGTAGTAGTAGTGGCTGAAGAGGCGGCATGGCAACCTCAGCTTCCAGATGACGCAGGTGCAGATATCTCAGCGCGGGGGCCCTTGCCTCCAGATCCCAGGGCATCGAAGTTGTGACCTAACCTAAACCTAACCGTTTTTTTTTTTTTTTTTTTCGGGGTGGAAATCCTCATGGATGTCCTCCGCCCTGGGGTGGGCGGAGGGGTCTGTCAGACTCTTACTGACTAAAACCACCCCGGTGTTCGATCTCACACCTGCGCCGAGGGTCGCGGGAACTTACGACACTTCCGTAACCCAACCTAAACCTAACCGTGACCTAACCTAACGACCTAACCTGACCATATTTTTTTTGCCTACTGGATATCCTCATGGATGTCCTCCGTCCTGGGGGTGGGCAGAGGGGTCTGTCAGACTATTACTGACTAAAACCACCCCAGTGTTCCCTCGCACACTTAGGTCCTAACCTAACCTACCTAACCCTGACCAAACATAACCTAACGACCTGACCTAATCTAATCCTGACATTTAGAGGACAGTTGGTGCCCGACAGACTGCTGTTTAATCTCTACGCGAGGATTATGCAAAGAATTGCACTTAACGGGCCACCTGCGTGCTTGTAGAGATTTTTCAGAAATCGCCTTTGTCAGTATTAGAAGACATTTTTACATTGGTTTCTAAATATTTTTTGAACGTCTATACATCGTTGGATAGCTGATTAAATAAGGATGTTTGTCTTGCATTTTGTACACTTAGTGTCATAGTAAATTTTTGAGATACACATCATTCTTTATCGTATACCTCGACGATTTTCTAATACACTTATTTAACTTTTAATGATTACTTTCAATTGGATGGTCATTAAGAACAGTTAAATACGCAGAAAGCTTCGTAAAAGTATCAGCTACAAGCTAATATCATAATCAAAGCCGATCAATTTGATATTTTAGAGATAAATAGTGTTTAAGAAGGAATTCTGGGTATTATTAAAAATAATATAAAAATTGCAGTATCTCGAAATCCATTGAATTTCGTAGAACATATGTGGGGTTAAATTTGTTGCATATTAGCCCCCCTATAACGTGGTGCAAGGAATACGTCGAATTACCAGTAACCCTGTATATAGTATTTAAAAAAAGTATCTTCCGCCCTATACAAAAACCTGTTCTGAAACTTTGTACAATTGCTGACTGTACTTCGTAATTATCATTACAAGCTGTAAGCCCGTCACACACGTAGCTATAATATATATTAATATGTCAAAATATTTTGCGCTTTTAGTATAGGTTTCAAAGACATGTGTTAGGGTCATTCAAAGATTACTATATAAAATATATCGTAGTATGTTTAGCTATAACTTATATTAATATATAGGTATTATAGCTACGTGTGTGACGGGCTTTACGTTTTTTGATAATTGATGCTTGTGAGAGCTTTCAAATGTTTTACATTCAAAGCTTCATTATACAGGATGTAAACGAATTCGTGTAATTTCTTAAAACCACGTGGTCTACTACTGGTGTAGATTGACGCTGCACTGGATTTAGATTGAATAAAAAAAACACTCTTTTTTTCTTGCGGTAGGGGTTAACCAGGGTCGGAGGAGGAATTGGGTTTTTAGCCGGTAAGAGTCCGGCATAACCCTTCGTCTTCCCCAGGCGAAGGGTATCCATGAGGATTTTCCAAAGATAAAAAAAGGGGTTAATAATCGTATCTAAACCACCTAATAAATAAGGATTCGATAAAAAAATCATTTTTTTTTACAAAAAATATTTTTGTGAACATTTCGATGCCACGCATAAATGAATGAAAGCACGGCGACACAGCTGGTGGGTACGACTAGCGTGATATCGCTCTTTGCGGTCAGTTAACTCGGAGTTCTAACATTTTTTTTTTGTATATTTTTAGGGTTCCGTACCCAAAGAGTAAAACGGGACCCTATCACCACAGTCTACCTATATCTTACTCCTTACAGTCGGTCAACGTAGAACATTGTCGCAGAGCAATCGTGCGAAGGGTTGCGGGGTGAAGGGGCGGAGGTGATGTCCCGAGTAGCCATACTGCATACTCGGGACATAAATTCCAGGGCTCGCACTTTTTGATTTCGAATTTGATTGATATCGTTCATAGAAATTATATTAATTTATTACTTATTAATATGCATGTATGGGTCACTGATGCCGAAAATAACGTCAAAATCCAAATACAAGATGGCGGCAATAAAAATGTCAAATTAGTCGTCATGGGTGTCATTTCCATGGTTTTCGGGGGTACTGATGCCGAAATTGAGGTCAAAATCCTTTTCCAAGATGGCGGCTATTAGAATTTTTATTTAACCGTCATGGGTGTCATTTACATAGTTTTCGGGGATGCTGATGCCGAAAATGAGGTCAAAATCCATATGCAAGATGGCGGCCATGAAAATTTTCAAATTAGCCGTGATGGGTGTCAAATCCATGATTTTCGGGGACGCTGATTACAAAAACAAGATCAATACTCAAACACCAAGATAGGGACCACGTTTTAACTGGCAAATTTTTTTGACCACCGTATAAGATCGAGGAATACTTGGGCTTTATTTCCGTCATCAGCACCCACGAAAACCATAGAAGTAATAACCATGAATAATAAGTAATTTTCTATGACTCCATCGTGGATTTGGGAATAATTTATGACTCTTACCTACCCCCGCAAGCGTTAGCCACTGCGACTGTAACCTCGACAAAATTTGTAGTTTTAAATATTGTTAGAATATTCTAGGATAAGATGGCGAAATTGCTGATACATACCTTTGCATTATTTTGTCATCGTCAAAATTACGCATGCGTGGTTTTCTTTTTGCGTGTCACTGTTTCTATAAAACGTTAATTAATTTGGACGTTTGTTTGACAAAGTTTGTGTAATTTGTTTTATGTGACTGACAACCCTTTGACAAGTGTTACCAATTTTGACATTTCATAGGACCTGTCAAATGTATAGGCGTTGACCCACTATATGTAGTAAGTAGGTACTAGGTACACTGTGGTACTGGTTAGACTGGAAGCTGACCCCAATATAGTTGAGAACAGGCTAAGCAGAAGAAGAAAAAGTAAGTTCGTGAAGATAGATCGACGTTCATTTAAAATGTTGGGGTGCATGAAAAGAGCCTCCACGAGTGACGATACTTCAGTACGTCCGGCGCACCCTGGGCAGTCCGCCTCGCTACCATCCTTGCTAACTGGCTAATCTTTTCAACACGGCATGAGCTATTCTTGTATACTCGTGCCGACACGAAGAAGAAGATTTAAAATGTATCGTTAGGTATTAAAATGTGGCTAACTACTAAGAGGCCTCGCCCACGGCGACTTTTTGTAGCGATGCTGTCGCGCATGTTTATCGATACAGCCGCGATGTGTAGCTTCGGCCAGATTCTGTAGCGATGCAGAAGCGCGTTTACAAAACGCGCGACAGCATCGCTACAAAAAGTCACCGTGGGCATAGTAGACATATAAGCTAAAGCAGTACCTCAACTTAGCTATAATCTCAAGAATTGAAACACTCACACAGACACACTCTGTATACTGATTAGTTTTTGTTTTTGTATGGAACTGCATCCCTAAAATACCTTATTTGTCTTGTTGCAATGCGTGTCTGTGTGAGTGTGTCAAATCGGACGATTGTAGGTAGTTGAAGTACTGCTTTAGCTTATATGTCTACTGTGCCGTGGGCGAGGGGCCTAACGGCCATACTACTACATACTACTACATAATAAACGCTGAATAAACTTGTGACAAGCTTAACCACCAAAAATGTATGGTTACACTGACGTTATTCATGACATACTTTATTCAGCGTTTATTAGTAATCCCGAGTAATTATTTAGTAGTGTCCGACCGAAGGTTCGGTTACGGTTTCGGTTTCGGCCAGTTTCGGCCAAAAAATCTTGTTTCGGCTACAGTTTCGGTTTCGGCCAAAAATCAGCCGAAAGTTCGGCCGCGCCGAAACTCAGTGTTCGTGTATTGTCACGCGTCTTCCGGCTAACTTCGGGTGAGTTCGGGACTCCTGTGTGGTTGCCAGCTGAGTTCGCCGGTCGGCGTGCGGCATGGTTGTGTTTGTGTTTTTGTTTGTTGATTTTTACAAAGTTTACCGAATTTAGTACAATTTATTGTAATTTTTGTTGATACTGATAATTAGGTAAATAATTCTTTAACTACCAAGAATCAAATACAAGATCTCAATAACAATAAATTAATTTTTACGACATTGAACACAAATACTCAATTAAGAAGTCTGTACTTTACGTAAGTGTTGATTTTTGACAATCGTCTAACATTTTTTTTGATGTTATATTGTTAATATAGTATACCATAAATGAATAACCATTTTCGTTACATATTTCCATTATTTTCTTGTCATTATTGTCGAGTAAACTGTCTGTATATGTGTAAAAAAGATACTAAATTTCACTATACAAGGTGGGGCAAAAGTAATCATCCGATGTTGTTTTGCTGTAATTTTTTTTTTGGGAATGAAAATGTTTGGTTCTTGTGGATTATGTTTGTTTAATTAATTAAGTCGATTTTCTTCCATAAAGTCGAGAAAATGATATCGGTCAAGTGGCCGCCGTCAGAATTGATGACCGGCTCGACCGGATACGGGCTCGTTTTATGGCATTTTCCATTTTTTTTTTTCGAGAACCTCACCTGCCCTACGGTTACTGTGGACGGCGAGCGCTACAAAGCCATGATCAACGACTTTTTCCTTCCTCATCAGTTGGATGAATTAGGACTGGAGGACATGTGGTTCCAACAGGACGGAGCAACGGCGGACACTGCACGAGCCACAACCGATATTCCGAAGGAAGCATTTCCGCGGCGTCTAATCTCTCGCTTTGACGATTTGCACTGGCCGGCTAGATCACCCGTTTTGACCGCTCTAGTCTTTTTTTTTTTTTAAAACCTTGCCCCGCTCTAAGATTTCTCTTGTATCGTGGGTGCGTTTACAGACACAAATCTCACAAACAAACGCCCAGACCCGAAACAACCATCTGTAGGCCATACAAATTTTTGTTCCGTGTGGGAATCGAACCCACGACCCGTAGCGCAGAAGCCAATCGCTTAGCCACTGCACTAAACGTGTCGTCAAACATTTGTTTGACAACACGTTTGTGTCGTCCACACATTGTATGGGTTACTTGAAGTCCCGGGTTTATGTAAACAAGCCTCAGACTCTTGAAGTCCTTAAAGAGAATATCCGACAGGAATGCTAGAACCTATCGCCGGAAGTTCTGACACAAGTGATGGAAACTGCCATTAAACGAGCCCTTAAGGTATTAATTCTGACGGCGGCCACTTTATCGATAACATTTTCTCGACTTGATGGAAAAAATTCTAATACATTAAATAAACGTAATCCACAAGCAGAACCAAACATTTTTATTCCTAAAAAAAATTACATCAAAACTACATCGGGTGATTACTTTTGCCCCACCTTATACAATAGAATACAATTTTTTAAATGTCTAAATAAGGTTCGGTTTCGGTTTCGGCCGAAACTGAGACTGGAGCCGAACCTTCGGTTTCGGTTTCTGTTTCGGCTAAAAATCCTGTTTCGGTCGGACACTATTATTTAGTTTCAGTGTAACGTATATCCGATTAATTTTAGCTCGCAGTAGGTAGTGAAAATTATATGCGGGGTTTTATTCATATCTAAATAGAATTTTATAAGCTTTGCGATTGATTAAAATACTCGAATTACTAGAAAATAGGCCATAGGGTAAATAATCAAAGGAAATCCCATTACAATAACACACATGAATTGCAAAAGTTAAGTCTTACAAATCAGTCATATTCAGTTCTTTTATAATCGACCCCATATTAAAATATGTTGAAGACGTGAGTGGATGAAGGTGATATGTTACATTTTCAAGAATTCGAGTAAATGAGCGTTAAACGTTTGGTAATTAAAGTTGTGACTGGAAGAAGGTAATGTACGGTTCTATGGTGTTTTACACACAATTCATTAGCAAATTATCATTTCACAAGCAACATTTGTCAACGTTTCATTTCACAAATTATGCTTTAACAATGACATCAAAACACACACATTCATATGACAAGCAGTCATCTTGAAAATGCATTATTTTATTTTATTTTTAAAGACAAATTGACAAGTCACCATATCACAGGAAGCAAAAATAATGTTTTACAAATAATTAGTTAGACCAAAATACAACACATTACATTTACAAAATAAAATTCTTCATGATACGATTATTCGTCACCCACTTTCAGTTTCACAATAAAAACAAATGAAAAACTTAAGGCGATGTTTGTAAGGTTGTTTGGGTTTCCAAAGAAAAGTCGTCGGAGCCCCGCTGAGCGGGGCTCCTATTCCTGTCTGCAGGGTTTAAAGAAAGGGATGACGGGGGCGTCGTTCGCTCGCTACGCTCGCTCACTCTAGCCCCCGTCATCCCCTTCGAACCTAACCTATCCGTGTCGGGGTGCCCCAAATTACCGAGTTCGCTTCGCTCGCTCTTGAAATTAGTCAGTTGGAAGACAAGTTCCCAATGGTGTTATTTCCCAACGATCAATAGATCTTTGTCGATTTAACGTATTTGTGTTACGAAAAATTTACTAATGTTCTGTTGTAAAATGACAATATATGAAAAATAACTTTTTGTGATGTAAAGTTTGTGAAACATTATTATGTGGAATGTTGATTTGTGAAATGATAATTTGACTTTCGTTGCTTGTTGCCTGAAAATTGGTTAATTAACCGTCGAACTTTCGACAGGGGACCTAATGTACACGTAATAATATTTTCCAAACAATGCTCAAAATAGAGAGTTTCTCGATGCATTTGGAAAAAACACCTTCATTTGGCAAGAAAAACTAAAATTCTTGAAAATGTAACATATCACCTTCATCCACTCACGTCTTCGTTTGTTGCACTGATTCCGTACCTTATGGATACCGTAACGTACCGTACTTTATAAGTGTATAGAGTTTATGCTATCCACTGTATTTCTAGGAGAGAGGCTATCATTCTACTGCATCGTTTTTAGTACGTATTTACTATGACACATAGTACGTAACCGGCCACTAACACGGCCCCCTTACCATTCGAATGTGCTACTCCACTTGGAAAAACAGGGAATTATTTCAAAAGTACTGAATTTGACATATTATTGCCAAACGGTCTTTGCGAGCAGGGCTAGTATTAACTGCAAAAATGTATTTACTGCAAACCGGTCGCGTTATTTGTGTGTGTTCTTTTTTTTTTTCATGCCTCCCTTCCATGTCTGTAAAGCCTATATTCACTAGTAAACAATGTTATACACAAGTTGTCATCATTTTCTTAAATACGTAAACGTATCTAAAAACAATGTTTCGGACTCTTTGCAATAAAACTGTCAGTAGTGTATACCACAACAAGTTTATAATGTTTTAAAAACACTTACTTCCATTATTGTTTCTAACATAGAGTCTATAAAAAATGTTCACAAACGTATAAACACATTTTGTATCAAATTTTCAACAAACACTACTCGGATTATCGGAAGTAAGTCCAACAAAGCCGCATAATTGTGAACAGAGCCCGTATTATCGTATTATATGGCCGTCCCGATCATTTGTACCAGCAAAATGAGGTTTTGCTCCATGTGCCATTAGTATGAATGCAAGCGAGTCGCGGATCGATTTGAAACAAAGCCTCTAATGCCAGCTGTGCTGGCAAAGTCTGGGCACCAGATATCTAATGGAATTTTAGCCATGATCGTAGCGCAGTACAGCTTTCTAGGATCTAGGGATATGCGTTTTTAAGCTATGCGTTTTATGATAGTGAGGCTTTTTTAAAAACAGTCATGTTTAATTAATAATAAATAAATAAATATTTGGGACATTTTTTACACAGCACCATCAAGTCCCAAACTAAGCAGAGCTTGCACTATGGGTACTAGACAATGGATATAATACTTAGATACTTTTTTTTTGTAAATACGTACTTGTAATACATAAGAAACACCCAGACCAACACAAACACTTATTATTATGTTCATAATAACATAAGTATGTGTGCCCTGTGGAAATCGAACCCACGACCTCGTGATCAGCAGTCCGATACTCGAACCACTAGACCACAGACGTCGTCAAATTCAGACCTAACATGTTTCAGAATTAGGTTTCTGTGTCCGGATTATTATGAAAAATCTACAAAGAATTGTTTTAAGTCTGAGTATTTGTAGGTATATTATGAATTGTAATTTAAATCTGCAATGGCACCTACACAGGGAATGTTACTTAAAATAGGTAGATACTAATATTATAAACGTTCCTGAAATAGTATAATTTTAATTAATTTCTTGAGTCAGTTGGTAGTATTTAATAAGTGCTCGTAGCAATATTTAAACATAAATCTAACATGAGTGACATAATTATGAAAAACAAACATACTTACAGTACTTTTGACAGTTGTCAGATTTTCCGTGCCGTGATTGGCTGCCGAATTTGACGACTAGCCAATCGGATTGCTCGTCGAGCTTCCGTTCAGACACCTGTGATCGAATATGAAAAGTCAAAAGGCATTTCTTAGATTTGTTACATAACATAACATTGTTGTTCCACTGGGTACGGGCCTCTTCTCAGAATGAGAAGGGTTTGGGCCTCAGTTCACCACGCTGGCCTGGCGCGGGTTGGTTGAGTCCACACACACCATCGAGAACTTAACACATTCGAGTCGACCACACTTTTCATAGAGCTCATACGCCATCCCGACAAACATATTGCTAGTGGACCTTGCAGGAGGGTCCACGGCATTACGTTTGCGCAAAGAGTGAACCCTCGAGGAGGGTTCCTGGCATGAGGTTAAAAACCGTAAAAATACTCCACTACGTCGTAAAATAAGTGTTTGCTTCTTTCATGACGGTGCATTTACCAAAAAAACCTACATTAAAATGAGCCCTCCACGAGGGCACCCGGCATGGCGAATGCGACTACAGGGTGCCCTCCTGGAGGGCATTCGGCACTGAACGTGTTAATGGAGTCCTCTCAAGTGTGCGGGTTTCCTCAGAGAAAAGCCGCTCCACAAGCGAACGGGCTTCCCCAGACAGCGTAGGCTCTGACTCGTAGAGTCTCGCTTAGATAATAGGTAAATGCAGGTCTAGACTTGGTAGGATCATAAATTCATAAAACTGTTTTGTTTTTTTGCACCTTGTCTTCTAAAAATAAAGTAAGGAAAGATGATAGGAATAGGTTGCAAAACATCCCCTCACGACAAAATGCGTTTAAAACGAAAAACCGTATCACTTTGTTTTATTTCATTACTAGAGGTCGCCAGCGGCTTCGCCCGCGTGTCTGTTATGCATGTATTAGACATATAAACCTTCCTCTTGAATCACTATATCTATTAAAAAAACTGCATCAAAATCCGTTGCGTAGTTTTAAAGATCTAAGCATACACAGGGACAGACAGACAGCGGGAAGCGACTTTGTTTAAGGCCTCTTGTCCACACACGTTTTTTTCGCCGGGAAAATCTGCCGGGAAAAAACGTGTGTGAACAAGAGGCCTTATACTATGTTGTGAAGTGACATGTAAAATATTCTTAATCCAAGTAATAAACAATATTCTACTCTATTTTCCTCACGATGTTTTCCTTCGCCATTAACGCAAGTGATAAATCACAGATTTGTTACACTGTAATAATAAAAAAATAGCAAAACGAAGGAAGTGCATGAAAAAGTTTTTCATTTTAAAACACTAATGAGTGTTTTAAAATGATATTTTTCATTTTAGATGCTTGTAGATATGGGAAGAGATAATGGCGATTTACCTTATCTCTGTAATACTTCGTGTACCTATATTATTTGGTGATATCGAAACATGAAAATCGAATGACTCACTGAGTTATTTGACATGTTATCGATAGATAACTAAGTACTTACATAATATGAAAACGCAATGCTTTTTGAAATAGAAAAGTAAAGGCAAATTGAGTCCACTGATTGACGTCTGGAGTGGACAACTTTTAATGCAAACATTTTCTATTAAGGTGAATACATCAGTCGGCACGCGAAATTCAATTTTGTTGAGTTTTTAATATTTTACGTAAAATATGAATATCTTCAAGATGTAATTTCATAAATTGCGAATACCTATTCTTGAATTTTATTTATGTTAGAATTTATTTACCTTATAAAAATACATATTTTACTGTATTTTATTAAAGTTGTTAGAAAAGTTGTTTTTATCATGTTCGACTTTTTTTTCGACGTTGATTTTGCGGCCCAACTGATTGTATTCACCTTAAAGTAAATAATTTAGAAACATACTTGACACGCGTTGCATTGCGTATATAAATATGCTAATGGCCGATTCCTATAACTTACCGAGCGTTATTGATTAAATTAAGACGGTTGTATCTTTACCAATAATGGAGCAAAGATCCCATAGCTTTGCATTGTACACCCTACTGTGCAAAGCTATAGGATCTATGGGATCCCATACGTTAGTAGGTATTACATGTTAAATTAGATTACGAGTTTATGTTATGCCCAGTTTGGCAATAAAAATGCTACCATTGGTAAGCAAAACAATTCGTTTTCAGCCGTAGAAAACGGGAAATTGGGATACTTTTATTGAAAATGTTTGCATTGTATGTTGTCTATATTAGAATTTATTATTTAATAGTTAATTATTTAATATACAAGGTGTAACACAAATAACGCACGACCTCTTAAGGGGTCACTGCACTCATCATTATGAACAACTTTTACTATGGGACCAAACATGACATCGCGAAAAAAAACAGCTGTTCCCTACATTTTGACGAGTTATGCGAACATAAATGTAGGGAACAGCTGATATTTTTTTCGCGATTTCACTTTTAGTCCCATAGTAAAAGTTGTTCATAATTATGAGTACAGTGACCCCTTAAGAGGTTGTGCGTTATTTATATTACACCTTGTATAATAATAAAATTTAATAGTTACATTTTAATGCACATAATTATATTTGGTTCGACTCGTATATAATATCCCTCACATTAAAGTCCGCCGTCAAGCAGTTTACTATGTTCCGTCGAGTGTACATGAGAGCCAGAGGGGTATAGGGGAAACCCTCTATATCTCTTTTATTTGGATTTATTTGGATTCGTGTGCTTCATTTTAGACCCTGTCTGTGCTTGACATCAGGTGCGATTAGGATCAAAAGCGACCAAGTATAATAAAAAGAATAATAATGGACGAGGTAATGATGACGAACAATTATAGAAAATATATTGTGAAGGACGGCACGGTTGACATCTGTCGGGCATGCCACTGTCCCGGTGAATCTATCCGACATAATGTCTCTGGTTGTTCTCGTCTTGTTAACGGTGAGTATTTGCACAGGCACAACCTCGTGGCCAGGATTATCCACCAACAACTTGCTCTGAAATATAACCTTGCATACTACAAGTATGTGCCCGACCCAATTCTCGAGAATGGTCATGTCACATTGTACTGGGATCGATCTATCATCACTGACAGGACTATTGTAGCCAATAAGCCTGATATAGTGGTAATAGATCGATCAGAGCGCCGCGAAATGATTGTTGATATCACTGTCCCGCATGACGAGAATCTCGTGAGAGCCGAAAACGATAAAAAAATCAAATATCTTGATTTGGCACACGAAGTTGTCGACATGTGGGATGTTGACTCAGCAGTCATTGTGCCGATAGTCGTTACAGCCAATGGCTTAATAGCCAAGAGCCTCGACCAGCATCTAAAGAGGCTGTCGTTGGGCAGCTGGATCAAGGGCCTCATATAGAAAGCAGTACTTCTGGACACGGCGCGTATTGTTAGGAAGTTCCTCTCGTTGAGGCCCTGACCACCGGTAGCTTGAACCTTGTTCCCGATGCCGATGGGCTAGTATATTATATGTTTTTTTTTGTACGGAAATATTTAAAAATGTAATTTTATGTGTCTTTAGAATGAATAAATACAATAATAAATAACAATAATAGTATAATAAAAAAATATTGAGTTTGTCTTTGTTGTCAAAGCCTAAGTAACACCCTAATTAAAAAAAATGTTTCAGTAAAATACACAAAACCGCGAATAAGTCAAAGATTATAATTGGAAACCTAATAAGTTCCTATTAGTATTGTTATTTATAAATAATAAGAAGACCCAACAACTGAAAGATACATTGTATACGCATGATAACACTCAAAACCAACTACGGCAACTACATCAAAGTACATTAAATATTCAGGTACAATTACGAACAGCATGTTTCAAACAAATAATAATATATCTACGTTTCAAACTCACGAATCTACGGGTCGCTTGTAATACAAGACGGAGCCACGACACACGCAGTACATTTCAGTTGCGCCTGGCGCGTGACGAGGGTCGAGATGTTCATGATATCACCCTCTAAACTTTCATAAGGACCAGAATGCAACATAATACGTGTCGTTCCTGTAAAATGGCCGTGACTGTACAATATTATGTACGCAAATATAGCCCTTGAGGCGCTAAATTGTTTTTATTGTCGTTGAAGTGTGTTTGCAGCTTAAGAAATGGAAGATAATGATAATTGTTTTAAATGTTAGCGTAAGAAGTTATTTAAGGTATAAAATATGGTGGTTTAGTAAGAAGAAAATGAATTTAAAAGACTGTCTGACTGCCCATCTTCTATAGGTACTTACAGAGATGTTGTAATGCGGCTAGTCGACACTTCGCGTGACCAGAAGGCTGGCCTCTACTTCGGTCAAGGGATTAGCATTGCCATACAATGTGGCAATACTATCAGCCTTCTGGGCACGTTGTCAGTCGACAGGTCGACAGTAATGCGGAGGAATATTTTGATAAATATTTTATATATATTTTATTTTTATATATATTTTATTGAAAAATATTTCCGAATAAAACTAAAAACTAAAATAGGGCTATTTTAGTTTTTAGTTTTATTAGGAAATATTTTTCTTATTTTACATGTACTTTTATTTGTAATTAGTAAATATTGTTTGTAATAAAGTTGTAAATAAAGTAAAATAAAACAAAAGAGTTAAAAAAACGTAACCGTTAAGCGTTATGCTAAATAACATATTGCTGGCAATAACTAACACAATATCCATGCAATCCCTCAATTCGAAACTGATTAGTTCCCTTGTTATTAATAGATTATTTATTCAAGCACTTGTGGCTAAAATTTATAGCGTTTAACACGCCATTGCGCGATAATGCTTATTAATTTTATTATGACGTACTGTTGCGATTAGCGAGTCGATGCCTACTGAAAAGCGTTGTTTACATTATGCTAAATTTAGCGCACCGATTTTGACAGTAGGGGTGGGGACTAGCACTTTACACTTGTAAACTGCATTAACCTTTTCAATATTTTTATTTTATTTAATAATTAATTTATGTACACAGCAGACCTGTGAGAGGAGAATTTAGAACAGTAAATGTAGATAATAGCGTGTAAAAACAAAAGAAACAAATAAATATGTAGACACAAAGAATCACATAAATACAAAAAGAATAGCAAGATTAGCAAGAATAGCGCATTCACGCGCAGTGTTTTCAGTGTATGCACTATGCGTGTTTTCTATACAAATACAGATACTTGCAAACAACATAAGAACACGCACTCCCGCGTTACGCTGCGTGATGCAGTGCAGTGTGCGAATCGCCTAAACTTACATAATTTTATGTAAGTTTATAAAATACAATAATCATAAATATAGATACAAATAAGTACCTATATAAATTGCAAACAAGAGCGTCTATGAGGTTAAGCAGAGATAGTATTCTTTTAGTCGTACTCTTTTAATAATACTTTTTATTTAGGGGTTAACTCAGTGGGGTGCGCGGTCAGATACCTCCACGTGGTACACCCTGGGCACGGGCGATAACTCTTGCGGAAAAACCCCGTGGAAGTTCTCGCCCGTGGCAAAATTCTGATCGAGTAGGAGGGGCCAATTTGGCCAAGGAGGAGGACAAACTGCGGAGCCCACTTGGGCTTGCGCAGTTGGTAAGGGCGACGGGTTTGCTAGTCAGCAATGTCTGGCTGGCAGACACGGTCTGATACAGGCCACCGTTCGGCCGACCCGTAATCCTCATTGAAAGGACCGGGAGTCTTGGCTTAATCGCCTGGACTGCGAGGATGATAAACTCTATAAATGGTTCCCTAATCCTAAGCTGCGACGCATGGCGAGGGGATGTAAGGCTGTAAGGCTGGCAGTTCCAAGTGCGGGTCCCGTTAGAGTACCGGCCGACACTCTAACGTAGATAAGCTTATCCGGGTACAGGGGACGCTACCCGGACGGACCGTCTTTCTCCTACACTCGTAGGATTAATTATGGAAAACTTTTTAAAAACACATATCAAAAAAAAAAATGGTGGATGAGAAATTAAATGAAATGGGAAATGGTGCGGTGTCAGATAATGACACCGCATCGAGGATGACTAGGGCGGCTGCTCGCAAAGAGCAAGCGAAGAAGGTGGGTGCGATGTCGGATCGACACTGCATCGAGTATGGTGAGCGTGAGGTCGTTTGCCGAGGAGTCGGGAAACAAGTTCTTCCGCAAACGGTCTCGACGGTCGTCTCACTCGGGATCAGACTCAGTCTCGAGCGAGGAGGAGACACCGGCGAAAAAATTCGGTACCGACATGGTGGGCCGAGGGCGGCCATCTTCCACAGGCCAGTACTTTGTCGTGGCAGAGACGGAAGCGGCATTCGTAGCGGCGCAACGAACGGAAAAGCTCGCGGATGAGGAGCGCGAGCTCGCCAAGTTGAGCCGGAAGGTTGCCGACGGACGAGTCAATCGGCAATCAGGGTCGTCCTCTGCGCCCGAAACAGAGGTTGAGAACATGATTGCGATGGAGCTGCAGGCAAAGCTCCAGGACGCCTTGACAGCAATTAAAAAGGTCGCCAAGGTGTCCAAGGGCCTAAAGGGTACGTCCCAAAAGGCCCTCAATAAGGCCACCGGCTCCATCGTGAAGGCCGCGGAGGCGCTGCTAAAGCGCACCTCCTCGGACGAGACGGCCCGACTCCAATTGGAGAACGCCCGCCTGGTGGTACGACTCGACGAGCTCCAAAAGGAGCATGACGAGCTCCGAGAGCTATTATTAGTACTTTTAAAGCACGTCTGCTTTAAGAGTACTAATAGTATTCTTGCTAAGGAATACGTAGGTTTATAATTCTTTACCTTATCCCATGGTTTTATAGTAAGAACTAGTGACATACCCCAGCGTGCCTTGGGTACGTTTTTTAGTTTAAACCTTCCAGAAGAAATGACCTAAAATTAAAACAGAAACCGCACGAAAACCCATTGAGCAGTTTAAAAGAAGTAAGCGGACAAACACAGACGCGAATAGCTACTTAAAATTCTACTATTTAGATATTGACTAGAGAAGAGACGAGAAGAAGAGATGTCTATCCCAACTCGACGGTATCATTATCATCATCATCATCATTCAGCCGAAAGACGTCCACTGCTGGACATAGGCCTCCCCCAAGCATCGCCACATCGACCGGTCTTGTGCTTCTCGCATTCAGCGGATTTCCGCGACCTTCACCAGATCATCGGTCCACCTTGCGGGAGACCTACCCACGCTGCATCTTCTGGTACGCGGTCGCCACTCCAGAACCTTTCGGCCCCATCGGCCATCCATTCTGAGAGCAATGCAGCAATGTGTCCCGCCCATTGACATTTAGATTTGGCAATTCTTCGAGCTATGTCGGTTACCTTGGTTCTCCTGCGGATCTGATCATTTCTGATATGATCACGCAGGGTAACTCCGAGCATAGCCCTTTAGGTGCTTTTGAGCCTTCTTATGAGGCCCATTGTTCACCACGTTTTTCGTCACGTCATTGACCAGTACCCCAAGTGTGAGTTTTTTCGTTAACTACTGTAGTTGCGTCACGCCAAAAATGTATGAAAATTATTGAACGGTGCGCCTAGAGACACAGCCTAAATTTTCATACATTTTTGTCGTGACGCAACTACAGTAGTTAACGAAAAAAACTCACACTTGGGGTACAGGTTTCAGTGCCGTTTGTAATCACTGACACAGTATACTCGACGGTATAGTCCCCTCTATTTAAAAGTGCCTTTGAACAACGACTGCGAATCAATCAATTCAGGCTTTATCTATCTAGTCAACCGGATAATCTCCTCAATTTTACATGAGCCTAAATTTGGTTAAATTAATTGTTTAATTAAAGGTGCTATTAGATACCTACTATTAGACATTATAATGTAGTCGGAGATAATAATGGTCTATCATTGTCATTCAGACGTCGAATGCGGACTAACAACATTAAAATAGTATCGACATAACAAGCAAAGAGACGCTTACATTTTCGTTTAATAATTTGCAAAGCCCGTTAAAATGTCAACGCAGATGCGACTAACTACAATGTCTGCACTTAATGCAATTTTGAGACGGGCCAGCCGAAATAATGCAATTAATGTACTGAAAAGTTTGTGCAGCAAGAAAATTATATTTTTATTTAAAATAATGATAACGAAGATAGCGTACTTTCGTTTTTTTTTTTAATTTTATCAGCTGATTTACGAATGATTTGGTAGCTAAAAATACTTATCTGTAATTAATTTGACACTGGTTTTGATTTTGTGACATTGATATTCTTTTGTAATATTCAAAAACAATTAATCGATAGGTAAGAATAACTCAAACGATTATGTACTAGGTACGTAAATGGATATTTTCTAGGCTTTTCCTTATAATCATAAACGGGTTTTCCTCATATAATTAACATTGTGACACCGGCATTGAAAACATCCGTTCACTATTTTGTATTTGGTATCAAGGAAGGCAAACATTATTAATTAACAATTAATCTATTCTGAATACGTCATCACCACAATAACCGTAAATTAGTTAAAGTTTAGATTAAACAAACCGGTATCAATCAATACTTATGATTAGTTACGGTTCACTCACGAGCATTTTTCGGGATGACCGATTAGTTTCGGACCCAAACGGAGACCTTAATCATGAGCTGAACATGAGTCGCGTGTCGCGAGCATTCCCGAAAAATGCACGTTAGTAAACCGTAACTAATTATAAATATGAATGTTACTCACGAACGGTATCAATATTATTTAAAATTTGTAATTATTACTGGTAAAAGATGAAGAATGCCTGTCTTATACCGGCTTCCCACGGTGCGTGATAGCTCGCACCGACGCACCATGGGAAGAGACTCGTCCGTGGTAACGCGGACGCGTGCGGAGTGGTGCACCGTATCCACATCACACACCTTCATAATGTGGCTTCCCACGGTGTCTGATTTTACGGATGATACCACGCACAGCCGGTGCGCGCTACCACGCACCGTGGGAAGCCAGCTTTATATTTGTCAAGTACGATTATCTTTTCCGTAGGTACCAACAATAAGAGGTACGGTGGGCCAAATAAGTGGTTTACCAGTTTTGACAACAGTTCCTATCGAATGAAAATATCGCTAAGGTTGTTGTCAGATAATTTTTGCAAGCGAAAATCGACCTTATTGTTTTATGACGTGCAAACGAATTTCAATCTTAGGGTGGTAAACCACTTTTTTGGCTGAGTGTAAATACAACACAGCGGTCAAGCATTATGCGATCTCAGACGCTCCCAGTAAATGAATAAGACGTTGTCCTAATTAACGGTCATTCTTGCGAGCGTGCAATTCAATTTGTTCGTGCGAATAAAAATACTCATGCGAATGGAAACGGTGTTATTGCAGAAAACGCAGAACGTTGCACTGGATTGCAAATGCTATCTGCTTAGCCTGTTCCTAACTATGTTGGGGTCAGCGTCCAGTCTAACCAGATGTGGCTGAATACCAGTACTTTACACGGAGAGACTGCCATCAGACCTCCGCAACCCAGTTAGGTACTGGGCAATGCCGATATTCTAAGGTTAGTTCGGTTCCAAAAAGGGAGCGGAGAGGGAGAGAGAGGCAGCTGCCACTCTCCCTTCCCGCGCCAGACGCACCGGGCGCCGGAGGGCGCGCGATGATATCCGGCCACCGTAGTGTATGGCCTGCGGGCGGCGTGTTAGGCTGCATGCACCGCGACCCCAGCAGGCCTCGGCCCGCCAGCCCCTGGCGGACCTCTCCTTCTGTGGGGTCTTGCCCCACGTCCTCCTGAGAGGCGCGCACGGAACAATGCGCGCCGCCTTCTCGTGCCTGTTACTGGTCGGGTGACGGGTCCCCTATGATCCGCGCGGTTGATACATAACCACGAGCCCTTTCGAGCATGGGGTCCATGAAAACAGCCTCCACGAGTGACGATATTTATGGACGGCCGGCGGACCCAGAGTAGTCAGCCTCGCTACCAATCTTGCTGACTCGCTAATCTTTTCACCACGGCATCAGCTATTCTTGTATAGCTTGTGCTGACAAGAGAGTAGAAAACCACGTAACATACAGCTTATGAGTTAATATTTTTAATTATGTAAATGACACAACAATATAATCGTTCAGGGGTGATTCTATCATTACAGTTTTAGCTAATATCGGTATGTCAGGATTGCGAGCAAGGTAAACACAGTAAATAAAACCAACATAGACTCTCCACCACTGAGAGTACTTGTATTTGGGTTAGTATTAGTAACATTAACTAGATCACAGCATATTACTTTACACAATTATTACAAGATCATAAAAGGACAAGCTAATCAGATATAAAAGGTCAGACTTCTTCAGCTGTTCAATACGGAATGCCCCCGCTTCGTCGAATGACCGCCGCCTTTATAACCTCGGGTGGGCCGATCCATATCGACGACTACCTTCTCTTGTCAACATTGCCCATTGCTACCCGCTACCGATATCACGGCCCTCCTGCAAAACACACGTCCTCGTGTGTGGGTGGTTGGTGGTTGACGCACCATCAACCCCATCGTCAAGATTGTACATCAAGGCCTAACTTCAGTGACACCTCTGGACCTTAAACAGAAACGAATAATACAGTACACATCTCGGCCACACCTGATCTTTGAGCTCGTCATTTTACTCATGTCTTTGACCAAAGTAAAATGAAAAGCATCCAAAGAATGTTTGAATCGATTAGAGCTTGTTATCCCATCGACGGCCAACAAGCTCATCACCCATGACTTAAACTAGTTGATATTCATTCAGTATCAACCTAGTTCTATATTCGTTCATAACTTCTCGTATCAAACTTACTTACTTACAAACATCCACACATTAGATTTCAACATTTTCACAATAAAATACTATCTCAGATGCCTAATAGGTAGATAGTTCTACTTTGGTTAAACATCAAATCATAGTTATTCAATAAATCATAATAGGTACATAAACACACAATCTCATTATACACAAATTCATAAAATCATTTAAATACATTTACAATGTTCTTCAGGGCTAAATATCTTAAAGTTTTTCACAAATTCATAATACATAAACACTTAAAATATTTCATTCGTAAAAATCTCATAATTATTCACAAAATCATAACATAATATCTCAATAATTTACAAACTCATAGTACATTTAACACTTAAAATATTCCATGATTATAAATCTCAATTATTCACAATTCATTTTACCAACATATAAACACTTCAAACTCATAGTACATTAAACACTTAAAATATTTCAAGATTAAATATCTCATTATTCATAAACTCATAGTACACCCTTAAAATAATTCACGATTATTATCTCATTATTATTCACAAAATCCTACATTCTTAAATATCTCAATTCTTCACGAAATCATAAAACAAACATCCTAAATGTTTCATGGTTAAATATCTTATAATCATTATTCACAGTATCATAGTACATAATTATAAACACTTAAAATATTATCTCAATTATTCCCAAAATCATAATACTTAAATTAATAACCTTTAAAACTTTTCATGATGTTGTAAACATAACATTTCTATATTGCGCTAATAGTACAACCTTTTTACAACAATACAATACATTACACTTCTTTAACGAAAATAAGTCAAATTATTTCTTATTTAAAAAATGAATTTGACAAATTAATCTTTAACGGAAGCCGTCATAATAATTATGGTCCATAATAAATACAATTTCCTGTTTTCGTCTACAAAAACACATTTTAAACCATAAGTAATAATAACAAACTGCTTTTTAATTTCAATAAACTATTTTGCACCATTCTACAACAAGAGTTATAACAAAACCAATAAAAACAAATATCAATATTTTCAAAACTTTTTCAAAACATTAATTCAAAACAGAATCAGTCATTTTCACTGCATTTTCATTTATCAATTAATAGCATCACCCGCCTTGGATTTAGCCAACTCATTTGGCATCACCCGCCTGGGATCCTGCTTTATCAACATGGCATCACCCGCCTTGGATTTAGCCATATCATGGCATCACCCGCCTTGGTTCCAGCCCTATAACAATTGCTTCGCCACGTTAGAGTTTCAGTTTTCCCCAGGCGAAGCCTTTGGCCAACCCCGGCTGGCCAAACCGGGCGGTGCCAAAGATCAACCCTGGTTGCATCTCACCGCAAACTCTAATACGACTTGCAATGTATTTTCCTACACGAATAAATACAGATGCCGTATTTATTTTCCACGAATAAATACAGATACCATCATATTTATTTTATACGAATAAACACAGATATCATCTTATTTATTTTACACGAATAAATACAGATAACATCTCTTTTATTTTACATGAATAAGCAAAGATATCATTCAATATTTATTTTACACGAACAAATAACCACTCATATTATATTTCCTTCATCAAACTTCCTTCACACATAATAAAATGGTTGTGACTCACCGGATTTATCACATTTTCTCGTTCTCACATTTCTCACCATTGTAATATCAGTCGAAATCAAGTTTTTGTCAGTCCGTCTACAGGGGATTTGGATTTTTTTAAATTATTTACATGTGGGTATACAATCATAATGTGGACTGGTTTTTTCTTGTTCCACTTCTGATGTAAATGACACAACAATATAATCGTTCAGGGGTGATTCTATCATTACAGTTTTAGCTAATATCGGTATGTCAGGATTGCGAGCAAGGTAAACACAGTAAATAAAACCAACATAGACTCTCCACCACTGAGAGTACTTGTATTTGGGTTAGTATTAGTAACATTAACTAGATCACAGCATATTACTTTACACAATTATTACAAGATCATAAAAGGACAAGCTAATCAGATATAAAAGGTCAGACTTCTTCAGCTGTTCAATACGGAATGCCCCCGCTTCGTCGAATGACCGCCGCCTTTATAACCTCGGGTGGGCCGATCCATATCGACGACTACCTTCTCTTGTCAACATTGCCCATTGCTACCCGCTACCGATATCAATTACATTTTTAATTTCATTGGCATTACCTATTAGGAATCTTACACCATAGTGGAAACTTTTTACCTTGGTTGCACGTTTAACTGTTTATGTTAGTATTTTCGTCATTGTAGTTCAAGATGCGGTTACTAAAGTTTGTCACCAAATATAAACTCGCGAAAAACCTTTATAAAAGAATCCAATTTGCCATCAAGCAGAAGTACAGTTGAAGGCGGGAATGCGATACGTCAGAGCGACCGACCGTCAACACAACACGATTTGCGAAATTGAACGGAAAGGCCCGACTATTTTGTCGGGTAATCTTTATAATGCCAACGAAGGGAGGAGGCGATTTATATTGTACGACCAATAAAATACTCACTTTGAAACTTTTTCGTTTCGAATAAATCACTGAACAAGAGGAAATCGAGAACATAATGGCTTATATTAAAAGATAGTGAATGAAACATTCCATTTATTGAGTGGCTCGTGGCAAAATAGGTATCTACCCCGCAGATTAATCGATCTACGAAGTCAAGCCGCGCTTACCCATTTCACGCCTATGAAGGGCAACCATTCATGACTCATAGAGATTTCTCCAAGCATAGGATAAGCATGTTAACCGTAGCGCGTACTTTGTTACGCGCACTGTGACCGCAAAGTCATACGCTGACGGGAAAGTCAAACCACATGTCTAAAATCTGGGATGATGATAAGCAAAAGAAGTCAAGTCCATTGATCCCAACCAATAGTATAGGTAAGTAGAAAAATAAAAGACATTCTGCATGATGATTTATTGATAATTATTATTATTGAATTATTATTTTATAGACCTTGACATTTTGTCGACTATTATTTGTATCTCTTTTTTATCACGGCTCATCTTCCATGGTGGACGGGGGACACAGGTCTAACGCGCAGAGGCCCCTTTGAGAACTTTAATCTAAAATGGGGTGGGGCACCAACCGGGAACTATCCACGGCTGCACTATTGGAGTACAGTCATGGACCGTCTCAGGTGGGTGCAAAACTATTGTAAACTATGGTAAAAAAATGTGGTCTATGGGAAGGGGTGTTTAGTGAATCGGTTAACCTCTATTGCCGGAAGAAAACGGCGCGGCGTCTGCCTTTCAAGTTTAAATTTGAAATGCGTTGGCATTGTCGACAATTATTATTATGTCGTTTGTTTTTATATATTTTTTATTTTATGAAATTGTGAATGTGAGTACTATGTAGGCTAGCTTTATACATAAATTTCGTATAATTGTTTGGCGGTTTGAGTATTTTTTTGTGACCTATGCAAATGTCCGGCTGATTGGTGGCGTCTCGTGTGTCGGGTCGTTGAGCTCCCTAAAATAAGGTTGAGCTACACGATGGCTGATGCATGCGTGCCGTCAGTTGGGACAGGTCAACTCAAACCTGCTATGGCTCTTTCCTCAAAAGGCCATTCCAAACGTTGCCCTACATTGTTACACTCGCATAGTTTTATACCACAATGTCTGGACTTTAAAAGAGACGTTGAACGCTGAGTTTGTTTCGGCTATTCTTCTCAGAGCTAGTCAGATACGAAATGCCGGCGCCATCTAGTCTTAAAAAACATTACATTGACTTGTAAAAGTGTCTGTAACAGATTTATTTACAGAAATAAATATCATTTATCATTTACGTACGAACCTACCTACGAACGAAAAAGGTACATGGATAAAAATCTAATCATAAACCACTGAGATCAAGAATCAGTTTCCGATACAGCAATCAATCGTCTTAAGTAGATTATGCCGACACATAAATAAACGATTTCCTAGCAATGTGTTAGAGATTGCTAGTGTAGCCAATTGTAATGGAGGTAATCATAGAAATGTAAATGACAAGAAATCTTATCACATAACTACACAAACACATTAGGTTATTAGCATTGTTTATGTAATTGGTATAGAACAAGGTATGAACGCAGCTAATGTGTTTATTCAACAAAGGTATTAAAAGAGAAAGCGGTATCAGAATAACTATTTAACTAACGTAAGTCTCTTTATGTTTACTATGTGTCAGGACAGGACTGAAAGCAGGTGAAGAAAAAAAGGTGTTGTAAAATGGATAGGTGGAGCAGAAAAGTACTAGAATGGAAGCCGAGAATTAGCAAAAGCTACAGGGTGCAAAACAGCGCAGTGGTAAGAAGACGTAGGTGATAGGGAGACAACTAACGATGGTTGCGTATAGCAGTCCTAGGAGACCTACACCCAGAAGATTGGAAACTATTGGTTTAATTGAAGCGTTATCTAAACGAAACCAAATCTGACCCAAGAATGCTCTAAGCATCTCACTTGACGCAGTTCCACTCGTGGGCGCTCTTAGCTGCTGTAACTGAGTATTTTAAAGTTCGGCTGAGATTTGAGAGCCATCAATCAGCGTCCGCCGTTGTTCCGTGAAGATGAAAAACCCATCAGCGGATATGTAATAAGTTTTCGTTTTTTTTACTACTGGATGTTTAGTTATTATTAGTACTTGGAAGAAAAACACACAAAACACATACACATCGTTTTTAGTGATTATGGCATTAAATAAGCAGAACGGCTGACGTCACATAACAATGCAAAGTGACCTTTGATTATAATAAAAACAAAGAAGAATTTATAGTAATTAATCCCTACAATAACTTCAAGGTTCATGGCTCCAAAACAAACCTGGGTCATTACGCCGCTGTACCAAGACTTTGTAGACAGTACAATATGTTGGCTAAAACCACAAAAGATAACTGCGAATCTCTGGTTACATACAAGAAATGTTGTATAGATTTATTATAAGTAACTGTTACTATTATTGCCTATATTCATTTTATTGTCTCCTGTTTCTAGATTTTATTAAATGTTATTATGTTTACTTGTTAGCCAGTTGTTAACTTTATTGTTCATGCTGTGGTCTCAGTGAAGGAGTACACCTACATAATACTTTTTTCATCCCCCCATCTCGGAAAGAGTATTTTTGCTCTTCGATATCCGAGTGCAAAAGTCGTTTTTATCCGATAAAGGATAAAGTAAATTGAATTTAGAACATTGGATGCACCAAGTTTGTGAATTCAAAACTTCATTAAACCTATTTACTTTTACCTCCATGGTGCCGAATTTATCATACAACCTTTTTTAATTTGTTAAAACTCAGACTCGGAACCTTCTTGGAGTATTACTTTTTTTTATTTTGCTTTACGCGTGCCTATTTCTTTTCACGTCATAGTATTGTTAAAACCTTAGGTTAAAAACAAGAAAATTGAAAACAAGTGAAAAATCTAAAATGAGTGATTCTAACGACGACGAAATGTTTTTTTTTTACCTTAAGTCATTTCCTCGCTGAGGTGGGATGAAAAGTTACGTGTTGCACTCGAGTGCAAAGATTTTTCACCTCGTGCTCTTTTGATTCCCTCGCTCACGCTCAGGATTCTAATTTTTGAATCACTCGCTGCGCTCGTGATTCAATTTTAGAATCCTTCGCTTGCTCGGTCATCAAAATTGAGCACGCGGTTAAAAAGCAACTTTGCACTCTTGTATAACAAATAACAATTTTTTGACTATTATTTGTATGTCATGATTTGTGTATATCTTTTGTTGGAGATCCTAAATAAATGATGACGACACGTTTGGTGCAGTGGCTAAGCGATTGGCTTCTGCGCTACGGGTCGTGGGTTCGATTCCCACACGGAACAAAAATTTGTATGGCCTACAGATGGTTGTTTCGGGTCTGGGCGTTTGTTTGTGAGATTTGTGTCTGTAAACGCTCCCACGATACAAGAGAAATCTTAGTGTGGGGCAACGTTTTAATAAAAAAAAAGAAAAAAAAGGGTTATAAAAGTATTAACATATTTGATTCAATTTAAACAATAACATATTTTTGCATTAACAAAAAAAAAACAAAGGTAAAATAACACGCTATTCTATTATGTGTATTTAGATATCTATTATGTGTATGAGATAACTTTACATCATGTTATTGTCGATGTTCTTCAAAAAGGACAGGTGCGTAGTGCTTTTAACCGGCGCGTGTGACAAGATGTATGACTATGGCCGAAGGGAAAGGAGTATGTAAGGATTTGTTAAACATCGATTTTCTAAAGTGTTGATTAAGTGAACAATTTACGTTATAAATCAGTGACGTTCAGATTCGTTGCTCATCTGAAGTGTTAACATTTTGAACCGTTTATGTTATAAGCTAATGTTATTCTGATTGATTGATAAATTAAACTATTGATTATATTATGGTGTTGATATTTTGATTGTTGATGTTTTGGTTTTTGAAGTTGAGTATCCCCCACCCATCGTAGCATGTGACGTTCTACAGTTTCTGCCCTCCCCCATGGGAAAAAGGCCTAAATTTATGTATGTATGTATGTAACTTTACATCAACAATGATCTAGTAGTATTTTTGTAAGGGTATTCCGACTCTGGTTCATCATCATTATCAGCTCATCCACTGCTGGGCACGTACCTCTTCTCAGAATGAGAAATATTTAGGCCTTAGTTAGGGTTGCCATCCGTCCGGGTTTCCCCGGATTTGTCCTAGTTTAGGACGGCGTCCGGGGAGGTTCTCAAAAAATATCCGGGTGAAACCCGGACGCCCGTGGCATTGGCAGTTTTGTTCGTTTTCTATTCCAGCAATTGTTCCACGCGTTAATTTAGGGTATGTTATACATATAAACTTATATTTTGGCTATTTAAATTATCTATGAAATTATATACACATTTTTTTGCAATTTTTTCAAGGGCGTCCGGGGAAAAATCCCGATTTCGACCAAATGTCCGGGGTTTTTGAATCCTTTGTCCGGTATCGATATTTAGGTGATGGCAACCCTAGCCTTAGTCCACCACGCTGGCATGGTGCGGGTTCGCGACTCCGGTTACTGGAGACCAATTCTACTAACAAAATTGTTTAAAATCGCAATCGAACCACAGTTGAACCACGCCTGTTTGACTTTTATTGTCTTATCAAGATAATGGCCGAACGGCCGTGGTTGAGCTTCGTGAACAATTTAGTTGCTGGCCTTATGGTATTGCGAGTTCATACTATGGGGAAAAATACTTGTTTGATTATTATGTAAATAGGTACATACGTCTATTTTGTCTATTATTATAGTAGGTATGGGTTCGTTGGTGTTTTATTCTTTTAGTTTGTTGTTAGTTTAAGACTTAAAGTTTGCTTGTTTTAATTCAACAAATATACATATTTACACACGTACAACACACATCCATACATGACATAAAATCTCGTAAGTTTCCACTTTAGGCAGAAATAAGAAAACTATACCACGACATTTTTTTGCTCTTCGTTAGCTTTTTATTTTCTGGTATCTTTGACATGCACGTCAGTTGCATTGCGAGACAAAGCATTTAATAGTATCAGAAAAAAAACAGTTATGATTCAAAGAACCATTGAACACGCAACTAATTGAAAAATACATAACGAGTAGAGGCAATTATTACCATACAATATAATATAGAATAATATACAATATGGTATTTTAGATATAGAGTGGCAACGTAAAGTTTCAACAGGCGATTATTTCGTCAATGTAACAGATATTGAAAATACCTGTGATAAAAGCTAACAGTTTTTCAACATCTGTAAAAATAACAAAGTAATCGCCTGTTGACACTTAACGTTTCCATCCTGTATAGAATATAATATACCAAATAGAATATACCAATCAGTAACTCAATTGCAGTTCAATATAATTGTACTAGCAACCCGCCCCGGCTTCGCACGTGTAAGTTTTATAGCTTAAAATCTTTCTCTTGAATCACTCTATCTATTAAAAAAAAACCGCATCAAAATCCGTTGCGTAGTTTTAAAGATCTAAGCATACATAGGGACAGACAGGCAGCGGGAAGCGACTTTGTTTTATACTATGTAGTGATACAATATGTAGCAAAAACCCTGTTGTTCCTTTTAGGGACGTATACATTTACCTACAAGCACAACATTGATGAAATTATAATTTAAAATCATTAAGCATTGGCTAGTCGAGAGGTCAAAATCAAATAACTATTAAAATCGACACACTCAAAATATATTTTACATTATCTGATTTTACAAGTACATCTTTATTTCGCTAAATAGCCTACGAGATCGGCGGCTGTCTTTGATGCGACAGACATTGAGAAATCAGTTAAACATTACAAATATTAATAATTAAATAATTATTTTAATTTGAACAGTTTTTTTTATAAATGTCTTGCTTTATTACGTCTGTATACCTATTCTTAACACGTAGGTAGAAGGAACAACAAGGTTTTTGTTACATATTGTATATTAAACGTTTTTAAACTTTCGCGATTTGTACCTACACATTATAAAAATATTGAATCGGGTCTTCTCGCGAAGTAACAAACTTTAAGAGGCACAAAATACCTTTTATCCCGACGTTTCGGCCGAATTTCACCGGCCGTGGTCACGGGTAGACTGAAGTGGCGGAGCAGTTGTCATCTTCGTGAAGCATGGGCATTTTCATTACCCGTGACCACGGCCGGTGAAATTCGGCCGAAACGTCGGGATAAAAGGTATTTTGTGCCTCTTAAAGTTTGTTACGCGAGAAGACCCGATTCAATATTTTTATAATATTGTATATTGAAAAATAATAAAACATAATTTATATAGTACGTAAAAATGATATTATTGGCCTACCTATACAGACTATATTGGCAATTAAGTACTAAATAATTATAGGATACAAGATGGATAATATTAGGTACTAGACCTTACGGTTCGTATACATTGGTAAAGAACGGCAGCGTTTCGCACACAGATCGTGTTCCCTTGCACGTGTTTACGTTAAAACTCACGGAATAAAAATCCGTGATGTTTGTTCACCGCACATTCGCCAATGTAAACGGACCCTTATTTTTGTTGTATGGCAAAATAAAAACACAACGCCTTGACCAATACTGTATAATACAGGTATATCCATATGTATTTACCCACCATTTACATAAAACTTATACTAAGTAAAGTGCGGTCGATATGTTTATATGCTTAGAACTAATTATGCAGATCAATAAAGTTCATTGAACCCGCTATTCTGATAGGACTAGTTAATAGAAATGTAAACAGTAGGTTGTTACCCCATCCATTGTGGTTAACTTAAACATTATAATCACAGACATACAGCATTTAATTAAAACGTACTGCGAGATATAGTTATTGTTAACGACTTTAATTATATTAACAATTAATTTACTCTGTAATTGGTTCTTGCTGCAAACTTGTTTATACAATATACTTTTTAATGGCTAAAAAACTTTTTGTGGTGCATTACACTCGTTTTAATGCAACAAGCAACTTTTATTTCACTTTTGGAAATACATTTTTTTTTGTTTTTTTAGTTTATATTTTTTTACCTTGACACGCTTCTCGATCATTTAGAAAAGATGATAAATTTTTCTTAGGGCTGATTTTTCAATCGTCAGATAACTTTTATCTGGAGAATAAGTTTGACGTTTTGACAGCTTTTGTACAGAAAATATGTCAAACCGTCTTATTTATTCCCTGGATAAAATTTATCTGACGATTGAAAAATCGGCCCTTAATTCCAAAATAAGTCTAATAAAGGTGAAAGTTTTGATAGTTATAAAAAATAAAGTTATTAGAAATAAATCAATACAAAAACATTTATAAAGAATGAAAATCAAAATATGTAAACAAATCAAAAGTATGGTTGATATACAAGCTCCATAACTTTAATAATCGTTCTGCGTTTAAAAATATCATCATTATTGTGTTCTAATGAGGATTTAATTTATATTTATGTAATATTTCCATTATACAGACTTTTTGTTCTTTACAGTTTTATTATAGTAAAAAGATAGATAGCGATCAGTTAGTTCCAGGTATAAGGCGATTCGCACACTGCACCGTATCACGCAGCGTAGCGCGGGAGTGCGGGCGCGCTGCTTTAGCTTATATGTCTACTGTGGTACAAGGATGGTGTTCTTAATATTTGTGAGTTTGGCACTTGCCTTTTCCTTATTTTTGAGGTCATTGATACCTGATGCAGACTGATTTTTAAAGCCAGGTACGGACTAAGCGTTCCAATGTACGCGTCATCTAGGTATGTCGAATACGCATACAGGCTAATTGAGCGTTCACGTCCCCTTTGTGTACGCGTTGCTGCAGGTACGGACTAAGCGTTTTTGTGTACACATAACCAACTACGCGAAAATTGGAACGCTTAGTCCGTACAAGGCTTTAGGTATTGGATACGGTTTTTAACTTTATGTATAAATACTTATTGGAATACAAATCTATTTCCAGGCGTGTTTTCTCTTTCGCGAATGAAAAAAGGTTATTTTTTAAATTTCTAACATACAACGTGTTACATAATTCCCCTTAAAAAAGAAAATGTTAATCAAGTAGTATTTTATGGTTGTTGTCATTTACTTCTCAGAGAAAATTAGGTAAGAATGTAAATAACTTTCTGGGTAGTCTACTCTTTACTTTTATGTTTCAGTGATGATTTTATTTTATGATTTGTTAAATTTTCTTGTTGGCTCTTATTTTTTTTTTAATATTGCCAATAGACTCTTTACAAGGGACTTTTTAATCCCCTTTTGGCTTTAGGGGTATTTTTGTAACACGTTGTAATTATATGCGCCCTAAGAATGTGTCACATTTATTCTATAGGGTCTAAGTCCAATGTAATTGGATTTCCAATATTCTAATCATAATGGGAAATCCAATTAATAGCCGGTTTTTGAAGAAGTAAATAATGGAAGTAATTATTGTTTTGTTCATACATAATAAATATCACATTTTATATACATCGTACATACATTTTTTATACATTACAATGTTTATTTAAAGTAAAAGGAAATTACAAAAAAATTCTACTTCGTTTTTTAAATACATAATATCGTGTTTAAAAAACCGCTCATTTGGGTTATATTATAAATCTTGTAGCAGATATATCAATAAATTAAGTTAGCAGCAATAAGAGTATTATAAGTATTTAATGTGACTAAAATAATGATTATTTTCATCTAAATAAGTTAACTATAATATTTTATACACACATTTTGATTTTAATGCACTTAATGTTACACTTCAAAGACTAGTCTTATGAAATGTTCAATCAATTTCACGTTTCTTTAAAAAAAGGCATTTGTAAAACACAGTTGCTATAATACTACCCAGGATTGGCCCAACCCAGTAAACCCAATGGTGGTCAAATTGCCCGGTCCAAACCGCAGGTCCTAGCGATCTGGCCGGGTTCATGCTCGCACCGGTTAGTGGTCCTCCCACGAGAGAAAGTCCAACAATCGTCAATCCAAACTTTATTGGAACGCTGTCTTGTTTATTAGCGTTCGCTGGATCCCAAACAGCGCAATTAACTAAAGAAAGCGCAAACGTAAGACATAATTCAATACCCACAGCTTGAATGTCGTTCACGTTCAGAGAGGGCATCGTCACACACACTCCTCGTAACATTACGTCAAGATTCGGCGACAATGATAATAAAATTCCATAACCCAGTATAGCTCCACCGCACTCAGCTATAATGTGTGCGATTCCCAACCCTATAGATGTATTTCCCCAGATCACAGAACCCACCGTCACTGCCGGATTCATGAATGCTCCAGAAATGTGGCCAAAAATTTGAATATTGAACAGAACTACGAAACCAAATCCGAACGGTGCATATATCGTGTGGTCAATTCCTAACATGGGTATAGTTGTCATGCAACCGAATAATACCAGCAACAGGGTGGCAAGCCACTCTGCCACGATTGGCCGCCAGTTGGTATTGCACCAAGATAATACAGAGAACTCCGAAGCTTTCGGATCATCTTGCGTCATCTTTAGTTCTGTAGATAATTGAGTAATTGGTGGCACTGTCATGTCAACTCACTGTAGTGTTTTTCACAAAATAAATTACTTGATTGAACTGCACGTCATAAAAATACGGTCAATTTCCTTTAACTGTGATTCGACATTTTTGTAACTTAACACAGGTTTATTTCACTGTTACTTTGTCGTGTTTATTCTCCGGTGGACGCGACTGTTTTGTGTCAGACTCAAGGTAAAAATAATATATATATCTCTAAGGCAGCGCACACTTACAACGGATAAAATGATATTCATGCAGATAGAGCGACCGTTATCTATTGTTTTCGGCCCTACATTAAAACACCCGATTATTATTTATCATCGCGAGTTATGAATATAATAGCTACGGATTCTCAAATTCAGATTTAATGTAAGTCGATATCGCTATCAATATATTTGTATATTAGTTTCAGTATTTGCATACCTTTTGAATATTAATTCAGTCATCCAATAGTGCGGCGTAGTTATATTTAATTTGTATACAGTGTGTGTTTACTTAACTGGGACTGTATGGGTAAATCCTAAAGTAAAATTAAATACTAGTTATTACTAATAATTAAGTACTAATAAATTAAATACCAGAGTCAGTTGTTTTTTCAGTTTTACAAATATGGTTTTGCTTAGTAACCAGTTCATGTACTAATTTTAATGGAAAATTCAAGCAGACCAACAAAACAAATATAAACATTGTTCTCATACAAAAATAGCAAATCCAAATAAAATTTCCTGTAGCTTCTTTGATTTACGATTTCCACAAACAGTCTCAGTTAAACGAAACGGACATAAGATGAAATTATTGTAAACGGTTCAAATTATAAAAAGTAATTTGTAATGTGTATTAATCTCATTATTTTATTTTGTATTATACAAGGTTAGTCGGAAAGGGGGTACTAATCCGCAGGCAACTTAAAGTATTACTGGTGGCGGTTTTAAAGCAAGAGGAAATATTCAAAATTCGATCATTTTTATTTCCATGCAAAGGATGATGGGCACAAATGTATGGCGTGTGGTACTGGCTCCAATCGGAATGATCGATACACCGTTGGAAAGGTATTTTTGTGTAGATTAAGAATAACCATGGCGCTAGTCCCGATTCGCTGTCCGATCGAAGTAATCCTGCTTGAAAGTTATTTATTTTTGATACATCCTATTAAGTACACATACTTTTATTGCCATTTTTCTCCATTTTGGCATGGTATTACAATAATTATTATTAATATTTTTCATTATCTAGGATATCTAGGTAAATAAAACAAGTTCGAAGTAAGTTTGATCGTTTACTTATTGTATGTAAGTATACAGTGTGTAGACGAGTGTGTGAAAGACCCGCATAGCCGAAATCTACGCACTCTGTACATCAAACTAAATTACATTGACCAAAAATAATTGCTGAGAAACGATTTTTGTTTTTAGGCATAAAAAAACGCGTCCGATTTTTTTAATAGATAGATCACCCTTAACTGAAAAAATACTAAACCGATTTTGTTGTGATTTTCATCCGTTAACTGAATTTTATTTAGCTCAAAATCTGTGCAAATATGATCAAAATCGGTCAAGCGAAACCGGCGATATGATTTTTTTAAATTCTATTTCGAACTGAATATCCAGTATCTTCTGAAGACTATATTTCAAAACGGACAATTGATACGGGTTTGTTGCCATAGTAGTTTTTTGTACTCTTGAAAAGAGCTATCCAACGATGGTAAATTCATTTTGATTGGACATGAGTACCAAAACGCCCATCCTCCTTTATTTTAATTTTTTCAAAAATTCTTCATCGCTGCTTTAGTTACGAATTCAGGAAATGGAGCTTCTAATTTATGACCTCAAATATGACTTAAAATGTAAACACAACTGATCATAGATAAGGAAGATTTTAGTGTATTTTTTGTGCAATTTTAAACAGCTATTTCTCTTAAACTGTTGACTTTTGGGGAAAGTTGTAAAACAAAAGTTATTCATTAGATACTATGGGTACTTTAACACTCTTTTAGATTCTGACTAACCTTGTAATGCAATATATATGCGCAGCAATTTCTAATGCAGAGTTTAATTTTAAAACGAACCATTTCAACGTTATTCGAAAATAAAAGTGCGTTAAAATAAAAAAAGCAAATATTTAGATATCGAACTGATGAATGTTGAATTAAACTAGACTTTTCTCATTTTGTCAAACGTTGCAATTGCAACTGTTTATTATCTACCTATTATTTATGTGTTATTAACTTGAAATCGTTAGAAAAACTGCTAAAATGTTGACTGCAGGCACAGTAATTATATAAGCTAAAACCGTAGGTATGTGTATACACTCTTATTTTGTTTTTGTAGGTGATATTTGTGTAATAAGTTGACGTAACCGTAAAGACTTACAGCGGTTACGCACTGCATCCGATCCGAATCCGTGAAAATACGTTCCGAAGTAGCCATAGAACTATTTGTATGGTAGTTTACGCACTACATCCGGCATCCGTCATCCGATTTCTATCCGTCATCAGTGAGTGAGAGAATTCGGAAGAACAATTGACGGACGAATTGTTTGAATTTCAGAGATCGGAATAGTGCGTAAGCAACATCCGAATTCGGTCCGAGATTTTTACTCTAGATCGGTATTTTCACGGATTGGGATCGGATGCAGTGCGTAAAGCAATATCTGAATTCGGTCCGAGTTTTTTATATCCGTATTTTCACGGAATCGGATCGGATGCAGTGCGTAATCGCTGTTCGAGCCCTCGCAGACCACAGACTTTCTGTCGGCCGATAGTTTGGTCAGATTCTTAATCAGTATGAAGATGTGTGCAAATGCGCACATTATAATGATTTCATATCGGCCGATAAAAGTTTGATGGGATACACGATCGCCTTCAAACTGAACTGTCGGCGAACTATCGGCTGACTGCTAAATCAGTATGGCGCTCTTCGATGCGCGCACACTTACCGGTAGTTTAGCACTAGCAAATCGTTCGAGAGCAGCCGGCTGACTGTTATCTGGTATGTGCACGCACCACCAACCAGACTAGTTGGCCCAGTGTGCGCGCCAGCAGCCCATCCCGACCAAACTATCAACCGATAGAAAGTCAGTGGTCTGCGGGGCCTCTCATACACCAATAGCTACGAATTACACACTACATACCATGTTCCTACATACCTACTATATGAATGTACAATATACAGGTTTCTGGTAAGTAGGGGAGATTAGTCCAAAACCGGGTATGGGGCTAAAACCGGGACAAGGCTATAAAGCCTTTTACATGTTTCAAATTTAGGCACGCGTTCGCTAGCTGCTTTTGGCCACTCTGATCAGTTTGTCAACAAACTTTCAATGGCGTCGGTGCGTGCTCGACAACAATAAATAAGAAAAACGCTTTTATGGTCAATTGGTCTAATATTCTTTGGGATTAACAAGTGTATCTTTATACTCGCGAAGGAGCGATACATGGTGCAATGTCTTAAATGTAAGAACTGGGTCCATGAAGGCTGTACGGGTTGGGAACCCGAAGATCTTGATGAGTTTCATTTCCACCACTATTAAGGGCCAAAATTAGATATAAGATTTGGGTACACCCGGTTTTGGACAAGGGGTGGGGCAAAACCGTAAAAACATAACTTTTGTATATTGATTATTTTTTGTTATTTAGAATTAAGAATAAAGTGATCTCAAGTGCTAAATATGTGATTTATAAACTAAACTAAATATAGACTATTAAAATTGATTTAATTTTCTTCAAACTTGTGTTTTATTGAATTTTTGCCTTAGCGTCCCGGTTCTACCCCACTTTCCCATACTGCAGATAAATTAGTGGATAGGTACCAGCTTCATTTGAACAGTCAAGACATGATTACGTAATATTATACGAATATAATATGTTGGTGCTCACGTAATACGTACACGTACAAGTAAGCAAGAAAGAAAAAACATTTATTTCTACGCCCAAGCCGATGCACACTTTAAAATAAACAAACTTTCCAAGGTACATTTTAAATCCTTTCTAAAAAATATTACCTGTACTCTATGGTTATAGTCTATGGTGTGAACAAATCTATTTTCTGCAGGTAGTTTATATGGATCATTGGAACAACATAGAAGTAATATGTACCTGAACAACTTTATCAGATTATTAAGGTTACCTATCAAAATCTGAGCTAATATCTATTCAAAATAAAATGAATGTGTAAGAATTTGCGCGTCTCATGTGTGTAAAAATGCAGCATAATGTTGTGATTTGGGACGAACCTATGCCAACAGCGCTGATTTTCAGCAACAACCGTCGAAATTCCCAAGTATCGAAATTCAGTTGATTTTCGGCCTAAATACTGACTGAATTTATGAAATATTTTATTTGCCAATGTATTCGTATGTTTGCGTTCGCAAATACTACATCAACAATATTTAAAGAATTCCATTACAATCATAATTTAATTTAAATTCCGCTACTTGTAAGTATATTATGGGGTTCCCCTTAGATCGAAACACTATTCTGCGAAAATTGTTACATCGGGGACTTTACATCGATGCCTTGATAATACGACGCCTTGTTTCTTCGGTGTTTCTTTCATCGAAGCTTTATTTGTTCGACGTTACGTTACTTCGAAAATGTTTCTTCGATGTTTCTTTCATCGAAGCTTTATTTGTTCGACGTAACGTTACTTCGAATACTATATCTGCGATTATATGTTAAACCGATAGTATGATATGATATATAACGGCTACACTATAAAATTGCGTTATTTAAGAAGAGGGAGACAAGACGAGAGTCAATTATAATACTTTGAGGGGCTGACTTTTTGTTTCTTTGTCTCAAAATGTATCTTACATTTTTTATATAATTTTCCTTACCTTTTATATGAGTTTTAGAGAAAATTATTTTACTATAATGCTGATCGAGAAGACATTATTTGATTATTAAAAGATTGTATTAGAAAAATGTTGTCTATTGATTCTCATCGCAATTTTCGATGTAACGCATTTCGCAGCCAAATGTGTTGCTAAATATTTTCGAAGTAACGTTACATCGAACAAACAAACTTCGAAGAAACGTTTCATCGAACAAACAAACTTCGAAGAATCGATGTTTCAAATTAAGGTGTTCGGTATATAGAATCATCGAACAAAAAAGGTGTCGCAGAAATAAGGCGTCGCATTATCAAAGCTTCGATGTATAGTCACCGATGTAAAATTTTCGCAGAATAGTGTTTCGATCTAACCCATTCATTTTCAATACACAATCACTCCCTTGTAAATCTGTCAAAGAACTATCCATATTTTGGTTGAACAGATGGCTGTTGAACAAATGTCTTCTCTACGCAGATGATCAAGTTTTGCTTGCATCACCGGTGGAAGAGTTGCAGGACATAGAGGACGCCGTAGAAGGACATTTTGTTATTGGTGATGTTATTCAAAAAGACAGGTGCGTAGTACTCTCAACCGGCGTGCGTGTACGAAAAGATGTATGAAGGTGGACGAAGTGAAAGGAGTAAGTATGTAAGGATCGTAGCATGTAGCGTTCTGCAGTTTCTGCTCACCCCCATGGGAATAAGGCGTGAGTTTATGTATATGTGTGATTACATTGGGACATTATCTAGCTATGATTGATAAACAAAAATAACTATCATTTCAAACAAATATTATTTACATCCGGATGTTTCATTGTCCAGAGTATGGCATGCATGTACATTAAAAGCCAAAGTGCCTACTAATCCGTCTGTAAGCCGCCATCATTCACTGGCTTCTCCTAATGAATATATTAGGTAAGTACTACATATACAGTTATTCGCGAAATGCATTTAGCGATGTTATAAAACAAATGTTAGAAGAAACACTTGAATCTTTATACATTTCACTTACCAAGTTATTGTATGATTCTTTTAGCATAATGCTATGTGTATTGAACAACACTAAAATATTGAAATTCTTCTTGTAAAATACCCTTAGTTTTTAAAATACTTACATATTTTTGCCCCTGTCTGAACGATAATGAATGAATTAACAGAAATATTTTTAAATCAGTTTTATTTGTTAATTAACATTTATATGCAAACTCAGAACAATTCAGTTTTCATTAGGATAATTTCCGTTTTGAATTATTTTAGTTACAAGTTAAATAGTACCATTTAAAACTAAAGAAATACCATTTTATACTACGTAGTTGAACGTTACTGGATAGCATTTTACAAATAACTTTAAAATGCTTGTTTATGTAAGTACCTACTTAGAAAGTCTTCAGTGCGGATTCCAATTATTGACGTTGACTATTCGACACTGTTTCCTCGAATGTTGATTACATCGGTATGTTAATTAATCGATGGTTTCTTATACCAACCAATTATAGCGGCTTGCTACATGCCTACGCGTAGGTGCTCATTGTGTTGCTCTGCATCGGTGCCACTGCGGCGAAGCTGTCGACGGCCTCGGACACCATGGCCTGTCTTGCTGCAGGAGTGCAGGTCGCATAGCACGGCACGCGAACCTAAATGACTTAATCCGTCGCGCTCTTGTCACCGCCGGCGTGCCAGCTGTATTAGAACCTAATGGCTTGGTACGCGACGATGGCAAGAGACCTGACGGTATGTCGTTATTGCCATGGAAGATGGGTAGGCCTCTGGTGTGGGACGCGACTTGTGTCGACACCCTTGCTCCATCCCATCTTCCTAGCTCGGCGGGCTGTGCTGGCGCTGCCGCTGCGGCTGCGGAGACCCTCAAACGGCGCAAATATAGTAACATCATAGGAAATTATGACTTTGAGCCGTTTGGGGTGGAAACGCTCGGGTCATGGGGTCCGAGTGCGCGTCTTCTTTTTAAGGAAATAGGAAGACGACTGGTCGACACTTCACGTGACCAGAGGGCTGGCTTGTTTTTCGGCCAGAGAATTAGCGTTGCCATACAACGTGGCAACGCTGCCAGCCTTCTGGGCACGTTACCAGTGGAGGCCGAGGCGGAGGAATACTTTGATGCAATCTTTTAGTTTATATTGATAGTTTAGTCTACGTTTTTACTTTAGATTTAGTTTAGATTTATATTATACTAGTTTAGGTTAAAAAATGTATGTTTGTAAATGAAGTGACCATATAGATAAATAAATAGTTATTTAACTGACATGATCACAAATTGTTACTTACTAAGAATAAAATTATTATAGTGATATAGGTACATTCGTGGAAAGAAAATGTTAAGCACTTTTCAAATACTTACTTTCTTTTGACGCATTTCGGGCACTTGTTAATATTTCATCATTTCTAAAGCCGGGTCCGCAGCGCCAAATTTCTAACAAAACATGTTATCAAACCAAGGTAGCAAAATATGTTAGCAAAACAGCCAGTCCGCTGCGCCTTTATCAAAACCACTGATGGCGTCTTCCTCTAGTGAGCGCTCACTCACTAGAGGAAGACGCCAACACAAAATGCGTCACTTCCCCTCCCCGCAGCCGAAAGCGGGGATGTTATCCATTCGTCTCGGCAAACATGTTATTGTGTTTTTGCTAACAAAACTGTTAGGCTACGCCCCTATTCGGTTAGCAAACAATGTTATCCTGTAGCGAACCCGGCTTAAGGATGTCAATAACAATCAATCAATAAAAAAAATTTTAGATACTTAACTTACAGTGTACAAGCAAATATATATTTAAGGTGCTTCAAAACTTATCGTTCCGCGAGTTAAAGTACATTCGCAGAATGAGAGGTGAAGCACCTAAGTTTTATTTTTGCTCTACTTCGAAAGAAATATCGACAGCTTGTTTCTCAGAAGCTTCTTACTTTTACTTTTTTCTTGCCTTTTTCGTTTGTTTTCAACCGTGTAGAGTGATTGTGTCTGAGACCTCTGGTGGGGCCAAAGATTTGTTCGACGACGAGCGATGCGGGTAGGTGGAGCATAGGTTTTTTGAGACCAATCGGCGCCGCGACGCTTTGCTTTTTCGACAACTTTTTTCTTTGATGGTATGTTACATCGAAGGTTTTAAGGCTCCTACACACAATGCCTTGCATTGCTGCGCGGCTTGCCGGCGGGTATTTAACCAGGCTGCCGGGTATAAAGGCGTCACCAAAGCCGCGCCGGCCCGGCGGTTTTACCCGGCGGGTTATTGCTGCCAACTAACGCGAACTAAACGAGCGAACATGGCGCAAAACAAGCCCAAGGGTAAAGCCGTCGGGCCGGCTTTGGTGTGTAGAGGCCTTTACACCCGCGTGGCAATAAGCCGGTGGCAAAGCCGGCAGTATGAGTGTAGAAACCATTATATTGATTTCTTTCGGTTCTGGAGCTCGCCGGCCGGTACTCTGGCAAACTCGCCTCGCTCGCTCGGCTCGTGCACCTCGGTTGCATTTCAATGTGTTGAATAATTTTCGTCAATATAATGATTTTCACGTGTTGAAACGTAACGAAACGATATCGAAAGGATACGGGGGACTTCTACAAAAAAATCTACCAAGTTAATCTAAAATCACCTATTTATAAATATGTTGGTACCTACTAATAAATAATATTAAAACTATTAACTTTAGCAACAAGAATATTATTATTAGTGCGAAAATAGTAACTATTTCTATCTACAAAAGAATGAATATAAAATAGTTATCTTTATATCTGTACCCCATATGAAATTCTTAAATTAAATCAGTTTGATAAACTTCCACTCTATTCGACTTGGATATTTTTATCGACATCTATTTTCTTTAAAAAAACGTACTGGTAAAATGCAGCTGCCAGACCACTGCCCACGAAAGGCCCAACCCAGTATACCCAATGTTGGGTCCAGTGGCCGGTCCAAATAGCAGGTCTTGGAGATCTGGCCGGGTTCATACTCGCACCAGTCAGTGGCTCCGCCACGAGAGAAAGCCCAACAATTGTCAAACCAAACTTTATTGGAGTGCTGTCTTGTTTGTCCTTGTTTATTGGATCCCACACACTAACACACACAAAAGAAAGTGCTGCTGTAATAGTTATTTCTATTCCCAATGTTTGAGTAACGATCTGGCCCGGATATGGTGCCGTCACACACACTCCACCCTCCACTAAGTCAATCGGAGATAATGAAAACAAGATTCCATAACCCAGTACAGCTCCAGCGCATTCAACTATCGTGTATACGATTCCCAAACCAATGGAAGTACTTCCCCAGATGACAGATGCTAATGTCACCGCCGGATTCATCAATGCTCCAGATATATGACCAAATATTTGAATATTGAACAGGACTACAGTACCAAAACCAAACGGCCCGTATATGCTCGTGTCAATACCTTTGGCGGGTACACATGACATGCAACCGAATAATACGAGCATCAGCGTTGAAAGGAAGTCTGATAAGATTCCTCGCCATTTAGTTCTGCACCAAGTAGATAGAGAGAAACCTAAAGGTCTCGGTTGGCCTTGCATTATCTTAACTTCTATGACTCTATTTAGAATTTGAGGATTCGGTGGCATTGTCATGTCAAGTGATCATTGTAGACTTTTTTCAAAAATAATCTATTCCAGTCATGTTAATCGAATATTTCTTATGAGTTCCTGTATAATACGCAGGCCAATTATTGCAACTTTTACTTTGGCGTATTAATTCTTTACCCTGGGTAATTCATCAACTCGTCCTACATGCCTACGGCCCATTTAGGACGACTTGCAGAAAATCAAAATAAATAATATTTTCATTCTGTAACTCGTCCCACGTTTCTTTTTGTGTGGAACTTTAAACTTTATCGACATTTGGTACAGTTAGTAAGACAAGATTTAACAACATTTTTTAAGAATATGTATGGTATCCACTGTTTTTGTTAGTGGATGTCCTTTTTTTTTCACCTGTAAAATATGAATTACATTAAAGAACAATTAATAAATGAGTGCGTCTGCATTTGTTTTATGATTAAGTGGGTATTACACCTAAAAAATCAGTTAAATGTGAGCTAGAAATATGAAATTGACGTATTCAATAATCTTGCCATTATCACTATTGATATGTGGTAAAATGCAAATGTTAGCCATTAAAAAGTTTAGAAACCGAATTAGTAGTTAAGGATAGTTTGGTGATATACCTCCGTAAACTTATACCTAATATTACAGAAATTCTGTGGAAGTAGCTGTAAACCTTTTAGATACAACACAAAAAAGGTGCAGCACAGAAGCACTCATAAGACCCACTCAAGATTTTATCTTAAGTGATGCACATACAAATAAGGAAAAAAAAAAGAATACTCATACTGCTTTTGTTTTACATCCGTTATCTGTTGTTATGGCATTCTGAATTTATTTATGTATATAGCTTTGCCCCCAAGTTATGCTCGAAGCTGTAAAAATATGCGAAACTCCATCAACCTTGTTATATTAAGGCTTGGCGATAACAATCTTGCTAACACTTTGCTAGTCATGTATATGGGGAAATACGATTATTTTCTTGACTTTGGATGACTTGTTTGGCATTTGGTTAGATCGCGGGCCGGAAAATAAACTTAAGACACAGTATATAATATATCAAATAAAGCAGTACTTCAACACTACAAACGTCCGATTTGAAACACTCACACAGTTACGCACTGCAACAAGACTAATAAGATATTATCGGAATACAGTTCCATACAAAGAGTGCATTATACTCAGTATACAGTGCGTGTCTGTGCGACTGTGTCAATTCAGGCGATGCGTTAAGCTTGTATGTCTACTGTGCTTTAGATGACGATGCAGGCATAATTGTATTAATAGGTACCTACATAGAATTTGCAAAGGCCAGGAGTTCTAAGAAATAGATCTGTCTATGCGAGCTCTGAAATCTTGTTACACAAATACCTACGGATTTCGTTCCGAGAAACCTGAAAGTCTGACAACCGGATACCATGATTGGTCTGTGGAGTCTGTATGCAATCGCTCCGTATGAAATACTTGAATTCAACCGCGTTAGCCGCCTGATTCATTACTGTTCGATTCGTCAGTTGTTTAACGATTCGATAAACTATTTATTTTCCTCTCGTTACGAGAATCGTCGACAGAACGTGGTAATGGAGGATTTACACGGGTCGATTTTAGCCGTGCGGCAAGTCACCAGTCGCATCGCTTGTAAAAATCGAATCGCCACCCCATTTACACCGGTCGATAAAAATCGCATGCGACTTGTTCATTTCTAGCGGAACAACACAGCGCAAAACACACCTCATGCGGCGGGCGATCGCCTGCAACTGACCATTCACACGGTCGATTTTAGTCACTCGCTGCATTCAGCTTGTCGCCGCACGGCAGATGTCGGATGGCACTTTGGGGCTTGCGATTTTAGTCACTTGCGGCCTAGTCGAATTGTCATTTAGACGGTCGATTTTCGCCGTTTGGGCTAGCCGGGCGATGAAAATTGACCCGTGTAAATCCCCTATAACACACCGAATCGGTCAATAACTGCTTACCAAAAAGATTCTGAATCTGGCTGGTTTGACTTATGGCCGATCCTAACTTACTTGGAAAAAAGATATGATGCAGATGAAGACCTGACAAAAGCTTTCTTGCTAATTGTGTTCAGGTTTGAGAAGCAAAGTACTGGTAAATTCGACCAAGCGTTCGTACCTGTTGCATGTTACCCCTCGTTTACGGCAAGGTATAAAACATGTTATTCTACATGTTTCTGACAATGTTTTCCTTTATAGTTTACACTCAAAACAAGAATATTTGTATGCAGGAAACATATTTATTAGACTGGCGATACAATTGTTATAACATTAAATGTTTTTGAAAAGTCTTTTACAAGTTTTGTTGTGCTGCCTAGCCTTTTTCTAACTACGTTGGGGTCAGCTTTCAGTATTTTACACGGAGCGACTGTTATCAGATCCCCGTAACCCAGTTATTGGGCGATGCCGATATCCTAAGGTTAGGCTGGTTGTCAGACTTTAAAGCTTCTGATTACCCATAACGATAGTCATGACTGGGCACTCCCTTACAGTCATTCGTATTACACCCGGGACCGTCGGTTTAACGTGCTCTCCGAGGCACGAAGGGGTCTCCATGTGTAACGAACGATCACCCATCCAAGGACTGACCGCGGCAAGCGTAGCTCAATCATATGATTCGCGCGATTAGTAATTAGTCAAGGACCCCATATAAGTTTTGTATAATATAAAATAAGTAGGTATAAACGAGAAGGGACCATAGGCAACTGTTACATATTCATAAACAAATAATATTCATATGTCAATAACGAATACAAATAAGATAAACAAGAAACTAAACCAATACACCAAAGTATTTCAAATAGAAAGTTCTTGCTTACTATAGATCAGAAGTGGTTTGCCATGGTAACCCGTTCGGAGTATCCACAGTGATTGTGTAACTTCATCCTCAACAAGGCGGTTCCCGGCTTATTGATACTTACTTACTGTTTTACTGCTTACGAAGAGTAATACCTCATAAAATAGGGATACCTTCTTTTCGCATAATATTCTTTGTCCTAATATACTTCAGCATAACAATTTTGGCACAATTTGTTTTGGCATAATAATACTTCGGCATAATTTTTTTAGGCATACATTTTATGTTGGCATAATCATCTTAAAGACTAATTTGTTTTGGCATAAATTTGATTCGCATAACGTTAGTAGGCCTAATGACTATTAGCATAACGTTAGTTATGATAATCAGAAATGTTTTTACCATTGTCTAATAATCTAGTCGCAGGCGCACCCCGACACGGATAGGTTAGGTTCGAAGGGGATGATGGGGGCTAGAGTGAGCGAGCGAAGCGAGCGAACGAAGCCCCCGTCATCCCCTTCGTGTTAGGTTACTTTAAACCCTGCAGACAGAAATAGGAGCCCCGCCCAGCGGGGCTCCGTCGACTCTGCTTTCGAACCTCAACCTTACAAACATCCCCTTAAGTTTTTATTGTGAAAATGAAAGTAGGTGACGAATAATCGTCTCATGAAGAGGCCTTGAAGGTGTATAAAAACAATTTATCCAGTAGTCCATTTTGACCTTTAAACGATTTGGTCAATAGTGTAATAAACAATTTAAACATTGATATTCCAGACTTTGGTCAGCTGAACTTTTGATCAAATGACCATCGTTATTTTAAACTTTGTTGATTTGTACGTTGTTCTTTTGAAATTTGCTCAGGAAAGTTTTGATTTTCTAATATGCAACCGTTAATAATTATTTCATTGTTATACCTATAAAAATATGTTATAATATCATTATGCGTAAATAAATTTATGCTTTAGGATATTATGCTTAAAAAAGTTATGCTTTAGAACTTTATGCTTAATAAATTTTTGATTTAGAATATTATGCTTAATCTCAGATTATAAAACAAAAGGCAGATAGACTGTACTGAACCATAATGTGAGGCACGTCTGTAGACATGTGTGCGTGACAGCACTATAAAAACACGTTGCCTCTTTGTGCGTGTACGGTTGCCATGATAATGACAAAATTCCCATAATATTTCATTATATTAAATAAACAATTTACTGTCTCCGAAAAATGCAGATACATACAGAGTTATACATAATTATGTAAATAAAGTGAATCTCTGCCGTTGAGTCAGATTGTATTTTAATGCAAGTACCTACTTTAGAAATTTACTAATCTCAGATTACAGAATAGAAGATGATAAATAGAAATATTTTGTGGATTTATGGCAGTCATTTAGTATAGTTGTGAATGGTTGTAATTATGTTTTTGATAGCTATATTTACTTTATGTTGGCAAATCGACTGACGTACATGATTATTATTAGAGACAGACAATACATTAAGTAGTTTTAGTTACGAAGACACATACAAACGGACACACATACCTACAAACATACCAACCAAAAAACGCGATAAATAAAACACTATAATCGAAATAAATATTTTTGTAAATCGTTATTCCTGTATTCTTTACTTATTTCCTAACTTAGGGGGTAAATGGTTTCAATATAAACAAGCAACACCGAATGATTTTTGTTAAGGTTTTGTGTTCCAAGATGTCACTAATAATAATCACGTAAAATAATATCCAAATAGATAAATAATCAATAAAACCTATGAAAAGATACTCCATCTTCTTTATTTTGTTTTTAGGAACAGTTTTTGCATTGTTTATAAACGCAAGATGGCATTACTATCATAAATATTAAAATTATCGATGACGTCCTAACAATGCGGCGCTTCGTGTCATACTGACTCGAGATTGTATTCGCTTTTGAATTTGTATTTGCTTTTTTGGCCGCACTCACGTTGTTCCTGTCACTCTATCTGCCTTCTGTTTTATAATCTGAGTGCTTAATCATTATTATGGTTAGAGAAATTATGCTTAAAAAAATTATGCGTAAGCTGTTATGCGTAATTATATTATGCGAAAATATAATTATGCCAAACAAAATTATGCTAAGTTATATTAGGTCTTAAAATTTTATGCAAATGGATAGGGAACCCATAAAATAAAAGGTTTTTCGCAAAATATATTAACAATCCTCCAGTACGTTTATTTATATTTCAACGATAGTTGTCATAATGACAATGACATATAAAAGGATTTTCAAAAAGGTATTTGAAAAAGTAAGGTACCGCAATGATATGACCTCATTAGTCCAGGCGGAAAGTGCGGCTGTGTCGGCTTAGATCTCAGGCTGCAGACACACTGAGCGTATCTTGCGTAGCTCAGAATTCGTTGCGTTACGCTTATGGATCGTGCTACATACAAATCGTCACTCGGGAGTGAAAACCTCGGGAATGCAATTTGGTAATTTTTATTTTATCACGACTTATAGGGACTATATTCTATAAGAGAGCCGCTCTTTGTGAAATTAATTTGTAGGCACTGAAACTAGTCTTTATTGGGTATATAAAATTCGCAATACATAAATATTTTAGCTAGCTTTTATAACTGGCTTTTGCCCGCGACTTATTCCGCGTGAAAGCCCACAGGATCCGTCCAAATGCACGCCCGAGATTTTCAATCCCGTGCGATGAAATTTTCCTGCGCACCTCACCACGCATGCATATGGTACATCGTTACGCTGAGATTAATAAGGCCTAGAAGTTTCGCACGCATCTTGCATTCGAACGATATAAATTATATTCAGCGGATTTTCAGCGGCGATAGCCACAGTTAGCCTATTTTGCGTCTCGTCTCTTGTGCAGTACGCGGCGCAAGATTTGCTAAATATGTTTTTGCCCATAGTGTATGTGTTACGATTTTGTAATAAAAGCTTCGTTCCTATGTTTTTTTAGCCACATAGGGTAGCGTTTGATCCATCACTCATCACTTTGTAAATTATAGCTCAAATTTATAAACATCGAAAATTGTCGTACTAATTTTTAGTATTTATTATTATAGGAGGGGAATGAAACTCATATCATTCGAAAGGTACTGTGTCATAGATGTGCACAAAAATAAAACATTTCTGTGACAAAACATCAGAAGTCCGCACTCGGGGTTTGCCAGCGAGCCATGGAGCGCAGTGTCTTAGGATTCCGGTTATCAGATCGTATAAGGAATAGTGTACCTACTCCAATCCAAAACTCAGATCGCCGATGGTCAGAAAGCCGCAAGCTTAAAATGGAACTGGGCTGGTCACATCAGTCGCATGTCGGACGAGCTGTGAGCAAAACTCACCACTGAGTGTAGCCCACATAACGTTAGACGACGTCGCGGCAGGCCCAGAAGAAGATGGCGGAACGAGTCACTTATTGGAAGGATTGGCCGCAGAAATCATTAAATCGAGAGGAGTGGAAGGAGGGCAGGGAGGCCTTTGCCCTGCAGTGGGATGACCACGGCTAAATAATAATAAAATTGTGTATGATGCTGTCAAGACAATTAAAATAATGGTCGCATTTCGACCACAAGCGATACTAGAAATCATTAATCTACAAACGTGGTTAATTTAGTTCATTTTCCTTTACAAATAGATTTACCATTACACTGCAAAGTTTAAAATTGTCATCGAACTTATCATATTATGATGTCATATGATGGAATAGTAGATAAAATAATAATCTCTAATCTACAAAAGCCATTAATTTACTGTATTTTCCTATACAATTGATTTAGTAGTCTTACACTGCAAATTTTATAATTGTCATCGAACTTATGACATCATCACCATCATATTGATGGAGCAGTAGATAAAAATAAAATTTCTAATGCTTGTCTGATAGACTAGATGATGTAAGGAGATACTCTACCGAACATAAAAACTTTATACAATACGGCCGACTTATCTTGGCGAGTCTGAAGTTAGCTGATTAGCTGCGCAGTACACAAACTCGTTTCTAAAAGATTCATTGCGCAGCCAAACAACTAACTACAGACTCGACAAGTCAATCGGCCGTATTGTACAAGGCATAATAATAGACAACGAACCTTCTACCAGGATAAAAAAAACTATATTGTAACCAGCATCCTAATTGCGCCAAACACTCGTAATCAGGCTTTGATTTTGACAGGTCAATAATTTCCATAGCAACGTATGTATTGATAATTTGACTTCTCCATGACTATGTACCACGCAATGAATATTGTTGTATTGTCAAAATAAAAGCTATTGAAATTACGAATACGATACGCAATTCGGATGCTGGATCAATGTATCCTTCATCGCCTTTATCGTACTTAAAAGTATTACCTACTACAAAGTTTTTACTTAGCTCAAATACCTCCCCGTAAAGGGCACTGTCCCTCGTGTACCATCTTCTGTAAACACGACCGCAATACATATTTATTAGTAGAGATAGGGGCAAAGTCCGTGGAAATCATAAAAATATAATAGTAGTACATTTCGCTTCACCAATCACATAGGGACAAGAATGTTTATTTATTTATGACGAACTTTCCTTAAGTAGTTGTTAGATGAAAACATCGTATCAGCCGGGCCATAATAAGTCCATTACTGTCCCACTGAATAAGCACGAGCCTCTTCCTAAAATTCCTACTCTTCCATAATGAGGAGGATTTTTGTTTAAGTCCACCATGCTTGCCTGGTCCGGGCAGACTATACACACCATTGAGATGTAGTTTTTTTATAACCCTCTTGGCTCTTAGGTGTATAGGTTTCCTTATGATTTTTTCGTGTGTCAAATGTCAATCAAATTCTGATCTTAACATTTATTTATTTACTAGATGTCGCCCGCAGCTTCGCCTGCGTGAATGTCGTTTATAGGTTCGCGCACATTATGTCGGGCCGCAGCGGGGTGGAACGGGCCGCAGCGGGGAGGAGCGGGCCGCAGCGGGACGGAGCGGGCCGCAGCGCAGCGCAAAATGCTTACTTTGCACACATTAGTGACGGGCCGGGTCGCAGCGCATTGACGGATTTTGAGTACAGTGTACTGCCCTGCCAGACTTGCAAATCATATAGCTCTTTGTATCCATGAACTAAATTAATCAAAAGCTCTTCATCCATTCTTGTGAACACCACAGAAGCATGCAAATACCAAAAAAAAAACGCAAATATCGTAAAATGAACACGTACGCGCGTGCACTCCAATCCGCTAGCTATAGCACACTGTCGGGACGCAGCGGGGCGCTATGCGGATATGCGGCTCGCTGCGCCCCGGCATAGTGTGCGATAGTTCATATAAAATACATACGAGCGATTTGAGCGGATTTTTGCGCTGCGACACGACCCGCTGCGGCTCGACATAATATGCGCGGACCATGTCGCGTAGATATTTCGCGGTTTTCGGGCTAAAAGTAGCATAGGTCCTTCTTAGGGTTCCAGTCTATCTCTGTATCAAGTTTCATCAAAATAGGTTCAGCGGTTTAGGCGTGAAAGCGTAACAGACAGACTGAGTTACTTCCGCATTTATAATATTAGTAGGAATTTAATAGTTCTACCAACAATTGTTTACACTTACATCTCGCAAAAGGAGAATCATGCACATAAAATATTATACAGTGGAACAATTACTTAAAGGTTAACACCACATAAACAAAATTATGTTAATTGTAAGCTTAGTACATGTAAAATTTACAAGTAACGTAAAAAAAGTAAATGTAAATTCGTTGAACTAAAGCAAATCAGATAAACATTTCAAAATGTAAGTACTTGGAGAATTAGCTCCTAAAACTGTACTTCTCTGTGGAGGACAAAGTGGAGTGACAGGTCGACGTAGAACTCTCGCTGGAGCAAGAAGTTAATGAGTGCAAGCAATGGTGAGCAGTCAATATTCCCTTTCAAGATTTTACAAGCAAACATTGCGTCGTTTAAACGTCTTCGTTTGTCTAAGATGTATATTTTGAAGTGCTTTAATGTATTTCTGTAGGAGGGTGTGTTTTTAGCTATACCACATGAATTCGTGCCGTATGGTGCCGGACGTAAAGAATAACACTACACTACTCTTCCCATGGGTGTCGTAAAAGGCGACTAAGGGATTCACTAGAGGATGGACAGCAGTGTTCTCTGTGTACTTTAACAACCATACTGCGATCGCCAACCCGCCTGCCAAGCGTGGCGAATCCCCCCCAACATGGAGTACAGGACAGGTGGATGTGGCGATGCTTGGGGGAGGCCTATGTCCAGCAGTGGCCGTCTTTCGGCTGAATGATGATGATGATGACATGAATTCGAAAAGACAGAGGTGCGAGTCGGGATGGAACTGAGGGTCTTCTACGTGGAAATCAAGCGTACAGTCACTATGCTATGCTTTTCATCAGCCTAGCATTTTTCAAACTGTATTGGTTTCAGCCAGCTTTCATTCTACCGAACTGTGACTGCATTTCAGTATTGTACACGAAGCGACTAGCGCCCGACCTGCCGGAAACCATGAATATAAAATAAAATCACTGGTATTAGTCTAGTCAAAGGTTGTCCCAGATTGCGTTACAAGGTTTCGGTCTCCGCTTTCAGCATTCAGTCAGAATTTATATTTAAAAATAGCTGTGACTACGGCATAGCCTCGGTGATTAAAAAAAATACTTTACATTTTTCTTTTTCGGGTTTCCTCTTTTCTGTGAAACTCTGTTCTGTTAATTAGCCGTGAAAAAGTTTAGTAGATAGAAAAACTATTTTTCACAAAAAAAAACTTGGAATATCGGGTCATTTTCGTCATAAGCTTAAATCTAGTTTTTGTCTCTGATAACTGCATGACATCGCTCTCATGTAAAGTTTTAGAGGATAAATATTATGCTGCTATAGTATATCTGCCAAGTTTTTTCTCATCTATGTTGGAGTCAGCTCAGGAGCGAATCAGATTTCTCCAATCCAATTAGGTACTGGACAATGCAGATATCGTAAGTAGATCGGTTTTCAGACTTTCGGGCTTCTGACTACCCATAATGATTAACATGCTCTCCGAACCACGGAGGCGTCTCGAAACATGCCGTAACAAATATGAAAATCTATCCACCCTAAAAAACATCCAAAAGTGCACATTTTATATAAATCGGCTATACTTGACTGTTACGAGTATCTGTAGGTACATTAAGTAGCTGATTGCGAGAAGATTAACTTGTCAGCTTGTATCCCCAGAGAGGGCTGCGATAAATCGTGTGTTAAAAATCTAGCCGTGAGAGTAGCAAAAACGTGGGCGCATCTAATCCGAGCCATTAACTATAATCCGTGCTGGGAAAGTGGCGGCCTGATTAATTGCAGCCACCGACGTTCTACCACAAGGCTTAGAACTCGTCTATTAACCACTCCTACGAATTGAACCGCTAATTCAGGATCCGAAATCGTTTTAATGTAATATATTTCTTTATGCTCGTCACACTCAAATTTTCAAAGCGATGGTGTGAAGACAAAGGATATGGTGCCGAAGAGACAGTCGCACACGTGCTCCTGGAATGCACAGGGGTCACCCAAATACGAGAAACAACCCTTGGCGCACCGAAATCACTCGCAAATGTTCTGAGCGGACTGAGAGCCCTAATCTGCTTCTGGAAAGAGGTGGGCTGGCTGGAATGATGGCCGCCATGGCCCACGTACAATGGTCCACTTAAAGGACTAAGTGCGGAAACCACATCTCCTAACATAGATAGACATAGATAGAACATAGAAGGATATGGTGTCATAATTCACCCAGATTTCGAATTGCAATCGATACAGTCAAACTGTGTGCACAAGAATTCACTAGAATTATCTAAATAATCGTACCCAAGTTGCAATATCCTAATCCGTGGGATATCGGAGCTATGGGCTCTCAAAGTATGCACAAAATCAACTTTTTGACTTGACATTTTCGACTGCTGTTCTGCAGACATGCTAAGATTGAAATAAATGAATACCTTGTAATAATACCTTCTATGACAATACAATACCATTAATGAGAACTACAACTATGTTAACTATAAATGAATACCTTGTAATAATACCTTCTATGACAATACAATACCATCAATGAGAACTACAACTATGTTTACTTATTATTGTTTTGTCAATTGTACATCGATATTGTCCTTAGTGTAACAACGTTAATAGCATCTATGACGTCGTTGGTACATAATACAATCGACAGCATGACTATTTTGGCACCACAGCTGTGAAAATCACAAGTCAAAACGTTCATTTTGTGCATACTTTAACAGCCCGTAGCTCCAATGTCCCACGGATTAGGATATTGCAACTTGAGTACGTTTAGTTAGATAGTTTTAAGGAATTCTTGTGCATACAGTTTGTCCGTATCGATTACGTTTCGATTTTGGGTTTTTGGTTTATACATTTTGGACCATGTCCTTTAGGGTTATTTGTTGCATTTTAAAGTGACAGTACAGAGTTGAAAAATCTTTGTTAGTTGGCCGACTGGTCATTCTTTCATGATAACTACTTGTACAGTGCCGCATCTGGTCAGGCTGGAAGTTGATGCAAACATATTTCACTAACCTATCAATAATATAGTCCGTAAAAAAGTGACCTATATTATGACATTTATCTATGTGTTCAATAATCTTGTCATTATCACTATTGACATGTGGTGAAATGTAAACGTCTGTGATTTTAATGATGAATTTATTTCCTGAATCAAGGATATTAGGTAATTTAATCAAGGATAAAGTTTGGACGCGATGATTATTAAACGATGTGATTCGCCCGAGAGATTACACACCCTCCCATCCCCACTGGTAGGTACCAAAGATCTGCGGGCATGCGTTCATGAAATAGCTGATGACCGGCCGACGGGGAAAAAAGTGTATCGAATACTTGTCAAGACAGATGTCAATATTTCATTATTTGCTCTAAAATATGTATCATGGCAGCACAACTGCGTGCTACTACAAGTAAAAGTAGGTGTAATCTCTCGGGCGAATCACATCGTTTAATAATCATCGAACTTCACTTACAGGCAAGTTCGTTTGATTTTTTATTATCACTATTAACATGTTGTGAAATGTAAATGTTAGCTATTGAAAAGTTTAGAGACTGAATTAGCTTAATGAGCAGTTAATGATAGGTTGGTGAAATACTCACTTAGAAAACATTAGGTTAACTACATTTTAAGTTAGTTTTCCAATCCCCTAAAAATCTATAATGTACAACAGACATATTTTCATTTCAAGTATACTAGCGTGTACACAAAAATCTCACAGTTCACATTTTGGCGGAGGTTGTGTAGCTTAATGCCGACATAATAAGCACACAAAACAAAGGCGAGCACCGAAACTGCAAGGAATTCCTCCCACGTTCGCGACATACGATGAAATCCACGACTAGACGGGTTTAAGCGGGCATATTTCGCTCAGTTGAGCCGAACTCAAACCTTATCATGGCCTTAGAGGCTTATGCTTTATTTGTTCTATCCTTAACTACTATCGTTATTTTATTCAGTTCAAAGACATGTTTTTCATCCTGCGTTTTTGATGAAAGTCACGGTAAGAAATTATTTACATAATTTATGACTAATGCATGGTTTATACAATGCTGCCGCGCTAACGAAGAATACAATAACTCGATTTTGAACGATTTTGTGTTATTTAAATATTCGGAATCAGCCAATCGAGATCTTTAATAGATCTCTCTCTAAGTAACTTTTTGGAATACTTCAGGAACTCGGTTTTTCAGTAAGCATGAATGCAAAACAGTTCAAAACTTAGAGCGCATTTTTTTCGGAAGCGGCAAAATCGAGTTATTGTATTCTTCGTGAGCGCGGCAGAATGGCAGTAACGTGGTAGTACAGTAACCCAGTCTAACGCTGACTTGATACTGGGCTCGTGTGGACACAAGTTTCAACCCAGTCCAGCGCTAACTTCGCGCTTGTAAGTCAGTCCAGTTGACTAGCCCCGTTCTGTTTTTCGGACCCACTAGCTTCTCTCATCAAAAATCTCTAGCAAACTGTCTTACTGATAGATCCCGTCCACATGGACTCAGTGACTGGCACCGAAATCCGAGTCACTGGGTCCAGTCACTGTCGTCATATAAACCAGCCGTAGCTCGTAGCAGTCACTACTATGACAGTTAGGGTCAAAATACCCTACCGATACTTGCTTCCGGGAGCCGGATTCGACTATCTGATCGGATTCATGAAATACACGTACGATTCTCGTACCCGATTTTTTCTGTACGATGACGCCCGGACGATGCTTACGATTCTGACATCCGATCCGATAGTCTGATCGTACGTGTAATTCATGTTCAAACAAATGTATGACGCGGAGGCCTTCAGATAGTCTGCTCAGACTATCGGAATCGACTATCGGAGGCAAGTATCGGACGTGTACTTGGGTTTTAACGAGTCTTCGGAAGTCTCTAGAAGGTAAGACAGAAGTGTCGGACAATGAGTTTATCGATGGTAGTTTAATAGGTCCCATATGGCGAGAGGATAGAAAACGTCTCAATGACAGTGCATCGGATAGAAAACGGAGAATTTTCTAAGAGGTAGGAAACATTTTGCTCAACACGACCACAAGATCTAGGTAGTCACGTTACTTACTCCTAGAGACATAAACTTTCTCGTAGATATAATAAACAAACACTAAGAACGGCTTCTAGTATGTAAAATTTTAGCGACAAGGCTAAGTTTCATGCGAACCGACAAGGCAACAATATTTTGTGAAACCTCGTTATTCTGAAATTAGATTACAGTAGCGGAGACTTTAACGGCGAAAATATAGTGACCTAGCCTCAGAGGAATTTATTTTTGAGCCGTGCTTGAGCATAGGCGAAGAACCTTATGGGACCATGAAAACAATCATGGTATATCGATTACGATATATCGTTAACCTAATACTATCCTAACTAATTATATATATATATATATATAATTAATTATATATATATTATAAATGCGAAAGTAAGTTTGTTTGTTTGTTACCTTTTCACGCCTAAACCACTGAATCGATCCTCCTGAAATTTTGCATATACTGCTGGCTGTTCCTCGTGGATTCATGCAGGACCAACGCCGGGCAACGGGGCACGAGTGCCTCTTCGTCAACTTGTGGAAACCTATAACACACACTTCATGGACATAGATATCTTCTCTCTCTCTAGTAAAAAATTTAAAACACTGGCTATAAATACTCTTTCACCACAATTTTAATCTATATTAACTTATTAACTGAAACTTGCATAAAATTTTCAATACATTTCTGTTCCGTATATATTCATTTATTAATCCGTGGACAATGGTGTGGGTTATATGTTTACCAATTTTTGTAACGACACATAGTTTTAAACTTGAACATGTAACTGTTTTTTTGTCCCTAATAAATAAAAATAAAATCAAATATACGTTTTCAGGTGTACAGAAACGGACATAGGTACCTTTCATCCCGAAAAAAAGAACTGTTCCCGAGAAAATCAACAATAATGTTCATAGATGGCGCCACGTGTCTTTCGAATCGTGATTGAATTATATTATAGAAACTTTAGAAGTGTGTTAAGAGTTGGTTGTAATTTCTAAATGATAGAATCAAGCGTTACCTTGCGGAAATCCATGACATACAAATATTTGCAAATACAATATCTAGCTTTAGCTTTAGTTGTTTGGTGGAATTAAAGCTAGATATTGTATTTGCATATTTGATATGACACGTTTGGTGCAGTGGCTGACCGATTGGCTTCTGCGCTACTAATATTTAAACAGACTCGGAACAACTATCTGTAGGCCATACAAATGTATGGCCTACAGATAGTTGTTCCGAGTCTGTTTTATAAAAAAAAAAAAACTTTTCGATAGACTGCCTCGATGGTTTAGTGATCAATTCAATTCAATTCAATTCAATTTATTTGCCATAAGCGTTGGTACAATTTTAGGTCTTAACTATATTACAGATCCATAACACTTAGTCATAATTATGTGACATGCAAACATTTGTGTTAACAATTAATATAAGTATCATTAATTTTTAAAATCGAAATATAATTAAAAATTCATTATTGATTTGTTATAATATTAAGTAAATACATCCTCAACATAAAAACCAAAGTATAGTATCAAAATTAACAATATTATTTCAGAGGTTACATAGACGAGTATTATTTATTCTTTAATCCTTTATCAAATAAGTCATTTACTGAGTAGAAGTTGTTTTCCCTTAACCATACTTTAAGACACCTTGTAAATCTATTAATTGGTAAGCTTTTAATATTATCAGGTATAGTATTAAATATGCGACCGCACATTGCATAGCTATTCTTACTATACAATGCTGTCCTTGGAATTATGGGCAAAACTATTCTATTCCTGTGTCTATTACTTTTTGGGAATCTTTCATGGGCTTTTTTAAATAACTCTGGATGCATTTTAACAAATTTAGCACATTCAAAGATGTACAGATTTGGGAGCGTTAGTATTTTGAACTTTTTGAAGAAAGGTTTGCAGGATTCCCATGGGCGTATTCCCGCTATTGCGCGGATACATTTTTTCTGTGCTATGAACGCTCTCTGACTTTCTGTTGAGTAACCCCAGGTGATCAGACCATATCTCAGCACAGAATCGACGTATCCATAGTATGCAGATAAAACGGTTTCTAGCGCTGATGTTTTTGCGAGTTCGTATAGAACGTGCACAAATTTATTTATTTTGTTGCAAACTTTATTGACGTGAGCCTTCCAGTTACAGTGTTTATCGATTGTTATACCGAGAAATGTCGTTTCGTCTACTTCTTTTAATTTAATTCCTCTATAATTGATGTCTAAAGTTTTATTTTCTCGTCCATATGTACTAAATTGAATGAAATTGGTTTTTGTGAGGTTTACACGTAGATTATTTTCGTCAAGCCATGATATTATCGATTCAATTGTATTATTTATGTCAGTTATATATTTATCAATGTCAGAATTATTTGATGTAATTATTAAAGATATGTCATCAGCGAATAGAAAGCAAGGGTTATTGGTAGCTTCGGGAAGGTCATTTATGTAAAGCAGAAACAATAGGGAACTGAGCACACCCCCTTGTGGCACACCAGCTTTGTTATGTTTGTATTTTGATCTGTATGATTTTAGTTCTAATTTACTGTCAATTTTTTCGATTTCCACACATTGCATTCTATTGTTTAAATAACTTTGTATCCATTGAAGTGCCGGGCCTCGTATCCCATACTTTTCTAGCTTGTCTAATAGCAGTTTATGTGATACGAAATCAAAGGCCTTCGACATGTCAAAATATATGCCTGTTGTCTCAAATCGCTTATCTAAATTAGTAACTATTGTGTGAATTAGGTTAAAACATGCTAATGTTGTGGATTTCCCCCTTTGAAAGCCGTATTGTTCTTCCCTTAGAATAGTATGTTTCTCGATGAATTGAGTCAGGCGTTTATGCATGGCAGTTTCAAATATTTTTGACATGACAGGTATAAGAGTAACAGGTCTGTAGTTATCTAGATCTTCCTTGTTACCTTTTTTGTGGAGCGGTTTGACAACCGACTGTTTGAGTAGTTTAGGAAAACACCCAGTTTCAAAGGAGAGATTTACTAGAAATGTTATTACTGGTGATAATTCCACTGAGCAAATTTTCAGAATTCTTGTAGCTAACTCATCATAGCCTACTGAGTTTGTGTTGTTCAGAGATAGAATAATTCTGTGTATTTCTTCGCATCCATATGGTTTTAGGAATATACTATCGCTAACCGACTGTTTAAGCCTAACACGAGTATTTTCACGGATATCATTAGTTAGGTTGATCCAGTAGTTATTAAACGCTTCAGCAATTTTATTCGGGCTATTAACTACGATGTCTTTGTTCCCAACTCTTTCTAATTGTTTGCTCTTAAAACCGACGGACTCCTTTTTTATCAGTTGCCACGCTGCCCTACATTTGTTTTTTGAGTTACTGATAAATTGATGATTAGCTCTTTTAATAGACCCATGTATGCAACGCAAGATCGCAAGATCGCAAGCGCGACTGTTGAGCGTGAGGCCCTGTGTGAGGTCGGGCATTGTTATTGGGTTTTTCCGTGTGGAATTGCTCAGTAGCAGCCCGGAGTCTAGATTTGTGCCCGGTTGGTGGCAATAGGCTCTCCCCCTATTATATGGGACTTCAAAATAACGGTGAAATGAGGGTGTACTTACTATACACCTCTGTCCAACCCTTAGGGGATTATAGGCGTGATGTTATGTTCAATTCGATATTTTTATATCTTTAATGCTATCAGCACTTTTTCGGTACGTGCACACTAACAATTCTGCAAGTAATAAAGAGATGATTACCAAGATAAGAATGACTATTATACATGGATTTGTTAAATTTTATTAGTCGATAGTGTCGATTGGTTTTGTCGTTAGATAAGAACGTGGAAAGTCCAAAATTGATAGTGATATGCTATGTCTAGACCAGTGTGCTTTCATGTTCATCTTGCGTCATCGTCTGAGGCATGTGTGAGGTATGTCCTAGCAGTGTGTGATGCAAATGCAAATTATGAAATCTTTGTTTTTAGTAGCATAATGTACGAACCTCGAGTAGCGAACACGTATTCTATTCTTTATCTATTGAACAAATAAACTCACATTTGGCACTAGCTTATAAACACTAGGATTCCCTGTATTGTGGAAGCTAGGCGAAACCACTACATATAAATACATATTATCAAAATACAATAATACAATACAATATAAAACTTACAACTAACATAAAAAATACTATACATACATCTGCCTAGCCTTTTCCCAACTATGTTGGGGTCGGCTTCCAGTCGAACCGGATGCAGCTGAATATCAGTATTTTACATGGAGCGACTGCCTATCAGACCTCCACAACCCAGTAACTGGGTAATACGATACTCTTGGTAAGACTGGTTGTCAGACTTTCTGGCTTCTGACCAACAGTAACGACTGTCAAAGATCTACGAATGACAGCCGGGACCAACGGCTTTACGTGCTTTCCGAGGCACGGAGGAAACTCGCTATGGTAAATGGTCACCCATCCACAGATCAACCTCGGCAAGCGTGGCTTAACCCGGAAGATCGGTCTATGCGGCTGTAATTATTTAGCCACGAGCTCCTCCATAAAATATATAAAAAAATACTATACATACACAATAAAATATAAACACTAATTCACACGAGGAGTCGGCGTCGTGTGTCGCACGGTGTCTGGTAGCTGGCCCCGAAATCGTCGGAACGCTACACCTCTCGGCCAAAATTCCTCCTTCATGAACGTCGACAGCTGTTCAGTCGGCACTCTCACCACAAAGGAATTGAAATTCACATTGTGGCGAGACTCCAACCGTTCGACCCTCAGGGTGGAATTGGTCTTCACCTGGATGTACTCTACAATCTCCTGGGCCTTTTTAGCGTAATGTAGCCGAGACGCGTATAGCAGCGTCGTTGGTACAGCAGGTCGCAGCAGGTGGTTCGGTCCGGACAGTGCGGTACCACACTGGTTCCGAGAAGTGTGCTTTCTCTTCTTCTTCTCGACTTTGATAAAGCCCTCCTTATCACACTTGTCCTTCTCGGCATGCGACTGACGTATCGTCTCTTGCAAGTATCGTAATGTATGAAGGGCTTAAGTATATTTTTTCCTACGTGGTTGACTATTGTTAGAACGTCCGCCTTCTATGTTCCCTGCGCACTCTGGGTGGTCAGCCTCGCTACCAACCTTGATGACTGTCTAATCTTTTCACCACAGCGTAAGCTATTCTCGTATAGCTTGTGCCATCACGAGGGTGTACAAGGTTAATCGGAAAGAGGGTACTAATCCGCAGGTCAGTTATAGTATCATTGATGACTGTTTTAAAGCAAGTGTTAATATTATAAAATTTTATCATTTTTATTTCCGTCCAAAACGACTTTACTTTTCAGTTTTTCTTCAAAAATTCTTCATCTCTTCTTTAGTTACGAATTCAGAAATGGAACTTCCAATCCGTAAGCCTAATATGACAAAAACCGTAAACAGAGAAAAAATTTGGCTAAAAATTTTGGCTCCTTTGCCCCCTAAAATTTGCCGTCCTAGGCTCCAGCCTTCAGCATGCTGGTAAATCCGCCCCTGCTCCAGCCGGTGCGTTGGATGTGGGAGACCTTCAACGTCCGCGAGTTGCGTAGTAGGTCACGACACGACCGTTGGACGCGTCCATAGTTTGGGCTTAAATTGATCGATTGTGTCGACTTGCGACTAAACAACTTTTATTTATCGTGGGTTATCTGCAGACTCCATTTTTGTCGATTAACAATATCGATTATCGTAATTAAGTAAATCTGTAGGCATCTAAAAAACTGCGTACTTATACGAATGCTATTTACTTATTTGCTAAACAAACTACTACTGTTGACTTGCTACACATTTCAGACAATGAAGTACTAAATATAAATGACACTTTATCAAAAAGTAAACATGCAGTTATCAGATAATTAACAACTGAACTTAGGGACCATCTCCACGAGCGAGTGAATCGCGGCGATATTCTCGCCGTGCCATCAAATTCAATACTAACTATCGCCGCGATAAAAACGCCGTGTGGAGACACGTTCTAAGAGAGTGTATAGAAATACGTGGCACGACGATTATATCGCCGCGATTCTCTCGCTCGTGGAGACGGCCCCTTAGCTATATTGGTTTTTAATAACTTTTAAAATAACATTTAATGCTAACCACAATTTGTTTAGAAACCTAATAAGCCTACTGATTGGACAAAACCCATACAAGTACAACAGTTTAGGTGATCGAGTAAGGGCTCATTCACACGGGTTCCGTCATTGACGATTCGTCATAAAACACGACACGTCATGACGGATGGACGTTCACATTGCATACGGAATCGTGTTTTATCACGATTCGGCAAAATATCCGAATTGATGTTCACATTCGTTTCGTGATTCTTAGTCTTGGAGGAACTACCGAACACGACGGATCCGTCACAAAAAAATCACGATTCGTGTTTTTTGACCAACGTGTTTTTTAAAAGACGATACGTGATTTAAGACGTGTCTAACATTTTTCACGATTCGTGATGCGTGTGAACACGGTAATTTAAAAAGAAAAGCCGCCGTCAAAAAAAAATGAATCGTGAAAAAAGACGATTCGTCAAAAAAAACGAATCGTCTTCGTGTGAATGAGCAATAAAACACCCACACATAAAATAATCATACATAAAAGGTTTGATTCTGAAATCGCTACTTCTTGACATGGCGCCGTATTGTGAGGTTCCTTTCTCTGGACCCCTGACCACCGCGGCATCGGTAGCTTGGACCACATTCCCGAAGCTGATGATGATACAATATTTTTAATGTTTTTTAAAATTATGACTAAAGAAAATAAATACACAAAATAATTATAACATCGTACCGGGATATCGTTATTTTGTCGTAAGATATTTGAAGGCGGAAACATCGTCTAACTTCGTCGATCAACCGATTTTCGCGGAACCTATTTTGCGAGCCTCTAATCGAATTTCAATATCGTGTACGTAGATAAGATACTAATAGCAATGACAAAGCAGGCGTGCATGATACGGGGCTTTGAAAAACTACAATCTGATTTAAAACGCTCGCCTGAAACTTTTACAAAGTAAAGCATCTGCAACCACAATTCGTAAGTTTGTTTTAAAAGATACGGTGAAATACGAAAACATGCCAGTTTTTAGGATTCCGTATCCAAAGGGTAAAACGGGACCCTATATTACTAAGACTCCGCTGTCCGTCCGTCTGTCCGTCCGTCTGTAACCAGACTGTATCTCATGAACCGTGATAGTTAGACAGTTGAAACTTTCACAGATGATGTATTTCTGTTGCCGCTATAACAACAACATACATACATACTAAAAATCGGAATAAAACACATATTTAAGGGGGCTCCCATACAACAAACGTGATTTTTTTGCCGTTTTAACCGCTAGCGGCCCGCCCGACGATCCGGCTCGTCAGTGCCATTGTTTATCTATTGTGTCTATAATTACAGTACTTGATAAGTTAATAGATAATGGTACGGAACCCTTCGTGCGCGAGTCCAACTCGCACTTGGCCGGTTTATTTGCACACGTCACTATAGTAAACTAAAAATTTGAAAATTTATGATGATCGACGAAGGATGAGTACATAACAGTAATTTCGAAAATTGTAGAGACTGCTATTGAAAAAACGTAAACGACATCAAACACCGTAAAATACTATATCATCAATGTTTTTTTTTTTTTAAATAAGTATTTGATATTCTTTGTATGGTAACGATTTGCAGAAAAGCCGTAGGACTCACCTTATGTTGCAAAAGGATATTGATTTATCGACTACCCCTGTTTCATTGCGAGCGGTTCAGAAATGCGCTTTCAATATTAGTTCTTTATAAAAAACTAGCTGTTACCTTTACCGGCATGCGTTACAATGCACTTTTTCCTACTTACCACCTACTTACTACTTACCTACTACCGACCTTCAGAAACAAAATCAAAATAGTAACAAAAAGTTAAAACCATTTCCATGCATGCGGTAAACAAATGAAGAATATGGACGTACTGAGATGTTTTATTTTTTAAATTTCTAAATTTTCTTTCATAGGAACCTTCTCCTGATAATTACGAACACAACAAAAAAAATTAGCGACATCGGTCCAGCCGCTCACGCGTGATGCCGTGACCAAGGGAAATAGGGATTCATTTATATATACAGGGTGGAATCGTTAAGTGTCAACAGACGATTTTTTCGTCAACTTAAGAAATATTTAAAAAGTTAAAGCTATTATCAAAACTAGGCTACATGAAGAGTAAAATAATATAAATAATTTCAGGAAAAAGAAAAGGCTGATATCGAAAATTTTGTCTTTGGCTCCCTCCATACATTTAGTATGAGAATTTCTTTCAACTGATCATACCAACGTAATCTCTCTCTTCCTTACAATCCAATATGGCGGTGGAGATAGACTTACTCGACTTCGCTCTATCTTTGTCATCTGTATGATAAAACTTCATAATTACCAGATTCCTGACCAAAATACCTAAATCAATCCTGGGATTTCGAACAGGAGACAGTCAATTTTGTAGTTCTCGATTGCCTACATGCAATAGCTTATTATTTTCACGTCTAATAAATAATATTAATATTGCAACCAGTTTGTTTAACTAATGAAAATGTTCCTGGTACTAAAAATCCTCATGACGAACTTGTGGCTGTATAACAGAACACCTCTGCCTGCGCCTTAAGGGAATACGCATTAGGTGTATTTTTTATTAGTTAAATATGAATCAATAAGAAGAAAAAAAAATTGAATTTGGAACTTGTTATTTTTCGTTTTCAGCCAGTTCAATTGATTAAAATTTTAAATAATAAATGTTGCAGACTTTGTCAATAAGTACAAAAAAGAAATATTATCCATTGTTTTAATTGAGTTATCAATCCTGTCATTCAGTAATCAATTCAGCAAGAAAATTAAATGCGAAATAATTATAAGCGCCTTGAACATCTCATGAACAAAAATGTCATAGTAAATTTAAGGAAGTAGGTATAATCAAAATTCTCGATATATGGCGGTTATTTTTTCAAAAATATTTATGTTGTTTTAGTAAATAGGCGACCTAGTTTTGTTATTAGCCTTAAGTTTTGAAATATTTCATAAATTGTCGGAATAATCGCCTGTTGACACTTAACGATTCCACCCTGTATAGATTATAACTATGATACAAAGCCCTAACATTGAAATTTTATAGGTCAATAAAACGAGCGTGCATATTTCAATAAATAATTATCCTCGCGGTTAGTGCTAATAATTTAATTTTGATCGTGCATTTATTTATGTATCATGTCGACAAAAATCGTTCTATCGACTGGCATAACTCAGTTTTAAACTACTAGCAGGGTACTCGTATATAGTAATGTACGTTACAACACAACTAATAAGTTACATTGATGTACCTGATCGGACAGCAAATTGCAGTCACTCATTTTCGTGTCACTCAAACTTACTCGTATTGCGTCAGCGCAAAGGTAATTAGCTACTGCAGTACTAATAAACATTCGTGGTCTTGAAGTCGCAATCAGTTCGGAAGACATCGGGTCTACGAAGTTTGCCAATGTGTTAGGCCGACCGCACTTTGGATGCGAATTTGTATCGTACGTAAACGTATGAAGACGGGTCGTACGAATTGAGTGCGCACACTGAATAAGTTTTTCTCCGTCAAATAGGCAGTTTTATGTTTAACACACCAAAGTGTATTAAAAATACCAACAAGTTCAGATTGTTTTCGGACGTCGGAACTTCATGCACGTATACATATGACTAACTCCCATCCAGTCTGCGAGCTCCCGTAGTACTTGGAAGGTCGGGATTGTTCGCGCGTTCTCGTACGTATACGTACGAGTCAAATTCGTACGAAAACGCGTCCAAAGTGCGGCCGGCCTTACACCGTAACTTCATATGAAGCCACGAGCCAGAATTCCCGGAATGACACTGACGTACAAATCCTACAGAATAGGGTCGTTTTATACATGTGCTGTTATATCTAGGCAGATTCTGAGTCATGTCGAGTAGAGACACAGGTGCACGCACGCTTAGTAAGTATATCTCCAATCCACAGTGCGACGTCGGTGCTCCAATCTAATATACGTATGACGCAAGATGAATCCGCGAGTGGAATCTGTAAATCAATACAAGAATAGTTTCAAGCCGTAATAGAAACAATCACAAGTGTTGAAGGCAGTAGATATCATTACGTAATGTTAATTGAGGTGCATTAAAGAGCCTCCACGACAAGAGTGCACTCTAGACAGTCAGCCCCGCTATCAACATAGCCGACACGACAGAAAGATAGAAAAGATGTTATACGTATACACGGTTAGTCAGAAAGGGGGTACTAATCCGAAAGGGTGTTAAAGTACCCATAATAATGAGTAACTTTTGTTTTACTACTTTCCACAAAAGTCAATAGTTTAAGAGAAACAGCTGTTCAAAAATTACATAAAAAATATGCTAAAATCTATCTATTCTCAGCCATGATCAGCTGTGTTTATTATATTTTAGATTATATTTGGGGTCACGGATTAGAAGCTCTATTTTCTAAATTCGTAACTAAAACAAGGATCAAGAATTTTAGAAAAAACTAAAAATAATAATCATTTTGAAAGGAAATCAAAAAAAAAATCATTTGCTTTAGAGTCATCAGTGATATTTTAGGAAGCCCACGGATTATTAATCCCCTTCAGATTAACCTTGTATAAAATATACCTACACGCAACATAGTGTAAAGGAGAAAATAATGCAATGCCGGAGGAAGACAGGTAGCAAAATTGTGATTATACTTTAATTCAGAGCGTGAACTCGATACTTATCGCATTAAATATGTACTTGTAAACATGCATATCAATATTTGATAGCAACTTATCGCCCAAGGTCTTGTTCGCCATAATTAACCACGAAGTATGCAAAGTACATTTATCAGGCAATGTACAATTGGATATTACACCAATAATATTTTTTTATCAACCATCAACAGAATCCGTGATAGGTTTTGAAAATTCAAACAATTATAATATGATAATATAATCATTTATTCATTTTTTCAATCTTTTTTTTTTTCTTAACTATGTGGTGAGCACATATCAATCAATCACGTATCTATCTACACACGAACAGACACACCCGCAGACACACACTCACACAGACACAAGACACGCTCCCACTTCCCCATGACATAACCACAACAGGCACATCAATTACTAACCAGATAAACTATAATAAACTAAAATGAAACTTAGCTTAAAACTTGAAATTCATCTTATCTTAAACCTTGAAATTAAATCATCTTACTTAAAATTATAGCAGCAAAAGTACAAGCCCTAAATACCTTCGTTTTATTTATTTATAGTTAATTAAAACGGTGCAACACCAATTACAATAATTAACATAACATAGAAACACAGAAACATACAACAACAAACAAACAACACAAGTAACATGAAATGTAGATAAATACAGGTATCTAATGTCGACAATTGTGTCATAAACAAAATACTTAAGACTAACATGGGATAGTGGACACCCTCGCATACTGTCTCTCACAAAACTTCAGACGTACACGCATAATTTCACTCCATTTATCCGGAAACACATCGCATTCAGGATTGGCAGTCAGGAGCATCCTTAGAGTACGACACTATCACTGTACCCTTGATCGTCTGGTTATTTCATATAACCTAGCTCGGAGAACAGTATTTCACCCACATGATTGTAGAGAGCGATCTCTAAACCACTAATAAGTACCACCTTTATTCTGTAAAATTCTGTAAAACAGAGTACCTACTTACTACATACAGTGGGTCAACGCCCATACATTTGACAGGCCCTATGAAATGTCAAAATTATGTAGGAGCGAAGGTTATGTCCCAAGTATGCAGTATGGCTACTCGGGACATAACCTCCGCCCCCTTCACCCCGCAACCCCCCGCACGATTGCTCTGCGACAATGTTCTATGTTGACCGACTGTAAGGAGTAAGATATAGGTAGACTGTGTTATTACCATGTACTACAATCCCCATTATGAGTACCTAAATAAATAAATATTAATACCAAAAGCAAAAACTGAATACAGTAACTTAAGTACTAAGTATTTTAAATCCTGACTCAATGAATTGTTTGGATCAAGATTGATTTGCTCTCTCTCTCTTTCGTATCAGCACGAGCTATACGAAAATAGCTCATGCAGTGGTGAAAATATTAGCTAGTCAGCAAGGTTGGTAGCGGGGCTGACTGCCCAGGGTGCACCTAATTTGCTAGAATAGAATAGAATTTATTTTCAAGAATATGGTGACATACAGGTGTTACAGTGCTTCATTACAGCATATTCTGCCAATTGTGGCATTGAAATATTTGAACATAACAAACACATGAATCAGTTACTAACTTAAGAGTAGGTAATACAATAATACAATGTCAAACCATGAAATCAATAGTTATTAGTTAATTGTAAGATAATATGTCAGAAAATTAGAATTATGGTCAAAGTGAATTAAAATTTATAATGTCGTTGAGTTAAAATGTTAATTTATCATTTAAATACTCATTAATATTATAATAAAGTGTGTTCAAGCTTTCTAATCTCAATGATTAATTCTAATTAAATTTCAACGTTCATCAATTGTTTCCTTTGATTCGTTTTGTTGACTTTTATTCAACAACACCGAAGACCGAATCCGATCTAACTGGAATAACACGTAGGGAAAAGTTTTCATTCCAGAACAACAAAAACTTAAAAGCTAATAAAGTGAACAAGAATTTATCTAACCCGTTTTATAAATCCGAAATAATTAAACACGCTGTTTGGATGACAAGCTCTCTTCTCTGAAAATACAAAGTCTAGCGATAAAATAAAACTACAAAGCAGAGTTTTTTTTCTCTTTTCATTCTGAAAGTATTCTAAGAGGAAAGAAAAATTGCCCGTGACGGTTGTTAATTGAAGAGAGCAACTTACTCAGCTAGATTAGTGGTAGATAGTAGGGGAAGCTTTCAATGGCGGCTACGCGACAGGATAAAATAAATAAGGAGCTAAGGAGCTTCACACACCTAACGCGGTGCGGTCAGTGGCTGCCGCTTCTAAAGTACAATTCTACGCCACATCCGATGTGCATTGCATTGTCTCATATACTCGTAAATGCACGCCTAGTTCGGCAGATGTGGTCGCCGCAACACGCCGCACTGCACTTGGTGTGTAGAGTTCCTTAGCGCACTCCAGAGCACATCTTTTATTAAGAAATAATTGCCACTTATACGGTACATCGTATCTATGAGATTAATTATTCGATATCTATATGAGATCAGTCACTTTTTTTTAGCATCCCTTAAATATACCGCAGGAATTTACATCCGAAAACCATGAACGTTCAGCATTCTGTACAACATTTATTATGGCAACAACGCTGAATTCGTGAAAAAAATAACTGCTGTAACATTTTTTTTTAACCTGTGCTGTCCTACTGCTCGGCAAAGGCCTCCCCCAAGTCCTTCCATGTACTCTTTTCCTGCGCTACCTCAAACCAGCCCTCACAGTACGCGTCTAGGACATCTCGCCACCTCTATCTGGGCCGACCGCGGCGGCGCCGTCCCCCTTCAGGTACCCATTGTGTGGAGACTCTTGCCCAGCGGTCATTTTGCATGCGGCTGACGTGACCCGCCCAATCCCATTTGAGCCTGGCAGCCTTTTTGCCTACGTCTATTATCCCCATTGTGGAGCGCAGTGTGCTGTTCCGTATTCTGTCTGTTCTTTTGACGCATAGAATACTGCGCTCCATTGCTCTTTGGCAAACCCCAAGGCGGGACTTTTGCAACTCGGTGAGCGACCAGGTCTGAGCACCGTAGGTTAGGATGGGCAGGATACACATGTCGACGAGTTTGCGCTTGAGGGAGATCGGCAGATCTCCCTTCATTAGCGTCTTCATGGACCAGAAGCTTTTCCAAGCGTTTTCGATTCGGCGATCGAGTTCTCTTTCCTACCTGTTTTCGAAAGAAACTAACTGGGCCAAGTAGATGTACTCATCGACATAATGTATTTCCTGCCCATCTACCTCGACCTTACGTTTAGTGCTGTTGGTCATCATTTTCGCTGTTACATAAAAAATAAATAATCAATGTTGCTTAACAAAATGTATTGAACGGCAGATTTTATATTCACGAATAATCAGTTTGTCCCATAGTGAAAATTGTACAGAATGATGAGCAGAGTTAGAGTTCATGGTTTTCGGGTGTAAAGTGAGAGCGTTAAAAATACGATTTATTTTCAAAGTTGGCATTGGGTTTTACTGTGTTTACAGCCGGTAGTAGCCTTCAGGCTGATCGGACTACATTACTCGTTATGAAGGCGTACAACTGGCGAGGCGTAAGCTGAGCTTTGCATTTGTTTGAGTGCACATAGAATCGATTGCCAAAAAGCAGTATAAACCGTATATACCAAGCAAAGGACGCGTCTGCATTAATTCTCACACAAATGCAAAGCTCAGCTTAGGTCTCGCGGACGGTAACTCTTATATGAATTTACACTTCAGTATACAAGGTTAGTCGGAAAGGGGGTACTAATCCGAAATGGTTTAGAAGTACCCATAATAATGAATAACTTTTGTTCTACAACTTTCCCCAAAAGTCAATAGTTTAAGAGAAATAGCCATTCAAATATTTCATAAAAATTAAGCTACAATCTATCTATCCTCACCTATGAGCAACTGTGTTTACATTTTAGGTCATATATGAGGTCACAAATTAGAAGCTCCATTTTCTGAATTTGTAACTAAAGTAGGAACGAAGAATTAAAAAAAAACTAAAATAAAAATTATTTTACATGGAAATAAAAATTACCGAATTTTGAAATTTTAACACTTGCTTTAAAACTGTCATCGGTGATACGTTAAGTGGCCCGCGGATTAGTACCCGCTTTTCGACTAACCTTGTATACATTCGTTGATTATGGCTCTCATTTAAACGGTTAGCTAAGCGATTTTGGTTTTTCGAAAATGTATAATTAATCAACGTCGCAGCGGAGAAAATTGTATCAGATTTTTGACAATATCTAAGTTTCAAAGCGTTAAAAAAATGCCAACACATTTTTAAGTTAACCTTAGCGAGGTGGGATGCTCAGACGATTGAATAGCAGATTTTTCTTGCCGAACAAATGCACTCGGGACCAATGAATTCGTGTAATAAACCGTTTAATTGACGACACGTTTGGTGCAGTGGCTAAGCGATTGGCTTCTGCGCCACGGGTCGTGGGTTCGATTCCCACACGGAACAAAAATTTGTATGGCCTACAGATGGTTGTTTCGGGTCTGGGCGTTTGTTTGTGAGATTTGTGTCTGTAAACGCACCCACGATACAAGAGCAATCTTAGTGTGGGGAAATGTTTTTTTAAAAAAAAAAACCTTTGTATCTCTGAAGCTAAGAATGCTAGCTTAATCAAATAAAAAGTCATTTAAAGACTATTTCATACTACTCAAATAAAATTAATAAGCTATCATTTGTTTCCTAGATATGGGAAAGTGGGGTAGAACCGGGACGCTACGCGGGAGGCAAAAATTCAATATAACACAAGTTTGAAGAAAATTAAATCAATTTTGTTAAAGCTATACTTAGTTTAGTTTATAAATCACATATTCAGCACTTGAGATCACTTTTTTCTTAATTCTAAATAACAAAAAATATTCAATATACAAGCTTAGTTTTAGTATATACTAAACCTGAAACTAGTTTGTTCAGAATCACTAGGAGAATCGATTGACATATTTTTTATACCACTTTTTTTTTCGTAAATTTCAATTTTGTTTCAGTAGTTTTGTACCCATAACAGTTGAAGGGAATAGACACCTTGAGGCTTGAGACGGTCCTGTCGGTCAGTTTCTGTGTATTAGACAACCCCTGCATAGCACATCTCAGACATTTCACTATTTTTTGGGAACTTAACGCGACATAAACTAAGGTGTAACTTGGAGATTTACTAAAAAAAACACATATTCAGGCAGTTCTGATGAAAATCTTGTTGGGGTGTCTCCGTTTTCGTATAAAGTAAAAATAAGGTTGTATAAAAGTTATGTTTTTACGGTTTTGCCCCACCCCTTGTCCAAAACCGGGTATACCCAAATCTTATACCCGATTTTGGCCCTCAACAGTGGCAGAAATGAAAATCATCAAGATCTTCGGGTTCCCAACCCGTACAGCCTTTATGGACCCAGTTCTTACATTTAAGACATTGCACCATGTATCGCTCCTTCGCGAGTATAAAGATACACTTTTGAATTCCAAAGAATATTAGGTCAAATGACCATAAAAGCGTTTTCTTATTTAATGTTGTCGAGCACGCACCGACGCCATTGAAAGTTTGTTAACAAACTGATCATGATGGCCAAAAGCAGCTAGCGAACGCGCGCCTAAATTTGAAACGTGTACTTAATAAGCTATTTTTTTTTTTGGAATATCCTCATGGACTATCCCCCGTGTGGGGAAGACGGGGGGGGGGGGGGGGCCCCCCCCACGATGTTCCACCACTTGACCGTGGGCCGGGGTCGCGGGATTCGCAAAGCATGCACCGCAACCCCGGCAGGACCTTTCTTTCTGGGGCCTAGCCCCACGTCGTGCTGAGAGGCGCGCGTGGAACACGTCGCGGTGCCTATTCGGGCCTGTTATTGATCGGGCGGTGGGTCCCCTAACCCAGCGCCCGCAGGCCACACACTAGGGTGGCTGGAAGTAGTCGCGCGGCCACCGGCGCCCGGTGCGTCTGGCGCGGGAAGGGAGAGTGGCAGCTGCCTCTCTCTCTCTCCCCGCCATCACCTCCTCGTAGAAGGAGGCGACGGCTTCCCACGCAGTCTCGCTCCCGACCATGGACAGAACCACGGCCGGAAGCGAGAGCTGTAATAGGCTATACTGCCATAACCCGGTTTTACCCCCATACCCGGTTTTGGACTAATCTCCCCTACTAGGGTTTATGTTGATGACCCAGATTCATTGCTCTCGAGTGTATTTATATCGCAAATTATTTCATTACTTCCTGTTGATAATCACTCTTGAAATATGCGTAACACGTATTCATTTAAAAAAAGCAATTTAGAGATGAAAATGCTCGTTATAATAACAAACTTTTGTTCTAAGACTTTCGTAAACAAGGAAAACAATCTTCTTCTATAGCCGATCAGCTTGTAGAGTGTGTATTGGAAAATAAATAAATGTTTTTCATTTTAGGATGATGGCAAAAGTCTTAACGATATACGCTTCATAAACTTTGAAGAAATGCTTTATACTCGTAGCATATTTTACATTTGTGACATTAAATCCATAAAACTCGTGCAGAATAGGAATATTGGCATATAGGCAAATTGCAAATGAAATAGTCCGCCAGTTAGAGTTTAAAAAAATACGAGTAATAGACACTTACTTTTTCTTTTGTTCAATCTATGAATATTTGGAAAGATAAAACGCATCCAAACTCGAGAGTGCTTGTGACGTCAGAAACAAGTAAAAATTGTACTTGCTTGTGACGTTTTGCCAATTTTAAAAGTGTCGTTCTTCGTCAATTTTGGTTTACGTAACAAAAGAAAAAATATGGGTCAAATATTTTTTGATAATCTAACTGACGGACTAATTAGATTTTTTCAGTCAAATACCGTTTATCCGGTTTATCCAGACACACAGTTAATATGTTTAGTGTTTAAATATTTGTCCGCTACGGGAATCGAACCCGATAAGGGCTATATGTATACTACGAGGTTAGTCGGAAAAGGACACTAATCCGACAGGGTCTTAAATAACCCATAATAATGAATAACTTTTGTTCAACAACTTTCCCCAAAATTCAATAGTTTAAGAGAAATACTGTTCAAATATTTCATAAAAATACACTAAAATCTATCTATCATCCGCTAGGTATGATGAGCTGTCTTAACGGTTTATGTCATATTTGAGGTCACAGATCGGAAATTCTATTTCTGAATTCGTAACTAAAGCAGAGATGAAGAATTTTTGAAAAACTGAAATATTCTGACTTCATGCATGCTTCTTTCTTCGTCCAGTCTATTCTTCTGTGGAATGCGCTCCCCAGGATGGCCACTAGTCGGTACTCTTTTAAAGTTAAAATACGTGAGCACCTTCGCAATAAATTGGCAGAATCACCTCAATGCTGATTTGTCCTATTATTTATTGTTTAAATTTATGTATGTATTTACAAGTTTTATATTGTGCGTATGTATTTATAATTATCGATTCCTATTATTCAATAATTAATTATTTTATGATGTATTTTTATATTTTGTTTGTGTATTTGTAATGTAGTATTTCTAAAAGTTTTTTAGATCCCCTTGTGCTTATTTTTGGTATCATAGTATCGTATCATAACAATGTGTGCACCTACCATGTTTTCTCTGCACCACCCTAAGGTCGGCTGGTAGAAAATGCCTAAGGCATTAAGTCCGCCTCTGTACTAATTTTGTGCATATAGAATAAAATAAATAAATAATGTCATTTTGGATGGAAATAAAACCGATACAATTTTGAAATATTAACACTTGCCTTAAAACAGTCATGAATCAGTCATACTTCTGACCTGCAGATTTCCGATTAAGCTTGTACACCCTCGTGATGGCAAAAGCTATACGAGAATAGCTTATGCCGTGCTGAAAAGATTAGACAGTCATCAAGGTTGGTAGCGAGGCTGACTGCCCAGGGTGCGCCGCAGAATGCGCAGGGAACATAGAAGGCGGATGTTCTAACATTAGTCAACCACGTAGGAAAAAATATACTTAAACCCTTCATACATACGATACTCGCAAGAGACGATACGTCAGTCGCATGCCAATAGAATACATGTTCGCTACTCGAGGTTTGTACATTACGCTACTAAAAACAAAGAAAATTTCCTCATTTGCATTTGCATCACATACCGCTAGGACGTTTTTTTTTATTTACGTCGAGTGATTCCAGTGACGAAGAAGCACTTCCAGTGTATCTTTATTACAGAAATAGAAGACGAAATAGAAACAATAGAAAATACTGGGTTCATCCTCACATTACCAGAAACATAAACGTACAGACATGGATATTTTTCTATTTCTTGAATTTATTATTGAACTGCTGTTCCGCCGCCATTTTTCCGAGATGCGTACGAGACACGACGCGCGGACGACCGTACAGCGGGTATCGCGATACTAGTAGCAGACGCGTAGGATACCGGTAGCGAAGTGTGCGAATCATCATACAAATGTATGTGAGATACTCCTCGGCGACTCGTCTTTGTGACTCGCGTAGGATACTAGTCGTCAGTAAGTATCGTGATGTAAGAAGGGCCTTACAGATACTCAGGTACTCAACCACTGTTACTTTAAGAAGGAAGTAAGTAGCATCGTACCCGGTCTCTCAAATAAATTACAGGTAACTGAACAGTACTAAAGGCCCGTCTGGATGTTATGTGAGCTGATATTTGTCTACGCGTCTCCGTATATCCTTCACAAGTCCTTTGAGCTGCAAATCGAATCTGTGCTGGTGACGTATTTCCCCGAAGGGTTAGACATATGGGTAGGTAATGTTGTTTTGCTATCAATTTTTTTCTTTTTTGCCAGGTAACCAAGATCCATAGATACTATAAAAATATAAAACATAAGTAATGTTATACACTACTAACATCTATTTATAAATAGGTATAATAAATCTGTAGACTTGGCGTGTCTGTACATTAGAACTTACTTTTGGTACTTTTTTGTACCATTTTCGAAGTGCTTAATTTTTGACCCAAAGGCAAAGGTAGAGAATGCCAATGGCATTAAATCCGGCTTGTGTACCACCAATGTACGTAAAGTTTAAATATATATATGTATTAAAACTTTAAACCAATGAAATCCATTTCGATCATTTTTGGAATTTTTGTCTTTGTTGGTTTGTTTGTGCACGCATCACGTAAAAAGTACTGACTCAATGCACTTTTAGACTAATATTGTGCGTATCTCGGAGTAACATTTAGTTAATTTCATCGTAAGCGGTTCGCTCAATCAAAAGGTATTAGAATTTAAAGTTATCAATTGTTTACTTATTCATTTCATTTCTAGCCTGCGTCATCCCACTGCTGGGCAAAGGCCTCTCCCCATGACTTCCACTTTCTTCGATCCAGAGCCAAAGTGGACCACTGGTCATTGGTTTTGTCTAGCTCGTCCCGCCATCTTCTTCGAGGTCTGCCGCGACGCCTTCTGGCTGTGTCAGGGCTCCATAAAGTGGTTATTTTGGCCCACAGCTCATTGGGCATGCGGTACACGTGGCCTGCCCAGGCCCACTTCAGCTTAGCGACTTTTTGAGCCACGTCAGCAATTTGTGTTTTGCATTATTGCGACAGAATATTGGTTTCCGAGTTCCACGTGACTCCTTCCGCGTGGAAGTCGGAAACCACTATCATATAAAATAATAAACTAAGCTACACACTAATGTCTAGGTCGTATCAGCGACGTGTTATGTTGCAGCTTCATATCACGTAACCTTCCGCGAAAACGGTACACGACATCCTTCGACCGAAATTCTTCCATCATGCAGGTCTCCGTCGAAACTCGTACTACAAAAGATTTTTGGACAGCTAGCGATGGCATGACGTCCAATTTGGTAGGGAGCAAGCCTTTTACCATTTAAACATCGTCTAACTTTGGGATCGACCACGTGGAGGCAACCAATTGATTACAAATAATTTGTTCGACATTTCAGTAAGTAAACGTTGCGATCAAATAGAAATAAACCTTTGACAACTTCATGAATGTTTGTTAATTTGAATACTTATTACGTGTGTCCTCAGTCTCCCTTTGATATTAGGGACCAAATCACAAATATTGACCTGCTACTACATAATATGGATATTTTATGTTGTAAGTGAGATAAAAAGGAACGTCTAGACAATACATGATATTTGATTTAAATGACTGTTTACTACGTTTTTGATATGTTGCAGGGAGACCTCGTTTATTACTTGTTCCTTCTTAAATTACTTTTTTCTTCATATACTTACTTATTACTTATTCCTGTCGAGCAAGAGCAAAAAAAAAAGAAAAGAATTTCATCTATTTGTAAAGCTTCGCATTCAATTTTGTTATCGGTGGCGGGTAGCACTGGGCAATGTTGACAAAGAAATGTAGTCGTCGATATGGATCAACGCACCCGATGTTATGAAGGCGGTGGTCATTCGACGAAGGGAGAGCATTCGGTGCTGAACAGCTGAAGAAGTCTGACCTTTTATATCTGACTAGCTTGTCCTTATTTTGTGATCTTGTAATAATTGTGTAAAGTATTGTGTTTCGTACTCGATTTAAATTGTTAATTTAAATCGCGCGCCGAATGCTGGGTTCATTGCTGGACGCCTGTGGCTGGTTGATGTGTGTTCACGTCACGGCGTCCTAAGCCAATCGGAACGTATTTCCTCTTGGAAATACGATGCGTTGTCTCGCTCCCACCTTCGGCTTCGCATACGGACGCCGGCGATCGTCTCGCTCGCTGGCGCCACTAGTCGGTTGCGTTCTGTCACACACGTTACATTTAAAAGTGTCATCGTCTCTACATCGTCTTCTCTTCCAAATCGAAAACAAACACATAATCGGAGAAAACATAATTAGTGTAACGGCGGCGGTGACCAGCAACATCGTCGGCTCCTATCCGACCAAACGAGGGTAAGTGAGATCAGCGTATTGTATTCCGATTGGTTTGGGGTGCTAAGCGAGTTCATCCATCGGCCAGCTAATACGGCGATCGGCAATAACTCAGCACTCTAGCGGATTGAACCATATGTTGTGGACAGCACAACGTTTGAATCGGGTACGCAACATATTTTTGGAGGCCCCGGCGAGATATCTTATTCGTATCTCGTCACCATAAAGTCGATTCATTTCGTTCCCTAAACCTATTCATCTCCTAGCCTTCGTTATCGGAATAATTGTAGTAGTTGATTCCATCGTTCCCATTTATTTGGTTCTCATCAGCTATCTACAATTATTTATTCATCATCATAATCGTTCCGCCATTAGTTTCGTCGCCATACGTCTTACGTCATATTTCAAAATCGATAAATATTTTAACAATATTTAATTCACTCATATCCGTTTCCGCTCAAAAACCTAGTGTTGGGCACTGTATCATCAATAACTATCATCGATAACGTTTTGCATAACGAATTATAATTGAAATAACTGTTTTCAAATAGCTGTTTTAAAGTAAATTATTATTTCATTCGCGACGTACTAAAGTTATGCCATACGGTACAAGGCGAAGATACAGCTCATCGAAAAAGTCGAAAGTCGGTTCTAGTGAAATGGAGGCACCTACTACTCTAGATTTGCCTGCTTTAAGGCGTAAACGGACCCTTGCCTTCAATCGCTTGAAGCGGATGTATGAGGTGGCTCAGGATGCCAGGGAAAACAGTGCGATGATGAATTCTTTTCTTGCTCATTTCTCAGAAATTGATAAATTACGTGATAATTTTGAGGAAGCTCATGAAGATATTTTGACAGTTGTAGACTTCTCGTCTGAAGAAAATGAAGACAAAATGCGTGTTAGTTTTGACGAGATGTATTTTGAAGTCAAGGCAATTCATCAAGATTTAACGTCACAGCTGTCAAGCTCGCGCTACGAATCGTTCCAATCAACCAAAGGCTCATCGCTTCAAGTGAAGCTTCCGAAAATAAATATCCCGACTTTTTCTGGTAATGTCAAGGCTTGGCCTGAGTTCTTCGATATTTTCAATTCGCTCATCCATGAAAATGGTAGTCTATCTGACACCGAACGAATGCATTATCTTGTGTCGAGTCTTAAGGGTGATGCACTGGGTCTTGTTAAAACGTTTCCCTTGCAAGGCTCTTTCTATCAAGAGGCCTTTAAAACATTAGTTTCACGCTATCGCGATAAACGTGATCTCGCTTTTACATGTTGGAAGGAGATGCTCAACGTTGTTATAAATACAAATTCTCCTATCGATTTTCGTAGGGTTTTAGACATGTTCCATGAAAACTTAACCATCCTGAAAGGAGTCGGGCTTCCAACCGATCAGTGGGACTTCATTTTGACTTATCTTCTTCTATCAAAGTTAGATTCTAAGACGCGATATGAGTATGAACAAGCCCATCCCTCCATTGAATTGCCTTGTTACTCAGAGTTAAAGAATTTCTTGTACTCCAAGTGCGAAGCATTATTGAGAGACTCTCACTTCGCTCACAAAGCTAATAATCGAGCTGCTGTGGATAAGCCTACTTCCTCTTCGCTTTTAAATACTCCAAAGAAAACTTCCTCTTTCGTGACTACGAAAAGTGACATTGTGAAGCGCGAGGATGTGAAGAAGCCTTTGGATGTTCAAAAACCTCCAATACCCGCGAATCCTGTTTACGCAACTCCGAAGTGTTCCTTTTGCGAACAGAGTCATTCGATAGCTCAATGTAAGGCTTTTATTGAAAAACCTGTCGATGATAGACTACAGCATGCTCGATCTCAGCATTGGTGTTTTAATTGCTTGCGACCATCGCACAGTCTCAAAGACTGTAAGTCCATTTTCAGGTGTCGAGAATGTAATCTACGTCATCATACATTACTTCATCGTTCGTTACCGACTGATGACGTGCCTAGTCATACTCAAAACACTTCACTCCATGGAACATCTACTATTCCTGATCGTGCTCTAACCACTCTTCGAGAATGCTCCATGGTTCTTCTTTCAACCGCGAAAATACACATTCGGGACTCATCTGGTCAATTCCAACCGTTTCGAGCCTTGATCGATTCCGGGAGCCAAGCTCATTTCATAACTGACCGCGCTGTGGAGCGCTTAGGTTATAATCGGACGCTAGTTACTCGTCAAATTCGTGGTCTCGGACAATCCGCGACATCCGTTTCAGGATCGGTAAAGATAGAGGTTGGTGTCAATGGGAAAACTCTTTTCAAGATTGACACTCTTTCCTTACCCAACATTTGTGGCGACATGCCTTCTGTAAGTCTTAACCCAAACTCGTGGCGTCATCTACAACATCTAACACTCGCAGATCCTGACTATCATAAGCCAGGCCCAATAGACGTTCTGTTGGGTGCTGAAGTCTTCTCTTCCCTCCTTCTTCCTGGCAATCTCCATGGTGATTCACACGAACCTTCTGCTATGAATTCAGTTTTCGGTTGGCTGCTCCTCGGCAACGTTAACTGTGGTAGTGAATGCTTCACGAGCTCGTTCTTTTCGATAGAAGATGACGTTCTTCATCGAGAAGTTCAAAACTTCTGGGAGTTAGAAAACATTCCAAAATTTTCTCGGCTAACTCCTGAAGAAGAATATTGTGAGCAAATCTTTGTTCAAACAGTTTCTCGTGATGCTACTGGACGTTCCATTGTGGCTCTGCCTTTCGAAGAAGGAGAGGATAATTATCCGTTTTCTGGTTCAAAGGAGAAAGCCTTCTACTCTTTAGAGAGAAAACTTCACAAGAATCCTGTTACTCGTGAACAGTACGTAGAATTCATGAACAGCTACTTAAAAGGTGGCCACATGAGTCGTGTACCTTTCAAGGAACTTAGCGATAGGATATACGTGTCTTCACTCACAGTTTCTGACATGTTTATATGGTCAGATTCTATGGTTGTTCGTTCTTGGCTTCGCTCGCATGCTTCTCTTTGGAAAACCTTTGTTTCTAATCAGGTTGGCCACGTTCAAACCACCATTCCCGAAGCGCGTTGGAATCACGTTGCTTCTGCAGACAATCCGGCAGACATCGCTTCGCGTGGCATGGACCCTGAGGATCTTGTCAATAGCAAGCTATGGTGGGCGGGACCCTCTTGGCTCGTGCAGCCATCAGAGTGTTGGCTTTCAGTTACCATTCCCGAAAATTCAATTGAGATTCAATGCGAGGAGCGTGTTAAGACAGTACTTGTTACACAAGAGGACAATCACTTTATCAATGAACTTCTCGAAAAATTCTCATCTATTCGTAAAATTCAAAGAATCCTCGGCTATTGCCTTCGATTTATTCGTAATTCTCGTACTCGTGATTCACAATCTCGTAAAAGGGGTACATTCCTAACTAGATTAGAAATGTTTTCTGCGTTGATGAATATCGTCAAGCATGTTCAATCACAACATTTTCAAGAAGACATTAATCGGTTGGGTAAGGGCTTGCCTCTTTCAAAGCCTTTCCGCAAGCTAAATCCATTCCTTGATAATCAGGGTATTATAAGGGTGGGCGGCCGCTTATCGCGTTCCGGTCTCTAATTTGAACACAAACATCCTGCGTTCCTCCCACGCCAGTCAAAATTGACGAACATGATTATCGAGGCATTGCATCGGGAAAATTGTCATGCTGGTGTTAACACTATGCACTATCTCTTAAATCAGCAGTTCTGGATCCTGTCAGCAAAGCGTGCTATTCGGCATTGCTTATCGAAATGCGTTCAATGCTATCATTTGAATCCAACTCCTTTAGAACCTTTCATGAGCGATCTGCCAGCTGTTCGCGTCAACCAGGTTAAACCATTTTCAATCGTTGGTGTTGACTACGGTGGACCATTTTCGATCAAGTCAGGACGTCATCGAGGTGCTAAAATCACTAAGGCTTATCTCTGCTTGTTCGTTTGTTTCACCACGAAAGCTTTACACCTCGAAGTCGCTTCTGAGCTATCAATAGATGCTTTCGTTGCAGCTGTCCGTCGTTTCGTTGGACGTCGTGGTCGAGTTAACATCATTTATTCAGATCGGGGAACTAACTTTGTTGGAGCTAAGTCGCTTTTCGATTCGTACATGGCTGACGCCTCCCATACTGAGCAAATTGAGTTCCGCTTTAATCCACCATCGAGTCCGCATTTTGGTGGTGTATGGGAAATACAAATCAAGGTTGTTAAAACTCACTTATATCGTATCGTTGGCAATCAATGTCTTACTTTCGAGGAATTAACAACCTTGTTTGTCCAAATAGAGGCTATACTAAACTCGCGCCCTCTTTGTCCGATGAGTTCAGACCCTAACGACCTTTCCGTACTTTCGCCTGGCCCTTTTTTAACTCTGGAACCAATGACGGCTACACCAGATCAAGATTTGTCTAATATCAATATTACTCGGTTAGGCCGATGGCAACTGATCCAACGTTTTCAACAAGATTTTTGGAAACGCTGGAAGTCGGAATATCTTCATACGTTAACTCAGCGTGCAAAGTGGACTAGACACTCTAAACCGCTACTTGAGGGTTCTATAGTTATAATTAAAAATGATAACACAATGCCTTTGCACTGGCCTATGGGTCGTGTGCTCAAATTGCATCCAGGTCCTGATGGAATAGTCCGTGTTGCTACTGTGCGGACTGCCCACGGTACACTTACCCGACCTCTGACGAAACTTTGTCCATTGCCTCTGCAATGCGACTAACATCATCATTTTACGTCTCACTACCTAATATAACGCTCAATCATCGTTAAATATATCGTCTTCGCTTCGTTATGTTAGGTGTGAATCTTAGTTTTATTTTTTAAGTTGCGTAATTTTGCATAAACTTCCACTTTACGTTCTTACATTTCGTTTCGTTATGCAAATTTAATATAACTATATCGTACTAATAACAGTTATTTCTTTACCGACTAATTAGCAATCGTTATTCTTTGCCCAACTCTAGCAAATCAAAGATGACTATATCATTTCCACAGATTAGTGATATATGTCACCGAATCATTTCGTTCATCATTCCATTCGTTCTTCATGTATCGACCTTATCGTTTCGAAATTTTTTCGTTTATCAATTCAACCGTTTTACATATTCAAAATTTTAGTCGGAAACACAAAATATTGTGTTTGGTGGCCGGCTATGTTTCGTACTCGATTTAAATTGTTAATTTAAATCGCGCGCCGAATGCTGGGTTCATTGCTGGACGCCTGTGGCTGGTTGATGTGTGTTCACGTCACGGCGTCCTAAGCCAATCGGAACGTATTTCCTCTTGGAAATACGATGCGTTGTCTCGCTCCCACCTTCGGCTTCGCATACGGACGCCGGCGATCGTCTCGCTCGCTGGCGCCACTAGTCGGTTGCGTTCTGTCACACACGTTACATTTAAAAGTGTCATCGTCTCTACATCGTCTTCTCTTCCAAATCGAAAACAAACACATAATCGGAGAAAACATAATTAGTGTAACGGCGGCGGTGACCAGCAACATCGTCGGCTCCTATCCGACCAAACGAGGGTAAGTGAGATCAGCGTATTGTATTCCGATTGGTTTGGGGTGCTAAGCGAGTTCATCCATCGGCCAGCTAATACGGCGATCGGCAATAACTCAGCACTCTAGCGGATTGAACCATATGTTGTGGACAGCACAACGTTTGAATCGGGTACGCAACATATTTTTGTTGTTGATGATCTAGTTCATGTTACTAATACTAACCCAAATACAAGTACTCTCAGTGGTGGAGAGTCTATGTTGGTTTTATTTACTATATTTACCTTGCTCGCAATCCTGACATAGGTACTGATATTAGCTATAACTGTAATGATAGAAACACCCCTAACGATTATGTTGTTGTGTCTTTTACAATTTGAACATTTATTATGAGTAAACAAAATTATACTTTGACCGTAACAAACTTGGGAAAATAGTATTACAAAGAAACAGAATCCCTTATTTAACACCTAATTATAAGATATTTACTCACAGAATCGGAGGACTAAGTTCTACAGTACCTTATTAAAGGAGGCTCGAAACAATTAATACTGCAGCACAATTGAAATAGCAAACCCATTCTACTTCAGACTGCACTATTGCCAACTGCCATTGTCTCATATGAGGATAATATCCGAGTTGTAATTGAGGGAAATTTGCATATCTCCTCGGAAAATGTATGAAATCTACGCATTTTATGTGAAAAGTTAGCTGGCACCTATTACAGGGTGTTAACGAATTCGTGTAATTCCTTAAAACCACATGATCTACTACTGGTGTAGACAGGCCCCGCACGGGATATAGCTTGATTAAAAATAAAAAAATAAAATTCTTTTTTTTTTCATGCGGCTTTGTTACCGATCGTATCTAAACCACCTAATGGATTCAGTAAAAAAATAAGTTTTTTTTTATAATAAAATAATTTTATTTGTGTGAACATTTCGACGCCACGCATAAATTAATGAAAGTACGGCGACACGGCTGGCAGGAACAACTAACGCGATATCGCTCTTTGCAGTCAGATAACTCAAGGCTCTAAAAAGACTCAGAGATGGAAAAGCAAACAAAAAAAATTTAATTTTTTTTTTTTGGTTGGTTTTCGAAAATTCCCATTTAGGGTTAATCTGTGTCACCAGTAGATCACGTGGTTTGAAGGAATTACACGATTTCGTTAACACCCTGTATAGTCAACCCACATGAAAGTCAATTCAATCTCCTCAAAGTTATGTCTTCTATATTATTTTAAATGACCTTCATATTCGTAAAATCGGTTTTACGGTCGACTCACTTCTCACCAACTCAGGAAATTAAAGTTCACCCGTTTTAAATCAAACACTTCATGTCGTCCTGCTAGTTGTACCTTACATTGTATATTACGAGTACAAGCTTTTATTTAACTTACAATGTATATTTGTCCGGGTGGAATCTTGCAACTGAATTTTAAATCAGTTATCTTTAACCAATTGAGCTGAAATTTGATATACACGCTTATTTTGGATGACAATGCATGTTTAGCTATGTGACGTTATTCTAATTCCAATATGGCGGACCATCCAAGATGGCGGACTGGTTATTTTTTCTGTACTACCACAGTATGTACATACAGTGGGTCAACGCCCATACATTTGACAGGTCCTATGAAATGTCAAAATTGGTAACACTTGTCAAAGGGTTGTCACATAAAATAAATTACACAAACTTTATCAAACAAACGTCCAAATTAATTAACGTTTTATAGAAACAGTGACACGCAAAAAGAAAACCACGCATGTGTAATTTTGACGATTGACAAAATAATGCAAAGGTATGTAGCAGCAGTTTCGCCATCTTATCCTGGAATATTCTAACAATATTTAAAATTACAAATTTTGTCGAGGTTACAGTCGCAGTGGCTAACGCTTGCGGGGGTAGGTAAGAGTCATAATGTCCACGATGGAGTAATAGAAAATTACTTATTATGCATGGTTATTACTTCTATGGTTTTCGTGGGTGCTACTGCCGGAAATAAAGCCTAAGTATTCCTCGATAATAAACGGCGGTCAAAAAAATTTACCAGTTAAATGAGATTTGCCAGGTAAAACGTGGTCCCTATCTTGGTGTTTGAGAATTGATCTTGTTTTTGTAATCAGCGTCCCCGAAAATTATGGATTTGACACCCATGACGGCTAATTTGAATTTTTTTATGGCCGCCATCTTGCATTTAGATTTTGACCACATTTTCGGCATCAGCATCCCCGAAAACCATGGAAATGACACCCATGATGGTTAAATTGAAATTTTAATAGCCGCCATCTTGGAAATGGATTTTGACCACATTTTCGGCATCAGCATCCCCGAAAACCATGGAAATGACACCCATGATAGTTAAATTGAAATTTTAATAGCCGCCATCTTGGAAATGGATTTTGACCTCATTTTCGGCATCAGCATCCCCGAAAACCATGGAAATGACACTCATGATGGTTAAATTGAAATTTTAATAGCCGCCATCTTGGAAATGTATTTTGACCTCATTTTCGGCCTCAGCATCCCAGAAAACCATGGAAATGACACCCATGATGGTTAAATTGAAATTTTAATAGCCGCCATCTTGGAAATGGATTTTGACCTCATTTTCGGCATCAGCATCCCCGAAAACCATGGAAATGACACCCATGATAGTTAAATTGAAATTTTAATAGCCGCCATCTTGGAAATGGATTTTGACCTCAATTTCGGCATCAGTACCCCCCGAAAACCATGGAAATGACACACGTGACAACGAATTTGACATTTTTATAGCCGCCATCTTGGATTTGAATTTTGACGTTATTTTTGGCATCAGTGACCCCGAAAACCATGAAATTGACACGCAGGATGATTTCATGGAAATTTTCATGGCTGCCATCTTGGATTTACATTTTGACGTCTTTTTCGGCATCAGTGACCCCAAAAACCGTGGAAATGACTTCCCACGAACAATCATTTGAAAATGTATGTATGCCGCCATTTTGGATTAGTAAACAGACTTTATAATAAAATTGTCGTAATAGGTACACATACATAATCAATAATAAATTAATATAATTTCTATGAACGATATCAATCAAATTTGAAATCAAAAAGTGCGAGCCCTGGAATTTATGTCCCGAGTAGCAGTATGGCTACTCGGGACATAACCTCCGCCCCTTCACCCCGCAACCCCCCGCACGATTGCTCTGTGACAATGTTCTACGTTGACCGACTGTAAGGAGTAAGATATAGGTAGACTGTCGTATCAATCAAAGGCTTGCTGAGGAGAACACGAAAACAGACTTAGAAAAATTCCCAATCATAACTAAACAATAAATTAATGGTAAAAAACTTTTGACAAACAACTTTTATTTAATTGCCCTAAAAAGAAGAAAATAAAACTTTAAATTAAATCAAACCAATCAATAAACATTTTGTTTCATAGAATTATTTACAAGTATGTCAAGCAAGACTAGTTAGTACGCAGCTAAATCTCGCGACAAGCTTTTATATCATTTAATAAATTATGTAATACATGTAATAAATTGATTGGTTTAATTTAAATTAAAGTTTATATTCTTCTTTTTAGGGCAATTAAATAAAAGCTTGTTTATAAAAGCATTTTTTACCATTAATTTTTCTACTTTTATTATAATTCAACAGAGGCTGACAACCACGCGGATCATAATGATTTGCAAGGTTAAGCTGTACTTACCGCGGTCAGTTCGTGGATGGGTGACCATTCGCTACACATCGAGACCCCTCCGAGCCTCAGAGAGCACGTTAAGGTGTCGGTCCCGTGTGTCATACGAATACCTTTAACAGTCGTTACGGGTAGTCAGAAGCCCGAAAGTTTGGCAACCGGTCTAACCTTAGGATATCGGCATTGCCCAGAAACTGGGTTGCGGAGGTCTGATGTCAGTCGCTCCGTGTAAAATACTGGTATTCAGCCGCATCTGGTTAGACTGGATGCTGAACCCAACATAGTTGGGAAAAGGGTAGGCAGAACATAATGATTCAAGTATCTTAATGTCAGCCTTTTCAAAGCTAGGAAAATTAACAGGGGTTAATGTCCCACCCAGTAACAGGCCCGATTAGGCGGCGCGCATGTGTTCTGTGCGCGCCTCTCAGGAGGACGTGGGGCAGGGACCCACAGAGGGAGAGGTCCGCCAGGGGCTGGCGGACCGAGGCCTGCCGGGGTTGCGGTGCATGCAGCTGCGAATCCCGCGACCCCGGCCAAGGGTCAGGAGGAGGAACACCGTGGGTTTTTAGCCGGTAAGAGTCCGGCATAACCCTTCGTCTATCCCAGGCGAAGGTTATCCATGAAGATTTCGGCACGATAAAAAAAAAGCGGTTAACGTCCCGTTTGAAAAAACGAATAACCATTTATCTTTTTACTCTTAAAGGGCACAGAGTACGTTGACCAGCAATTAAGCTAGTTACTCACAGTATAATAAGCAAAGGAATCGCTTCGCCATCTGGTTGTTCTTCGAAGCGAAAACTGCCCTAACGATATTGCTCGAACAAAGTTTCAAACAAGTTTTCGATCAAATTTAACTGTTTGTAAGAGATACGAATACCTGTGAGGCTTCGAAAAGTTCATCAAGTATATTTTTCCCTTTACGGTGTACTGCTCACGTGAACAAATATTTTCATGCGAGTATATTCACCTCGCTACCATCTCGCCTTTGTTACAATATTCCCTTTGTAGCCTTTCAAAAACGCTATTGAAAATGAAACTGTGATTTAAATTCAGTTTGTGGAATTTCTTTCTATGAAATTATGAGTTTTTAGAATGAGCTAGAAAAAAAAATACTAACTTCAATTTAAATAAGACACTGTAAAAGATTCTTAGTTATATTATAGTATCACCTTTATTCATTTTCTTTCTTAACATTTTCATTTTTCTTAAATACATTTCAAAATATAAAAAATAGGGGTCCACCAGCATTCAGGAGCAAGGGTCCAAGCTACCGCTGGTTAGGGATCCAGAGACAGGAACCTTCTCACAATACGCGCCGTATCGAGGTCCGACTGCTTTCTGTATCAGGCCCTTGATCTTATTATTATTTAATAATTAATACATTAATTTGTTCATACAAAACTTTGCATCTAAAAACCGTGTTTTCGGTTTGAGTCTCCGTAAAATAGTCGAACTATTAATACTACCTATATAATATCATAATTTATAGGTATTCATATATATGAAACACTTACCTAGTACCTAATAATTTTTAGGCCATATTCTGCTAGAAACGCCGTAGGCCGCATCGGCCGCGACGAATACTTATTATGGAAATGCACTATAGTGGTCGCTCTCAAACGTTTGACGTAGCGTCAGGCGTACGGCGTTTGTAACAGACCACGGCCTTAGCTTACTCTTAAGAATGCGTTTTATACTTTCATGCCTTGTCTGGTAGTCTATTCAATAGATAAGGCAAGCGTATATATATGTGACTACGACTATGTTTTTTGTGACTTAGAAATATGCACTTAAAATATATTAGTACTTAAACTCACGCCTTCCCCGAAGGATTGGCAGAGGTGTATAGTACCCCCACATTTCGCCATTTATATTTACGTCCCATGTAATAGGGGGCGAGCCTATTGCCATTGACCGGGCACAAATCCAGACTCCGGGCTACTACTGAGAAATTCCACACGGAAAAACCCAACAACACTTTGCCCGACTTGGGAATCGAACCCAGGACCTCACGCTCAGCAATCGCGTTTGCGACCGCTAGAGCAACGAGGCAGTCTTATTAGTACTTAATTTATTGTATTTAAGTGTTTGAAACTTTATTACAAGCATCACAAAAAGGGTCTAAATCACAGCGGCACACTTTAAACGGAAGAGATCCATCAAAGGATTTTCTATAATCCCACAGAACTGAAACACTACCACTTGCGTACGGCTTATTTGATTCGTTAGTAAGTATCACAGATTCACAATATACTTGGTCACCCAGCAACATGGCCACCACTGTCATTTGCGACCCATTATAATCTATTTTACATTTCCACGGAGTAAACGCCATATACAAATGTATCTGCGTAATTTTCACAACAATAATTTGCTTCGCTCCACTCTTCAAAGTCAATATTTCTTCCGGTTCCACGACTCTGGGACAGAACTGCGGCCCAGCCATAATGGCCGAGAACTCTTTAGGGAAAATGATGTTGTCGTTGCCGCATAATTGCTTGGTGCATCTACTTTTGGTGACGCACCACGTGCAGAAGCTTTTCGTTATGCATGTGGCACACGAGGATATCTTCTGACATTCTTCATGTTTGGGATCGATTACTGGATCCTCAAAACTTGGCGTTACAGCAGCCAGAACTAGTAAAGCTGCTATGAATGTTTTACACAACATCTTGAATTTCTGTAGCTGAAACAAAAGACGAAACAATTAAATTCAAGTATGCTTTGTTGCATTCTTTACTTTCCCTGAAGATGCTACTTTGAAGCAGAATCTAGGGGCAACATTGCTACTGTAAATAACTATAGCTGAGGAAATCTAATAGGTCGAATTTGACAACAAGTAACTGCAAATCTAATAGGTCAAACCGACAGCTGTCAAAATACTCTGTGTAGTCATCACTACTATAGTAATAATAACTGTAATGCGCGGCATTGGATTCCATTTTAGCATGGGCGTACGATAAATAAATAAATAAGAATATGGCTTTCTTTAAAATTAAAGCAGTACAGCTTTAGGTAGGCTAATTCAGGTATTTTTGAGAAGCAGGAAACGTGCACGTTTCTTTTGTCGTACAGTTTTACCTCCGGTTTCTGAGTTAAGAATTAAGAATTGTAGGATAAGCGATACGTATTATAAGTAAGTAATACTTAAGTAAGGAGTTGTCAAAAAAATGCTTTACAATCCATCATGTTTTTGACAACTCCGTACTCAAATGTTACTTAAGTACTGCTTATCCTAGAATTCTTAACTAAGAAACCGGAGGTTAGTTTACAAAAGCTGTCAAAATATTTGGTTTTGTTTTTGTTGTCAAACAATTTGTCAGTTTTTGTAAATGAAAACTGTAGTGCACGCTTTCAGCATGTTTCCTACTTCAAAAAAATACCAGGCTACTGTACTTATTTATTATCTGTTTATTTAGTAACGTCCAATGTGACTATTTACGTTAAGCAGCTGTTTTAACAAAAATATTATGACACGACTTACCGAGCGTAAATATCTGATTAAACTGACACTTCAATAATACATAAACAATTATTATTAAACGCTAACTGCCTATAAATTTAATGTAAAGGTTAACAGATAAGTATCTAGTATACGCTTCTATCAATCAGGTCATCAACTATTGATAAAAGGTCGCATGTAATTTTCCAAAGCATTGTTAGTTATACAATACTCTAACATGCTTTGTGAAAATATTTCATATCTTTTATGAAAATCTGAACACTTTCATAAAAGATATTGTCTTAATAAAAAGGAAGGTAACAACTGTCAATATTGAATACGCTTTATGGAACATATATACGTATTATTATACTCATGCGTGTAATCGCGGAAGGGGTAAGCAGAGGTTGTTCTCATATTTATTAGGAGTCTGTACACCCACGATTCGCTTCTAATATTTAGTCTCATGTAATCGGTGGCCAGCTTATTGCCGCATTTCTGGCACAATAAGGTATTAGACTGAAAAAATCTAATTAGTCCGCCAGTTAGATTATCAAAAAATATTTGACCCGTATTTTTTCTTTTGATAGTAAACCAAAATTGACGAAGATACGACACTTAAAATTTTCAAAACGTCACAAGCAAGTACAATTTTTACTTGCTTCTAACGTCACAAGCCCCCACTCTCGAGTTTTGATGCGTTTTATCTTTCCATATATTCATAGATTTAACAAAAAAAAAAAAAACGTGTTCATTATTTTTCAAAACCAACTGGCGGACTAATTAGATTTGCAATTTATTGATGCTGTCAACATGCCTATTATGGTGCCAGGGTCATCACCTCCTACGACTTTTTAAGTTAAATATTGCTAACTAATAGTATTATTTTTAATTATTAAAACCTTAAGGTAAATGATGGAATCAAGCGTTACTTTGCGGAAATCTATGACATTCAAATATGCAAATAAAATATCTAGCTTTAATTCCACCAAACCAGATCGCTAGCCAAACCAAAGGTGCTGCACACTGCATCCAAACTAGCGAATTGGTTTGGCAGAATTAAAGCTAGATCAATATTTGCATGTAAACCTTATTTTTTATTAAAGTTGTTGGGAATTACGTACAGAAACTTGCGGTTCACCATTGTCATTATTTTCGTGGAAAGAGGCTACGGAAAATTGTTATTATTAAATTATAAATTGTCAAATATGAAAATATTTTCTCCGCTTTTACCAGCCAAGGAGTAGTCTATCCGTAGCTACCCATAACGTTTGGTTAAATTACATGGGATTGATCGGAAAATGTATCGAAAATCAGCTTATTTATAGCAGATTAAAAATACGTTCAAATTACTGCTTTTTCAATATATCTGTTACGGGTAATAGCCGAAGTGCGGCTACACCTAGTTTTAACCGGGTATAACTAGGTGCAGCCAGATGTATCTTACTTATCTTCGGTTAGAACTAGGTTTACCCTTCATCATAGCGGGTAGAACTAGGTACAGCCGCACACCGGTGGTTAAGGGGAACCCCGACACGGATGGGTTAGGTTGGAATGACGGGGGCTAGAGTGAGCGAGCGAACGAAGCCCCCGTCATCTCCATCGTGTTAGATTACTTTAAACCCTGCAGACAAAAATAGGTCCGTCGATCCGTCGACTTAAGCTACACCTAGTTCTAACCAACTGCTACTGGTTGCACCTAGTTGTACCCGGGTAAACCTAGGTGTAACCGCCATTTGGCTTTTACCCGTAACATATCTTTTCTATTTAGAGCCTTCCTGTCAACTAAAAGCAGGTAATATCCTTCTAATACCTACCCAATCAGGAGACTTTTTATAAAATTATTTACCACTTTTCAAATTAACTCACACGCGGAACCATAAAAGAAATTAAAGTATTTTATTTAAACACTACTTCGCGTGCGCAAAGCTTTTACCTGCCTGAGTAGACAAGGTATACATCTGTATAGTATAGAGGATATAAGAACGAATGATATCAATCACCTGTCTGTCATTCTGTGACCTTTTAAGACTAGGACGATTTGTGGTAAGTAGAATTTTGCCGAAAATAACCGTAAAGCCTGTTAAACATGTATTGTCATGTATTAATTAGTAGATAGTAGGTATTCTCAGTTAGAAAACGCTGCATTGTGCCAATCAAACTAACTCAAAATTAAAATCTCAATATGAGAATACAATATTCTGCTCTATTACTATCTGTGAAAACCTAGTTAGTTGTATACTTATTTACTTTTGTTCAGAGGTTGTTTTGTTTTTTTCCTGTCTTATTTTCTGTCAAACTTCTGAGCAAAGGCCTCTCCTTTTGCCTTCCAATTTCTATTTTGTGCCGTTTCTGACCATTTTAATCTCGCAAACACATCTAGATCGTCACGCCGCGCCACTTACGCCGCGGTCGATCTCGGCAAGACGCTGCCGTTTATGCTGTTGATTACTATCTTTAAATAAATAAATTAATTTATTCTAATTGCCCTTCAGCTGGCTAGTTTTACAAATGAAATTGTTGCCAAACCGCAAATTAACACCAAAATGACAACTATAATAAATAACCGTTGTTTGGTTATTTATTATATGTATAGTAATTTCAATTTTCTATCAACAACAATTCATTCTGTTAATCGTCCTTGCAACTTAAATGTACACTTTGTGCTTTGTTAAATGTATACTGTGTGCTATGTGTACTTTAATAATAAAATAAATTTTATTATTCAAGTAGGGTTTTAGGTTTTATTTCAATTTCAGCGTTTTTACCGCTCACACGTTGTTGCCCCCTTCTCCTATTATTGGCGGCGTTTCAGGGGGCCCAGCTAGTGAGCTGGCGAGTCGCCGTCCGCCAAAACTTTTCAATTTTAAAGTTGAAAGGCAGAAGCCGTTTTCTTCCGGCAATAGAAGTTATCCAGTCCACTTAACACCCCTTCCCATAGACCAGATATTTATCACCATATTTTAAAATAGTCTTACACCCACCTGGGACGGTCCATGACTGTACTCGTATAGTGCAGCCGTGGATAGTCCTCAGTTGGTGCCCCATCCCATTTTACATTAAAGTTCTCAAAGGGGCCTCTGCGCGTTGGACCTGTGTCCCCCGTATGCCTTACAAAGGACCGGACATCTTCCGCACAGAAGATGAGCCGTGATTCTAAAGAAATTAAATTAGTTGGTTACACTTTCGAGGTTTGATAAGCCGAAGCAGGTTACTATTCTCTGTACAACGAAAGATGAGTCCTAACATAGCGGTCATTTCGTAAATTGTTGCCGTAAGGAGATTGCTATTGATAAAACGTAAACGACACCATCGTAAACCATAAGATTATCCATGTTTTGTTTTAAAAATATATTTGATATTCTTTGTACAGACGCTAGCACATCAAGCTACCCGAAACTGTAAAATTTTCCCAATCAACCTTGAACTTAATGGTTTTGTGATAAAGAGGAAAATCTATTAAAGAAAGGAGGATGGGCGTTTTGGTACTCATGTCCAATCAAAATGAATTTACCATCGTTGGATAGCTCTTTTCAAGAGTACAAAAAACTACTATGGCAACAAACCCGTATCAATTGTCCATTTTGAAATATAGTCTTCAGAAGATACTGGATATTCAGTTCGAAAAAATAGAATTTTAAAAAATCATATCGCCGGTTTCGCTTGACCGATTTTGATGATATTTGCACAGATTTTGAGCTAAATAAAATTCAGATAACGGATGAAAATCACAACAAAATCGGTTTAGTATTTTTTCAGTTAAGGGTGATCTATCTATTAAAAAAATCGGACGCGTTTTTTATGCCTAAAAACAAAAATCGTTTCTCAGCAATTATTTTTGGTCAATGTAATTTAGTTTGATGTACAGAGTGCGTAGATTTCGGCTATGCGGGTCTTTCACACACTCGTCTACACACTGTATACTTACATACAATAAACGATGAAACTTACTTCGAACTTGTTTTATTTACCTAGATAATGAAAAATATCTATACATATAATAAATCTGTAGACATGGCGTGTCTGTACATAGCAAATATTTTGAAAAAACCTGGTTGGGGAGTTAAATGATAACCAATAGAACCCATTTTTAACATTTTTGGAATTTTTGTCTGTTTGTCTGTTTATCTGTTTGTCTGTTTATCTGTTTGTTTGTTCAAGCATCACGTAAAAACAACTGATCCAATGTTATTGACTTTTATAAATAAATATTGTGCTTATCTCCAAGTAACATATGTTTTTTGTTTCATCGCAATCGGTTCTCGCAATCAAAAGTTATGCGAATTTTAAGTTTTCTAGAAGAAGAACTTAGCATGTATTTGTGTATACCATTTCTTTTCAATAGATGGCGTTACGTGTATCAAATCACGTTGTGAGGAAATATATTACAACGAATATATTACTATTCTCAGTCTACAAAAGGTCTATTGAAATGCTATCCGAAGAAGGTACTAACTAAGCTTTTATAAAAAAAAACGAAGATATCGTTATTTAAAATTTATTAGGTACCAATCTATCTGAATGGCGGTGGAAGAGAAATACACTCAATTTCATAAGTGAGTGTAGGTATTCTAAATTGTTAATTGTGCAAGGCAATACGATAGATTAAATTGAAATACTCATATATTTAATTGTTAATACTTAAATAAATACTTATAAATACGTATTTATAAATCTATATACTATTAATAGAATTCAAAGTGCACTTTGTCTGTAATTAAATATTTTCTCAAAATTTCGATTGGGGGTACTATACTATCGATACAGAAACCATAACATTTTTTTTGGAATTATTGTCTGTCTGTCTTTCCGTCCGGGCATCACGTAAAATCCCGTGGATGGATTTTGATGGAACTTTCGCTGATGTGTTGCCTAAAGGGCGACAATTTTGCTTTTACATATACTGTTACGCTATTATTCATAGGAGCCGAGCAGCGGAACATTATTTCTACATACTGGGAAGTATAAAGCTTAATATTTGGATCGTAAAATCGCGTGAATCGATTTTGATGGGCCTGCGCTTATGCTGGTATATAAACTATCACGCTATTGGTCATAGATGCCGAGCAACGAAACATTATTACCATATAGTGCGAAGTGTAAGCTGTAGACAGAAACAAGTGCTGCAGTGAACGGTAAAAAATACACATTTTGTAAAAATTTTGGAATGTTTTTATATATTTTATTTTGTTCATTGTTGTCAGAACTATACAAAGCCTGTCATCGCCCTTTTATTAAGTTTATTTAAGCCTTAGGTAATGTCCCAAAACATATGGCCATGAAGGGAAAGTACTTTAAATATTAAAAATTGCAAATTTCACTCAAAGGAGACTTCATTTTATTTTTAACCGACTTCAAAAAGGAGGAGGTTCTCAATTCGGTTGTTTTTTTTTTTTTTTTTTTTTTTTATGTTTGTTACCTCATAAATCTCCGTCATTTATGAACCGATTTGAAAAACTCTTTTTTTGTTCGAAAGGGTATACTACCCGATTGGTCCCATTTAAATTTTGTTATCATTAGACCATGAACTTCAGAAATATGGAACGGAACTCCTCATCGGATCAAAGCAAAATTCTCAAATTACTAATATTGCTTTGTAAACAAAGCAATAAATGTAAATATAAATATTTGTTGTTGGGAACTGACTACTTGAAAAGAGGAGGGGGTGCGTGTCCCCCCCTCCCCCCCTTTGGAATATTTTCATTATATCGTGTAAGGTATCATTTGAAAGGACTTTTTATGCCCGACTACGTCAATGCCAAAAAGAAGGGTTATGAAGGAGGGGGTTAAAATTATGACACTAAAACGTATTAAATAAAAAATAAACTTTAAAAAAAAGTAAAAACCGACTTCAAAGAAATACTAAAAGGAGTAAAATAATTACCATAATATAAAATTAACAGTTTCAGAAGTCGGTGCAACTCTACACTGAAGCAAATAGAAGCCACCGACTTCTGAAACTGTTAATTTTATATTATGGTAATTATTTTACTCCTTTTAGTAAGTATTTCTTTGAAGTCGGTTTTTACTTTTTTTTAAAGTTTAGTTTTTATTAAAAGTAAGAAATATTGCCTTTACCTACTGATTTTTTTGCCTGAACCGGGAATCAAACTGACAAAGCTATACCATCTGGTGGCACCTGTTGATAATATCTCTATGGTCAATAATCAGGATCAAATCTCTCCAACAAACACTGTCTTAAATTGAACGAAGTGGAAGAAATAAGAACTACTTAACAACAATTAATAAGTGCTTGAATTTAAATGTACCTAAGTTAGTCAATTTTCGTTTTATGGTCTTCCATCAATTTCAGACACAATTTTCATTGGAGCGATTTAATCCGTATTATTGATCCTATCGATTGGTGAAATAAAACTACAGATGATATTTTTTCGCATTTGGGTTGGTTCGATTTCCAGATCAAACTTTTTGAAATCTTTAAAAGCAGTACCTATTTCTAGCTTATGAAAATAAAATGAAGTGTTCTATAGGTGAAATTTTTATATATTTAAAGTACTTTCCTATTCCACACCTCGAATGAAATCATTTTAAACACTGCACTGCGTAAAATGATGTGATTTAGTTCGCCGATTGTAACTACATAGATGGCGTTGTAGCCATTTTTGTATCGCGATAAGGTTTCGTTACATTATCACAATAAATATCAATATTCAATTATATAGCAAGGAAATGTATGGAAATAAGCAACACATTTTTAGTATTATGGTTTTATGAACCTTTACGGTCAATCAAGAAGAGCTGAAACTCTACCTAAAGAAATGATTTAAAAGATACAAGCGCTTTGGTGGGACACCTTTGTTTATTATTAAAATAAATGGAATACTATACATTATTTAGTTGCTGCGACACAATGTTTTTTTCCGAGTTCCACGCGGACGGAGTCGCGGGCACAGCTAGTTAATAATAATTATTGTAATACCATGCCAAAATGGAGAAAAATGGCAATAAAAGTATGTGTACTTAATAGGATGTATCAAAAATAAATAACTTTCAAGCAGGATTACTTCGATCGGACAGCGAATCGGGACTAGCGCCATAGTTATTCTTAATCTACACAAAAATACCTTTCCAACGGTGTATCGATCATTCCGATTGGAGCCAGTACCACACTCCATACATTTGTGCCCATCATCCTTTGACAGATTGTAGTAGCTTTATGTGCTGGCGTCTGTACGGTAACGTTTTGTAGAAAAACGTCAGGACCTTACGTTGAAAAGGGTATAGTACAAACTACAACAGTTTTTGTGAGACATTCATATTTATGATTAATGTAGGGCCAATTTAATAGATCACGTTTGACATCTGTCAGTTTTAAGGCCTCTACACACCAAAGCCGCCGGCCCGGCGGCTTCACTCGGCAGGTTATTGCCAGCGGGTTATTGCGTCCAACTAAGAGAGCGAACATGATGCAAAACAAGCCTGGCGGACCTCACTAATTGTTTTGCGTCATGTTCGCTCGCTTAGTTGGACGCAATAACCCGCTGGCAATAACCTGCCGAGTGAAGCCGCCGGGCCGGCGGCCTTGGTGTGTAGAGGCCTTTAGCTTCATAGTGAGGTGACCTGCTTAAAAACATCGATTAGAGTGAATGAATCGATACGGACTTCAAACATATGTAAATCGAATTCAGTACATAATGATTGCATTCGAATCCCTAATGTTTAAAAAGAAAAAGGATTCACTGACGCAACATTGTAACGACGTTCAGTTCTCTTTAGAACAGAAATTGTTTATTATGCTTAGAATGGTTTATTAGTGAAAGTAAATCGTAAAATTACCTTCTCTTGTCATTATTATCTATATCTATATACATATAATAATATAATAAAACAGTAAAAAAACTGTGTCTGTACATTGAATATATTACAAAACAAATAATTGAGGGGGGTTTAGAAACAGTAATAGAGCACGAATCCAAAAAAAAAAATCTGTCTGTTTGTCTGTGTGTCTGTTTGTTTGTACACGCTAATCTTCGGAACTACTGGACGGATTTGAATGATTATTTTTTTGTTGTATAGGTATTAAGTCTGGGCAACATATAGGCTATAATTTATCTTGGAAACTTGAACCCCTGATGCAGAACCGCAACAAACCAGCTAAACTATAAGAGATACAAAAATGGTACCATAGCAAAAATTGTTCTACGTGATGAGCATTTTCTGCCGAGAGAATAAATTTGAAGATCTGGAACACCTGATATGGAACTCCAAGAGCCCAGCTACACTATAACATATATAGGAATGAGGTCTTAGCAAGAGTTGTTCAACCTGATGAGCACTCTCTGTTGACGTATAAAAACTGAAGTTTGGAACACCTGTTGTGGAATTCCAAACGCCCAGCTACACTATAACATATATAGGAATGACGTTTTAGCAAAAGTTGTTCAATCTGACAAGCAGTCTCTGTTGACTTATAAAAATCGAAGATCTGGAACACCTGTTGTGGAATTCCAAGCGCCCAGCTACACTATAACATATATAGGAATTATGTTTTAGCAAAAGTTGTACAATCTGATGAACACTCTCTGTTGACTTATAAAAATCGAAGATCTGGAACACCTGTTGTGGAACTCCAAGAGCCCAGCTACATCATAACACATATAGGAATGACGTTTTAGCAAAAGTTGTTTGTTCTGATGGGCATTTCCTGTTGAATTATAAAAATCGAAGATCAGAAACATCTGATGTGGAAATAAAAGCTATCACTAATTTCACCGTATAATTATATAATAACATAAGCTGGGAGTACCTCCACGCGGTGACGGCGGTACCAGTTAAGGACTGATTTTCGATGACGATGGTATATCATTGAAAATTTGACTCTACTGGCGAAAACTCCCATTTATTTTTTTATTTTATCGAATAAATATGCCTTCGGGCTTATGTTATTTCAGTGTTTAGTTTCCTTTTCCATTTATCTTCGTGACACGGTAGCCTACCTGGTAACGCAGGGGGGAGCAGTCACTTAGATTTTAATTGATCAGGTATCTTCACAATAAAACTATAACCATGCCTAGAAAGAGGTCAAATCTTTCCCAATGTTCTAAAAGAGCTAAAAGTTTGAGGATCAGAAGATCCCAAGAATCTACCGAAGCGCGTCAGGAGAGACTTGATGCTGTTCGAGAACATCAGGCTGCAACTCGCTCCGTGGAAACCTCTTCGGATCGCGAAGCACGCCTGCGTTATCAGCGTATTTACGCATCTACATCCAGATCTCTAGAGACCAGTGAAGAATATGATGCACGACTGACTGCTGATCGTGAACGTCATGCATTGTCTCGCGAGTCGGAGACGTTCACGGATAGAGAATTGCGCTTGAGTTCCAAGCGTATCTACGCATTGACTTCTAGGTCTCTAGAGACAAAGAGACAAGTGGGGAACGTGATGCGCGACTGACCGCTGATTGTGAACGTCATGCATTGTCTCGCGAGTCGGAGACGTTCACGGATAGAGAATTGCGCTTGAGTTCCAAGCGTATCTACGCATTGACTTCTAGGTCTTTAGAGACAAAGAGACAAGTGGGGAACGTGATGCGCGACTGACCGCTGATCGTGAACGTCACGCATTGTCTCGCGAGTCGGAGACGTTCACGGATAGAGAATTGCACTTGAGTTCCAAGCGTATCTACGCATTGACTTCTAGGTCTCTAGAGACAAGTGGGGAACGTGATGGGCGACTGACCGCTGATCTTGAACGTCACGCATTGTCTCGCGAGTCGGAGACGTTCACGGATAGAAAATTGCGCTTGAGTTCTCAGCGTATCTACGCATCTGCTTCGAGGTCTCTAGAGACAAGTGCGGAACGTGATGCGCGACTGTCCGCTGATCGTGAGCGACATGCATTGTCTCGCGAATCGGAAACGTTTACCGACACAGAATCACGCATGAGTTCTCAGAGTATTCGTACATCTACTAACAGGTCTTTTGAAACGAGTGATGAACGTGATGCGCGACTAACTGCTGATCGAGATTATCGTACATTGTCTCGAACACGCAACAAAATATTCATAATCAGTTAGAAAGTGAGAGAGAAAGAATTGCTGGAGTACGGCATGAAGAGACAGAAGAAGAGCGCAACGAACGTTTGAATTCTGATCGACTTCGACATTCTCTGAACAGAATGTCGATATCATCTGAAGAATCGGATGTGGACCAGCTAAAGTAGGTATAAGAGATAAAAAAATGGTGCCATAGCAAAAATTATTCCACGTGAAGAGCATTTTCTGCTGTGAGAATAAATTTGAAGATCTGGAACACCTGTTGTGGAACTCCAAAGCCCAGCGACACTTTATCAAATATGTATAGGAATGACGTCTTACCAAAAGTTGTTTAGTCTGATGGGCATTTCCTGTTGACTTACAAAAATGAAAGATCTGGAACGTCTCGAATCGTCTCGCGCATCCCGTTGTTTTCCCGTCCCCGGGCTCTTAGAATTCAACATCAGACGTTTCAGATCTTCGATTTTGACGACCCTGTTGTCGCTGGCATAAGCAACAGGATCCGTGTACGAAGTCGCGGGCAGAAGCTAGTAATAAATAAAAATCGTAATTGAAAAAAGTTGAGCAATTGTGCAATTCTAACTTCGGAAAAATAAATAATATTTTACGCCCGCCGTTACAAGGTTACGTAGTTAAATTTTGGTGAAGTGTCAAATGTGACCTTGATCTATTAAATTGGCCATAAAGTAGTTACGGTTTATTAATGTGCATTTTTTGTGATTTCCCAAATAATCAAGGTTCCATTCGGGACCTCGCCGCGTGTTCAGCTCATGATTCAGGGCTTCGTTTTTGTCTGAAACTGAGCAATCCCGAGAAATGCACAAACTAATCATAAATTCTAAAATAATGTTACTAAAAGATTGTAATTCTCTAATAAACTCGTACGAAAATAATAGACGTTGTGTGACATTGTGGCTTATCAGAACTTGATAGCGTGCACTTAACACGTGTTTATTCATGTGCGTGAGTGTCCTAATGAGTAGAGTTATCATTTGAACTCTAACCTAGGAAGCTGGGAAATCCTTTAGTGTTGGTAAACATTGATTAGTTTAAGCAACACAAAAACAAGGTCTCTTATCTGATGGATACGCGTGGAGCAGTCGATCTAAGAGGTTAAACAGAAGCTTGATTCATCTTGTAGTACGTAAGTTGTAGTTGCGGTTAAGTTTCGATCAAAACAACGTTTTTCGTATTCTCTTACGGCCGAAATTAATAACCGATTTCAATCCAAAATCTCTGTATTGATCTAGGTTTTTGACAGAAATTCAATACAACCAATGTCAAAAATCTACATCAATCCAGAGATTTTGGATTGAAATCGATTATTAATTTCGGCCGTTAATCGGCAATCGTTGTCAGATACTTACGTTCGCGTGAACTTTGATCGACGACACGTTTGGTGCAGTGGCTTAAGCGATTGGTTTCTGCGCTACGGGTCGTGGGTTCGATTCCCACACGGAACAAAAATTTGTATGGCCAAAAGATGGTTGTTTCGGGTCTGGGCGTTTGTGTAAGTGAGATTTGTGTCTGTAAACGCACCCACGATATAAGAGAAATCTTAATGTGGGGGCAAAGTTTACTTAAAAAAAAAACTAAACTGCAGCGTCACTGCAAGTTGATCGGCGCATCGTGAAATTACGTGAATTAGCCTACAGTACTACTGGCAAAATTGTTAAAGATCGCAATCGAACCACAGCTGAACCACGGCTGTTCGATCGTTACAAGGAAAAAAGTCAAATAGCTATGGTTGAACTGTAGCTCGATTGCGATTTTGAACAATTTTGTTAGTAGTATTATCCTCCTGGTAATAGTTATATCCTAGAACTGTGGCCGTTAAGTATTTTGATGTCGAAAATCTTCCGTTCATCACACAAGGACAGTTAGATGTCTGAAAATCAGTTTTTTTTTGTCTGATGCTTGGAAAGATGGGAAACCTAGTGTCTACTACAATTTGGGTTGTGGAGGGCAGACGACAGTCGTTCTGCTAGTCTAACATGCGCAGCTCGGGATAATTTTGTCGACGAATTATCTTGTGCCGAGACGAGATAAGCCATACATTATCTCGTCTTGGCAAGGAAAGTTCTTGTTCACTAATATTCAGCCGAAACTGCCCGCTAATTCGGTTGGTATTTAGAAAAACGATTTGTTTGTTATTTTTTTTCTCTGCATCACTCTAAGGTTACATATACAGGGTGTTAACGAATTCGTGTAATTCCTTAAAACCACATGATCTACTACTGGTGTAGACTGGCCCCGCACGGGATTTAGCTTGATTAAAAATAAAAAAATAAAATTCTTTTTTTTTCATGCGGCTTTTTTACCGATCATATCTAAACCACCTAATAAGGATTCAGTAAAAAAAAAAGATTTTTTTTTGCAAAAAAATAATTTTATTTGTGTGTACATTTCGATGCCACGCATAAATTAATAAAAGTATGGTGACACGGCTGGCAGGAACGACTAACGCGATATCGCTCTTTGCAGTCAGATAACTCAAGGCTCTAAGAAGATTCAGAAATTGAAAATCAAAAAAATTTTTTTACTTTTTTTTTTGGTTTATTTTCGAAATTTCCCATTTAGGGTTAATCTGTGTCACCAATAGATCACGCGGTTTGAAGGAATTACACGATTTCGTTAACACTCTGTATACGGTGACGCTGACATTCGACACAATGCAATCGCGACACTGAAATTAAACCCGAGCTAATGCGCAACTCAGTGTAACAGCGATGTCGGCACTAAGTGTCGAGTGTAATGTGTCGCCGTGTATCCTTACCATAAGGCCGACTGGTAAAAAATGCCTAAGGCATTAAGTCCGCCTCTGTACTAATTTTGTGCATGAAGAATAAAATAATAAAAACGATATAACCAACTCAATCGGTCGGTATCTGACTTATTGAAATGGTTCTGAATCGAGAACAAGTTGCTGGGTAAGCAATATACGTGAGTAAGGCTTAGCTGATGAAACACCAGTCTTGCAATTAATACGAGCAGATCACTGGACAGTGACATTATGGGCCATCGAGTAGAAGAGCCTGATGATACGTTCAGAGCAATACGTAGAGCTATTTGTCTCGTTTGGCATAAACAACAGGCCAACGGGGATATATCGACTGCCGCGCACAGTTTAACACTGACATGCGATTAAATATCTTAACTCTCTGTGAGAAATTGTATAGGTACTTTTTTTATTCATCTTTACGGTGACCGTTTTAGAACGGGATGTATTTAAAAGCACTTCAAAATTATAGAACGAAAGAAAGAAAGAAAAAATATTTATTTTGGACTTACACAGACAGTTACAAAATCAATTTATAAAAAAAACAAAAACAATAAAAAATAAAAACTATCTGCACGAGGCCAAAAAAGGCTCCTATCTCAGCATAATGCTTCGACATTTAAAAAAAACAAAATGTCGCAACGCTGGTTTTCAGATAGGACCATAGTGATGCCACGGGCAATAACGACACAAATAATATAATATATAGATTACATACGTACAATAAATACAATTAAAATACTAACTACTAAATAAAGCAATAAATAGTTTATTATAATCATAATTATGTGCTGCGTGTGTGTGTGTACTAATAATTATTAATAAATAAATGTCAACCAGAAAAATAATTTAAAGCAGGTTTAAGCATTTCCGGACGAGCCTGCCACTCGACGATTCCACATCATTTGTCTATGCATTGTCTATATTATATTTATATTAGTCAGTCACTCTTGAATGAGAAAAAAAAGTTGTTTGGCATTAGTGGTGATAAAAACCGGTCAAGTGCGAGTCGGACTCGCGCACGAAGGGTTCCGTACCATTATCTATAAAAACGGAATAAAAATCATGTCTGTTGTATGCGAGCTCCCTTAAACATAAATTTTATTCTGTTGTTTACTATTTGTTGATATAGCAACAACAGAAATACATCATCTGTGAAAATTTCAACTATCTAACTATCACGGTTCATGAGATACAGCCTGGTGACAGACGGACTGACGGACAGACAGCGGAGTCTTAGTAATAGAGTCCCGTTTTACCCTTTGGGTACGGAACTCTAAAAACTATGATACATCATTTAAATAAGCTGCTGCATTCATCTGTTTATTGCTGTGTGATTCCCGGTATAGAATGAATCACCCGCTCCTCTTCTGCATTTGTCTTTAAAGATTATATCAAGAGGATAGCATCAGGCTCATGTGAGCTAATATTTAGGACCGCATTCAGGATCTGTAGACCCTAGGCTGACTTGTGGTGATGGTCCGATTCGTAAATCAACAACAGTAACACAAAGTTGAGATTTATTTCTATTGTCAGAAATAAGCAAAAATCTGTATAGCCTATGCTTAAAAACGACCCTGCAATATTATTACACTGCGTTCACCTGTGCGTTGGACAAGCATGGTGATTCGTGGTGCTTATAGCATTATTCGCATCATGACCGTTCTTTGTAGGGCAATGAGGAGGCTTACCTATATTGTTCACTTACATGGCGAAATTCTAGTTACTCTATTGAAGAAGTCAGTGTATTGTGGACGATCTATCTTAACACGTTCAGTGTCGGGTGCCCTTCAGGAGGGCACCCTGCTGTCGCATTCGCCACGCCGGGTGCCCTCGTGGAGAGCTCATATTAATGTAGGTTTTTCTTGGAAAATGCACCGTCATGAAACTAAGCAAATACCTATTTTACGACATAGTAGCGTATTTTTACGGTTTTTTACCTAATGCCAGGTACCTTCCTCGAGAGTTCACTCTTAGCGCAAATGTAATGCCGTGGACCCTCCTTGAAGGTCCACTAGCAATATGTATGCGGCATGGCATAATTATGAGCTCTATGAAAAGTGTGGTGGACTCGAATGTGTTAAACTTACCAACCGGTGAACCAAACACACTCTGGTGCTTCGCTGTGCTAGCAGTAGACCGGAAAATCGTTCTTCATATGCGTAAAGTTTTTCGAACAATTCCCACTCCGTTTGCAATTTCCATTTATTTAAAATTTCTGTTAATAAAAACTGTTGAATCCAGATAGCAATATCGTGGAATGAATATTCATTTGTTGCATTTATTAGATAGGTAGCTCTATACAATTCAATTGTACAGCGTAGTGCTCGGCACTGGTTTCCCGTTTAAAAAGTAAACAGAGAGAGGTACGGGCAGGTAGATAAACTAGCTGTTCCATCTCCTCAAATAAGAATAATTAATTGACATGGTTTTAAAAGTTCATAGTAGTATACAGAGTACGTATAAAAACCGTTTTTAGGTACCTAAACTTTCGTCTCTTCTCTTCTCCTCTTATTCTTTGAGTACTTTACAATTAATCATCTCAAGAAAGTAAAATTATCTTTTCTGAGAAATTTACTTGTTTTGAGCGATATAGACTACTTTAATTTTTTAAATGCGCAATTTGTCGAGAAACCTTTGAGTTCCACCCGTGTCCTGTCACCTCTTATGATATACATATATCTTAAGATAGATACATACTATGAAAAGGACAGAGTTCACTAACGGCCGTTTTCAATAACCTATCTATCGGCGGTTTCGCTTACTAGAGATAGAAATTTGACATAAGCTCCATAGTCGAATGTCAAAATTCTATCTGTAGTAAGGCAAACCGCCGATAGATAGGATATCGAAAATGGCGGTTAAAGTACCGCCACGAGTGACGATACATAAATTATCGTTCAGCGCACCAGCCTATCAACCTGCCGACTGGGTATCTATATTTTTTGACCGAGGAAAGGACTATTATTGTGTAGCTCATGCAGGATAGAGGAAGATGAAAAGGATAAGCCATGAACTATGGTCAGCACCGCGTCTGTGTGTATTGGCCACGTCTCGGTGTCATTACCACTAAGAATTTTTACACGTAGCATAAAATTTTATTAAAGAAAACTCATCATCTTGTAAATTTGACATAAATCTTTTAATTTTGACATACATTTATAACTTTGACATTATCCTTGTATTTGTTTGACATCACAGTTTTTTACGTAGCTAACTTGCATTTTGACATTATATCTTAAAAAGTAGGTAATTTCTAATTTTTAAAGTTTTCTAAATGGTGGTGGAAATGCATATTCTAGGTAGTTTTTCGATTTTTCTTATTATCAATTAAATTCAATGTTATGGAAATATTTTGTACGCCGATATTTACGGCTAAATATGATTGGACTCAACCGATGTAATATCTTGCATGCTCTTGTATGTAAACAATGTTTAAACAAATAAAGAAATCTTAAGTTATCTTAACAGTCACATTTGCTAGTTTCAGTAGATTGCTCTGAGCACTCGTCGACTTTCACGCACTTCTTGGCAGCTTCGTCCCACACCTTCGGTTCGGGACAGTCACATCTGGAGTAGTCACACATGGTGCCCATGGAGCGTGCGTCGGGCTGACTACATGTTCGCTCAGACATAATACGCTCTGGACATCCCGGGCTGTATAAAACCTTGCCGTCTGTACAACGAGGTATACCTGCAAAAAAAATTGTTTAAATGTAAGCGTTAAAACGCACTAGCGGCCAGCCGCAATACGGCGCGGCGTGCCGCTTGCGGTTGGCCGCACATCGATTTTTACATGAAACCGCATGATCTCAACGCACTGGCGCACAACGGCTGGCCGGAAATCAGTGCGTTGAGATCATGCGGTTTCATGTAAAAATCGATGTGCGGCCAACCGCAAGCGGCACGCCGTATTGCGGCTGGCCGCTAGTGCGTTTTAACGCTAATAATGCAAAGTTAAGGAGATTTTTGTTCATTTCAGCGCTAGAAAGTTGAACATAAATTAAACAAAACGCTATGTAGTTTAATTTACCAGAAATTATGTATGTAGGTTTTAATAATGTGTTCGTTCAATTTAATTGAAACGTAACCGATAGTTCCATTAATTAATATTATCAAGTAAATTGACAATCGAAAATAGCAACTGAAAATTTCTGTTGTATTTCAATTAGGTACCTATCTATACTAATATTATAAAGAGGTAGAATTTGTTTGTTTGTTTGTTTGTTTGTTTGTATGTAGGAGGTAATCTCCGAAATTACTCATCCGATTTCAAAAATTCTTTCACCAATAGGAAGCTACGTTATCCCTGAGTGCTATAGGCTATATTTTGGGATCAAAAAATTAGGGATCCGTAAATTAACGGGAGCGAAGCCGCGAGCAAAAGCTAGTGTTGAATAAATTGGTAATATTTTTGCGTAACTGTTATTTTGTTATCACCAGGTGGTTTATATCGAAGAATATTCCATACCTATGTTCCCTGGGTGCCAAAAGGCGACTATAGAGCATGTCAAGAAGTTACTGTTTCTTAACTTTATTTTTTTAAACTTTTCCCCTCACTAGGATTTCTCTTGTATCGTGGGTGACACATATCTCACACACACAAATGCCCAGACCCGAAACAACTATCTGTAGGCCATACAAATTTTTGTTCCGTGTGGGAATCGAACCCACGACCCGTAGCGCAGAAGCCAATCGCTCAGCCACTGCACTTAACGTGTCGTCAAATTGGATGGTTGCTGTCGATCTGCAGCCGTGCCGCAGCGTTGCGGCTCTCGTCACTCATCGACTTAATGAAAAAACACAACCGTCTCTCCACAGTACGATAGCCGCACTGCTGCGGCACGACTTCAGTCCGACACCAACCGTCTAAATTGAAAGCACCTTTAATCCGTTTGCCAAGCGTAGGGAAAGAAAGAAAGAAAGAAAAAACTTTACTGGTTTCGCAACATCAAACAAAAAACAAAAACAAACTGGCCAAGTGCGAGTTGGACTCGCGCACGAAGAGTTCCGTACCAAAAACGGCAAAAATCACGTTTGTTGTATAGGAGCCTCCTTAAATATTTATTTTATTCTGTTTTTTAGTATTTTTTTATTATAGCGGCATCAGAAACACATCATCTGTGAAAATTTCAACTGTCTAATTATTACGGTTCATGAGATACAGCCTGGTGACAGACGGAGAGACGGACGGACAGTGGAGTGTTAGTAATATGGTCCCGTTTTACCTTTTGGGTACGGAACCCTAAAAATAAAGAAAATTAATAATAGAAATAACGTAGTGATGTTGCACGAGACCGAAAAAATAGGTCCATATCTCAGCGTTATGCTGCAACAGTGAACTGCTGAACTGAAAATCAGAATTCGTGAAAATAAAACAGTTGTTCAGTACGAATATCTAGTTTTTCCCATAGTAAAAGTTGTACAGAATGATGAGTAGAGCTCATAGTTTCCGAATGTAAGCGACTAGCCCGTCATGCTCTATTTTGTTCTCTATATAAGGTTAGTCGGAAAGGCGGTACTAATTCGAAGCCCACTTATAGTATCGCTGATGACTGTTTGAAAGCAAGTGGTAAAATTTCAAAATTCGTTTTACTTCCAAATAAAATGATTTTTATTTTACTTTTTTCAAAAATTCTTCATCCCTGCTTTAGTTACAAATTTAGAAAATGGTGCTTCTAATTCATGACCTAAAATGTAAACACAGCTGATCATAACTGGAGATAGATAGATTTTAGAGTTTTTTTTTTTGAGATTTTGAACAACTTTTTCTCTTAAACTATTGACTTTTGGGAAAAGTTGTAGAACAAAAGTTATTCGTTATTATGTGTACTTTAACACCTTTTCGGATTAGTACCCCCTTTCTGACTAACATTGTATACGGTCCATCTATTCATACACGAAATATTTTGAGGGATACATCTAGGTGGCATAGAAGCCATAGAGAAGAGAAAAAAAATCTTTTTTTTCATGTTTTGTTTTACGTATTTATTATAATTGTAAGAATGCTTGAGACGTTTAGGATAAGTTTTAAAAAAAAATTGCCCGCTTCAGTGACAATAAATACGACGTAGAAACTAACATAATAGATGTTGAAAATAGTAATGAACCAGTATTTGTTATGTGTAACAAGTAAATTTAAATTATTTAAATAAAAAAAATGTACTTGGTTTTTTTTTTTAAATTTTTATGTATTCTTTACTACCTTTAGATGTATCCCTTAAAATATTTCGTGTATGAATAGATGGACCTTAATAAAATCCAGTTTCAACTTACATAGGCCGTTTCCATCGTAGGTTTCACAGTCGTCGCCTTTACAGGTCAAAACACAGGAAAATACAAAAATGGTCACAAATAAATTTTTGCAAGCCATTTTCACGTGAATCCAATAGTTTATTGAAGCGACAAAAAGCGGCGGCGCCGGTATCTGGTCGTTTAACTGTGACTACGATTAAAATGAATTTTATTTGCTATTGTAAGTACAGTCAACATCAAAAGTGAGTCATGATAGCAAAAAGATTTAAAAAAGTTTTTTTATGGAATGGAAACTGTTTAATTACTCTTACACTTCATTATAAAAGTAATGACAGAGTAGTAAATATTGATGAAACTAGTACTATTTTAAGTACAGAACAACGATGTGTTTCAATGTTAGAGTGTATTTCAAAATACCAAAATATTCATAGACTTTTGCTATGGACTGTACTTACTACGAATTTCGAGAACGGAAATTGTCTACCTGTTAGTGGCTCTGATAAAAGGTCCTAAAAAGTCTAAATTATGTAAAACAGAATGTTAACATAGGTATTCCGTAGTTAAACATGGAATCTTTATTACTAAGGCGCTCATTGTGATTTTTTGTCACGGTGACATTTTGTTACCAAGTCGAATTCTATGAAAATATATATTTGTCACCGTAATGTCACGTCAGCGTCACCATAGTGAGCACACTCCCATATATCTTCATAGCATTCGACTTGGGTAACAAAAAGTCACCGTGATAAAAAATCACAATGAGCGCGGCTTTAATGTCTATCCTTAAAATATCTATCTAGAAATGTGCCCTGTGACTTTTAAACTGGATGTTCGAACATCCGAATAGTATCTATTTATTTGTTAGAATTAGATCGATTGAAATGGTTTTACAAGGGTTAGTCAGAAAGGCTATTGGTGCAATCTGCGGGCATTTCAAATGTCCACAATTTTTATTTCCTTGCAAAATGATTTTAATTAAGTATAGTTTTTTCATATATTCTTCATCCTTGCTTTAGTTACGAGTTCAGAAAATGGACTTTCTAATCCGTGACCCCAAGTGTAAACCAAGTTAATCATGGCTGAGGATAGATACATTTTAGCGTATACTTCAATGAAATTTTTGAACAGTTATTTCTCTTATTGGCATTATTATGGGTACTTTAACACGCTTTCAGATTAGTAGGTACCCCTTTTCTAATAACCTTGTATTAGTTCTATGAAAGATATGGTACGGTATATCAAATAAAAGGAAACTCAGTTGGCTGCGTAAAAAATGTTTCTAGGCGACCACACTGCACCAATAACTTTGTGGTGTTACTACGGAACTCCTTGCGTGGTCAGTAACACACTTGGCTGGTTTTTAATTTACAAAAAAAAATGTTTCATTGAAGCTGTGTTTTTACTAACAAAGTATTTTTCTGAATAGTACTCTACATAAAATGTATGTATATGTTACTGTAAAAGCTCGAATATTGGTAAATCTTAGGTTTTACTTGTTAATCTTAGGATTTACCAACATGACTTGGTAAATGTAAGGTTTGATATAAAAAAAAGATAATTTTTCAGACTTTTACCATTAGGGTTTGGCACATGCTAGGTTTTACCAACGGCGGCGATTAGTAAATGTTGGTTTTGGGAATAAAACAATATTTTATAATTATGAAGTATTTATCAAACATTATAATTACGAGTCAATAGCTGCAGGTAAGTTACTAACAGTTTTAAAATATTTTCAAAACACTTTTTGTACAGTAAAATGAACAAAAATTAAATTTTCTTCTTACGAACATAATACCTACGTTAGCTGAGCTAATTATTTATTCATTGTTCTTATCATTTGGTATTAATTATTTCAATTTGGTTACGATAGTGCCCTGAGCATGCCTAAAAAATACAATCTTTCAACATTTATTGTGTCTGAGGTAAAACCCAAGATTTACCAAGGAAATGCTCGGTAGTAAAAGTACGAAATTAACGTTTATCACAGAAGAGTTCGGACTTTTACCATTAAGACCTGGTAAATCTTAGGTTTTACTGGAGAATTTTAAGATTTACCGTTGTTCGAGCTTTTACAGTAACATTATACAAGGTGTCCCAAAAAGCACTGTGAAACGGAAGTCCAGAGCATCCTTAAACGTACCCGAATCAACTCCATGTATATTCCGTGATCTTTTGTAGTTTTCGAGTTATAATTTGTTTCATGTATTTTAACCAAACTCTGACTTTAATGACATTTTTGATTAAGTGCAAGTAATAGTAGGGACACAAGCATTTTTTTTTTAAATTAGATTCTCTATTCAACTAATTTAGAAGAAGAAAAAACGATTCACGTCACTATGCTCAAAAATCTCAATAAAGTCAGAGTTTGGTTAAACATGAAAAGAAATCATAACTCGAAAACTACAAAAAATCGCGAACCATACATGGGGGTGATTCGGGTACCTCTAAGGGTGCTCTACCTTTGGACTTCCGCTTGACACTACTTTTTGGGACACCCTGTATAATAATACTTATTCAAATATACCTACACACCTTGTCCTTGTAATCTTTATAATAATCCGTAATAATTACCTGATTATTATTTGAATACGCACTAATGAAATTATCTAATCAACAAATTCAGAAATCATCGTCGTAATATATGAATTAATTATATCAGTGCAGACTAAGCAAATTATTTTTAGATCTTACTAATTTCTCATGTAATTAAATCGCTGAATAATATTCATTTGTAATTTGTTTCCGATTATACGATGATTAGGTAATGTAGTTTATAGGTGAAGATATCGTGGGTCATATTATGACTCGGGAATTTGCTAAGATGATGTCATGTAACTTCCTTATAATATGTGTAAATTATTTATTTACCAGAAGTAAAATACTGGTGACTGATGTATTGGTGCGTATTGGTGGACTGTGGACTGTGGACTATTGGAGCGTCTACACCAAGTCAACGAATGCCAACGAACGTTCGTCATTCGTTGAATTTGACCAAACTTTGCATACAGCATGACTAGTTAGTCGCTTTACGTCCGAAAACCATGAAATCTGCTCATTATTCTGTACAACTTTTATTATGGGACAAACTATAAATTCGTTAAAAAAAATCAGCTGTTGCATCACTACATAGTATAAAACGAAGTCGCTTCCCGCTGTCTGTCTGTCCCTATGTATGCTTAGGTCTTTAAAACTACGCAACGGATTTTGATGCGGTTTTTTTAATAGATAGAGTGATTCAAGAGGAAGGTTTATATGTACAAATCACACCCGTGCGAATCGGGGGCGGGTCGCTAGTACAAAATAATCAATGTTGCATAACAAAATGTTTGGGATAACTGTTTATTTTTCACGAACTCAGAGTTTTTGTTAAAGTGACTACCAGTCATGCTGTTTAACGAATCCGGTTTCATTCGGATTCGGTATCGCTCGTTCGTTGGCTTTCATAGGCGTGGTGTGTTCGTACCATTATGACAAAGCCGGTTTTTAGTACGTTTGCGGGTTGAAAAAATTAAAACAAAAGTGGCTCACTCAATTCGTGATTCTTAAATGCAATGCAATTGATTTAAATTAGTTTTTGTTTAAATTAAGTATTTCTCACCTATTTTTATCCAGGAAATGTTCGTTTCTACAAACACCAAAGAATAAAAATAAAATTAATTCGATGTTTTCGCTACGTGAAAGGAGATTGTAAAAGTTTTTCGTTCTATAAAAGTGAAGAATGGCTTAGTTTCCTGAAAACTCTCCAACGTCTAATATCCGCTATCCCGTGAGTTTTCAGGACAGCCAATTTACACAGCCAGAATTATTTTTCACTTAATTTTAGAGTTCCGTACTTTACGGTCAAAATCCTTATGAAGAGACTTCGGTGTTTGTCCGTCTGTCTGTCTGTATGTCACGGCGGTTTTTCTCAACTGTTGCTATCGACTTAAAATTTGGCATAGTTGCAGAAATCATCTGCCCGCATCAATAAGTGGTGAATGAAATTTTGATATTTTTTATTACATTAAAGGAAAATGCTCCTTTATGTATGGAGTCCCGTACCATGCTGCATCAAAGTCAAACTTTGTTTTTTATAGACTAAACTTGTCATATTAACTCCTACAAAAGTTCTTTTTGTAAACAAAACGCGAGTTTCGGAGATTTTATAAATAATCTAAATAACCTGACAATGTGGACATGTCAAATACGATTTATTATTGCTCTAAAAAATAGCAATCCGCATCTATTGCATTCTACATCTCTATGACCGGCTATGAACGGCCAATTGACCATAGATAAAAAAAATATAATCGTTTAAATAAAAATTCTAGTCTATTCTAGTTGTTTTTAATTAATGTAGAATCGGCAACATATATTTTTTTACATGTTTTTTGAAAGATGTGATCATGACACTTTCAAAATTCAAGGTTAATAGTAATCATAAATCATGTGAAACGGAACGTCATGTAAAGGGAATGAAACAATATCAACACTTTTTTACTTTAAATTAAATTCCCTGTTCAAAAATCATATCCCCGACGCGTCATGTCGTAAAAAATTATGAAAATAATTACCATAATATTTTGATCTTGAAGCATGAGACTTTTTGGTACCACTTTTGGTCATTCTCCTTTACGTTACCGTATCGTAACAAGTTCCGCCTCTAGCCGCAAGCGCACACGTATATGCGCTCCGCCCGCGCTCTCCACGCCGGAGATAGTCGCCGTCTATGTGCTCCGATGCTTTAAAACCATACCTTACTCTTTCTCTTATTAAAATTCAGGATCTACATGGTCAACGATAAATCTAACAATGATCCTGACGTGCATTTTTACGATACGGTAACGTAAATTTGCACGTTATGTCAACGCACCGTGTCGCGTTACCGCACCGTTCCACGTTGACGACGTCGTGACTTGGAGATGTGGACCGGCCCTTAACTGCAACTAAACTGCAACTGAACTTTATTAGTTAGGTGAATCAGTCCCCTGACTACCCAGGATACGCCGGACGTTCTTAAGTATCGTCAGTCGTGAAAGCTCTTTCAATGCACACACGTAACATAATACTTTTTAAATTTCCTTGTATTTACGTAACCCTGTGGAAAGCACTTCAACGTTGCCTTTGTGCTCTTACCATAATACAATCGTCCACCTGTTTGTATTGAAAACCTTTGCAGTGTTCGAATAAATAATAAAACTGTGTTGTCCTTTCAGCGGTTGTGACGCGTGGACACATCACAAACATGGACAATGGAGAAATATGATAAAGAGAAAAAAGTTATATGTGAATAAAATTATGTTTGTATAATTCACAGATAAAGCGTTATATAGTTATACTTTATCTCCGAAAACCATGAGCTCATCATTCTATACAATTTTACTATGAGACAAACTCTAAATTCGTGAAAAAATATTCAATGTTGCTTAACAAAATACCTTAGGTACTCCAACAAAACAATTATATGAAAAACTAAACTTTTAAATCTGAGTCAACTTTATATTTATTATACTTGTATTCTCATTAAAAACATAACGTCGAATTCCGTACAGACTAAAATACAGTTACTTATGAAAATAATGTCACATAATCTAAGAAATATTAATAAACTTCAGCTAATAAGTGTCAGGACCAATTATGGTAAGAAGACGTTTTTGTATGGAGCACAGCTGTACAACAACTTACCAAACGACATTAAAGATTGTGATAACATGAATGTATTTAAAAGTAAACTCATGAAATATGCATGTATGTACACTATAACTTCTAACATCCTGGAGGCGAACATTTTAATTATTATAATGTAATCACATTGTATCTCATTTTAAGTGAACTGTAAGTTCTTATGAGAAATAAATTTCTTTAAACCTAAATGTATGGAAAAGCAGTTTTTTTTTTCACGAATTCTTTCTTTGTCCCATAGTAAAAGTTATACAGAATGATGAGCTGAGTTCATGGTTTTAGGATGTAAAGTGACTAACTAGCCATGCTGTATACAAGGTGTTAACGAATTCGTGTAATTCCTTAAAACCACATGATCTACTACTGGTGTAGATTGGCCCCGCACGGGAATTAGCCTGATTAAAAATCAAAAAATAAAAATTTTTTTTTTCATGCGGTATTGGTAAGTGATCGTATCTAACTAAACCACCTAATAAGGATTCAGTAAAAAAATAAGAATAATTTTTTTTGCAAAAAAAATTTTTCATGCTCTTGAACATTTCGATGCATAAATAAATGAAAGCACGGCGATGCGGCTGGCAGGCATAACTAACGCGATATCGCTCTTTGCAGTAAGTTAACTCGGAGCTCTAAAATGATTCAGAAATGGAAAACCAAGATTTATTTTTGATTTTCTTTTCGTTGGTTTTCGAAAATTCCCATTTAGAATGAATCTGTGTCACCAGTAGATCACGTGGTTTGAAGGAATTACACGAATTCGTTAACACCCTGTATAACGAAAGTTGAACTATCTTGCATGCCATTAGGTAAGAGCAATCCTCCTACATGTTACGCTGCTAAGTCAGTTCCTCTCTTCCGTTTTCGCAAGCACGAATGGTTCCAGAATGAGTGTGCGCGACCTTTCGCTGCTAGAACACGCGCAAGGCACGTGGGCAATGTTATCTTTCTAGCACTAAATTGCCTCGTTGCGTAGGTAGAAACAAAAAATGTTACATGCTAATTTATTTATCTTTCTCTTTTCTATCTATTTCTATGGTAATGGTAAATAAATAACATGAAGTTTCTTTTCATGGGTTTCACCTACACACACATGAAAAAAAAACATGTTTTACAATACGTTCACATCCGATGATCACAATCACAATCACAGCGGTTACGCACTGCATCCGATCCGAATCCGTGAAAATACGTTCCGAAGTAGCCATAGAACTATATTTTTTATAGTAGTTTACGCACTACATCCGGCATCCGTCATTCGATTTATATCCATCATCCGTGAGTTTCTAATTCGGAAGAACAATTGACGGACCGAAGTAGCCGTAGTACTGTTTGTATGAAAGCTTTCGCATTACCTCGGATTCAAATCAGACGCCAAACGGATATGCCAAAGATGGCGCCTGAATTGTTTGAATTTGAATCAGAGATCGGAATAGTGCGTAAGCAACATCCGAATTCGGTCCGAGATTTTTACTCTAGATCGGTATTTTCACGGATTCGGATCGGATGCAGTGCGTAAACCAATATCCGAATTCGGTCCGATTTTTTATATCCGTATTTTCACGGATTCACATCGGATGCAGTGCGTAATGGCTCTAATAATTGGCAACGTATGATGCGATCATCATAATTATTTTATATCGTCAATTGCTACTGCCTTACGTGTTAACGATACTTGCTTTGTCCGCATTCACCATGAATTCAAACTAAGTTTTGAATCACATGGCCCACATTCTATCAAAATTGCCACCCTACAATAAGCTATTTGCATGTGCACAGGAACATAATTCGTGGGCAGATCAGTTGCCTCAGTAGCAATTGTAACGGAATGCAGAAATGCAGAGATGCTGTGTGCGAATCCTAAGCTTGCCACTAATGTACGTACCGGAGTACCACTTACAGGAACTGTACATTGTTCTGAAACCGATACAGGAAACCGCGGAGTGCTAACAAACTTAGCTGTCGAAGTCTACATCAGTAGTCTCGGGTTCGATCGTCTAGTCGGGAAAAGTTTTATCATCAGAGCTTTTTCCGAACTTTGATGGAGCTTACAGCCGACTTACTAAATGCGGTTGAAAATCGAAATATTACGCAGATCGACTGTAATATGATCTCCGCAGTCTAATTACTGGAACAGCAATATCCGATCCAAAACCGTAGGGGGATGGATTAAGAATATAATACCCCTCCATCGCCGGCCAAGTGAGCCGTAAGAGGCGACGAACCTGGGTGTCTACTCCCTAAGGAAGTCTGTGGTTTCGGCCTTAGTTACGAGCGTTTCCTACTCCCTATCACCTACGGACATACGATTATTTCGGGGCCCGAACTAAGAATGAATGACAACACGATTTGACAGTTGTTTCTACTACCGATGTGTCTTTGCCCGTCCGAAAAGTTGAACTTGACACTTGTTTTGTTTACTCCTGCGTTTCGGGCTACTTTCGTACGGGCGACTAACTTCGTTGATGGACTTAGGAAGTAGGCCCCCTGGCACCTTATTTGTACCCAGGAAATAGCAATAGACTCGCTACCTATTAAAACTTAGTCCGGAGGCGAAACGTGGGTGTACAGGCTCCTGTAACAGAAGAACACCTTTGCTTATCCTTTCGGGCATTACAGGCAGGAGAATATGTAAGTGTGTATGAACCTGTGGAGAAACCAGGTGTGGTGTTCCTCCAACCAAATGGAAGGATCCTCCAACCAGGCGGAGTCTTTGTGCCTGGCGGGCTACTGCCCAACGGTTGATATTGGGAGGTTGTATATATACTATCTGCGTGTTAAATCTTGATTGCGCGATGTAGGATAGTTCGCATGTGGCGAGATAGATGCCGCCACATACCTAGTATATTCTAAGGTAAGACTAGTTAAAACGCTTTTCAGCCCTGATTGCACGCAAATAATGTGAATTCCCATAACATTCTACAGTCTCAACCACGCTCAACCCAACCAAGTAATCGCTGTAACTTTGATTTTGACAATCCAACAATTTTCATTGCATGGTACATAGTCGAGAAGTGGGATTGTAACGTTGCTATGAAAATTGTTGACCTGTCAAAATCAAAGCCATAGCGATTATGAGTGTATTGCGCAATTAAGGTTACAGCTCATTAGAACCACCCGGCACCCGACCCGCACCGCCTCATCGCTCGGCGTCCACTCGTTGTCAGCAGGTGGTCCACGGGTGGACGCCGCGTTATCACTAGTAAACGTCGCGTGGTCAACCAGAGGACCTCGCGCGTTTACCGAGTGGACATCGTGTGGTCAACCAGTGAACCTCACGTAGTCAACGAGTGGAAATCGCGGGGCCCACGAATTTCCGAGTAGTCTGTCAGCAATTGGCACCAGGTCTACACGTGTTTTTGGTTATGTCAAATTTTAGCTAAATTTGACATATGTTTTTGAACTTCTCGATAAGTCTTTCTTTATTCATTTTGAAAGCAAAAACCATACGTCCGACATGTTAGAAAGAAGGGCTGGAAATTACGGGTGGGTGGGGAGCGGCGCATCGCTGACGCATTGTCCTCGCGTGAACCACTCGCGGGCCGCGCGCGGTCTTCTCGATGGCAGCGCGCGTTGGCACCGAGTGGTCAACTCGTCGTCCGCGCGTGGACGGCATACGCCCGAGGCGATCCGGTGGCGTTACGGAGTTGATGTAGTGAGCGCACATCCATACAAATTCATATAAAGAATACGAACCGCACGAGGCGAGGCGATGCGGGTCGGGTGCCGGGTGGGTCTAATTAATGAGCTGTAACCTTTAGAATGCAGATCTAATGCAATAGAATGCAGATCGACGGCGACGAGAAGCTATTTAATCGGGCAAAGAATTATCAGCATCAGGTTATGTGTCGTTCAGTTGAAACATTCGCAATACCAATCAGGAGATGATTTATACCTTGGCTTAAGCAAAAAGTTCGTGACCTTTCCTAATTTTATTTCCTGGTGTTACTTCCTAAAAATAGCATGTTTTTGTACCTCCGCCCTAAATATAAAAAGTCGGAAGTAGGTGGGAAAAGTCAATTCTATATTTTTTCCGAGAAAAATGGCTAGAAGAGAATATCTGATTGTTTGGCTCTGAATAATAATTATTATTAAAGTAGTTACTGTTTTTCAACGGAGAAGTAATGTACCTATAGTACCCAATTATCACGCATGACCTGCTTTGTCAACAGATAACATAATTAAAAAGGCAAATTTCTAATACAATGCTTCTTTTTTGTAGTTTTTAACGAAATTTTAAGTAGTGAGCAAAGCGTTCCCCATGATCGCTAGCGTAAGAGTCAAGGAAGAAATTACCGTAATCACCACGTTTAGCAGAGCGAATGTTGATTGCAGATTGTTTTATTTACCAGACAGGAGGATAAAAGAGAGGCGGCTTAATTAATGTTACAATACAATCAAACAACATCTAAGTGTCCAAACACACTATGTCGAAGGTATGCGATCGATGTTCCGCGGCTGATTTTACGTTCCGACGTATTCGGCTGATATGACACACCATAAATGCCGAACTTACGCGGCAGAAATTCAGTAGCGCAAACTTGTGGGGACACACGCGGGGCGCGGGCATGCCTGCCTCCCGTTGCTCCCGGCCCCGGAACTTCGTCGGCAATCGAACCAAACTTCGGTCGCGTATAATGTGTGTTCTTACAGAATACGTTGCCGCCGAATTGTCGCTGAACTTACGCCCGACCGAAGTTCTGCAGTACGCTATAACGCAACGTAATTTCGGCATAATGTGTCGTCAGTAATTCAAATAGCATTGCAAGCGTAATCATGCTGAACTTCGGTCGCGTATCTTCGGCATACTGTGTTTAGACACTAAGAGTACTACGTGAAAGGTTTCGTCCGTTGAAGTACTATCTCTATACCTATAACTGTTGTTAAGCAGCATTGCTGTGTTCCGTGTTTGAAGGGAATGGTTGCCGGTGAAATTTCCTGAACATGAGACTTTAAAACTTTGTCTCTAAGGTTGTCATCGCATCAGCAATCCTCTTGGTTGTTGTAGGTGTATGTAAGCGGCGGTAATCACTTACTAACAGAAGAGCTAAATAATAAACATAAATAACATAATCATCATCATCATATGCCTAGCCTTTTCCCAACTATGTTGGGGTCGGCTTCCAGTCGAACCGGATGCAGCTGAATATCAGTATTTTACATGGAGCGACTGCCTATCAGACCTCCACAACCCAGTAACTGGGTAATACGATACTCTTGGTAAGACTGGTTGTCAGACTTTCTGGCTTCTGAGCTTCTGACCAACAGTAACGACTGTCAAAGATCTACAAATGACAGCCGGGACCAACGGCTTTACGTGCTTTCCGAGGCACGGAGGAAACTCGCTATGGTAAATAATAAACCTAAATAAATAAAACATACAATTTAGAATACACGTATACCTATACCTATACACTCGATAACATATCACTCTATATATTATGTCTGTATGTTTTAGTTCTAGTACCTATCCATAATAATAGTAGATTGTATCACAAGGGAGCAAAATAATATTTTTACGGCGAGTACGCTTTTTTGAATCCAGAGCGAAGTGAGGGATTCTAGAGTAGAATCCCGAGCGTAGCGAGGGATTCTTTAGTAGAATCCTGAACGTAGCGAGGGATTCAAAGTATATCGCCCGAGCCAAAAATAATTTTGCGCCCGAGTGATACACTCTACTTTTCATCACCCACTATGAGAAAATAAAAGGCGCCTCATATTTAATTGTAATATTATTATTTAATAAAACAGAGTAACAACTAAATTGAAATTAAATAGTATCTAATAATAAAACAACTAAAAACTTATATTTACATTTGAGACGTTTTCGCAATTAAGAAATTAATTTAACGCGCGCTAGCGCTACGTTCTCATTCTTTTTTATAATCAGCAGGCGCGCGACTATGGGCCGTCGTACCAGCCAGTCTCAAACAATATTTGCGTTCGATTTCTTTGGCGCTGAACACTAAAATGTTCCAAATTCAAAAAGTGCGCGGCAAAGATAATTGCGGCGCACTTATTAATAAAAAGGATTAAAAACTCATTCCTGCCCGCTAAAAGAATTCAAAAAGTGCGCGGCAAAGATAATTGCGGCGCACTTATTTAATAAAGAGGATTAAAAACTCATTCCTGCCCGCTAAAAGTTTCTGAATAGAAAACACCACCTTTGGGCGCACTTAAAAGCGAACCAAGTCGTCCTTTTCGAATAGGTGGGATGAAAAAAATATTGTGTATTAAAAATAACAATAGTCAAGAATTAGGAACTATGTACCAAGTAGTCACATGTAAATTTATAAATAGGTATGTGTACTTTTATCTAATTAGAACCCTCAAATATTGCAACACCTGGAAAAGGTTGCTAAGCTGTACCTACTCTATATAAGATCTGTATTGTTTTACCTTAGTGTGCAAATAAATAGTTTGAGCTGCGGGCTTGTTTTCGAAAATTATTACATTAAAAACATATAATATTATGGAGTACAATCATAATAATATTATGGGAGATAAATAACTTTTTTTATATTGGATTTTTCCTTGAGGAATTTCTCAGTAGCAGCCCGGAGTCTGGATTTGTGCCTGATCGATGTCAATAGGCTCGCCCCCTATTACATGGGACGTAAACATAAACGGCGAAATGTGGGTGTACTATACACCTCTGCCAACCCTACGGGGAATACAGGCGTGAGTTTATGTTATGTTATGTAAATAACTTTAAACAACAATTTAACTAAACTCTGTTCAACGTAAGACAAGTCCTAACATAGCGGTAATTTCGTAAATTGTAGCCGTAAGGAGACTGCTATCGAAAAAACGTAAACGACATCATCAAAAACTGTAAAATACCTATATTATGCCTGTTCTGTTTTTAGGGTTCCGTGTCCAAAAGGTAAAACGGGACCCTATTACTAAGACTACGCTGTCCGTCCGTCTGTAACCAGGCTGTATCTCATGAACCGTGTTAGTTAGACAGTTGAAATTTTCACAGATGGTGTATTTCTGTTGCCGCTATAACAACAAATGCAAAAAAACAGAATAAAATAAATATTTAAGGGGGCTCCCATCCAACAAACGTGATTTTTTGCCGTTTTTATAGATAATGGTAAGGTGTGTAAGAACAGCGCGTACATTGGTACGTGTAGTCGGTTACGCGTACGCAGGAACGCTTAGTTCATACAAGGCTTAAGACAGGGCATCTCCATACTATTACTAAGCGTTCCTGGGTACGCGTCACCGACTACGCGTACATTGGAACGCTTAGTCCGTACACACCTGTACGGAACCCCTCGTGCGCGAGTCCGACTCGCCCTTGGCCGGTTTTATTTAAACATATTTGATATTCTTTGTATGGTAACGTTTTAAAGAAAAACTCCAGAACGTAAGGTGTTACGTTGAAGAGGATATAGTCACTACTGTTGCAGACTACAGAAAGTAATGTGTCTAATGCCCGGTTCTTACATGCTAAAATGAATCGTTTCGCTTACCAACAGTAGTATTAGTAATGTCATACTGTACTTATGAAAATACATGTTAGCCAATTTTACCAGCGGTCTTTAATTATAACGGATGGTTACTAATGCCCGGTTCCTTTACCGCCATTTTCAATATCCTATCTATCGGCGGTTTGCCTTACTACAGACAGAAATTTGACATTACTTCTATGGAGCTTATGTCAAATTTCTATCTCTAGTAGGCGAAACCGCCGATACATAGGTTATTGAAAACGGCCGTTAGCCAAAAACGAATCGTTTTGCTTACCAATGGTAGTATTTATTGCTAAGCTGTGCACATAAATAAACTCGTAAGCTTATTTCTACTATGATAGCTACTAACGTATGGGAATCTACTATGAATAGGTATAGAGGTGTCAAGACTCACGTTACGTTGACGGTATTAAAATCTATCAATATATATTAAAAAAAAATACCGACCGAATTGAGAACCTCCTCCTTTTTTTGAAGTCGGTTAAAAATGAATCCCTATCATTATTTCCCTTGGTCGCGGCATCACGCGTGAGCAGCTGGACCGATTTCGCTAAAAATGTTTTTGTTGTATTCGTACTCGTAATTGTCAGGAGAAGGTTCTTATGAAAGAAAATTTCCATATTTAAAAAAAAATTGTTTCAGTATGTCCATATTCTTCATTTGTTTACCGCATGCATGAAAATGGTTTTAACTTTTTGTTACTATTTTGATTTTGTTTCTGAAGGTAGGTTGTAGGTAAGTAGAAGGTAGGTAGTAAGTAGGTAAAAGTGCATTGCAACGCATGCTGGGTACAGCTAGTACATTATAAATTGCATATTGACAGGGAAAATTACAATATTGCTATACTTTTATTGTTGATAAGTTCTACTGTATTTACTAACATACTATACACACGTGTATAAATTTCATGACTAGAGGCGCCACCATCTTCCCGCCGCCGCGCCGTCGCATTGTTTCCGCTAGACCTAACTACTTCCGACGACAACTTCCTTCAGCGCTTTCGGGAAATACGGTGCATTAAAATTACGGTGCAAAATTAATTTCCTCACAGCTTATCAAATTAAACTGGAATTATGAAAAGAATGTAATTATGACAAGTAGTTATTTGGTTACGTTTTTTTTTAAATTAAGGGTACTTTTCCCTCATTATCTGCCTCGTTAGTTTAGTGATTGAATACCAGTATTTTACCCGGAGCTACTACCATCAGACCTCCGCAACACAGTTACTGGGCAATAATATCTTAAGGTTAGACCGGTTGTCAGACTTTAGGGCTTGTAACGACTGTCATAGATATTCGTATTACAGCCGAGATCAACAGCTTAACGTGCTCACCAAAGTACGGATGGGTCTTGATGTGTAACGAACGGTCACCCATCCACGGACTGACCGCTGCAAGCGCAGCTTAACCTTGCAAATCGTATGATCTGCGCGGTTTTTATTTAGCCATGAGCACTTCGAGTTTAAGGTCCTATGTACATTATTATAATAATAGGCTTTAGTGTCGCACCTGTAGAGTATGAAACTCGTGTAACCAATTTTTTTTATAAATCTCTTATTTTTTTCCCCACAAAAGCTTTTTACAAATATTTTGATAAAGTTTTTTTGAACTGCCTCGTTGGTCTAGTGGTCACAAGCGCGACTGCTGACCTTGGGATCTTGGGTTCGATCCCCAGGTCGGACAAAGCGTTATTGGGTTTTTCCGTGTGGAATTTCTCAATAGCAGCCCGGTTTCTGGATTTGTACCCGGTTGATGGCAATGGGCTCGCCCTCTAATACATGAGACTTAAACATAACGGCAAAATGTGGGAGTACTGTACACCTCTGCCTAACCCTTCGGGGAATAAGGTTAGACCGGTTGTCAGACTTTCGGGCTTGTAACGACTGTCATAGATATTCGTATGACAGCCGAGATCAACGACTTAACGTGCTCTCCGAGGCACGGAGGGGTCTTGATGTATAACGAACGGTCACCCATCTACGGACTGACCGCGGCAAGCGCAGCTTAACCTTATTTTTTTTCCACAAAAAGTTTTCATAAGTATTTTGATAATAGCAGCATTGGCTTTCTTATTATTTCATTTTGTGTACATTACTGTAAACATTCACGGCATTGTTTAGATTGCATACATGTTTTTTTCAGGTAGGTACACAGTACGAAAATTTTCGCAAACAACAAGTGTGTAGGTAGACCATATTTCATACATTGTTTGTCGACGTTTACCCTGAGACCTCTTAAAAGCCTGAAGTTTACACACGAGGAAATCTTGAAAAAACATCTTGGATGTTTAATCTAAAGGAGATTTCGTGGGCACAAAGGGGTGTTCCCGACCTTCGTTCTTTCTTTGTTTGGTCAGGTTACGTCAGCAGCTACATTAACCTTTTGGGTGACCATTGTGATATTATAGGTACTTACGTAGTGAATCGGCTAGAATCTTTCTATTCGTTTAAGGCCGGTTACTGTTGCCAAAAACGAATCGTTTTGCATACCAATGATAGTATTATTTATAGGCATGTATTTAACGCGGCGACAAACTAATCTGATTTAGGGTTTTAAAAATAATTAAAATGGGTAGCAAAAATAATAGGTTGGCAGCTACAGTGAAGTAGCATTTTAAGCAGGCAGGGGGTTTTAAAAATAATTAAAATGGGTAGCAAAAATAATAGGTAGGCAGCTAGTAGTAGGCAGTGAAGGAGCTTAAGTCGACGGAGCCCCGCTGAGCGGGGCTCCTATTTCTGTCTGCAGGGTTTAAAGTAACCTAACACGAAGGGGATGACGGGGGCTAGAGTGAGCGAGCGAAGCGAGCGAACGAAGCCCCCGTCATCCCCTTCGAACCTAACCTATCCATGTCGGGATTCCCCTTAACCACCCTGCTAACATTATTAGTCGCCAAGTCATTATTTATAGCTCCTCGCCTCATTTTATTAGTTGCAAACACTTAGTCGCCTTTTAAGTTATTAGTCACCTGGAAAATAATAAGCCTTGTTTATTTAAACTGGGCATATAAGTAGACGTAAGCTAATTTTATTTGTGATGTCTACAAACGTACGGGAGCATCCATTATGCAAAGCTATGAGGTCCTTGATTCGTTATTCGTAAAGATAATTTTAACCAATAACGCAAAGTCACAAGTTTACAGGAGAGTGATTTTAAGGTTCTAAAGCTTTTAACTTTGACATAAATGAATAGAATTATTCGAACTGTGTACTTTCAAAATAAAACAAGGAACTCTACAATTTTGTTATTGCGTAAGTCCCGTCTATATTGAAAAGAAATCAGGCACTGGTATTTGTTTAGGAACGTTTGATTGCAAACAAGGAATTATGTCTACCTACCGTACGTTAGGTTTTTTACCCATCGTCCTAGTTGGGCAACGCCAGTGCCTTGCATTGCGTTTGACATCGCGTTGCGAAAATAACAAACTATAGGCTTTCCATTTTGATCCACTTGAACAGTGCATCTGACAGAGTGGCGCATAGACTTTGTTTTTTAGCGGTTCAACTGCGGCGGTTTGAACTTAGCCTTACTCATCAAATACTATAAAGACTATTGCAACGCAGCAGCCAGGACACGTCGACCGTGTCGTAACTCGCCGCACTACCCGACCGACACCGTCTGTCCGACTGTCCCAGTTAGCACGAAGCCTTATGCGTGGAATACTTCTATTCATCAATATCGTAGTCTATATTGGATCATACTATTCCAAAGTCTCGTGTAGTACCGGACTTAAAGAATAGCACTACACCATCTCTTACCGTGGGTGTCGTAAAAGGCGACTAAGGGATTCTCTAGAAGATGGGCAGCAGCGTTCTCTGAGTACTTTAACAACCATACAGCGATCGCCAACCCGCCTGCCAAGCGTGGTGATTACGGCAACCCTCCCCCTTTTTGGGGGAGGCCTATGTCCAGCAGTGGATGTCTTTCGGCTGAATGATGATGATTCCAATATAGCGCCAGTATTAGTAGCTTCTAGATCCAGCTGCTAGTCACTGTCAAAGTTGAAGGAAGGAAATATAGGGAACGAAGTTGTATGCGTTGGCCCGACTAGATTAATTCGACACTCGACTCCAGTATCCGCGCTGCAGAAGAGAAAAACAAAATGGCGAAGTATAGGAAACATAAAAGCACAGTAGATATACAAGGTGTAACGTAAATAACGCACAACCTCTTAAGGGGTCACTGTACTCGTCATTATGAATAACTTTTACTATGGGACCAAACCTGAAATCGCGAAAAAATAATCAGCTGTTCCCTACATTTTGACGAATTATGCAAACATAAATATAGGGTACATACGTACCCTTGTATATCTACTGTGATAAAAGTAAACGCAAAAAGGATCCAGCAAAAACAACTGTAAGTATCGCAAGAAATTTTACTACCGACCCCATCTGATCAGAAATGATATTTCACATCGGTAAGCAGTTACGGCTATTATCAATCACAACGCATTTCGCCATAAAACCGTCATATGTATCTACAGTTTTCTTTCCCAAACATCCCTGGGGGGAATCTGGGACGAAACTGAACAGATATCTCGTGATTCTGCGCCCAGTTTGTCTCGTGCCCAAGTGTATTAAATTTATGGTATTAAAAAAACTGATTTATGCAGCAACCAGGTAGAAATATCTGACTGTGCGATTGCCTGTAGTTTATTTTCTGATGGAAACATCAGAAAATTGTTATAGTAAGTTTTCGCTGAGCGCCAAAATTTTAACATTATAAAATACTAGAGGTCGCTCGCGGCCGAGCCCGAGTGGATATCGTTTATTGCGTATTCCGTATTTTTCGGCATAAAAGTAGCCTATGTCCTTCTCCAGGTTCCAGACTACCTCTGTACCAAGTTTCATCAACATTGGTTCAGCGGTTTAGGCGTGAAAGCGTCTCAAACAGACAGACAGAGTTACTTTCGCATTTATAATATCATCATTCAGCCGAAAGACGTCCACTGCTGGACATAGGCCTCCCCCAAAAGGGGAAGTTTGCCGCAATCGCCACGCTTGGCAGGCGGGTTGATGATCGCAGTGTGGTTGTTAAAGTACTTAGAGAACGCTGCTGCCCATCCTCTAGAGAATCCCTTAGTCGCCTTTTACGACACCCACGGGTAGAGATGGAGTAGTGCTATTCTTTAAGTCCGGCACTACACGAGACTTTATAATATTAGTAGGCATTATATACTGTTTGCATGTATAAGTGTTCCCTAAAACATAGTGAGGTAACATGCACTAAACAGGGCTACAAGAAGTGTTCGATGGTGTGTCTAGCCCGTTAACCCGCACCATGCCAGCGTGGACTATAATAGGGCCTACACCCCCACAGTCTAAGATGCCCGTGCCCAGCAGTGGGCCAGTAATGGGCTGGTTATGCTATACACCAGTCTACTTGTTGCTAGCACGTTTACCGAGCGTGTAGTCCCGAGTTTCATTATAAAGTCGAGTGTTATTAAAACACATTCTCAGAAGCAACATTTGGCAGCATTATTAAATGCATGCACAGCAGCTTCAGACATAATAGTTTTAGTTTTAGGTAAGTAGAGAGAACAACTACCACCTGACCTGCATCGTTTAATCCTAAGGGAACCAAGTTATTGAATAGGTGGAAGTTACTTCGGCTAGTGCAGCAAATAATCCTTTATAAGTTCCTTAATATGACACCTTCAAGAAGAAGATAGTTGTTTTGGGTCTGGGCGTTTGTGTGTGAGATTTGTGTTTGTAAACGCACCCACGATAGGTACAGGAGAAATTCTAGAGAGGGGCATCGCCTAAACAAAAATACAATAAGGGCGCGTTCAGACGATACGCGCCCGCTAAGCGCACGCCACGCGCTGACGCACCCGGGTCTAACTCGCTTTGAAATTTGTTGTATATAATTAGAGTCATATGACACGTCAATAAATTTCACATTGCATTTGCCATCTTAGTCGGGAGGGTGGAGTCGGCGCGGACGCTGCGCGATTGCGACGCGTGTACTTTACATCGATAAAAATGTACGTTAAGACAAGGGACTAACTATTAAATTCCAAAGTTTTTGAGGAGGGAGCGGTTCGTAGGAGAAGCGCGCGCTTTCGCGCCGAAAAAAATCGCGCAAATGTGAACGCAGGCTAATTCAAGTATAGATCGCCAAATCCCGTTTCATCTCGTGTGGTGACGGGCTAGAATATAAAACTTCCTCACGGCACGCTGGAAAAACACGCATATTACAAGATTCAACAAAACCCAGCACGCTTGGTGGTAGAATTTATACGGTCCGTCTGGCTAGCTACTACCCTCACATTAAAGTCAAAGCCAAGCAGTTTACTGTGTTCCATTGTGTGTATGTGAGAGCCAGAGTGGTATAAGGGAATCCTTCTATATCACTACTACTTGGATTCCCTCATTGTTTTTCATTTATTTATTAAGTAAAAATGATAAGGATATTTTCGATTTTAATTTAATTTTAATTGTTATTATTGATTTTAATTTGGATTGTAATTGTGATCTAATTTTGATTATAATTTTAATTTATATTTTAATTTTGATTGTAATTTTAATTTGTTTAATTGTGATTTTAATATTGATTTTAATTTAATTTTGAATTTGATTTTAATCTTGATTGTAATTTTTAATTTTGATTTTAATAATGTAATGTGTTTTAATTTAAATGTAATTTATGTAGACATTAATTTATATGGGTATTAACCTGAAATAAACGATTTATTATTATTATTATTGTGCAAGGGAGTTCGATGCGAAGATTGGCTACATGAACCATCTTTGGGTGCACCAGCGCCCGACTGACTGACTGACTGGTCGAAGTGGTCGCCATGGACGAAATCGGTCGGAAAGATCATCATCATCACTTGGATTCGCGTATTCCATCTTAGAATCTGTTTGCGCTTACCACCCAATGCGACAAGGGTCATACCGGACCAAATCAAACAATAAAAAAAAGACAAAAAAAAACGAAATCGCCGATTCTCATGATTTGTTCCGAACATAACCGATTCCGTATATCCGAACACCCTGGGGCGCCTTCAGTCGTCCAGCGAAGATCGTACCAATTAACCATCTGACACAATCGCACACCCGACAATGCACACACACATCCTTTAAAATAATACTCCTTATGTGTTTAAGGGTGGGTTTCTAAAAATAATGTATTCTCATTACAGTAGGTAACCAATACTGGGTGGAAGGGACGTGTACCTAATTCGTGTAATTTAACCCATTATTGTGAATGAAACGCAATTTTTTCTTGGAATTTTCCGAATTCACCGTGGCAATATCTAAGTAATTATCTAAAAAAACAAATCTAAAAATTCCGAAACAAACCACTTATTTTCAGTTCATAATTCGCTGTTTCAGTTTTCGGTACACCATCCCTTATTGTGAAACCAAACAAACCAACTAACGGCCGTTTTCAATAACCTATCCATCGACGGTTTCGCCTACTACAGATAGAAATTCGACATAAGCTCCATAGAAGTAATGTCAAAGGGGAATGCCAAGATTTCCTTTACGACTCGGCCAGAAAGAACAAGAATGAAACATATCTTATTAAAAAGGGCAAATATTGTAGAATGTATTACAATAACAACATTTCCGCTGGAAGTACACCAAGAAAAGTTATAGGTCGATAAAGTTGACCTTAATAGTAGATTTTTAACTTAGGGAAGAAAAGTAATTCGAAAATCGAACTAACACTTTCTTTATACTCCGTCTACATTTTCATGACTAATTTTTTTAATCCTTGTCATATTGATAGACCTTCAATATTTTTGTAAAAATCTTAATATTATTGTTTGATTAATTCATTTAATTATGTAAATAACAAAATTAAACCATTTTTGGTCAGAATAATAACTAAATAACCAAACCAAAACCAAGTCAAAATAAATATCATATTATTTTGAATTTGGCGTTTATTGACGTTGCCATGGCAACGATGATAAACCATGCATGTCATAATACCAAATTATATAAAAATCATACTTTTACTAAACAAAGTATTTTATTTAACAAAAATCTTGCCCCACCGGAATTCATAATATTGTATTCACGATAAGGAATAATTACATTTAATATGGTTTCTTACTTCGATACAGATACTTACTTTGTCTCATAATTAATCGTAAGAAACAAGTGGAAGTTATTTTAATTGTGACAAAGGTGTTGTCGCCATTAAAATAAAATCATAACAATATTCGATTTTTAACGTAATCGATTATCAAGTACCTATGCATATCATCGAATGGAATCTATACTAATATTATAAAGAGGTAAAATTTGTTTGTTTGTTTGTTTGTATGTAGGAGGTAATCTCCGAAACTACTCATCCGATTTCAAAAATTATTTCACCAATAGAAAGCTACGTTATCCCTGAGTGCTATAGGCTATATTTCATTATCAAAAAAATAGGGATGCGTAAGAAAAATACAATAATGTAACCCAAGGTATCAAAAATTTGCTTATAAAAGTTATTATTTGGCGTGCGCTGCGAAAACTATTGATGATACATAAAAAGAATGTACTACATGTTTATAGTACTCTTCATTATCCACAAAAAGTTCGTAAGGGCATATGTCCAACTATTATAGTTAAGTCACATCAACCGTTTTTTGTTCAAATTAGTCGATCAAAACACGGGTAGAATCGAAAGATGAAGACATTCCTATCATGATATTAATCCTTAACCAAGTAAATAGCTTCTTAATCAAGGCTGATTATGCACATGTAAAATGCTCTGTAAATTATTCGAATCGGATTTTTCGTTTAGAAGTGCTAAAAGTAAGAAAAATCTAGAACATGCTTTGTGCTGACGTTTTATCCATTTACCTATAGATGGCGTTGTGCAAATACATCATTTTTCTGAATCACGGTGTTAAGATTCTCCGTGGATTGATGACCCTCTGGATTTATTGTCATATTAATTTTTTAGGATGTAGGATGTTGGTTGACATTTTTTGAAATTGGTTTCTGGTTAGAAATAAATGAAGAGGTGTTTCAGCGTTTTTGCAACTTTAACCTCTAAGAGCGATTACGCATTGCATCCGATCCGAATCCGTGAAAATACGGATGTAAAAAATTCGGACCGAATTCGGATATTGCTTTACGCACTGCATCCGATCCGAATCCGAGAAAATGGCGATCTAGAGTAAAAATCTCGGACCAAATTCGGATGTTGCTTACGCACTATTCCGATCTCTGATTCAAATTCAAACAATTCGTCAATTGTTCTTCCGAATTAGAAACTCACGGATGACGGATAGAAATCGGATGACGGATGATGTAGTGCGTAAACTACCATACAAATAGTTCTATGGCTACTTCGAAACGTATTTTCACGGATTCGGATCGGATGCAGTGCGTAACCGCTGTTAGGGGGTGAAATAAGTGTTGAAAGTTTGTATGAGAAATCTGGTAGTTTTGAAGATAGAAGCATAGATTTAAAAATGTAGGCTTTTGGTGAGAAATAAATATATACGAGTACGTGTTTCAGCGTTTTCGAAATTCTACCCCTAAGGGATAAAATAGGGATGAAAGATTTTTTTAACTTAAAAGCATGAAATCAAATGATATAGGTACTGGTTAGAAACAAAACTACACGTGTTTAAGCGTTTTTGGAAATTCAGCCCATAAGGGGGTGAAATAAATGTTGAAAGTTTGTATGAGAAAATTAAAGTTTTTTTCAAAAATAAAAGCATGAAATCAAATAATAGGGTTTTTGGTTAGAAATATATGTACACGTGTTTGAACGGTTTTGTAAATTCAACCCTTAAGGCGGTGAACAGTGCCGGATTAATCACGTAGCAAGAGTAGCAATTGTTGCGGGCCCTGCGCGAAAGGGGGCCCCGCATATTTAAACCCACTCATCCCTGCCTGAGCGTAATTTTTTGAGTGAAACTTATCACGAGAGTCCAACGAAAGTGTTCAGGTGATAAGGTTGAGATTTGATTTGTGGTATTTTGGAAATGAAAAGACGTGTGATTCGTACAATTATCTATTGGACACTAAATAATATGAACGTAGTAATAAGCATGAGGGACACAGAATTATAGACATAACATTAGCTAGCTATAGAAACATTATGAAACAAACAGAAAGTGACAGCACTAGACTTATCGGCAACTTAAAATTGAGCATTTGTGAATTTAGCCAAAAGCCATAAATGCACTTAGAATGACATCATGCTTTCGCCAAAACGCGAAAAAAATTCGCGCTCGCTTCGCTCGCGCTGCTGTTACGCTTTGTGCTACTCCACTCGATTATTTTCTTTTGTATATTCAAACAAACCATTTCATTACATTTATTTATTTAAGAAATTAAGCCTCAAAACTTAAATAGCAATGAAAAAGTAATGATTAAAAAAACACGCTTATAATGCTAATTTACACTTTTCAGGCGTGTATTACGGCCTTTTTATTTCGTGTTAGTTTATTAGTTTTTACGTGCTTTTGTGTTGTTATTTATGTTTTGACGATCGCCCGATCGCTTTGAACTGGGTGCGTCTCATATCATATAAAGGTATTTGGTATATTTTCATTTCAATAACGTTCACAAGATTTATTAAACGTGAATTATACCAACTGTTGATATAATTTCCTTAGATATAACATTTATATACTCGAATACTCATTTCGTCTAATATTATTAGATAAGACGTTCATCTGATCGAAAATCATTTAATATAAAACTCTTTTCAACTAACGCTTACTCATTGCATGTTTACATCCAAGTAGGACGGAGTGACTAGATTAGGGTACCCCGACCAGATGGGTTAGGTTAGGTTAGAACTGTGACCACCAACGCGCGAGCCGAGCGAGCGAAGCGAGCGTGCCGCGGTAGCGGCCGGCGAGCGCTACATCCAAGTTGGTTCCAATTACTAGGTTAGGGCACCCCGACGAAATGGATTAGCTTGGGTTAGGTTAGAAGGAACTGATTTTGTTGATTTTATGTATTTGCTCCTAATAGGCTAAATAAGTTTTGTGTTATTTGAGTGGTATACCGAAGGATTTTATATTCAATGTATGTTATGCTTATAAAAATTAGTTATTTTAAAATTATATCTAAAGTTTATTATATTTAGTGATCGTTATATCAAATAAAATTATTGATTCAGTTGTTATATCTTCTAAATGTTAGAGATTTTGTAATTATATCATATTTTACTTACCCCTTTGAACTAATACAAAATCAGTGTAATACTACTGTTTTATAACAGTAAAATTGATAAGTAATGTAACTCAAGGGCCCCCTTTCATATTTGCTACGGGCCCCGCGCTGTCTTAATCCGACACTGGCGGTGAAATGATAAGGGTTGAAAGTGTGTATGAAAAATCTGGTACTTTTGAAGTAAGAAGCAGGGGAGAAATTGACTGACTGGGTGACTGATCTATAAACGCAGAGCCTAAACCGAAAAAAAACGAAAAATTAAAAATTTCAAGTTTCTAACCCCAGTTTAGAAACTTGAAATTTTGATAGGTAGTAAGTACCTCTAATAACGTAGGCACACATTAAGGAAGGGTTTTTGGAAATTACACCTCTAAACGGGTGAAATGGGTTGTTAACGTTCATATGGAAATCCTTATTCTATGGGGTTACTGACTTGAAATTTGGCATAAACACTCTTCAAAGTAAATAATAAAGAGTAGACTTTTTGAATTTTATAACTACACTAAAAAGAGGCTTAACGTTGGTTCAAAATTTCACGCAAGCGAAGCTGCGGGCAAAAGCTAGTATAAAATAAAAAAAGAAATATAGGCACTTATTTCGCTACATAAATAGTTGATAGTAATAATAGCATGTTTGTAAATTATTTCATAATATTACAAAATATTAATTTTAAATTAATATACCTAAATCAAAGAGATTAATTAAATATGTTAACTAACATTTGAACGTGTTTGGTGTTATTTATTTTGTTTCGTATAAGAAAAGTAGCCCGTTTAAGATAAATCACAACAATAGTGACAAACGTGTTGTGTTATAGTGGTTACTAGGATTATTCGTAACAGCTTATTACTAATAAAGCTTAGTACTATAATTTATAGCTAATAATGGAAGAGCACAATTCACTTAACACATTATTCAAAAAAGAAAACGTGAATAAAAAATAAATACTTGTGTAAATAAAATAAATAAATAACATGATATTATTGTGATATAATTATTTACAATTACATTATTGTTTCATAGTTGTAATCGATTTATAAATGTAATTTTAGTATCGATATAATTTTATTTTTAATCTGTGCAACATTTCTATTTGTAGTTGTAGCTATAAAGCGTTGAAACCATTGGTTGAAACTTACTAACCAAAACATTGAAATACTATTTAAAATGACTATCCGACGGTGTACTTCTCCAGACTTTATTTATATTACATAAATCTTACAAAAAATAAACGCGAATTATCAAAATTACGGCATGTCAGTTCATACTACTTTGTAATGGCCGGATCTTGGCATTCCCCTTTCTATCTGTAGTAAGGTAAACCGCCGATAAATAGGATATTGAAAATGGCGGTTAGTGTGAAATGAATATGATATAAGGTTGTCATGGATGAAGGGCATTCTGATTTATAACAGATATTTTGGTTAATATTTGAAAGCACCCGCTTGCTGTCATATACAGAGTGTAAACGAATTCGTGTAATTCCTTCAAACCACATGATGTATTTAATGGTATAGATTAACCCTGCACGGGATTTAGATTGATTAAAAATAAATAATAAACTTTTTTTTTTATATCATAGAAAATTTCGATGCCATGACGGGCACGACTAGCGCGTATAGCTCCACGCAGTCAGTTAACTCGGGACGCTAAAATTTCTCAGATACAGAATACCATGTTTCATTTTCTTGAAAACTTTTTTGTTGATTCTGAATAAAACCTATTCGGAGTCAATCAGTGTTACACGTAGATCACGCGGTTTGAATCCGCAACATCACTACTTAAAACCTTCCTCTTGAATCACTCTATCTATTAAAAAAAACCGCATCATAATCCGTTGCGTAGTTTTAAAGATCTAAGCATACATAGGGACAGACAGCGGGAAGCGACTTTGTTTTATACTATGTAGTGATATATTTTTTCGAACACAAAACCAAATAACAAACCTAATCGGTCTGAATCAGGGTGCTGGCTGAAAAAAATAATGAATTAGAATAAAAAATATCGTGAGAACCGCATTTAGTTATAGATGGCTACATTGTGGGCGTCAAGTACGTCACTGACTGATTATCACGTAACCCAGTTTAACCCGCAAGGGATATAAGGTGACAGCACTTTACTTTTCTTTTATCGCAAGAACTTAGAGATTTGAACTTGTGGGTCAAAAGGTGGAATCCCTTGCGGTCTTTTAAGTCCCGACAGCTCGAACTCTCCGTTGAGATATCGTCGTTCTATTTATCTATTTGTGTGTATATATGTCGCCCGGAACCCTTTTTCCGAGTATTTTACCTCTAGGGATCAATGAACCCGATAGATGTTTAAGGTGTGAATGTGTGAATATCGGAATGCGTTAGGTTATTATAATAAGCTTTTAGGGTAACATATCTCGAAAAGAATAATGGAAGTAATATCAGATTACTTTTGTGTACGTCCGCCTCGTGAAGTGTAACCAAGCACGTTTTATTTTTGTTTTTTAACGCATGCAAATTTCCGTGCGCAATTCAAATTCTCTTTTGACCGACCGGGTTTTGTAACACGAACAAAAAGCACGATAGAAAACTGAATATAAATCAAAGGCGATTTCCCCAAAGAACTGTTGAACAAATTATCTATATAACGTAGACGGGGAACACTTCCAAATTGTTTCTGTTAAAATATTCTAAGTTATTAGAAATTCTTCAAAAGTTTCTGTTAGTATTCACTAGTTGTTAAAATAGTTAAGCGGTCAATCGATAGCAACTGTTAATACACTGGGGTCTCGAAAACTCTGGGGAAGTAACCGCAAAGTTTGGCACGGAGCCACTACAGAGCGGTTCAAATTGTCTGTTGCCACTAACGCGCACCTAAATGTTTCTAGACAGATAGAATTAAGTTATATCTGTTGATTAATAATGCCCTAAGGGATTTTAAACATGGTTGTTTCAATTGACCTGCACTTGAATTTTGTCTAGAATTATTGCGACAAAACTTATAATTACTTGACTGCTTTGTTGAGTGGTCGCAAGCGCGACTGCTAAGCGTGTGTTCATGGCGGTTACTCCGAAAAACGAATGTGGAAGTTTCGGATCGAAAAGAAATCACGACGAAAATCGAACTTATATGCAAAAATGCAAATAGAACATTTAGCTTTAATTCCGCTGAACAAGATCACTAGTTTGGATGCAGTATGCAGCACCACCCTCCCGCCAAGTATATGCACATGCAGAAAGAGTAAAAAAATAATGCAACATGCAACCAAACCAATACACGACACGTGTTTCGCCCCTGCACGGGGCATCCTCAGGATATGTTGACTCCTCGACCGCTAGGACGAGAATGGGGCTGTGAAGACATTAATTTGTGAAGAGCCATAACGCACTGTCTTTAGACATTAAGAGCTATTACGCACTGTTGACTGGTCGCCGGAAACTTGGTCGACGGCGACTGTGACTTTGTATACCTAGTTTAAATAGGTGTTTACGCGCTTGATCGCCGGTCACCCGGGCGACTATGCTTATGTTTTGGTCGCCGAGAGACCAAGTCTCCGACGACCAGTCGACAGTGCGTATTGGCTCTTAGACATTTTAGGCTAATGGAATTTTAGAGTCAAATAGAAAGGGACCCTGGCAGAAGACTAGCCTAGTGTTAAGAACATAATATAATAAACTGTTATCTACAGTACTGTGTCTATTGGTCATCACATCAAAATGCCATATTATACACCGTGAGCCCGAGGTACCCGAAAGATTTTAACCACGCCTTTCTGATGCTATTAAGAGTCAAATGTAATATAAAAAAAACAGAAAAAATAAAATGATAGTTTTCTTTTTGTTTTTCTTTTCCTTATGAATAAATTAACATTAGTGCTTCCTTGTAAACAATTCACACCGATAATTCAGCCCTCATCAAGCTGTCTCCCCCCCCCCTATGTCCACGCCAGCAACGCCTTAAGCCGAGGTCCGAGTCCCACTAGGGGTCGCCCTTAGTGCTGTTGTTGCAGGTAGTCATGATGTTAGTGTAGTACAAGTAGTTAGCTTAGGTTAAGTATTTTACTTCCCCCCCATTGGCTGGAGACCCTTCAGGTCTCGCCAATAACTGCCCGGTTACGTAGAAACCGTCCCCTAGGACGACCTACAGCAGTCCAATAGAAAATAATAATAAAAAAAAAAAAACCTTGTAAACAATGTCATAGGTTGAACTGACAACATTTATAAATTATCGTGTGAGTGGATAAGAAACTTCTCACTTCACAACCCTCCCCGTCAAATAAGACATACGGCGAGAGGGGTATGGTACGACAAAAGTCGCAACACCGCGTTCCTGGGACATGTTACCATAGATATTTTTCGATTTGTGAATTTCATTAAATAATGAATATTACGAAAAATGTTTTCTTTTCAACCATCTATATCTAGCTTTTCTTCTCCAATTAGGCATCGGAATTGAAGATTAAAATCTTTCGGGTACCTCGGGCGTTTAAAATTAGACAAAAGGGGCCCACCAAAATACGTATATCTTTTGAACCATATCTTCAAGTAATCAGTTCATCTTGGGTTCATAAAGGCACTATACTATGTTCAATTGAATCCCTGGGAAGCAAACACGTTATTGATTTCTAAACATTTCCTTACTAAAATGGCTCGTATTTGTCTAATGTTTGAAATAGAATATAAGGTATTCTAAATAGAAAATCGAATTCCCAAACGGTACCTTCTGCATCTTATGATACTCGACGAGGTTCGATTCCCAAGAGGTGGGTGAAGTAGTTTTGTTGAATATGGTCTTGTTTATAAAGTTATAGCGTGGTGAGGAGCTAGTACACACTTTTGGCCAAACTCCAAGTACGTTGTCTTAGGGAGGCGAACAAATATGTAGGAACTTTACCTACGTAGACTAACGAGTACCTAGGTACAGATGATTAATAGCTAGGTACATACCTATCTATCTATACATGATACATGTAATGAAATCGTAACGCAGCAAAAACTAAAAGCATATTAATGAAAAAAAAAATGCTATTTGTACTAGAAACGATATTGATGCCGAAACAGAAGTTTGTATGTTTATCTGTTTTTTTTTTATGAAACGTTGGCCCGCTCTAGGATTTCTCCTGTATCATGGGTGAGCTTACAGACACAAATTTTACATACACAAAAGCCCAGACCCGAAACAACTATCTGTAGGCCATACAAATTTTTGTTCCGTGTGGGAATCGAAACCACGACCCGTAGCGCAGAAGCCAATCACTCAGCCACTGCACCAAACGTGTCGTTTTTGTGTGTTTGAGCTTCGCGCCACAGAACAGATTTAGTTGAAACATGTTCGTTAAAGGGCGGGTCTGGTTATTGGGTACAAATTATCACGCTATAGTGTGTCTGGGTAATGAGCAGTAAAAAAATATTACCTTCAAATACATTGTTTAGTTGTTGCGACACGATGTTGTTTTCCGAGTTCCACGCGGAAGAAGTCGCGGGCACAGCTCGTTAATAGTAAAATAAAAACATCACATGTGTGTAACGTGTAGGTTATCGTATCACGTAACTAAATATCAGAAAAAATTACAACACGTACAGCAAAAATATTTATTGACATAATAGGATTAGGAACACTAAAACATTTACACAACATAATCAAATAAACCCAAACTCAATTTAAAAAGTTGCGGTGGTGAATATTAGGTACGTCATACTTACAATAGGTACAGGACAGTTTCAAATATGGAATAGTAGGTATACCTAAAATGGAATAAAATTAATACTTGTTATTCCACATTACTAGTCGCGCGCAGAAGGTTTGCCGATGACTGCGCCTCCCACTTCACCGACCGCTACCCGCGCTCGTCTGAATCGTACCGACCATCGACGCGTGACGTCATGAGGCCATCGGCAAACCTTCTCCGCGCGACTTATAGGTACCTATACTATTGTAAAAATACAGATTCGGGTCTAGTCGCGTATAAAGGGGAATGCCAAGATCCGGCCAGTACAAAGTAGTAAAAACAGACATGCCGTAATTTTGATAATTCGCGTTTATTTTTTGTAAGATTTATGCAATACAAATAAAGTTTAGGGAAGTACACCGTCGGATAGTCATTTTAAATAGTATTTTATTGTTTTGGTTAGTAAGTTTCAACGCTTTTGTTTATCTAGATAGAAATGTTGCACAGTATAAAAATATAATTATATCGATACTAAAATTACATTTATAAATCGATTACAACCATGAAACAATATGTAATTGTAAATAATTATATCATAATAATATCATGTTATTTAGGTAAATAAGTATTTATTTTTTATTCACGTTTTCTCGTTTGAGAAATGTGTTAAGTGAATTGTGCTCTTCCATTAATAGCTACAAATTATAGTACTAAGCTTTATTAGTAATAAGCTATTACGAATAATTCTAGTAACCACTATAACACAACAGGTTTGTCACTATTCTTGTGATTTAACTTAGGGCTACTTTTCTTATACGAAACACAATAAATAACATAATATTTTATATGTATAGGTACCAAAGGCATTCAATAGTGTTAGTTAACATATTTAATTAATCTCTTTGATTTATACTAATTTTAAATTAATGTTTTGTAACATTATGAAATAATTTACAAAGCTATTATTACTATATATTACTATCAACTATTTATTTTGCGAAATAAGTATATTTCTTTTTTTATTTTATATTCCATTCGATTATAAACATTCTCGATAATCGATTACGTTTAAAATCGAATGTTGTTATAATTTTATTTTAATGGCGACAACACCTTTGTCACAATCAAAATGGCTTCCACTCTTTTCCTACGATTATTGCCAAAAATAAGTAGGTATCTGTATCTAAGTAAGTACCTAACCATATTATGTATAATATTCCTATCGTGAATACAATATTATGGATTTTTGTTAAATGAAATACTTTGTTTAGTAAAAGTATGATTTTAATGTTATTTGGTATTATGACATTCATGTTTTATCATCGTTGCCATGGCAACGTCAATATACGATAAATTCCAAATAAATAAGATTTATTTTGCTTTGGTTTTGGTTTGGTTATTTAGGTATTATTCTGACCAAAAACGGTTTAGTTTTGTTATTTACATAATTGAATGCTTTAATCAAACAATAATATTAAGATTTTTACAAAAATATTGAAGGTCTACCAATACGACAAGGATTAATAAAATTATTCATGAAAATGTCGACGGAGTATAAAGAAAATGCTAGAAAATGTTAGTTCGATTTTCGAATTACCATACTTCCCTAGGTTAAAAATCTACTATTAAGGTCAACTTAATCGACCTATAACTTTTCTTGGTGCACTTCCAGCGGAAATGTTGTTATTGTAATACATTCTACAATATTTGTCCTTTTTAATAAGATATTTTTCATCCTTGTTCTATCTGGCCGAGTCGTAAAAGAAATCTTGGCATTCCCCTTTAAAAGGCACAAAATAAGTACATTTTTTTCCCCACGTTTCGGCCGAATTACACCGGACGTGTTCACGGACAGACTGAAGTGGCGGAGCAGTTGTCATGTTTGTGAAGCAAGGGTATTTTCATCTACCCTCACTATATCTTGTTTTTAGGGTTCCGTACCCAAAGGGTAACACGGGACCCTATTACTAAGGCTCCGCTGTCCGTCTGTCCGTCTGTCTGTCCGTCTGTTACCAGGCTGTATCTCATGAACCGTGATAGTTAGACAGTTGAAATTTTCACAGATGATGTATTTCTGTTGCTGCTATAACAACAAATACTAAAAAATAGAATAAAATGGGCTCCCATGCAACAAACGTGATTTTTTTGCTCGTTTTTGCTCGATATTGAAAACGGCAACAGGTAGACGCTTGAAATATTCACAGAATATTTAGTTATATATTCACTTTAGAAATAAATAATTAAATTAAAATAAAACAAATATTTAAGGCCCCTTACAAAAGACATGATTTTTTTGCCGTTTTTATAGATAATGGTACGGAACCCTTCGTGCGCGAGTCCGACTCGCACTTCGCCGGTTTTTTATTAAGTTTTCTTCGGTACACTACTATTGGTATGTATAGGTATACTGTTTCATATTTGTTAATCCATATTAGGTATACTATTCCATATTTGGTTACTTCTCTCTGCGTTTCAAAACCCAGCCACTCAAAATATACCCAAGAAATGATTTATCTTATATTTTTTAATTATTTATTAAAAATCGTGCTCTCTCGTCTACGCTGAAACTACAATGTTGGTGTCCGCTGCCACATCGTGAGGGAATTATTGTAGGCCAGAACAATAGCTTTGTTCTGAGGCCAGCATGATATTCTGACTTCTTCTTCTTATCTCGTGTCGGTACGAGCTATATGAGAATAGCTCGTGCCGTGGTGAAAAGCTTAGCCAGTCAGCAAGGTTTGTCGCGGGGCTGACTGCCCAGGGTGCGCCACACGTACTTGAGTGTCATCACTCGTGTAGTCTCTTTTCATGCACCCCATTTCATGTACTGACTACTGTCATATTGCATTGCTTAAGGCGCTTCCCCCAGCGAAAGTGGCGCCACTTCAGAAAAAAAGCATTATTTCTGTCAGCACACAACATATTGAAATTTCGTACGTGCAACATTTTAATCAAGTGAAGTAGAAATTTTCGAACACCAAATATCAGCATTAGAGCTTCTGGATTCGAAGTTTTAGCGATAAGTACCAAAAACGGCCGTTTTAGCATTAATTACTAAGCCCTCGTCCACAAAGGGCGAATTCGCCGCGATTCTCTCGCGCGTATTACGCGCTTACATTACGTCCAGAAAGAGCGTACCAACGCGCGAGCATTTGGTGACGGATTCAGTCAGTCAGACGTGTACTCGCTCTGAAGTTCGCGCGTAAACTGGACGCAACCTAGGCGTCCCTAGTATCTCGACTCGCGTGCAATACGCGCGTGACACGCACGAGTCGAGAGTCTGGCGTAGTGCACGCGATTTACGCGCGTAATTTTAATACGCGCGATGCTTCTGGACGCGATGTATTGACACCCAGTACCTCGCCAACGCGCGTAGAAATTCGCGCGTAACGATTCGCGACGAATTCGCCCTTTGTGGACGAGGGCTAAAACTTCTAACCTAGGATGTCAAGTGCTGTTTTTTGGTGTTCTTTTTCTACATCACTTGACTAAAATGTTGTATGTACCTACGTACGAAATTTCAATATGTTGTGTGTTGACAGAAATAATGCTTTTTTTCTGAAGTGCGCACCCACTTGCGCTTGGGGAAACGCCTTAAAATAGTATGCTTGAAAGTTTTCATGCTACATCCCTAGTATCGAGCTGGAGAAGCAAAGGTTTGTGATTGTGTCTAATGTTTTTTTTTATCTACCAAGTTCAAATTTGAAACTCACAAGTACTTAGATAATCCAAACTGGAGGGGCTCATGGCTAATTAAAAGCCGCGCAGATCATACGATTTGCAAGGTTAAGCTGCGCTTGCCACGTTCAGTCCGTGGATGGGTGACCATTCGTTACACATCGAGACCCCTCCGTGCTTCAGAGATTACTTTAAGCCATCGGTCCCGGGTGTCATACGAATACCTATGACAGTCGTCACGACAACCGGTCTAATCTTAGGATATTGGTATTGCCAAGTAGGTAACTGTGTTGCGGAGGTCTGATGGCAGTCGCTCCGTGTAAAATGCTGGTATTCAGCCGCATCTGGTTAGACTGGAAGCTAATCCCAACATAGTAGGGAAAAGCCTAGGCAGAAAAAGTAATCCAAACTGGTGACCTGTGTGCAATTTTTACGGTTGATTAAAAATTGCTGAACGTTTAATAATATAAATAGTAGTATAAGTTTATTGATAGTTGGTCCCCCAGCAATACCTACTTTACGAGCAGACGAGGTCGTAAACTCGATACAATAGGCTGAATGACCCGCACGTAACAAAGTTGACACCCATCCATTATTAAAATCGTATTAACCTTGCACACTTTGATGAGACGGAACAAAGACCGCTCTGTCGGGTTAACAGCGTGACATAATTTTGTGGAATCATTATCTTGTGCTGAGACGAGATGACGCATTATCTGCTAGCCTAATATGCACAGCGCGAGATGATTTTGTCGTCGAATTAAGCGCAGTTCGGACTACGCTATAATAATAGGTCTTTACCTATGTAATTGGAGATTCTTTAACCAGCATTTTCAGGTTTAATTATCTGTGGTGTGGCGCGTAATTCGAAATTCAAATAAATTTTGTTCGAAAGTCGTTTTATTTTCCGTCATTTGTTTTTAGATAGCGTTTTGTTTTCGTGAAATTGTGTTAGTTTTTGGCGCCATGGATAAACTGAAAATTCGTATATATCGTACGATTCTCCGGTCCCCGCCCCGCCTCACTTCTAACCCGTACGTCGCCAGACGAATTGCCGTCAAATAAGTTGCTATACATAGTAGACAGGCTTGCGATATAGCGTTTAGTGCGAATGACATGCTATGTAGTTATAGCTTATGACGCAATATGCTTTACTATATAGCAAAATAGTATAGCGTAGTCTGAACTGCGCCTTATCTCATACCCGGACGCGATAATATCTGACTTATTTCGTCTCGCTATGACATAATGCGTCGACAAAATTATCCGGCAGGTCTGGGCGCGTGAAAATTATGTCGTGTTGCGCTTGTTGAACTTGCTGAAGTAAAAATAATCTCAACTTTCAGAGATGAAAACAATTCCATTCAGGGAGCGCACAAAGCAAAAATGTTTCGAAATCCCCAAAACTTGATGAATTCGAAAGCTTGCAACAAAACTGTGGAACAATATTTCGTATTTCATAATATATATTTCATTCTGTGCGTAAAGGAAATATTTAAACACTGTAAAGTAGACATAAGTACGTTTATGTATACATCTACGTTTTGCAAGTCTAATTTAATTACTGATAATACCCCGCGTTAACTACTGCAGCGCGTTTAAAGCATCAGCAATTTGTTTTACTTTATAAACGTAAATAAACATAAATGACCTAAAGAGTACGAAATGGAATGTTAAATTTTATTTATATGCTACGGGTAATGTAGTAGCAGAAGTAAAGCGAGGTCTACTAATGCCCGGTTCCTATAAACAACAACGAATCGTTTTGCTTACCAATCGTAGCATTTTGTATTGCCAAACTGGAGAAATTAATGGACTCGTAAGTTAATTTTACCTGTGATAACTACTATAAGTCTTTACTTGATTATTGGTAAAGATACAAGAGTTTTAAATTTAACCAATAACGCTCCGTAAATCCAAGGAATTTGGCTATAAGGCTGCAAAGCGAACGAGCGATATTTTTAGTTTTTCTTCTTATTTATTTGCAGTCGCGATACATTTATAAAATAAGTATACTGTTTTCATAAAAAGGTCATACTTTAGTTAATCTTTTTATGAATTCGGTACCGAAAAACATCGAATTATGAATGAATCATGTTCTATCTGGGGCCTCATAAAACGACATTGTGGTGAGTCAGTTTATCAAAGAAAATCCTTATTTGTAATGGTTTAGGTACCGCTACCGAAATATACCGTTTCGCATTCCCAGACTGTACTTTTCGGTACCGGAATATATTTAATTATCGTAATATTCCATCTCGAAGGCTGGTTTGAGGTAGCACAGGAAAAGGGACCTACCTGGAAGAACTTGGGGCATGTCTTTGCCCAGAGTAGGACAGTTGGTATAGGCTGACAAAAACCAGTAACCATAACTTGGGGATATGACATCATAACATATTTGAAAGGTATCCTAATTTTCGAATTATTCAGTCCCAGCTGGCCAATTCAACTAACAAAATTGTAGCCAACCACAAACGAACCGCAACTTTATTTGTTTACGAAAACTGTCAAAATTATTGGTTTTGTTTTATGTATCAAACAATTTGACAACTTTTGAAAAGAAAAACTGTCTGAATGAACGGTACGGCCTTGGTTCGGTTGGGATATAACAATATCAAATTCCTTTTTGTCAGTATCAAATTGTCCAACCATTTACTTACTTTTTTAAAAGAGTATCCATGAAGTTTCTTGCCGGCTCTTCTCCAAAGGACCTACTTCTTGGAACTGAGCACCCAGTGTTGACCTTTTGAAAGCACCAGTGATCTGGTCTACTTGAAATAAAAACGATTTGACTTTGACTTTTCGGAGAACTGGGGCCCCTGGTCGAAGAAATTGGCGAGATTGCAAGGGCAGCCGAGCAAGAATTACATTATAGCAACAGCATTGAAGGCGCCGCATTTACAATGGGAGCCAGGCCATAGATTAGGGCGTAGCTAGGGAAGAGCTATGGGAGCTGGATCAGATTGTGATTATTTATGGCTTTATTATATTTAAAGCTACTGGCTTGGCACAGGCCGGGTTGAGCAAGGATGGGGGGATGATATCGTCAGCACTCGTTTAAATACTGTAAGTCTCAGACCAAATAAAAAACCAAGATAGAGCGCTGTCAACAGTGACGTGAGGCCGGTTTCGTAAACATGTGTGCACTTAGTGAGGTGTAGGTTGATTGAAAAATGTTATTAATGTGTGCTTGTGTGCGTGTATGCACAGAGCGGAGGTGTACATTTGGCATGCTTCACTGTATTGTTCGCAGCGTTCTGTCTTGGTTTTTTGTGGTCTGAGCTGTAAGTACAGATAGCTACATTAATTGTGTACCATCCTAGTAACTTTCGACGCTCTTGTAATGTATCCTGACACTTGTAGTTTTATGAATAAATGGGTGTAAACGAATTCGTGTCATTCCTTTAAACCGCGTGGTCTACTGGTGACACAGATTGACCAAACACAATTTTTTTTTAGATTCTGCAGAAAAAAAAACATGTTTTCTGTTTCTCAGTAATTTTAGCGTCCTGAATTAACTGATTGCACGGAGCGATAGCGCGCTAGTCCTGCCCGCCAGCTGTGTCGCTATGCCTTCATTCATTATGCGTGGCATCCAAATTACACTTACCACCACCGCAAGAAAAAATAATTAATTTTTTTATGTCTAATCAAGCTAAATCCCGTGCGGGATAAATATAGGTATACTATACTAGTCAGTAGATCATGTGTGATTTTAAGGAATTACACGAATTTGTTTATACTCAACACAAAAAGTGCTAGGGTGCTTTAAAAGAGCTTCCACAAGTTAACAGGGTGGTACCCAGTGGTGTAGCTACGTAACTAAGGACCCCGGGGCAAAAATGAAATTGGGGCCCTATTCAAACTAAATACTTTGAAGGTGCAAAACTACTTTATCATCAGCTCCTTATCGCCCACTGCAGGGCAATAAAGCAAAGCTATTTACTAGTAAGCATTATGTATAACGCAGCAGATAATTATTTAATCGTAATTCCTATTAATATTACAAATGTGAACGTTTGTTTGTCACGCTTTCACGTAAAAGTCGTTGGTTAGGGGCCAAAACGTTACAGTCAAAAATTCTTTATTCAACTAGGATAATATAACTTTTTCGAACGTCGTTCATGGAGGCCGAGGGGTCCTTCGAGTTTGGGGGCCACGGTGCACTACTCCGCCTAGCCATACAGTAGCTACGCCACTGGTGGTACCCAATTAATGCAGCTGTCTATACCTAACCTATTTGATTGCTTTTCATCTAAGCGTAGCATTAACTTGTGTGGGTGTTACAATCCCTAGGATACATGGACATCAGTGGCGAAGGCTCCATACAACTCGATTCCTATCGGCTTCCCTTTCGAAACGAGTAGTTATTGGAATTCACGCATCACACTTGAGCAAGGTAAGCATTTTTTGGTCCGGCTTCCCTTTTAAGAAAATTCACCCTATGCCACTGATGGACATAGAGAATAGGATTATGATGATACTAGTGCCATGTGTTCTTTGTCATCTGTTTCTCAAGGATATTACATTCCGATGATTCGGAAAACAACGTCCATTCCTTTAGTCTAGCCTTAACGCAACATTGTAATTGGAATGGGGTACCTATTTGACTGAAAAAATCTAATTAGTCCGTCAGTTAGGTTATTAAAAAAATATTTGACCCGTATTTGTTCTTTTGTTACGTAAACCGAAATTGACGAAGATACGATACTTTTAAAATTGGCAAAACGTCACATGCAAGTACAATTTTTACTTGCTCCCACTCTCGAGTTTTGATGCGTTTTATTGTTCCAAATATTCATAGATTTAACAAAAGAAAAATACGTGTCCATTATTTTTCAAAACTCTAACTGGCGGACTAATTAGATTCGCAATTTATTGATGCTGTCAACATGCCTATGGCCTCTTAATAATTTGGAATTGCTAAAACATTGACTCCTTGGTAGATCGACTTAGTAGAAGAGTGAATGCAGCTAAGCATGAGATCATGCATCCGGAACAGGTTTCCGTTTCTCTTGAAAATGGTTGTGTGAAACTGTGTCCATATAAAAAATCATATAATATTCCCTGCAGAGCCTTTCAAAAGCTGGGAACGTACAAGTAGAAGCTTTTACCAGTAACTGTCGGTAAAATATAGGAACCGGGCATTAGTCGTCCAGTTTAGTGTCTTTTGCTCTTAGTGGTCAACGTGTGCTCGGATTTCGGAGTTCATTACTATGCATTAGACACGACACGACGCGACGCTGCGGCGACGTATCGTACCGCACTACGACGCGTCTATTTCATACGTTGCTACGAGTAGTACATTGTTGTCGTTGTGTACGACATTTTGAAAATGGTTCTTCAGTTTCAAAATATCGCACGGGACTGCCTCGTTGGTCTAGCGGTTGCAAGCGCGACTGCTGAGCGTGAGGTCCGAGGTTCGATCCCCAGGTCGGGCAAAGTGTTAGTGGGATTTGCAGTGTGGAATTTCTCAGTAGCAGCCCGGAGTCTGGATTTGTACCCGGTTCATGGCAATAGGCTCGTCACCTATTACATGGGACTTAAACAAAATGACTGTGCTATTCACCTCTGCTAACCCTTTGGGGAATAAGGCGTGATGCTGTTAAGTTCTTCCGAGTGTTTTCGTAAATGATGACCAGAAACAAATGTCACCCCTTCTCCCTCATGGGTGTAATAAAAGGCAATTAAAAGATTTTGAGAATTCGTTTATTGAGCTCCAGTGCTAGGGGCGGTCGACCCGGGCGGTCGCCCGAGGCGTAGGGCCAAAAGGAAGGAATTAATCGGTTGAAAATGAACAATTTCACTAGAAAATATGCGAACAATTTAAAAAATAATAAGAACTTTGAATTGAAATAAACTTGATCAAAAACAGTAATTTTGCCTGTTATTCTCGGCAGAATATTAACGAATAGTAAGTTATAAAGGGCTCCAAAAATATCTCGCCCGAGTAGAAAGATGTCTTATCTACTTTGTGACGAAGGCGCCTATAGCTAAAGCCGGCGCTGTTGAGCGTGATAATTACGGAAATATTCTGACTGTTCATCATAGGTACGCACGAGAAGGTCTATGTTTAGCAATGGACGTGTGGGGGGAGGGGGGCGAAAGAGCTGATCCGGTCATTACGTAATAGGCATGTTGATAGCATCAATAAATTGCAAATCTAATTAGTCCGCCAGTTAGAGTTTTGAAAAATAATGGACACGTATTTTTTCTTTTGTTAAATCTATGAATATTTGGAAAGATAAAACGCATCAAAACTCGAGAGCTTGAGAGAGAGGCTTGTGACGTCAGAAGCACGTAAAAATTGTACTTGCTTGTGACGTTTTGCCAATTTGAAAAGTGTCGTATCTTCGTCAATTTTGGTTTACGTAACAAAAGAAAAAATACGGGTCAAATATTTTTTGATAATCTAACTGACGGACTAATTAGATTTTTTTAGTCAAATACCCTATTAGTAAGTATTCTATTGACAGCTGCGCGCATAGATAGCTTATGCCTGCGTAAGCGACGATGTCGACGCGACAAAATGTTGCCATATTTAAATATCATATTATAATACACACAGTTTTAAATTGTTCACTATTTTTTGCCTATTTATTTATTTATCTTAAATTAAATATCATTTTACTTGCTGCACCGGTGGACGTCATCATGTCAACGCCGGCTGTCGCTGAAAACTAGCGCTGGCTCTGTCCCGCACGTGAATCACAGCATTATGCTGAGCGATGCCCGTTTTGCGCGGATGTGACGCTTATTTTTCCCAATAGTTTCTTTTTGGCTCTGTTTGTAGTTTTAATTTATTTTGTGCGTTATGTTGGCGCGAATAAACAATTTTTCTTTATTCTTTCTATTACGACATTTCCATCAAAATACAAGAGATGGCACGGAATCACAAGTACCACCATTATGTAATATTGTTGTTGACGTAACTTGACGACAGTGACGTGTAAACATATTAATAATGACCATGTCCACACGATAAGGCTTATGATATACCTAATATGTTCACATGACAGGCACGCACACCGGAACCAGAAGTTATCCCGCATCACGACCACTTCCGGTGACGGCGCGTATGCTTCCTGCTGGTCAAATGGATGGGCTATATCACTTTGAGCTTATAGCGTCACTATAATGATCTAAATATAAATCAATTTGCTGTTTCTTGACATATTTTCTGCCACTTCGTTATAACACATTACATATTATATACATAATATGTAACATTACATAATATGTAACATTACATAATATGTAACATTACACATTACATATTATATACATAATATGTAATGTATAGTATAGCATAGTTTTGACGACACGTTTGGTGCAGTGGCTAAGCGATTGGCTTCTGCGCTACGGGTCGTGGGTTCGATTCCCACACGGAACAAAAATTTGTATGGCCTACAGATGGTTGTTTCGGGTCTGGGCGTTTGTTTGTGAGATTTGTGTCTGTAAACGCACCCACGATACAAGAGAAATCTTAGTGTGGGGCAACGTTTTTAAAAAAAAAAAAAAAAAGAACACGATAAATTAAAAAATACTTCTTCATTTCATACCAGCTGCCTCATTGTCAAGCACAGCACAACAATCAAATTTATTGATTGATCATCGTTTCCGAAACCGGCAATAAATTTCCTTTTTTGGGGTTCCGTACCCAAAGGGTAAAACGGGACCCTATTACTAAGGCTCCGCTGTCCGTCTGTCCGTCTGTCCGTCTAGCCGTCTGTCCGTCTGTCCGTCTGTCCGTCTGTCCGTCTGTCTGTCTGTCTGTCCGTCTGTCACCAGGCTGTATCTCGTGCGTCGCATTGTATCTCATGAATTGTGATAGTAAGACAGTTGAAATTTTCACAGATGATGTAGGGTAGTTCACTAGTTATTGGACGCGACTAGTGAATGGACACTTCGCTCTTTTACGGGTTTTATAAGAACTACAAGCGATGTTTGAAGCATTCAAGCAAGTGTTATTTATCTTACGTGTCTCCAAAGTCGATCTTAATATTTGAAATAACCAATAGATGCCGAAATTGGCAGTTAAAAAATATTAATGTAGTGGTCGCGACGCAGTGTCAAATTCTCGTCAAAAATAAATAAATTTGTTAAGGACAAGGACTGACAAAATAGTAAAAAAAAACAGTTTTTTGATTGTTTGGGACAAATTGTATTAAATATATGGTAGCTTATATTGTTTTACACGTTATTTCAAAACGTAATCTTAATGTTTTGTAATTTGAGATTATATTATCCCATGTCCAAGGACTGTAAGTTAATATATTTAGTGATTTAGTGATTGGACATCTTGTCCAATTACTAGTATTGAAAGAAACTTTTTTTTTTCAATTTTATGCTTTCTTCGTGTGTGTTTAAGTTATAAAAAATTAATAAAAAAATCTTACTCTTCTGCTAGCTTATTTAGCAGTCATTGGACACTGTCCAATGACTATCATTTACGTTTATATTCAGTCATTGGACGCTACTGTCCAATGACTGTCTAATGTATGTCCAATGATTGGTTGCAGAAATAGATAGACAAGGCAAGATGCCTAAAATTTAAAAAAAAGAACCTTACAGTTCTGAGAGCTTACGTAAAGCTTTGCAGGAAGTTCGAAATGGCGGAAAAATTAGTGAAATTGCGCGGAAGTACCTAAGTACATAGTACAGTACTAAGTACATAGTAAGGAAGTATTCCTAAATCCACTCTTCATTTTAAAATAAAACATCCTGAACACTATGTTCGCATAACTCGTCAAAATGTAGGGGACAGCTGTTTTTTTTTCACGATTTCAGGTTTGGTCCCATAGTAAAAGTTGTTCATAATGATGAGTACAGAGAGTAAGAGGTTGTTAGTGTTTTTCCAATAATCCTGTATAAAACACTTGACTTTAGTTCAGTTTATCATTTTTAAAGTTGTCTAGTGACAAAAACCTAATTTAGATTTGTTTTTAGTTAGTAAAAGAGCATTTTAAAATCAATTAACGCCATCGTAAATTCTGTCCAATGACTCAAATAAATGTCCAATTGACTGCAAATGCTGTCCAATAACTGTGTTTTTTGGCACTTTTAAAAAAATATTATTTTAAATATATTGTACGTTATAATATTGTGTTATAACAACATGAAATAGAGAGATCCACTTTCCAACTATTGATTTATTTTTATGGTATGTCCTGCATTTTTGTAATACTGGAGTAAAAAAAAAAGAAAAGTTTAAATTCGCTTAACTGTCCATTGACTCGTGAGTTACCCTATTTCTGTTGCCGCTATAACAACAAATACTAAAAAACAGAATAAAATAAATATTTAAGGGGGCTCCCATGCAACAAACGTGATTTTTTTGCTCGTTTTTGCTCGATATTGATAACGGCAACAGATAGACGCTTGAAATATTCACAGAATACTTAGTTATATATTCACTTTAAAAATAAATAATTCAATTAAAATAAAACAAATATTTAAGGGGGGCTCCCATACAACAAACGTGATTTTTTTTGCCGTTTTTATAGATAATGGTACGGAACCCTTCGTGCGCGAGTCCGACTCGCACTTGGCCGGTTTTTTTTTCTTCGTGAGCTATTTTTCCCGTTCTAGGATTTCTCCAGCATCGTAGGTGTATTTACAGACATAAATGTTCACGTGCACAAACACCCAGACCCGGACCAACTACTCGTAGGCCATACATAGGTATATTTGTTCCTTAGGGAACCTGCGAACCCGCGCAGAAAGCCAATCGCTTAGCCTTTGCGCTAAACGTTTACTGGCAACAATTACTGGCAACTTCTCAAATATTGATCATTACATAATTTAGTATGAAAATTGAGGGGAACCAAAACCTACCCACCGAGCATTAAAAAGCCATAGTGTGGCTGAGTTGAAGCTTTTATTTTTTACTTGCAATGTTTGTCCGGGCGGAATCTTGCAACTGAATTTTAAATCAGTTATCTTTAACCGATTGAGCTGAAATTTGGTATACACTCTTATTTTGGATGACAATGCATGCTTAGCTTTGTGACGTCATTCTAATTCCAAAATGGCTGATCATCTAAGATGGCGGACTAGTAATTTTTTCTGTACTACCACAGTGTGTGTATCAAATGAAAGGGCTTGCTGAGAAAAACACGATAACAGACTTAGAAATACTCTCAATCATAACTAAAAAATAAATAATTACTTAATGGTAAAAAACTTTTAATAAAATAATGGTAAAAAAAAAATTTAAAAAAAGCTTGTAAAAAGCCATAGTGTGGCTGAGTTGACATTTAAGATTTCCGAAAGATTTTAAGCGGCGCTTATTTTTTATTTGTCTCCCAGAACAGAGCGGAAGAGAAAATTCATTAATCATGCCGTGAAACTTACCCCGAATTAAACAAAGGACAGAATTTATGTCTCAGTAATTATACCAAATACATCCGCAGTACAATGTTTAGGTGACACATGGCATCACGCAGGTACAGCCCGGCTTGCATACTAATAACTCGAGTTACCTTCAATTTAGTTCGTCGCCGACATATTGGCATATGTGACGATAATTTCAAACAGCTATAGAATAACTTTTGATGATATTTCCTCTAAGGACAGAGTTATCGCAGTCTGACGTTTATTAATAACTTATCGAAGGCAGGAACCTATTAAGTTGGGTCCGCTGCGCCGTGTTTTTGTGTTTGCAAAAAGGATAACATTCATATTTATGATTAGTTACGGTTTACTCACGTGCATTTTTCGGGATTGCCCGACTAGTTTCGGACCCAATCGGAGTCCTTAATCATGAGCTGATCACGCGGCTGTTCGACTCGCGACCTCGCCACGTGATCAGCTCATGATTAAGGACTCCGATTGGGTCCGAAACTAGTCGGGCAATCCCGAAAAATGCACGTGAGTAAACCGTAACTAATCATAAATATGAATGTGTCTCACGAAAGTTATAATAATAAAAAAGGATAACATTGTTTGCTAACCGAATAGGGGCATGGCCTAACAGTTTTGTTAGCAAAATTGGCGCTATGGACCCGGCTTAACATTGTTTGCTATCCGAATAGGGGCGTGTCCTAACAGTTTTGTTCGCAAAAACAATAACATGTTAGAAAATTGGCGCTGCGGACCCGGCTTAACATTGTTTGCTAACCGAATAGGGGCGTGGCCTAACAGTTTTGTTAGCAAAATTGGCGCTATGGACCCGGCTTACCATTGTTTGCTAACCGAATAGGGGCGTGGCCTAACAGTTTTGTTAGCAAAATTGGCGCTGCGGACCCGGCTTAACATTGTTTGCTAACCGAATAGGGGCGTGGCCTAACAGTTTTGTTCGCAAAAACACAATAACATGTTAAAAAATTGACGCTGCGGAGGCTTAAGGAACAACATAGGAATGTATAAGGGTCAAAGTTGCATTTATGTAAAAATACAAGGTTATTCGGAAAGGGGGCACTAATCCGAAAGGCTGAGTACCCATAATAATAAATAACTTTTGTTCTATAACTTTCCCCAAAATTCAATAGTTTAAGAGAAATAGCTGCTTAAAGCTTTCATAAAAAATATGCTAACATATGTATATTTATCCTCACCTTTGATCAGCTGTGTTTACATTTTAGGTAATATATTTGGGGACACGGATTAAAACTACATTTCCGAATTCGTGACTAAGGCAGGGAAAAAGAATAAAAAAAAAAACTGAAATGAAAACCATTTTGCATGGGAATAAAGATTATCGAATTTTGAAATTTTAACACTTGCTTTAAAACAATCATCAGTGATACTTTATGTGGCATGAGGATTAGTACCCTCTTTCCAAACAACCTTGTATAACAACATAATAATTAAATTGCATCTTTGACATAATTAATACGTACATAGTTTAATCATCGGATATAACAAAATAGCTACTTTGACCCTTAAACATAGGAACCATCGGTATTTTAAATGCTCTTGTCCAAATTCAGGAACTTAGGTACAATCCGGTTGCAACTGGATTGATGCTTAAAAACAACAACTTTTAGATTTCATATTACTTCGTTATGATATGTCTACACCCGTGCGCTTTCATTTTCATCTTGCGCTTTCAACATTCAATTCCTCTTGCGTCAAACGCATGCAATATTGATTGCCATAAGACGCATGCACCGGTGCGCCTCGGTCAGTCGTCAGTCGACATACAATAGACGGATTAGCGTGCGCTAGGGGCATGCGCTTTTGTCGAACTAGTATTAAGGCATGCGCTATGGCGTTTCACGCATACTTCAGACGAAGACGCAAGATGAACATGAAAGCGCACTGGTGTAGACATACCATTAGAGTTGGTTTCTACTGTTATTGATGCTGCTGATGATACTCAATATATTTATTGCATTCCAGGTGTTTACCTATAATTAGGAGTGCAGTAGTACTAAGATCACTATTCGTTGTTATTTTATGTTAATGTTTATCTGTAACATCTGTTGGTAGGCCTAAGGAAATAGATAAAATAAAAATTCCACAATATCAACTTATGAGATCATTATGGACCTGTACCCCAAGTGTGAGTTTTTTACGGTACTACTGTAGTTGCGTCACTCCAAAAATGTCAAATAATTTTTTATTCACGCTATTCGCCGCTAGAGGCTCTGCCAAAATTTTCATAATTTTTGGTAGTAGTAGTTGCGTCACACCAAAAATTATGAGTGTGAGTTTGTTCGAAGTGTGAGTTTTTTTACGTTACTACTGTAGAGTAGTAACGTAAAAAAACTCACACTTGGGGTACTGATTCAGCTGCAGTATTTCTCGTAGCCTTTAACCACGAGCCAATTCCCCGTATTTTCCAAGAGTTTAAAATAAATAACACATATTCCCCGAAAGGTTGCAGAGCTGTATATAGTATAGTAAACCTCATTTCGCCGTACTGTGTGTTTAACTTGAATTATAGCAAAACTGTACACATTATATTTAATCACAAATTTTATTAAGTTTACAAAGACACTTAAATGATTACATAGAGTTGCATGTTAAGCTCCCTGCCAGAATATTGCGGTCCTAAGCATTACACAGCGAAAATTTCATTAAAATCCGTGCATTAATTTTTCAGTGACGAGCGCGGGTAGTTAAAAAATGTTGTTTAGCTTATACTCGTTTGTAGCAGTATGCTGAGTTTTTTTTGTTCTGACAACGTGCTCATATAAATTCTCTACAATATTTTATTTATATTTCAGTGTTTCAATAATATCATATTAAATTGTACGTACTGGACTACCTCGTTGGTCTAGTGGTCGCAAGGGCGACTGCTGAGCGTGAGGTCTTGGGTTCGATCCCCAGGTGGGACAAAGTGTTATTGGGTTTTTCGTTTTGAATTTCTCAGTAGCAGCCCGAAGTCTGGATTTGTGCCTGGTGATGGCAATAGGCTCGCTCCATATTACATGGGACTTAAACATAACGGCGAAATGTGGGTGTACTATACACCAGTGGCGTAGGATGAAGTTTCTTAAAAGGGAAGCCGGACCAAAAAATGCTTACCTTGCTCAAGTGTGATGCGTGATTTCCAGTAACTACTCGTTTCGAAAGGGAAGCCAAGAAGAAAAGGGAAGAAGGAAAGGGAATCGAGTTATATGGAGCCTTCGCCACTGCTATACACCTCTGCCCAGCCCTTCAGGGAATACAGGCGTAATGTTATGTAAATTCTACGTTTAAAGGTCGATGCATACGTAACATATTTTTATCTAGACGGAACGGGACGTGAATTTTTGGAAATATCGTTTCATAGAAAATGCGTGGGGTTCCTGAAAAGAGCCTCCGCGAGTGACGATACTTAAGTACGTCCGGCGCACCCTGGCAGGCCTCCACCACTCGGCCGTACCTACAGCGATAAGTGCCTACAATTTCGCGTGGATACGCCGCCACCTCGCCAGTGGGCTGTCAACGCTCGCGCGCGCGCATAAGTACCTATTATTTTAAATAAGTTTAGTGAGCAACAAGAATGGCTGGTCTAAACCATTGCTCATTTGATGGATGTGTGTCGAAATACGGAGACGACAGTGTCATTTTTTTCATTACCTGCAGATGAGGAAAAATAAGTTCAAATTAATTTAAAAACGATGATAAAACTTCGTTTTCATGTGCATTATGTCGGCAACTAAACCCCATCTACAAGTTAATTAGGTAACAAGTAGGTACAGTCATATAGAACCGTAGTTTTAACGTTTAATGTTTGATTACATTGATTTACATAATTACGAGCGCAACTTGAAAATGTGATTTTTATTTGTTGAGATAACTTAACGATTTTGGTGTCAAATGAGAGATCGAAGTCTAAAACCATTATATCCGTTTGAATCATGCAAATCAGTCCACGCGTTTAGGAGATAATTAAGAATTAGTATAGTGAAAATGTAAACAACCAGAATTTTTGATGTTTTTGTTCTACGAACATTTTAATTATTGCAAAATATGAAAATATTATTAATGTAAGTTATTGAGGAATGTTAAACAAAGAGGTATCTAGGTAGCCTAAAAATTAAAGGTTTGTTTTCATTTGTAAATTACAAATGACGAACTTAAATATTCATTGTCTATCTACCTAATTGACCGTGTAATCATAGGCATCAAACATAAAGATAGATTCCGTGGTCAAGTAGGTAGACGTATAGTAGCAGCGGCAAGCCGAAAACCCTAGCGCCACAGCTAGCGCGTCACTCCGCGCCAGACAGCGACAGAGTTGCGCGTTAGAAGAGAGCGGCAACGTTTAGGTGAATATAGCGTTAGGTACTGAGCGCTTATGCGAGCTGAATTGCACTTTGTTGCTTTGTAGCAAGAGTCGATATTTCTATTAATTGTTGCGCGAAGTGGTGCTTCTGTTACTATTCTGTGACCCTGGGCAGTCAGCCTCGCTACCATCCTTGCTGACTGGCTAATCTGACGACACGTTTGGTGCAGTGGCTAAGCGATTGGCTTTTGCGCTACGGGTTGTGGGTTTGCTTCCCACACGCAACCAAAATTTATATGGCCTACAGATGGTTGTTTCGGGTCTGGACGTTTGTTTGTGAGATTTGTGTCTGCAAACGCACCGACGATACAAGAGAAATCTTAGTGTGGGGCAACGATTTAAAAAAAAAAAACTCTACGGCATAACCTATTCTTGTATATAGCTCGTGCTGACACGATAGAAGAAGATTGAAAATGATAATGAAAGAGCACACGTCACGGAAGCACGGACGGGACGGGAACGTGGCTCGCGTGGGGCGGGAAAAATATCATCGATGACGACGTTTAGCACGTCCCGCCCCGCGCGTGCTACGTCCCGTCCGTGATTCCGTTGCGTATGCACAGTCGCTTCGTTCGCTCCGAAAAGCTATCGTTCTATGAAACGATATTTCCAAAACTTCACGTCCCGTTCCGTCAAAAGAAAAACACGTTACGTATGCAGCGACCTTTAGTCATATTCTGCACGCTCGGGTGGGTCGCGGCGAGGAGAGGTCAGGGTCCCTTCGGTCATTGACGTTAAGAGTGATAAAGGGATTGTCTAAAGATTATGGACACCATCATCCTTATACAGCATGACTGTTACTGTTAGTCACTTTACAATCGTAAACCATGAATTCTGCTGATCATTTCGTATAACTTTTACTATGGAACAAACTCACTGAACGTGTGAAAAAAATGTCTGCTGTTCCATACATAATGTGCGACTACCAAACTGAATTTCGACAAATCGTTCTACGACAAGATTTTACTTCGACACTATGGAACTCTGACATTACGCTACTACGACAATTATGGAACTTCGACACTGGGGTTTAACGTAACCTAACACGTAGGGAATGACGGGGGCTTCGTTTGCTCGCTTTACTCGCTCACTCTAGCCCCGTCATCCCCTTCGAACCTAACCTATTCGTGTCGGGGTGCCCCAAATTAGGTGTTGAAGTTCCATAATTTTCGGAGTAGCGTAATGTCGGAGTTCCATAGTGTCGCAGTAAAATCTTGTCGTAGAACGATTGGTCGAAATTCAGTTTGGGAGTGATTATGTGCATCTGAACTCAGGGATCGAAACTTAAATCCTTGCAAAACAAAAGGGCAGAATTAGTAAAAAAAACTGATAGGATTTTGTTAAGTAACGTTGATTATTTTGTTTGGAATAGCTGTTTTTTACGAATTTTCAGTTTGCCCCATAGTAAAAGTTGTACAGAATGATGAGTAGAGTTCATTGTTTTCGGATGTAAAATGACTAACCAGTCATGCTGTAGGTATACAAGGTGTAAACGAATTCGTGTAATTCCTTCAAACCGCGTGATCTACTGGTGACACTGATTGACCCTACATGGGTTTTCCTCAGAATCAACAAAAAAAAGTTTATAATAAAACCGGCCAAGTGCGAGTCGGACTCGCGCACGAAGGGTTCCGTACCATAATCAATAAAAACGGCAAAAAAATCATGTCTGTTGTATGGGAGCCCCCCTTAAATATTTATTTTATTCTGTTTTTAGTATTTGTTGTTATAGCGGCAACAGAAATACATCACCTGTGAAAATTTCAACTGTCTAACTATCACGGTTCATGAGATACAGCCTGGTGACAGCGAAGCCTTAGTAATAGGGTCCCGTTTTACCCTTTGGGTACGGAACCCTAAAAATGAACCATGGTATTCTGTATCTGAGTAATTTTAGCGTCCCAAGTTAACTGACTGCGTGGAGCAATATCGGGCTAGTCGTGCTCGCCAACTGTGTCGCCGTGCCTTCATTCATTTATGCATGATGGCTTCGAAATTTTCTATCACATAAAATATATTTGGGAAAAAAAGTTAATTTTTATTTTGAATCAATCTGAATCCTGTGCGGGGTTAATCTATACCATTAATAGATTATGTGGTTTGAAGGAATTACACGAATTCTTTAACACCCTGCATGTGATATACAAGTCTGTGTAGTGCCGGAAGTCTGTGTAGTGCCGGACTTAAAGAATAGCACTACCCCATCTCTACCCGTGGGTGTCGTAGAAGGCGACTAAGGGAGCGTGAGGTCTTGTGTAGACCACTAAGCACCTTTGGCCAACCGCCCGGTGGCGGGTAAACCACCAGCTAGCATTCCCAAAGAGGGTTGGTGTCAGGCAGGCGGCCGACTATAATACATTTGCCAAATCATTTAGCAACATGATAAGTTTGAATGGAATGCGCGATAGGGTTAGGGCGTACCCCACAGGCGACGCGCAGGGGCAGCACCCGGCTCCTGTGGGAAATGGACTAGGGTTGTTGCACCACCCCGGGCGGGGGCAACGTAAGAAGCGAGCTCGGGAAGTGAGATTGAGGTATGCAAGTTGGAATGTTGGAACGATGACTGGAAGAGCCAGAGAGTTAGCAGAGGTACTCAAAAGAAGGCGAATAAATGTGGCGTGTTTGCAAGAAACAAAATGGAAGGGAACAAAAGCGAGGGAAATAAGTGAAGGATACAAGTTTTTCTACTGTGGAAGTGACGGGAAAAAAAAAGACGTGGGAATAGTGTTAGACAGTAACCTGAAAGAAAGCGTGATGGAAGTGAAAAGGATTAATGATAGATTGATAGTTGTGAAAGTTATGTTGGAGAATGTGATGTTGAATGTAGTTAGTGTATATGCACCGCAGGTAGGATGTGATGAAAGGGTAAAAGAGAAGTTCTGGGAGGATTTTGATTCAGTTTTGATGACCATCCCGGTGAAGGAGGAATTGATAGTCGGAGGTGATTTTAACGGACATGTGCGAAGAATGAGAGGGGCTTATGGAAGAGTGCATGGGGGATGGGGATTTGGAAATCCCAACGACGAGGGAGAGACGCTCTTGCAATCCGCTACTGCATTTGACCTGGCAGTAGCCAACACCTGGTTTCAAAAGAAAGACAGTCACCTAATAACATATAAAAGTGGCAACCACAAGACCCAAATAGACTACTTCCTTGTCAGACGCCACAACATAAAGCACGTTAGAGACTGCAAAGTGCTACCAGGAGAAGATTTGGTCTCACAGCACAGACTCCTGGTAATGATGGTAGTGTTAAAAATACACAGTTCAACAAACAAAGAGCGACCCCCCTCTAAAATTAAATGGCATGTGTTAGAGAACTCTGATTGTACGAAGAAATTCAGAGAGCGAGTGGTAGATAAAATGATAGATATGGGAGATACGAATGATCGGAGTGTGAATGAATGTTGGAATGAAATGGCTGGGTGTATTCGGTGTGCAGCGAAGGATATTTTGGGAGAGACGAGAGGAAGGGGCACGATAGACAGGGATACATGGTGGTGGTCGACAGAAATACAGAATGTGTTGAAGGAAAAAAAGAGAAAATTCAAGGAATGGCAGAGTGTTGAAGAGAATAGTGTTAGTTTGAAAGCTGAAAAGAAGAGTGAGTATGATGCCCTAACGAAAAAAGCCAAGAAAACTGTGGCCATAGCGAGAGCAAAAGCCCAGAGTAAAATGTATGACGCTTTGGATAGTCTAGCAGGCCAAAAAGACCTGTACCGGCTGGCTAGAGCTAGAGAAAGAATGGCGAGGAATGTTTGTCAAATAAGATGTATCAGAGATGAAGCGGGAATGGTTCTTTCGGATGATGAGAAAATTAGGGATAGGTGGAAGGGTTATTTTGAAAAGCTGATGAATGAGGAGAATGACTGGAGTGGTGTGCTTGAGAATAAACCAATGAATGAGGGGTTAGTGAGAATGGTAAGTATGGATGAAGTGAGAATAGCAGTAAGTGGAATGAAGAATGGTAAGTCAATAGGTCCAGATGGAATACCAGTTGAAGTGTGGAAGGTATTACGGGTTGATGGATGGATGTGGTTGGCTTCATTTTTCAATAAGTTGTTGCTGGAAGAAGCCATACCTGATGAATGGTGCAACAGTTCGCTGGTGCCCATCTTTAAAAACAAGGGTGATGTGCTGGAGTGCAACAACTATAGAGGAATAAAGCTAATGTCACATAGTATGAAAGTTTGGGAGAAAGTCATTGAAAGGCGGCTGAGAGAAGAGAGTGAAATTTCACAAAACCAATTCGGTTTTATGCCTGGTCGGGGTACAACAGATGCCATTTTCGCTATACGCCAGTTATGCGAAAAATACAGAAATGCGCATAAAAACTTGCACATGGTGTTTGTTGACCTCGAAAAGGCATACGACCGAGTGCCTCGTGAGGTTTTGTGGTGGGCCCTTAAGGAGAAAGGTGTACCTGGGAAGTATGTGCAGTTGATCCGAGCAATGTACAGTCGATGCAGTACCCAAGTCCGGTCTACAGTGGGCACTACTGGCAGCTTCAATGTGGCTGTCGGCTTGCATCAGGGGTCGGCCCTCAGCCCTTACCTCTTCCTGGTAATAATGGACGCTTTGACGGCGGACATCCAAGAAGAGGCCCCCTGGTGCATGCTGTTTGCCGATGACATTGTGCTGGTTGCCGAGAGTGGCCTAGAGGTCCAGAGCAGATTGGAGGTGTGGTGGCAAAGACTGGAGAGTGTTGGTCTGAGATTGAGCAGAACCAAAACAGAGTACCTGTTTTGCGATTTTGGCGGTCTCTCTAGTCCTGTGCCAATATCTCTCGCCGGAACGCCCATACCGACCTGCTCCGACTTTCGGTACCTCGGGTCGCTTGTCCAAGGGGATGGCGGAGTAGACCGAGACGTTACACACCGAATCAACTCAGGATGGATGAAATGGCGACAGGTCACTGGAATAATTTGCGACTCACGGATGCCTCTCAAGTTAAAGGGGAAAATCTACAAGTCCGTGATAAGACCTGTCGTACTGTATGGATCGGAATGTTGGGCCGTGAAGAAGACGGATGAAAAAAGATTGCATGTAGCGGAGATGAGAATGTTGAGATGGATGTGTGGAGTGACCAGAATGGATAAAGTCAGGAATGAGTATAATAGAGGAAGTTTGAAAGTAGCGCCAGTGACAGAAAAGTTGAAAGGGAACCGTTTGTCTTGGTATGGGCATGTGAAGAGGAGAGATGAAACGCATGTGACGAAAAGAGTTATGAGTATAAATGTGGATGGATGGAGAGGAAGAGGGAGGCCAAAGAAAAGATGGATGGATGGTGTGAAGAATGATATGAAAGAGAAGGGTGTCAGTGAGATTATGACGGGTGATAGGACGGAATGGAAGAAGAAAACGTGTTGCGCCGACCCCAAGTAACATGGGATAAGGGCAGGAAGAAGAAGATGTGATATACATATATGTATTTAGGACATAACCACTTGTTGTAATTGTAAATATGAACGTGCAACCTCTCATGTGATATTTAGTAATAAACTAGCATTCGTACAAGACACCCGCTTGCTTATTTCTACACCTCCTAGTTACATACATAAAGTCCCCGTCACGAGAAGCTATACATTTTGTAAATAAAGAACTTCTACAAAGTTACGTAGCGACAATTCAATCAACAACAAATAATCCCAAATTTAATCAACTCAAAGTTACATACGTGTAATACGAAACTAACGAGCAATTTCACTTAGTCGGGTTATATTTTAGCGATATAAAGCGCTATTGTCTAATGTTTTGTGGTACCGGAACGTGTCTGACTCATGGAACGTCAACATTTGGCCCGCCATTTTGAAGTAAGTTCACACTGACGCTGTCAATGCTGTCATTTGAGTTTTGAATGCGTTTCAGTTTGTTTGTGTTGTTTTCGTAGATTATTATTTATTATTATATAAATAAAATAAAAACCATTATATAAAAATAAAAATCAATACAAAACTGTTTTTTTTATTTGTTCCAAAGGTTGCGAACCCCTGAATGTGTGTTTACAAAATTTATAGCTTCTCGCGACGGGGACTTTAGGTACCGGGAAGTCAATATTGCAGTGAACGGTTGAACGTTTGCCTTTCGTATAGGTCTGAGTTACGGACAGTTTCTTCATCAAAAGTAACAGCCAAAATAACGTCACAAAGTACTTTCACTTTGACATTTGGCACTACTTGACAGTAAAATTGCAGTGATGCCATCCGTAAAAAAAGCTCCCCACGATTTTTTGGTGAAATTACGACGTTTGTGTTATGGCATCTCTTTTCACTTTAGCTGTTACTTGAATGAAGAAAAACATTTGCCGTAGTATCGGTAAAGGTCAAGTAAAAGTTAATAGGTACTTTTACTAATTACTTTAGCTGTTGATGAAGAAACTGGCTGTTAGACTCTACCCGCACCTCTGACTTTCGAATTCATGTGCAATCAGAATTTGATTATCATTTGCTTTAACGGTAAAGAAAAACATCGTAAGGCTACCTTCACACCTAATGGCTCCAAGAAACGGCCCTGATGGTGTGCGTAGTCCGCCAACGTGCACCAGTCCAACGTGGTGGACTTAGGAATGGTGAACACACGTCGAGGGGCGCAGAATGCATCAATCGGCAGTTTTGAATCGGCGAATACAAATGCGTCATTAGCTGCCGAAATTGCTGACCAAGCGCCGCCCACCGCTGCTGTCGCCCACACCTCAACACCGGCTGCGGAAACGACACACGTAGGTAGGTACGTCGACCCCTAAACGTGCCTATGCTGCTATTGTCACGACTGGCAAATTTGAGGCGTCGCAGCCTAAGCGACAAACTAAAGTAGGGGAAAAATTGAAAAAGGGTGCTCAACCTGCCCTGTCTGCGGTCCGTAGCTCCTTACCAAAAACGGGCCAAGTTGATGAAGAGGGTTTCACTAAAGTGGAAAAGAAGAAGAATCCCTCTTCCCGTAACCAGTGCGGTACCGCACCAAGTGGACCCAACATGCTGCTGCGTCCTGCTGTGCCTACGACGCAGCTGTACACTTTACGTCTGCATCACTCCACGAAGGTTGAGGAAGTCGTGGAGTATTTAAGAATGAAGACCACCTGGACTCTGAGGGTCGAAAGGTTGGAATCGCGCCACAACATCAACTAGAGGCTTCCCAACCAAATATTAATTGTTTCTTATAAAACGTTTGTACCACTTAACTTCATTGTTTATTGTTTCGTTAACTTTGTTCATATTCATGCTAATTTTTTTTTCTGTTTCTAATTAGTTGCCCACCTTAGTAGGTTGTGCTGCTTCATTTATTTTATAAATTATACGAGTTTTTACATAAACGGTTATATGATATTTCCATAACTGACATATTAATACTTCATGATGTGTATACATTACAGATAAATAGGTATAAGCTCTCTATGATACGTAAAACATTAATTATCAAGTTAATTTGTAGTAAAAATAAAAGTCACACTTGGTGTTTCTAATTATATTATGTCCACCACTGTATGTACGTATGATCGGTATGATATTCTGTATTCCCTGATGATACGTTACAAGGACCAACAAACAAATCGGTATGTAAGTTTGTATGTGTGTAAATTAGTATGAAAGTATCTAGCCAGCTAGCAATACCGACAGCGCATACCCACGTTGCTCTGTCGGTATTGGTATTGGTAATTGGTAACCCGAGAGACTTAATTAGGTAGCCAATTATGCCACGATAAACACCTTTCATACCAACCGTGATAATACGAAATTTAACGAACTTGTACGTATTTTACCTTTAAGATTTTAAGGTCTCTGATGAAACAAACAAAATTTAACCAAAAAATCTGAAGGATTTTGCAATCTTTGTAACGTAGACCTTATGTTGAAGAAATAAGTTCCATTGTCCAAAAGACGGTCAGAACAATATTATCATTTCGTGTTTTTGACTGTTGCCATTGCGGTAGATGAAAAAAGTCGTTTTAAGCTGTAAATATTATGTTTTACATTAGGGAAATAAGATGGGTCGAATTTTGTTCTAAGTAACTGTAGCTTTTTTTATGTTCATCAGTTATAGTACTTAAGAGAGAGGGGAGGGGTCATCGGGGGATGGGTAACCAGTCGCTTAACATCGAGACAATTCTGTGCCTAGGAGAGCACGTTAAACTGTCGGTCCCAAGTATCATGCGAATACCTATGACAGCTTTTACGGGTAGTCAGAAGCCCGAAAGTCTGACCGGTCTGACCTTAGGATATCGGCATTGCCTAGGAAATGGGTTGTGCCGAGGTCTGAAGGCAGTCGCTCCGTGTAAAATATTGGTCATCATTCAGTCGAAAGACATCCACTGCTGGACATAGCCCTTCCCCAAAAGGGGGGTTTGCTGTAAACGCCACGCTTGGCAGGCGGGTTGGCGATCGCAGTATGGTTGTTAAAGTACTCAGAGAACGCTGCTGCCCATCCTCTAGAGAAACCCTTAGTTGCCTTTTACGACACTCACCGGAAGAGATGGGGTAGTGCTATTCTTTAAGTCCGGCACTACACAAGACTCAAACTAAAATACTGGTATTTAGCCACAACTGGTTTAGACTGAAAGCTGACCCCAACATAGTTGGGAAAAGGTAAGACAGAACATTAAAAGAGCGTCCAGGACCACGTCCAGTGCACCCTGGGCAGTCAGCCCCGCTACCAACCGTGCTGACTGGCTAATCTTTTCACCACGGCATCTATTCGAGAAGTAAGCGTAGTTTTTAGGGTTCCGTACCCAAAGGGTAAAACGGGACCCTATTACTAAGACTCCGCTGTCCGTCTGTCACCAGGCTGTATCTCATGAACCGTGATAGTTAGACAATTGAAATTTTCTCAGATAATGTATTTCTGTTGCCGTTAAAACAACAAATACTAAAAAACAGAATAGATAATGGTATGGAAGCCTTCCTGCGCGAGTCCGACTCGCACTTGATTGTGTGATATTATCACGTTTGGTACATGTTAACTGAAGGTAAAGACGACCCTCCTATGATCGCTGAAATGAACGGTTACAGCGGTTACGCACTGCATCCGATCCGAATCCGTGAAAATACGTTCCGAAGTAGCCATAGAACTATTTGTATGGTAGTTTGCGCACTACATCCGGCATCCGTCATCCGATTTCTATCCGTCATCCGTGAGTTTCTAATTCGGAAGAACAATTGACGGACCGAAGTAGCCGTAGTACTGTTTGTATGAACGCTTTCGCATTACCTCGGATTCGGATACGGATATGCCAAAGATGGCCCCTGAATTTTTTGAATTTGAATCAGAGATCGGAATAGTGCGTAAGCAACATCCGAATTCGGTCCGAGATTTTACTCTAGATCGGTATTTTCACGGATTTGGTTCGGATGCAGTGCGTAATCGCTCTTACAGTGAAAATTCCATTATCACCTTTGGTAGACGTAGTTATGATCACAGTTTGTTGTCATTGAAACTGTGCTATTTTCTTGACTGCGTTAATGATTAGCGTATGTCAAGAGGGCTTAGTAGCTTAACCTAATTAGCCATAACAGTCATGCAGGCTCTTTTAATACACCCCAAAAAAGTATACCTACAAGTTTGCTTGAACGTACGTTAGTCATAATGTAATTTTATTCCTTGTTTATAAGTAAGAGGAATACTGCATGAATAAAACTACATTGCAGTAGGTAATAAGCTTTTACGTCACGTTCGGCAGTAAGCCTCTGAAAGCCTTTTAATAATTCTCCGACGAATAGGACGGATTAGGTTCTCTCGAGAGCCATAAACAAGCGCTGTAACATCATTCATCAACAACCTTATAATATAGAGTAAAAACGTATTAACTATATAAAAAAAACATTTGGACGAAAGGAATAACGTACAATTTAAATAAATCCTCGTTGAATTAATATTTTGATCATAAATATTACAGCAATCGTTTATGGTCTGTGCATTCGTTAATTTTCAATCAACAATCGATTGTTTTTCAATTAGTGTTATTGGCTTGGACAGGTATGTTAAATTGGTAATAAGGTAGGAGTGGAGACGCATTCCTCGAAGAGCACCTGTCCCAATAGCTACTTAGCGAATCGCACCTACGTCGAGTAGCACTAGTGATGTGGTGTATCTTTGAAACGTGATTTAAATAAAACATATCGATAAAACTCACAAATACGTTTATTGAGCACATTTAATTTTAAAACCAGCAGTATATTTGTAACAGGAAATCGGCAGTGCCATCGCCGTGTTCAATCCGGCCAATGGAAAAACGCCCAATGGCAGAAATATTTGTGAACTCCGATAATTCCTGGCTCCCCATATGTTTCCTGGTTTTACATGTTCATTGTCTGACTAGGCTGAATGACCGCTACAGATACTTCCGTCGAGTTATACATTTTTAAACATCGAACAAAATGTAACAGAAATAAAAGAAAGTTGTTGTTGGTGTGTGTAGTCCGCCAATCCGCATCAGCCGGGCTAAAATCACGCGCAAGGCGATATCATTTTGTCGTCGTATTATCTCGTGCCGAGACGAGATAAGTCATACATTATCTAGTTTCGGCGGAACATACACGGCACATACCTACGTCAAAATTATGTCGCGCTGCGCATGTTAGGCTTGCTGGCCAGCGTGGTAGCCTAAGGTCTTAATCCTTCACATTATGAGAAAAAGCCCTTGCCCAGTAAACCCTTCTCATTATGAAAAGAAGCCCGTGCCCAGCTGTGGGACAGTAGGTAATGGGCTATATGGGATATGACTTGACACATACGTATTTTGTAAATGTGTCCTTATAAGTGCGATAAAACGTCTTCGTCTTATCATTGTCTTATCTTAGTTTATATCCTAAGCTGTACTGAAACTATTAACCTACGAGTTCGTAGGCGACTGTATACAGCAGCAGCAGACGACGTGTCGCTCCGATACTACTGGTTTCTATGTATTTCTATGAAATACCTTCCACAGCTAGCGACACGTCGCCCAACTACATGTCGTATGACCGCAGACGACGTGTCGCCCGACCGCAGATCAGTAGTGCCACCGACGCTGGAGCGACGACACGTTGAATCTTTCTCAAAAAATGAGTTTTCCAATTTCGAGGCAGAAAAACTGATATACCAGGTGGCTCAATATTCAGCACTGTACGATGCATCTAACAAAAACAAAAGATACAAAAGTAAATCGCGACCGGTAATCCTAAACAGGTCAGACATCTTGTCTCACGGAACATTCAGAACTAACTGGAATACGACGTGTCGTCTGCTGCAGCCACCTGCAGTTGGGTTCGGAATCATGACCTTTGAAGAAAATCATAGTTATGTATACTAGATTTTGCCCGCGGCTTCGCTCACGTTAATTAATCTCAAAAAAACTCTTAACACATTAATAAAGTTTCTTTAATATTACAACTCAATCGTGTGTTGTTTGTCTCGGGAACAGTACTCTTTTTAGGGATGAAAGGTACCCTATGTCCGTTTCTGTACACCTGACAACGTATATGCAAAATTTCAAGATGGTCGGTTCAGTGGTTTAGGCGTGAAAAGGTACCAAACAAACAAACTTTCTTTCGCATTTATAATATTAGTTAGGAAGTTAGGATTGTTCATTAACCTCATTGACGTAGAAACACATAGCCCAATGATTCAGTAAAAATCCACGAAAAAAATGTCCTGAGTTTACACACACCAACAGAACGCGCGAAAAGCACACCGCCATAAATTTTGAAATACCAACAAACTAATTTAAATCCTATTTCGTCATCACAATGTCTAATTTAGCTTACAACCATAAGAATATTCGAATGGCCTCATTGACGTAAAGCAGTCCTCATTTTCGCGTTTTAGTCTTCATTCAGTTTGGACATTTTTGAGCGCTGTCTCGAGGTCCATCTGTTTCTACGCCAATGTCTGCTCTATAAAATAACAAGAAGTTAATAACACGAATAACTATGATCAATTTCTCAGAATAAGTTCTCAGATCAAATTCAGTAACTTGTGAAACTTGTTCATCATTGTTTTATTGGTTTAGGAGCTTAAAACAAACTAAAGTTACGCTGACCATGATTTCAGGAATCCGTTCGTTTTACCTGAACTAACATAAAGCCAATAAAGTGGAAGAGCTAATTTTGAAACTAGTTCCACTTTGATTCACCCATTATCTTTGCTAAAGGAATTTAGTTTCCCGTCTCAAAAGCCTTTAACTTTAATTCATAATAAATTCCTAATTTCTCACGTACACCCACAACCAGATGCGTGACGCGCGAAGATACCCAAAATACAATATGCTGCGGTAAAATCCAATTTAGTTCTCGGCATTCTTGAAATTTAATCTCGCAGTTCGTAAAATAGTAAAACATACACATAGGTACGTAGTGGTAGGCAGTAGTACCACGTTGCATACTTAAATGTGTATTGGATTGAAGAATTTTTAAAACCATAATATAGCGTGACTTCCTCGTCGGTCAATTCCCAGGTCGGGCGAAAATGTTATTAGGTTTTTCCGTGTGGAATCTCTCAGTAGCAGCCTGGAGTCTAGATTTGTGCACGGTTGATGGCAATAGGCTCGCCCCTATTAAATGGGACTTCACTCAAAATACGCGCTCAGACGTGGATTTGCGGACACCAGCCCGTTATACCTTATATCTTGGGTTTACCTATAATATAATAATAAACTTTACTAGACTGCCTTGTTGGTCTAATGGTCGCAAGCGCGACTGCTGAGCGTGAGGTCTTGGTTTCGATCCCCAGGTCAGGCAAAGTGTTATTGGGTTTTTCCGTGTGGAATTTCTCAGTAGCAGCTTAGAGTCTGGATTTGTGCCCGGTTGATGGCAATAGGCTCGCCCCCTATTACATGGGACTGGGATTAAACATAACGGCGAAACGTGAGTGTACTATACACCTCTGCCAACCCTTCGGGGAATAAGGCGTGAAGTTATGAATAAACTATATTTCATGCAAAAAATACAGACTTAACATGTTTTTGATATGAAGACAATTTAAATGAGCTTTTGTAGTAACACAATGCAACACAAATCGAGAACTGAAATCTGTACACAATATGGAAAGCCCTGCCTCTCAAACTAGGAACATGTACCTTGAGAGACAGTGATTCAGCCTAAATGTGATGCTATAGGTATAATAGTAGACTGTGTCGATCTACCTGAGCGATTAAAGATAATGAAGCTAATTTAAGTATATATTTATACGTGATGGGTGTGTGTGTGTTTGCGCGTGTGTGTGCGTGCGTGTGTGTATGTGTGTGGGTGTGTTGTGTGTAATTGAAGATATGTAGGTAGTTAGACGACGTACTTAAGTAAGGATTCTGTTTGTAGATAGTCCTGACCTTAAATGGAACTTAAAACATAACGGCGAAATGTGGGTATTATACACCTCTGTCCAACCCTTCGGGGAATATAGGCGTTATGTTATATTATAGCGTTTGATTTCCTGAAAAATATGGCAGAACTTTTAAATAACACTCAATTAACTCTAGGTATAGCTTTCTTTGTCCCTGAAAAATATCAGTTCAGTAACGTTACAAAAAAGATAACATTTCTAGAATTTTACTTAAAAAGGATTTCAACCTCAAGATAAGCTCCCTTTTTGACCAAAAACGTTGCCCAACGACCCGTGAAATTTCAGTTACCTAGCTGGCTACGAAAACGCAGAGATCCTTTGATTTCTTTCCACATGAATGGCCAGGAAAGAATGTTCAACCGCAGCATCATTTGTGGAAATACCTAAAAGCCACGACGAGGAATAAATAAAGCAATAAGGACTCACTCGGAAGATAATAATATCTTTAATCTTAAGTTGGTGAAAAGAACGAGAATTTTTGTTTGTTTGACTTTCGCAGGTTGAAAATTTAACCGACTTCAAAGGAAATTGTGCATGTAGCGTGGTTCTTTATTATTGTAAATAAAGTCTAGGGATGAAATACTGCTTATTCAGCTGCATCTGGTTAGACCAGGGTTTCTTAAGCTGGGGTCCATGGCGCCTTAAGAGGTCCATATCACTAGTGCCGGGGGACCATGTCTACCTAACATCATTGTTAAAATAATATTGACGACACGTTTGGTGCAGTGGCTGCGGGATTGGCTTCTGCACTACAGGTCGTAGGTTCGATTTCCGCACGGAACAAATATTTGTGTGGCCTACAGATTACAGACAGTTGTTCCGGGTCTGGGTGTTTGTGCTTGTGAAGATTTGTGTCTGTAAACGCACCCACGATACGGGAGAAATCTTAGTGAGGGGCAACGTTATTAAAAACCAAAAAAAAATGTTTTAAGTACTTATCCAACTTATGTAGTAGTTATGAGTAGCAGAAAACTTCTGACTAACTAATTGTAAAACAAGTTCTCCAGAGTCCAGTCCTGTCGAAGAAAAAGTAAGATTCCCTTGTTTTCTTTTCTTACAATTCTATTCGAAAAGGGTCCGTGGAATTTATGAAATTTAAAAGTGGTCCGCTGCTTCGGAAAAAGTTAGGAAACCCTGAGTTAGACTGAAAGCCGCACCCTACATAGGTACAGACGCCAGCAGGTCAAGCTACCCGAAACTGTCAAATTTTCCCAATCAACCCTGAACCTAATGCTTTCGCGATACAGATGAAAATCTATTATAAAGAAAGGACAATGCCCATCTTGTTAGGAGCTTTGGGCCCCTTAAAAACTTCACATGTCACGGTGGTTTTAGCTTGGTTTTGTAGACCTAAAATTACCTTTTCATAATCTGAAATCGATTTTCAATTTTTCACCCTAGTTTAAGAGAAATCTTATTTTTTCGGATGCTGAAATTGAGGTTATAAAACATTTTTTTTTTTGTTTTAGGCCTATTTGAAATTAAAATAAGGTAAAAGCACTAATGCCCGACAGTGAACTAAAGGATGACACTTACGAATAAAACCTTTTCTACTAAGAATAATAATCATTGAATTTACTTCAAGATTGCTGTAACAGGCACCTAGATATCTAAGATACGCGGTCAAAAATTTTCATTCGCGTATTTAAGCAAATTTAAAAATTACGTCAGTTTGCAGTAAACAATGTGAGAAAGAGAACAAATGCAATGTGATTCTAAAAGAAAATGTTAACGACGCCGACATGTAGCTGGTATGATTTTGTTCTACATTTTTACGATTTTTGCTGCTTTTTGTGTTGTTTATAGAAATGTATTAAGTTATTGACATACCAGGACCATTGCCTTCTTATTTCGGTTAGGTTTTCTAACAAATTAAAGGGTGTCTACTATTAGTACCAGAAATTAGTAAAAACCTAAAAGCCGACACGTGTGTCATCTACTGGTGTCTCACCAAACTGATTTTCTCAGCACATGTTCATGCACTTATTGTCTCTATATCCTGTCAATAAAGTGCTGTTTAATTTTTGTTCATTTCTAATGACCGTATCCAACAGTAGACAGGGTGTCAACTATTGGGGTATACTAGGTGTCAACTGTTAGTTCTTTTGATTTCAGATTTATTTTTGAGCACTATGCCACCGTACGAGTTTAAGACATGCCAAAAATTATTATAACAAGTGATAGGATTAAGTCTAAATTGCATTTTCTGTTACAAGCTCACGGGTAACTTAATATTATAGTATTTCAGTATTGATTTTTTTTAACTTGATAATAATAATATCACATCACTATTAATAGACATCCATTAGCACTAATATTAGACACGTCTAGTATTAGCGCTAAGGGATGTCTAATAATAGTGGTTTCGTTTTTTTGTGATGTCATTTAATAGTTCCTACGACAAAGTGTAAAAGAATATAAATTAAAGTATGAAATATGTTAGTAAATAAAGGTTTTATGTTGAAAACTAAATATCTAAATGTTACTTTAGCATTTAAAAAGATTTAACTGTGTTTTGTGATTAAATTACATTTATTATTGAAGAATTAAATTTGTGTTGCTCTTATAGTGTCGGGCATTAGTGCTTTTACCTTAGTATTGTATAAGTAGGTATTAATATTCCATTTCTAATTCCTGAATTTAGAAAACACTATATATCTTCTTCGCTAACTAGATATTATGTAGGTTAAGTACTTGCGCTTACAAATATCCCTTGCCGTGCTATGCCGGCAGTCAGCATTAAGTGGCCTGTGCCCTCACCACTAGTAGATAGTGTTATTAAAAATAAATACTTACCTACGACGGCTACGACTAAAGTCTTAGGTTAGAGGAGCTTGTGGCTAAGTTACAACAGCCGCACGGATCCATCTCAACTTAAGCTATGTTTGCCGAAGTCAGACTGTGAATGTGTGACCATCCATTACGTACAGACTCTTCCTGTGCGTCAGCTAGCACATACAAGCTGCTGGTTCCGAGTGTCATTTGTAAATCTTAAATACTCGTTACGAGTAGCCAGAATCCCGCAAGTGTGACAACCAGTCTTACCGAGGGGTAACGTGTTATATCCCAATGTATGGGTTATGGAGGTCAGATGGACAGTCACTCCATGCGCAATACTGTATTCAGGTGCGTTGGTTAGACTGGAAGCCGACCCCAACACACCTACTTGAGAAAGGCTAGGTAGATGATGATGACTAACACTTTAACAACATCTTCTATGCGCTATGGCAACATAGTAAGATCACTACCCCACTTGCTAGTGAGTTCACTATGCCATCTATGATTTGTAGTTTGTGTATGAAGGGTTTAATTATAGACCAGGTTATGCCCTATGGATGCTTACTTTAAAAAAAACAGCAATTCAGTAGGTAAAACATTTATTTTTCAAGGATATAATTATGATCTAGAAAAGGCAGTGGGGCGCTTATATCATTAAAACAACCCCAGCTTAAATACCACAATATGCTGATAGTATGAGCGCAGCACCCTACTGTTTGATTTCCCACTAAGCAACTACAGTAATAAGGAATGATACTCTATATCATTGCTTATGCTATACTGCAGGAATCACAGGATCTGCAATGTTATCGTCCATGTTATCAGTCACTGGCGCAGACTCCATGGTGAGTCTGTTAACGCCACCGATGACCTGGCTCTGTATTTCTCTCGATGGAGCCTCCCAACAAGCACAACAAACTTGTTCCAAATGCAAGATCTGAAAATTAGAAAACATTATATTTATACTACTTATTTTTGTTCAATTAGTTCAATCATAGTAATTCTGCCAAGATTGAAACACTTACATGATGTGCTGGTGTCCATCTTAGTATAACATTCCTTTGAGGACAGTCTTGACTAACCCTGTGAGTTCTGCAACTTGCAATTGACATGCCACACGCAAAACATATGTTGAGGTGTCCAAGGGCAGGGGATACAAGGGACAGAGATGTGGTTGATGATGTCCAGTTTTCTAATAATACAAAACATTCAACACACAGGATATCATCAGAGGATATCTGAAAAGATACAAGAAAAAATCAATGAATTCCTAGGTAAATAATACATACATAATTTATACATGTGCTCATTGCAATGGTCTAGGTTTTCTCACAGATCACCGTACACTGCCTAAATTCCGTTACAAAATAGTTTTAACACAAATGTTAGATTGTATAGTAAATCCATTATGATTACAAGGGAATAATTAAGAGGTATATCCAGAGAATAGGTCTAAGATGAATAATACTTTTATTTACATTTTGCTTTTAAATGAAAATGTATGATCACCAAAAGAGTTAAGTATGCAGACAATTTATTTTTCCACTACGCCATCAACATTCATTATTATTGTGTGCATAATGGCTTAATAAACTTAGGACACACATAGAAAAGCAAACTGCACACAGCACACTGTTTAAAACGAATTGGAAGTTAGCTGCCTAGATATAAGACTTAAATGTTTTGCTGGTTGTTAATTTCTGGTATAGTGGAAATAATAGAGATTTACAGTTGACAATGACCCTTGATTGACCAAACATAGGCATCCTAATTATTCATATAAATCTTGTAAATGACACATGATAAACTTACCGGTGTAGGTGTTACCCAGGATCTCAGAAGCCGTCAGAAGGATAAGCATTGGTTCATTTAATTCTTCGATTTGACGTCTCCGAAGATTAGGCGCTAAACGTCCCGGAGCAATAGACACACCGGCGAGAGAGAAGGCGGTTTACCCGACCTCTACCAGGTGTAGACATTTTTCAGGAGTAAAACAAGAGTCCAAGGCTCACTTAGACTATATAGAGTCAATTTGCGCACGTATCACTAAAACAGGAGTCCAATATCTCAAAACAAATACACTAAAGGAACGTAAACGCACAACTCGACAGCTTCAAATTGTAACGAACAGAATTAAATACGGAGGAATATTAATAAAAGTAGACGCAAAACGAACGATAACAAACAATTTGATTGATGCATTGATTTATTGATTTGACAGATAGATCTGTCTAGGTGTGACCATGTGAAATATTTTGGCAATCGATTTACCGAATCGATTTGTTATAAATAATATTTTTTACATAATTAAAAAGATAATTATAAATACTTTTTAGGTATGTATAGGCAGTACTAATCTAAGTACTAACGTCTAATGACAATAATGCCTGTAGTACTTCGTGCCTAATCAGATACATGAGACTGTTAGCGGATTGGTAAATCATCGATATTTCCAATCGATTACAATTATTTAATTGACCTATCGTCTGGCAACATTCAGTTTAAGTTTTAATGGCGGAACTGACTTAAATTCAATTAAATAAATATTAATAATGTTCTCCAATGCTAGGGTAAAAGAAATGTTGATAAAAAAAACTTGAACATGTAAAAATACAACTTAATTTTTGAGAAGTAAATAGTCTTGACACGGCACCAAAAATAAGGGGCCCACTGGTGGGCATTCTCCTTTGACAGATTGTAGTAGCTTGATGTCTGTACCTTGGAAACACGTAGAATAATGGTGAGAAAATCTTTTAAATGGTTCAATTTAAAGGTTTGACTGGCCAACGGACAATTAGAATGATGAGCTATAAATTAGCTAAATTGAGTAGCATTCTTTTATGTTTAATTTACTTTACAAAAGCTGACTGTTTAATTCGGTCGTAGAATAAACTTACCAAAACTGCTTAGTGGGGCCCGAAACTGTCGAGGCTGTAGTAAATATAGTGAACAAACAATACAGTAATTTATATTGCAGGCTGAGCCCCTAGCACTAGTTTTTGCTACATCGTGTACGTATTCGTTTCGTCATCGACAAATTTTGTATAGCATTTTTTTAGTTCCAAATACCTCACGTGGCGCTGATAAAATTCCAAAACATTTGTGTATAGCGAAACGAATACGATTTCGCAAAAACTCATGCTAGGGACACTGTAGGTACACGTAGTAAAGGAATGATACCCGCATTCATACGTTATGAGTCAAAGGATAGTTTATAGTAAGCTCGACTCACGAAACTGTTAAGGAAACCTATACATACCCTAGTGTGTATACGTTTCTGTTTCTCTAGGTGATTAATACATTAATAATAATGTCGGGCATGCCACTGTCCCGGTGAATCTATCCGACATATTATCTCTGGTTGTTCTCGTCTTGCTAACGTTGAATATTTGCACAGACACAACCTCGTAGCTAGGATTATCCACCAGCAACTTGCTCTCAAATACAACCTTGTGGACGCAAAAGTACCATACTACAAGTATGTGCCCGACCCAGTTCTCGAGAATGGTCATGTCACATTGTAGTGATGGGATCGATCTATCATCACCGACAGGACTATTGCCAATAAGCCTGACATAGTGTTGATAGATCGGTCAGAGCGTCTCACAATGATTGTTGATATCACAGTTCCGCATGACGAGAACCTTGTGAAAGCCGAGAAAGATAAAGAAATTAAACATCAAGACTTGGCACACGAGGTTGTCGCCATGTGGGATGTTGATTCAGCAATTATTGTGCCGATAGTCGTTTCAGCAAATGGCTTAATAGCCAAGAGCCTCGACCAACATCTGATGAGGCTCTCGTTAGGCAGCTGGATCAAGGGTTTGATTCAGAAAGCGGTACTTCTGGACACGGCTCGTATTGTTAAGAAGTTCATCTCTCTGGAGCCCTGACCACCGGCAGCTTGGACCCAGGTCCCGATGCCGGTGGGCTACTACTTTTAATATTTTTAAATGTTTTATTTTTAGAGAAATCTTTAAAAATGTAGATCATAGTGTATAGAATTATAGATGAATAAAGGAAATAATAATATATTAATAAGGGAGATTGATCTACATAATTTTGCATAAAAGTTATCAAAGACAGAAGTACATTGCTTCCCATAAACAGAAATTTAGTTTCACTACGATAAGCTAGTTAAACCATAACGTTTATTACCTTAAACCAAAGTCTAATTAGAGGCATATTGTTTCAAATCACTTCAGTAGATTGCCATTGGATTCAGGTTAACCGTTTCCTGGGTTAGATAGGTTACTAGCAGACCTATTACAGTAATATACACGGAAAGGTAACGGCAGAGATGGGTTAGGCCGGTAACCGCAATCCGGCCACATAACCCTTAATTTAGTTGGTAACAAGGGAGACGGTTACTATGATTTTGATCCTTTACATAGTTACACTTCATATGTATGTGTCGGCGGATGATCGCGTAATCCGTATTTTCGTGAAGACGCGTGGAGTTTTGTGAAAATCCTTATCACTACATAGTATAAAACAAAGTCGCTTTCCTCTGTCTGTCTGCCTGTCTCTATGTATGCTTAGATCTTTAAAACTACGCAACGGATTTTGATGCGGTTTTTTTAATAGATAGAGTGATTCAAGAGGAAGGTTTTAAGCTATAAAACGTACACGTGCAAATCCGGGGCGGGTCGCTAGTTAAATTATAAATGCGAAAGTAACTCTGTCTGAACCGATTTTGTTGAAACTTGGTATAGAGTCTGAAAACCGGAGAAGGAAATAAGCTACTTTTATCCCGAAAAAAGCGAAATACGCGATAAACGACATCCACGCGGGCGAAGCCGCGAGCAACCTTTAGTTCGGAATAAGGGCGGAAATATACATGCCAGTTTGGACCGGTCCGTTGTGAAAAGAATTGAAAACGGGCGCATCGTCACACACGTACCGTTTGTAAAATTGATGATTAAAATTGATTGACGGCGACGCTCACAGACAGTTTTCTTACTGGTTTTACTATCGGAACGGTACTGGACGGGCGTGTGTGGCGATATAGGTATGAACACTTTTGAACTTTTGTTTTTATTATTTTCTCGGATCGGGCCTAACCGGCATGTATATTTCTGCACTAAGGCGTAGTGTGCATCTACAAGGTTAGTCAGAAAGGGGGTACTAACCCGAAAGGGTGTAAAGTACCCATAATAATGAGTAACTTTTGTTCTACCACTTTCCTCAAAAGTTTAAGAGAAATAGTTGTTCAAAAATTACATAGCTAAAATCTATCTATATCCTCACGGTTCATGAGATGCAGCCTGGTGACAGCCGGACGGACGATAATCTATAAAAACGGCAAAAAAACACGTTTGTTGTACGGGAGCCCCCTTAAATATTTATTTTATTCTGTTTTTTTAGTATTTGTTGTTAACAGAAATACATCATCTGTAAAAATTTCAACTGTCTAAAGCTATGATCAGCTGTTTTGACATTTTAGGTCATATTTGTGGTCACGGATTATAAGCTCCATTTTTTGAATTCGTGACTAAATCAGGGATGAAGAATTTTTAAAAAAAACTAAATAAAAATTATTTTACATGGAAATAAAAATTATTGAATTTTGAAATTTTAAAACCGTCATCAATGATACTTTAAGTGGCTTGCGGATTAGTACCCCCTTTCCGACTAACCTTGTATACTGCACCAGACTGTACAGTATCCCTATATTTCATGTAAGTATCCTAAGTCAATGTACGAGTACCTCGTGCGTGCTAGTAGTTCAAGACGCTCACCCAAACCCCCTCGTCACTAACCTTGTCTTAAGAGATTTCGTCATACTGTACTACTTAGTTTATTGACTTCACAAAAACATTAAACTCTCTTCGTGGTTTCGTGAAACAACTAGACTTGGTTTGATGTTTCGCGAAATTATTATGCGGCGTCTAACTAACGTCGGCGGCTCAAAACGAACGCGAATCGCGAAGCGATCCGATGCGGTGACACGCGAATTCAATGCGATGCGGTGCGAAGCGACGGCTGTGTCATATGATCTCGGGAACCGCGCGCCGCCGCCGTTACGTAGCACTTTATGGTACCGCATCCAGTTTGCGCGAAAATATCAAGCCAACTGACCGCGTTCGCTTCGCTTCGTGCCGCGCCGCACCGCACTCCACGTGCGTTTAGTCACGTAGAATATTTCAATAGGTATCGACTGTTTGTTGTTTTCGCGTCGCGCCGCGCCGCTTCGCGGTCTCTTCTAGATCGCTCATATAGGACGCCGCGTTAGATTTATTTACGTAAGATCACGTAATCTTGGTACGGCTTATTCCGATTTTGCGCGTTTTCACGAAAATACAAATTATGCGATCGTCCACCGAAATAACAAAAGTTGAGGGTCATTTCTCTGAGAGTTTCAGCAATATCATTTGATTAGGTTAATTTTACTGTTCTTTCGGATTTTCGAACGTCTTTATTTTTATTCCAGGTGAAATTGTCGTAGGTACCTACAATGGTTGCCGTAAAAGTTGAGTATGGGATTATAAGAATTGAATGAGCAGCAGCGTCGTAATAACAGCATACTGTAAACTCTAATCCATCTGCCAAGCAATCTATGCAAACATATCTATTAAGCCAATCATTAGATGTTCTCAGTAGTTGGGAGGACTATATTCAACAATGGACATGAACCAGGCCTATACTACGCGTCTGCCGGGGTTGTGGTGCATGCAGCTGCGAATCCCGTGACCCCGGCCAAGGGTCAGGAGAAGGAACACCGTGGGTTTTTAGCCTTCCCCAGGCGAAGGGTATCCATGAGGATTTTCAAATGATAAAAAAAAAAGAAAAAAAAGGCTTCTACTACGCGGTTTTCGCCACTTCACCTCCGGAGTGAAACACAAAACAAAACTTTGACTACGAAGAGAGCGAACGAACAGCGTTAAGGGAGCGCTCTTGTCTGACACTGAAGTTGAATTTGAGATGTGAAAGTCACATTTTTCAGATTGAGGTTTGGTGTGCGTAGTACAATTGACGTCTATCCAAATGACTGAGATTATAAGAGTACCTAACAACAAGTTATATTGCTATCTGCTATCGTTTGTATAATACTGTGTACAAAACTTATCTGTAAGCACTACACGTATGACATAAGTAATCATAATTATTGTCATGTAAAACTTTTATCATCAATATCAGAATAGAACTTAGTTCCAAAATACAGGTACCCATAAATGTACGTCTAAAGCAGGTACATCTACTATGTAGATTATATTATATCGATATCAAGTTTTCGTATTATCGTTGCTAATGTAAATTTAGTCTTGTTACACACGAACCAAAACTACACCACAACTGTAACCACACCACAAAATCAACACGTGGGCGAGCATTAATTTGTATGAAAATGAATAGTTTCATTCACACGGACCACATTTTGTCGCCAAATTCAACCGCGTGGGCGAAATCGACCATATTGCAACCACATCGCAACCACCAGCGACACGTGCACTAGCGGCCAGCCACCTCGCAAACACAACGTTGCGTCGACGTGTATATGGAATCTATACCTTCAGCCAACGCTCTATAGTGTTGAGTTCAGGTATACAATAAAAATATATACGCCCGTGTTAGAAATTTCAAAATATACCCGTCCGCAACATTTTTCTGGGGTATACTTTCATGTAGGACACTCCATTTTGCTATACTGTAATGTATACCCGTTTCACTGTTTCTCCACTTTTAATTACGCTAACAAATACAGAGACAGAGACGTTTAACGGTCCACAATCTAAGAGCACTAGTAAAATTCACGAATATGATTAAAAAACTCGATTTCTGTATTTGAAAACATACCCGACGGCAACACGGTCTCTGGCGTCATGAGCGTTGTGTGAAGGTATAGATTCCATATGCGCTGCGTCGACGCAACGAAAGCGAGCGCACTCGGAAAGCCGGCGTCGATCTGTCTGTCTGCAAACACCAGCCACACCGTAACCACATCGCAACTACTAGCGACAACGCAACCACATCGACATTTTGTTGTTACCACAACGCAACTGCATGCTGCAGCGGCACTATTCACAATTAACTACTGCTTGACCACTTTTTTCGCTGCGATGTGGTGTGGTTATTGTACGTGTGAATTCTCCCTAACAATATACCGTGGTATGTTTCTGTAACTACTTTAAGAACAAAGCAGCTTAAACATTGAACGTAACTATTTATTTATGTAATATAATTCGAAACTTGTACCTACAATAGCAGAATTTTCCTGGCGACTACCCAACTTTGGTACCAAGTGAATCCTCTTCTCAAGCTATTACGGCCAAAAGCATATGTATGTATAAACTAGCTTTTGCCCACGGCTTCGCTCGCGTTAATTAGGCTCAAAAAAACTCTTAACACACTACTAAAGTTTACATAATAACATTATTTAATCGTGATTCGAAAGACACGTGGCGCCATCTATGAACGTTATTGTTGTTTCCACGGGAACAGTACTTTTTTTCGGGATGAAAGGTAACCTATGCCCGTTTCTGTACACCTGAAAACGTACGAGTATGTGCAAAATTTCAGGATGATCGGTTCAGTGGTTTAGGCGTGAAAACGTAACAAACAAACAAACTTACTTTCGCATTTATAATATTAAAGTTAGGTTTGGGAAGTTAGGATTAGGATAGGATCTGTACGTAATACATACCAGGATTGTTGCGAACATCAGCATCAGCATCCGCTGATCTTCAGCATCTTTTTCAACATCAGCATCAGCATCCGAATTGATCGATGCTGATATTGATGCTGATGTTTGAGTCGTGACATGACCGCAGAGGGGGCGGGCCTTATATCTCGTGTAGTTTTTGCTTGAGAGTTTGATCAATCCAAGGGCAGACCGGGATTGCGTTTGCAAACAAATACAAACTTGTCTCATTCATTACGTTATACTTAATACGTAACTGCGCGTGAAAGTTTTTTTTCGTAAACTTTTGAGTTTGATAAATAACGCCGACCCCGTTGAAAAGTGGATTATGTACCTTTGATTAAATTCCAATACCTATTAATTAAAAAACGAAAGATTGGTAGCAGGTTATGCACTAGGTAGTCTAAGTACTTAATTACTAATCGAGAACTATACTAATTATTACTAAACTACTAAGTTTGATTATATTTTTTATTAAAATCCCAAAATTTTTGAGACAATCGTTTATTTCAGTTCCAAGGAAAACTGTGCAACTTTTAGATATATATTCAAAATGGTCACTACTTTTTCCCTGCTTTTTTAAGAAAATAATGAGAATCAGCATCAGCATCCGCTGATGTCAATGGTAAAACATCAGCATCAGCATCCGCTGATGTGAAAAAAATATGCATCAGCAACAACCCTGATACATACATACATAATTATGGACATAGAGCATGTCCCTTATCCCGTGGTGTTCCTCTGAGGGGTCGCGGGGTTCGCTAGTTCATTCATCGTAACCCTGGAGGGCCTTGTGGTTAATTTATAACCGTGCGGATCATACAATTAGCAAGGTGACGCCTCCGTACCTCGGAGAGTACGTTAAGCCGTCGGTCCCGGGTATCCAATACCTATGGCAGTCGTTACGGGTAGTCAGAAGCCCAAAAGTCTGGCCATCGGTCTAATCTTAGGATATCGGCATTGGCCAGTAAATGGGTTGCGAAGGTCTGATGGCAGTCGCTCCGTGACTGTAAAATACAGGTATTCAGCCGCATCTGTTTAGACTGGAAGCTGACCTCAATGACTATGCAGAACATTTGTTGTTACTTCGGCAAGTCTTGATCCCTCTTCTTATCCTTGCCTCACTCAACCTTTCACCTTTGCTAGGTTGAGTGAGGCAGACATGTCAATTAAGTCCAATGTACAATGTGCCTCTCCCAATAACATGAGTTTTGATGATAATCATTACCAATTTTAAAACTTCGCAAAGTAGAATTAGTATTATGTACATTCAACGTAAAGCAATCCATCTTCTCACTTTGTATGACTAATGTTCAGAAAAAACTGTTTTTCAACGAATAACTAGATGAAAGTAAAGAGCTTAAAAATGTCTCTGGTTATGATAGATGTTGTCGTTAAGTATGTTAGCTTGAATTCTCTGTAATATTTATTATGTTTGATTGATTTTAAAATAAAATACCCGTAGGTACAGTACGACCTAACTAAGAAATCGCATAGGGAAACTTCGTAAAACCGATCTCTTCCGATCAAGACCACGAATGTTTATTAGTACTGCATTTAAAAATGATCTTTACGCTGACGCAATAAGTGTGAGTGGCGCGAAAATGAGTGACTGCCATTGATTGTTCGATCAGGTATCATATTTCGGAGAGTGTGCTTCAGATCTGCATGATCTAATACCTCCCTGTCCTTTTTTCTACCGGACGGCCAGAAGCACGAAACAGCGCCATCGGTTCATGGTTGATATACCAAAAACCCGAACGAAGCGCTTTGATTTCACTTTCATTGTGAAAACCGCCAAACAGTGGAATGCGCTGCCCGAGTGGGTGTTCCCCAACAGCTACAATCTGGGTGTCTTCAAGTCACTAGTGAATCGGTTTCTTCTGGGCAAGCGTGCTCCATCGTTGACCGCATCATCGCTTAACATCAGGCGAGGTGGCGGACAAACGCAGGAAAAGCAGTAAATAAAAAAAATATCGATACAATTTATTAGTTGTGTTGTACTATAACCAAAATATTCCGTCGTATAAATAAATATGTAAATATATGCAAAGAGGGATGAAACAGAGTCACATATCAATAGCGTACAGAAACTACAGACAGATAGGTAGGTCGAGGGTCGTAATGGGTAGTTTGTTACCCTTTGTGTAGCTAAACAAATGCAAATTGCATGAGATGAGATAGTAACACCGGGCTATAGTAGCAAACAAACAATGTGATTGTCCAACCGTTTTCTTTTCTACCAACCTCGGGTCGAAAGTCTCATACTCATGAATTTTTGGTTACCTAAACTAGTTTTGGGAGAAATATCCTCCTGTATAAATAACCTCTCTCGCCTTTGATATGATATTCTGTTAATTTAAAGTAGACTTAACTGTAGTATCCTGTGTAAACTTACGTGATGCATTTGTATGAATAATTACTCATGTTACAGAAGAAGTTTAGTGTTCCGTTTAATTTTTGATTAGATAAGGGACTTTCCTTGATGTTGTACATAGTTATGGTTCTGTTTATTACTATTTATGACTCTCAGCAATAGTTGTTGACATAATTAAATCAACACAGAAAAGTTTATTAGCCGCTTTAACAAAATTATATTATTTATTTGTAAAACTTATGCAAAAACATATTCCGCCTTTTAAAATAATCTTATGTAAGTACTTATTCATTCAATGATGATATGAATAAAGTAGTAAACAATACACTGGGGGTTCATACAGGGTATAAACGAATTCGTGTAATTCTTTAAAACGACACATGATTTATTACGGGTATCGATTAACCCCGCACGGGATTTAGGTGAATAAAAAAATATATTTTTATTTTTTTGCATTCCGGTTAAGTTGTCTGATGTTAACCACGTAAGAAGATTTAAAAAAAAACATGTTTTTTGCCATCACATTTCGATGCCACGCATAAATGAATGAAAGTAATGTCCGGCTGATTAGTGGCGTCGTGCGTCGGGTCGTTGAGCTCCCTAAAATAAAGTTGAGCTACACGATGGCTGATGCGTGCGTGCCGTCAGTTGGGACAGGTCAACTCAAACCTGCTATGGCTCTTTCCTCAAAAGGCCGTTCCAAACGTTGCTCTACATTGTTACACTCGCATAGTTTTATACCACAATGTCTGGACTTTAAAAGAGACCTTGACCTCTGAGTTTGTTTCGGCTTTTCTTCTCAGAGCTAATCAGATAGGCAATGCCGGCGCCATCTAGTCTTAAAAAAACATTACATTGACTTGTAAAAGTGTCTGTAACAGATTTATTTAGAAAAAATAATTAGCAAGGCAACACAGCTGGCGGGCACGACTAGCGTGATATTGCTCCTTGCAGTCAGTTAACTCGGAACGCTAAAATTACTCAGAAAAAGGAAAGCAAGTTGAGTTTTTGGGAAAATGTCAGTGCTTGGTCAATCTGTGTCACCAGTAGATCACACGGATTGAAGGAATTATACCTACTAATTCGTTTACACTCTGGATGTATAATAATATCACTACATAGTACTCGTATAAAACAAAGTCGCTTCCCGCTGTCTGTCCCTATAATATATGTGCTTAGATCTTTAAAACTACGCAACGGATTTTGATGCGGTTTTTTTTAACAGATAGAGTAATTCAAGAGGAAGGTTTATATGTATAATATATGCATATTATTGTACCCGTGCGAAGCTGGGGCGGGTCGCTAGTATTTACTAAACAAAAGAGAACCAAGCACTAGTTTATAATGACTAAAATAGCATTCTTCTTCTTCTATCGTGTCGGCACGAGCTATACGAGAAAAACTCATGCCGTGGTGAAAAGGAAATAGCATTGAAACTTGCAAAAGTGCATTAGGGTATACAAAGTTAATTTTTGTCCTCCACTTTGTTTTAATAATTTCCATAACGAAGTACTGTTTCTGCAAAATTCGTACAGTACACAAACTCGAACGTTTGACAGGAGTGGCACTTAATATGTATCTACTTCAACTACAATTAGGTACTCGTATCTCCGGGTCAAGACTTCGCAAATTCCAAGTTCCTGTCGGAAAGGTACTTAACGATTTGGACCTCACTTCAGGAGACGGGAGGATTATATTCCCCACTGTAATGCCTCTCTGATCAGGAAGGAAGAACGGATCTGGCCCGGGTAGCCCTTGGGGCACCGAATATGGATTTTGCATTACAAAACAGTTCTTAGAAATGCGTTATTGAATCGAAGAGATTAACTCGAGCGGTCCCTTTGTTTTTCTAAAATTAATTTAGAAGATTTTAGACCACATATTTGTAACTAGCTTTTACCCGCGACTTTGCTCGCGTTAATTTAGAATTTGTTAATCAACTCTTAACACACTACTAAAGTTTTTATAATAATATAATTATTCAATCGTGATTCGAAAGACACGTGACGCTATCTATTATCATTATTGTTGTTTTCCTCGGGAACAGTACTTTTTTTCGGCATGAAAGCTACCCTATGTCCGTTTCTGTACACCTGAGAACGTATAATAATATGCAAAATTTCAGGATGATCGGTTTAGGCGTGAAAAGGTAACAAACAAACACATTTTCGCATTTATATTATTAGTTAGGATTAGGATATCATGTGCACAGAAGAGTGGAGTTTCTGTGTTTTTGTAAGACTTTATTTTAATTTCACCACTGTTTATTTAGTTAAAATGTTTATTTATATTTTATCATAGAAACAAATATTAGCTGCCATTAGATAATAAAAAAACTACAAGGAATTAAGATAAAACTGTTAATACCGGTGTAATTCAGGTGGAAAAAAATAAAGCCTTTTACGACTTTAATTCACGAGCAATGATATCAGTTGGTATCCAGTGGCGTACCTACGGTGAGGCAAGTAGGGCTCGTGCCCTGGGTGCCATTCAAAGGGGGGCGCAAAATTCGTAAATTAAACCAACAATATAACTCAAATTCGCAAGCGATTTATGCGATTTTCTAACTTAAAAAAAAGCCCTTCGAGACTTTTTAGTGTACCTATCTGTTTATTTCATATTTAGATTCATACAGGGTGTAAAAAGACCCATCACATAGCCGAAACCTACACACTCTGTACATCAAACTACATTGACTAAAAATAATTGCTGGGAAACGACTTTAATTTTTTGGCATTAAAAAACGCTTTTTTTTGTAACGCGCAATGTGTTGTGGCGATGCCGCGCGTTTGCATGTATGCAACGGCCACACAGCTGAGCCAAGGCGGTCGTGTGCGTTTGATATTCGTTGCGTTTTTGTAACTTCGAATGCGTAATATGTGAGGAAAAATTGAAAATTTTGATAAGGTTGTTTAGAAGAAAGTTTAGTATTATCACTTAGAATACTTTTTTGGAAAAAACTAAAAAAAAAATGTAAACTTTGACCTTCAATATCTCCAAAACCAATGGTTTCCCAGGTATGGTCTGGTACAAAAAAAATATCCCAATGATGGGTAGAATATGTGGATTTCGTTATCGTTAAGGGTCTTTATACACCCGATATAATTTACAAAAGGACGGTACTTCGATGTTAGTAGCCCTAGGCGTATAATTTTCAATTGGTACGCCGCTGCTGGTATCTACTGCTGACACATCACAACAGTACAGTATAGTTATAGGGATGCATAAAAAGAGCATCCACGAGTGTCGATATTTAAGTACGTCCGACATACCCTGCGCAGCCAGTCCCGCTACCAATCTTGTTGACTGGCATGAGCCATTCTTGTATTGTATTCTTGTATCGTATCGACATCAGAGAAGAAAAAAAAGATCATTCTTAAGGTACTGGATACTGGGTTATCGTTACTAATAGTGCTGATGATGATAACGCGTCGAGTTCGACTCGCGACCTCGCCGCGTGTTCAGCTCATGATTAAGGGCTCCGTTTGGATCCGAAACTAGTCGGGCAATCCCGAAAAATGCACGTGAGTAAACCGTACCTAATCATAAATATGAATGTGTCTCACGAAAGTTATAATAAAAAGATAAATTATGGATAGAAGTAATTGAAAGCTATATTCTAGAATGCTGTTTAAACTAGAAATAGATGAAAATTGTAGTGGGACAGCGCGGTGGCACGCGAAGCGGTATTTGTAGTGAAAAAGATCGCAAAGATGCACAGAAATGCTTGTCGCCTTCTGGCGACAAGTTGCTTTGGATGTCACCCAAGGCGTTTATGCTACTTTGCATTTTGAAATTCATGTGCTGACTCACTAGGATTTATGAAAATACAGTACATGGTTCAAGCACTACGTCTGAATTTGATTATGCCAATAACTATCAGTTGTGCGATTCCCGAAGGATTGAGACGAGACTATAATTGTCGTTTGCGCACAATTAACCGTTGACAGCATGACCTAGTGATGGGTGAGCTTGTCGCTATATATGGGGCATAATACAATCAATCCTCGAAAACTGTAAATTTTAATTTCAGAATAACTCAATCACAATTCGCCTTACGTACCTAGGAAGCAAATTAAAAATAGTCATTTTTATATTCAGCAGCCTTCTTATTCTTCATTAATTGTGATCGAGTGAAGGAAGCCGAACTTGTAAGTTGATAGATGAGATTCAGCCCTTCTGTACTCCGTGTACGAGCCCCTTAAGTAACTCCTACTGTAAGAGCTCAGAAAAACAAAGTAGAAAAGGAAAAATATATGTTTACAAAATAAACGTAATACAGATAGTTAAGAGACGCTAAGACGCTGGAATTCGGAGTTAAAGTGAACGAGAGTATCGATGCAATAAGGCTGTAAGGCACGTTGCCATGTTCGCTGCTGTCAACTTCATAACGATTCGACCGCCCTCTATTTTCTTATACTAATTTTAAAAAGTAAAATGTAGGCTTAAAAGTTGGCGTCCACTATACTCTTTGCGCTGTAGCATGGTGCGGGTGACAGCTTCAGTAACATTTCGTTTCACTCTTGAAAGTTGCCGCGATTTACAAATTATGACTTAGTATTTCAGCTGTACCACATTCGTAATATATTAAATCATTAATAATTGTAGTAAATTAAATTAAACCCAACCAGAACGTCATACAGGCAACTGTCACCCGCACCATGCTACAGCGCAAAGAGTATATAGGCTCGCCGAGTCGAGTCGAATAGAACCGCAATAATTCGCCTCCTATACATTTACTATAATAACTGCGTCGATCAACGACGAACCGAGACGCGCCGAGTCGCATCACTCGCGCGCATTGGTTGTCACGCGAATTTCTGTTTTAACAACTTGAGATTACTGACCGTTTCGCCTCACACGGAACAAATGCGACTCGACTCGATTCGACGCGTTTCGGCTGTAGTCGACGTCAGGCTTAATAAAGACAAAAAAAAAAAACCTACGCAAATTACAAAACAGCTGATGTCCCTGAAACGGCTGAACCGATTTTGATAAAATATGTCTAAGAACCACCGCTAGAAAACCAGCTTTTAAATAAAAAAACCGCACCTAAATCGGTTCACCCGTTTAAGAGCTATGGCGCCACAGACAGACAGATAGACACACAGACACACACAGCGGTCAAACTTATAACACCCCTCTTTTTGCATCGGGGGTTAAAAATGCTTTTTGTGAAAGAATTCGTCCAGGGAAGTACTAAGACCGTTCTTATTTCTATCGCCAAGCAGCATTGCTGTGTTCCGGTTTAAAGGGTATATTGGTGCCGGAGAAATTACGGGCACCTGAGACTTTTTAATATCGTCTCTAGGGTTGGCAACGCATCAGCAAAGGGCAAATTCGACTAATAAAATTGTTGCCAAACGCAAACGAACCACAACCGTCAGTCAGTTTTTATTTACGAAAACTGTCAAAATGATTAATTTTGTTTTTTTGTGTCAAACATATGACAGCTTTTGAAAACGAAAACTGTTCGAATGAACGATTCGGCCTAGGTTCGGTAGCGATTTATCAAGATTTCTTTTAGGAGAATTGGGGCTTAGGTTGTAGTATACACAGTACATTATAAAACTAAAAATGATGATCGTGAGGAAATTGTAGCTTGTTTCAAAAGTGTTTTGTTTTTTTACTAGCGTTATTTTGTATAAAAATAACGGAATAGAAAACACTAAATACTTGTATTATAAATATTCTCGACTAATTGTTACATGCACTGACAATTTTTTTCTACTATATCCTTTTTTGTTTCTGAAAAAACCTTTTCCCTCACACATACATTTCTCCTGGTCGTGGGTGCGTTTACAGACACAAATCTCAAATCTGTACGCCATGCTAATATTTGTTCCGTGCAAGAATCGAACCCGCGACCCGTAGCGTAGAAGCCAAGCGCTCAGCCACTGCACCAAACTTGTCATCAATATAATATAATTGAACGTAAAGTTTCAAAAAAGTCACCAACTTCTGCTGGGGACTACAAAAAGGCGGTGGTAACAATTTACCATCAGGTGGGCTGTTGCCGTCGGCCCATTTTCTAACCTATGACATAAAAAAGTAAAGTAAACCATGTGGCGATTTATTTTTTCGTATATCCATAACATGAAATCCATCCCTGAAACCTTACAAAACACATAAGAAAACGTGCTGACTGACACATTGCAGGATTTTCTAATATTGGTTCACGTTACATAAACATTTGCATATTTAGGTCATTGACTCAGTGGTTTGGTGATACGGTCTGACTTATAAAACTATTCTATTCCCATATTTTCAAAGATTCAAAGATTTATTTATTGCATACTAAGTGTACATGAGGTGTTACATTACATTTTTGTGTACTTACAACTTAGCGGCCTTTTACAAGCATTGCAATGCGGATGTGGAGGGCTTTAATTAATTAACATTTTATATTTATTAATTTTTTTAATTCTAATAACAATTGTGTATTGATCTATTAAATTATAATACGTGTATAAATATAAATATACAAATTATTCTTTCAACATTACAAAATATTTCAACAACCATAAAAGACTACTTGATTTACATTTTCTTTTTTAAGGGGATTTATGTAACACGTTGTAGGTATACAAGGTTAGTCGGAAAGGGGGTAATAATCCGCAGACCACTTAAAGGATCACTGATGACGGTTTAAAAGCAAATGTTAAAATATCAAAATTCGACAATTTTTATTTCCATGTAAAGTAATTTTTATTATAGTTTTTTCAAGAATTCTTCGTCCTTACTTCAGTTACGAATTCAGAAAATGGAGCTTCTAATTCGTGACCCCAAATATGACCTAAAATGTAAAGACAGCTGATCATAACTGAGGATAGATAGATTTTGGCGTATTTTTTTTTTGTAATTTTTGAACAGCTATTTCTCTTAAACTATTGACTTTTGGGGAAAGTTGTAGAACAAAAGTTACTCATTATTATGGGTACTTTAACACCCTTTCGGATTAGTGCCCCCTTTCTGACTAACCTTGTATACAGGGTGTTAACGAATTCGTGTAATTCCTTTAAACCACGTGATCCACTGGTGACACAGATTAACCCTAAATGGGAATTTTTGAAAACCAACTGAAAAAACAATAAAAAAAAATCTTGGTTTTCTATTTCTGAGTCATTTTAGAGCCTTGAGTTATCTGATTGTAAAGAGCGATATCGCGTTAGTCGTTCCTGCCAGCAGTATCACCGTGCTTTCATTAATTTATGCGTGGCATCGAAATGTTGACACAAATAAAACTTTTTTTTGCAAAAAAATTAAATTCTTATTTTTTTACTGAATCCTTGTTAGGTGGTTTAGATACGATCGGTAACAAAGCCGCATGAAAAACTAATAATTTTATTTTTTTATTTTTAATCTTGCTAAATCCCGTGCGGGGCCTGTCTACATCAGCAGTAGATCATGTAGTTTTAAGGAATTACATGAATTCGTTAACACCCTGTATATACAAGGTTAGTCGGAAAGGGGGTACTAATCCGAAGCCCACTTATAGTATCGCTGATGACTGTTTGAAAGCAGGTGTTAAAATTTCAAAATTCGATAATTTTTTTTTCCAAATAAAATTATTTTTATTTTAGTTTTTTCAAAAATTCTTCATCCCTGCTTTAGTTACAAATTCAGAAAATGGTGCTTCTAATTCATGACCCCAAATATGACCTAAAATGTAAACACAGCTGATCATAACTGGGGATAGATAGATTTTAGAGATTTTTTTTTGAGATTTTTGAACAGCTGTTTCTCTTAAACTATTGACTTTTGGGAAAAGTTGTAGAACAAAAGTTATTCATTATTATGTGTACTTTAACACCCTTTCGGATTAGTACCCCCTTTCCGACTAACCTTGTACATTAAATTGTAAAACGTTGCAGGTTTCTGAAGCCAACATCTATTGAACCTCACGCGTTATAGATATACATATAATTGAACAGACACTGTCTTTTGTGTTCGATAGTGAACTAAAGGCGAACGCTCTTTGAGGATATCTTGAGCGGATTGAAAAGCGATTCCCTGGAATCCATTCGGCGAGAAATGAGCGCAAGTAAGTCGCTCAGATAGCTCTGCCTCTGTCGGCCCGGTTGTAGAGGGCGTGCGCTTCCGGTGACGTGTTTCCGCTGGCAAGCGCTTCCGGCGTCTAACAATATTTGCCACATATACGAATTCTGAATTTAAACTCACCGACACTTCATCACCTCGCTTTGGAGTGTGTCCAAGCGTAAAGTAGGAATGTTATTATTTAAAGTAGAACGGTATAGAATAGCTATTGTTTTATAAAAGCGCGTTATGGATTTACTTTGTCCAGAAAAAACAGAAATAAATAGTAGAATTCAACTGAATAGCTCTCTCTATCGAAAAATACAAAAAAAAAGTTTGGAAAACAATGTGCAATATCCAAGCATAACGTTTTTACGGTAAAACAAACTAAAAATAAATTCACGCGTTTTTCAATAAATCCGTATAGAGAATTGAAAATTCCAATAATATTGTACCTACTGGTATGTTTTGGTTGTTTTGGGAATATCTGCGGAATCTAATCTGACTGTTACAAACAGCGTGGGTTCCGCGTTAATTAAAATGGAAAATTAATTTTAAGAAAATAATATTACGTTATAGTGAGTGCCTCCGCTGCCGGCGCGCGCTGGTTGCCATTATGAGTGCCGGCGCCGGTTGCCAAACTGGCTGCCGGCGCTGCGCCGACTACATACACTGTTTTTATACACCTTCAAGGCCTCTTCAAACTCTTCATGAGACGATTATAATTATTCGTCACCCAATTTCATTTTCACAATAAAAACAAATGAAACACTTAAGGGGATGTTTGTAAGGTTGTTTGGGTTTCGAAAGCAGAGTCGACGGAGTCCCGCTGCGCGGGGCTCCTATTTCTATGTGCAGGGTTTAAAGGAACGCTCGCTCTTGAAATTAGTCAGTTGAAAGACATGTTACAGTGTTTGGCCCAAAATCTAACCTATCTTTCAACTAACATACCTACCAAACAACTTATTACCTTCGCCGGTGTCCATTTTGGGTGCCGGCAGCCGATGTTTTTAATCTCGGCTGCCGGCAGTAATATATCCCCGCGGCGCCGGTTCCCAATGGCGTTATTTTTGGGTGCCGGCGCCGGCAGCGGAGGCACTCCCTATGTTATATGTTCCGTGTTGTGCCGGACGTAAAGAATAGCACTACCCCATCTCTGGCACTTGTCGTAAAAGGCGAATAAGGGAATCCCTTAATCGATGGGCAGCAGCGTTCTCTGAGTACTTTATCAACTATACTGCGATCGCCAACCCGCCTGCCAAGCGTGGCGATTATGGCAAACCCCCACATATTGGGGGAGGCCTATGTCCAGCAGTGGACGTTTTTCTAAGCAACAGGATCCGCGTACGAAGTCGCGGGTAGAAGCTAGTAATAAATATATTTTTGCTGCATCATGGATTCCCAAAGCCCGTCAAACACAACTAATAAGTTACATTTATGTATCTGATCGAACAACCAATGGCAGTCGCTCATTTTCGCGCCACACACACTTATTGCGTTATTGTTAAGATATTTTTTTACTGCAGTACTAATAAATTTTTTTTTTTTTCTATTGGACTGCTGTAGGTCATCCTAGGGGACGGTTTCTACGTAACCGGGCAGTTATTGGTGAGACCTGATGGGCCTTATTACAAAAGGTAGTTTAAACCAAGACTAAGGTAAACCACGCTTTAAAATATACCCATCACTTTCTTATGTCATATGACAAAAAGAGACGGGGCTATTTTAAAACCTAGGTTTTTCTTAGACCATCTTTTGTAATAAGGGGGGAAGGGTCTCCAGCCAATGGGGGGGAAGTAAAATACTTAACCTAAGCTAACTACTTGTACTACACTAACATCATGACTACCTGCAACAACAGCACTAAGGGCGACCCCTAGTGGGACTCGGACCTCGGCTTAGGGCGTTGCTGGCGTGGACATAGGGGGGGGGGGGAGACAGCTTGATGAGGGCTGAATTATCGGTGTGACTGCGCAGTCTGAAGAGACGACCGGCTCTACGACGGGAGAGCTCGGTGGATCGTGACCGGCGGCGGTGGGACGTCGCGACGGGCCTCGTCGGCGAGGACGGTATGCCGGACGGCGGCGGACGTTGTGTATTGTGCTGGTCGATTTACTCGCATCCTGGAGGAGGGTTATTTCGTCATCGGGTTCTAAAAGTGTGTGCTTGGGACGGCGAAGTTTCGGGTCCGGGCGTTTGTTTGTGAGATTTGTGTCTGTATACGCACCCACGATACAAGATAAATCTTAGTGTGGGGAAATGATTAAAAAAAAAAAAACTAATTGTTCCTGTGTATTCACCTCATATTTCACCAACAATTTGATACTACAGCGTGTTAACGAAGCTTCGAAAGGATGATAGATATTTGAAAAAATTGAGCGAGCTTTGGAAATGTCAACGGGGCCGTGGTCAAATTCCCGATGGGCGCCAGGGCTCGTTACCAGTGCTTGTATTTGTTCAGTGCGCGCATTGCATTCGGCGGACGAGCGGACGAAACACGCAACTGTAATACCGCGTTTATACCTACGTACTATTTGAGCGGACGTTGCTGTTTTGATTGCTGCACGATTTGACAACTGAATTATGTCAATTTATTTGCGGTTGGTGCAGCATTTATTTTACTTTTATAAAATGTGTCCCAAAAAGTAGTGTCAAGCTGAAGTCCAGAGGTACCCGAATCATCCCCAATAAGGTACCGCAATTTTTTGTTTGTGATCGTAGTGACGTGAATAGTTATTTTTTCTAAATTAGACGAAGAGAATCAAATTTTAAAAAAAAACACGCATTTTTTTCAACTATTACTACAAGTTGTAACTTAAACGCACAACCTCTTAAGATTTCACTGTACATGAGTACAGTGACCCAGTGAGTGAGTTGTTCATAATGATGACATTATGAACAACTTTTACTCATCATCATCATCTGCCTAGCCTTTTCCCAACTATGTTGGGGTCGGCTTCCAGTCGAACCGAATGCAGCTGAATATCAGTATTTTACATGGAGCGACTGCCTATCAGACCTCCACAACCCAGTAACTGGGTAATACGATACTCTTGGTAAGACTGGTTGAACATGAACAACTTTTACTATGGGACCAAAAATGAAATCGCGAAAAAAAAACTGCTGTTCCCTACATTTTGACGAGATACGCGAACATAAATGTAGGAAACAGCTGTTTTTTTTTCGCGATTTCTTGTTTAGTTCATAATGATGAGTACAGCGACCCTCTAAGAGGTTCTGCGTTATTTAAGTTACCCGTTGTATACATAACATTATGATGAAAGAAATCATAATTCAAAAACTACAAAAAATCGCGGAACATACTTGGGGTTGATTTGGGTACCTCTAAGGCTGCTCTACCTCTGGATTTCCGCTTAACACTACTTTTTGAGACATCCTGTATATCTCTACCAGCCGTCATTCTAGTGTTAACTTCTTTCCTAGCCATATCATCTATCACACATCCACATTTTTGAAAACTGAATGAATGAACAATTTATTTACAAATACGATATTTTACGATAATTATTCAACTGTATTTAACATAAACAAACCGAATTTAAAAATAGGTAATCATTAAGTAACATTTCATTATTACTTTGTGATGTGAAGTTAATAAAAGACAGATAATTCGGGATATTCTTAGAAGACATCGATTTAATTAAACTGGTGACAACTTGAGAAGGTTTTTCCTTACCTTGACCTTTGAATATCTTATGTTTTCCGTCGGCACGATATCTTTCAGGACTTTTTAAACTTCTGTAGAATGGCTTAATAAGAATGTATATCAGAATCCAGGAGGATGCACTGCAATAATGGTGCCTAATATGACATAACCAATGTATCAATTATTGTACTAAAGCCAGGGTCACCATGTCATATAAAAAGTCATTGACAATGTCGATAGGCCTGTTAGAGATAAATAAAGGAAACGGATCAGGGGCCTGATTCAGCTAACTAAAGAAGTTCAGTTGCAGTAAAGTTTCGATCAAAACAACGCTTTTCGATTTCTCATAATAGACGATCGCTATCAGATACGTTCGCGTGAACTTAAAGCCTCGTATCCACTAGGCAACAACTGATGCGAAACATGTGACGCTCAACATGTTCGGCAACATTGCCAGATGACGCGGAACATGACGCTGAAAGAATTAGTACGCATGAGTTTGTTGCACGTTGTCAATCATCGTGTTGCTACATGTTGAGCAACATGTCACGCGTCAATTGTTGCCTAGTGAATACGTGGCTTAACTGCAGCGTCACTGTAACTTTACCGGCCCGTCACGAAATTACGTGAATTAGGCTTAGGAATAAAAAGTTACAAATACAATATAATGTACTTATTATTAAATATTATTGGAAAATAAATTTATTAAACTTACGCGTTTTACACAGTGGAAAGTCTCCTAAACACAGAAATCTAACGTAATCGTAGACTACTCTAAACTAATCTGAACCATCGGGGAGAGTCCGCATTTCGGTTATAGGGGATTTACACGGGTCGTCTAAAATGACAATTCGACTAGGCCGCAAGTGACTAAAGTCGCAAGCCTCAAAGTTAGATGCCATCCGACTTTTGCCGTGCGGCGACAAGCCGCATGCGGCGGGTGACTAAAATCGACAGTGTAAATGGTCAGTTGCAGGCGATCGCCCGCCGCATGAGGTGTGTTTTGCGCTGTGTTGTTCCGCTAAATATGAACAAGTCACATGCGATTTTTGTCGACCGGTGTAAATGGGGTGGCGATTCGATTTTTACAAGCGATGCGACTGGTGACTTGCCGCATGGCTAAAATCGACCCGTGTAAATCCCCTATTACATTGATGTATCGAATAAATGTATTTTAAAATAATAGCAAATGTTTTAAATTACAATAAGTGTTGTTTATTTGGCAATTGCATATTGTTTTTTTTTTCGAAATAACATTATGTTTCAACACATACATAAACTGACACATTTTTCCCAAAGGGGTAGGCAGAAAGTATAGAAAGTCACATCCTTATACATATACACGAATACACGTTTGATACAAAACCATTATATTACGAATACGAAATAGTTTTGATTAATGGTTAGTATTTATTGAAAACTTCTCAATACGCACTTTATCACAATATTATAACAGCTTACCTACTAGTGCCAGACAGGCCTGTCCCAAAGAGGAGGTATAGAGAGTTACCTCTTTCCTTATATAGCTTTTACATAACAAGATAGGAAGCGATGGTAATGACTTTGAAATTTAGAGAGCACTTTAAAATTAGTCCACTCTGAATAAATTACTTCGAATTTGAATTTATTATCATTTCCGTTTCAACAATAAATGAAGGCATACCAACTAAGCTTTTTGGGTTCCGTAGAATATACAAGGTGTAACATAAATAACGCACAACCTCTTAAGGGGTTACTGTACTCATCATTATGAACAACTTTTACTATGGGATCACAGATGAAATCGCGAAAAAAATATCAGCTGTTCCCTACATTAATGTTCGCATAACTCGTCAAAATGTAGGGAACAGCTGATTTTTTTTCGCGATTTCAGCTTTTGGTCCCATAGTAAAATTTGTTCATAATGATGAGTACAGTGACCCCTTAAGAGGTTGTACACTTATTTATGTTACACTTTGTATATGTGGCACAAGACACGCTTATTAATAGGTTTGTCCGTCTGTAATAATAAGGTGACGATAGCACGAGCTATACGTAAATAGCTCATGCTGTGGTGAAAAGATTATCCAGTCAGCAAGGTTGGTAGCGGGGCTGACTGCCCAGGGTGCGCCGGACGTACTTAAGTATCATCACTCGTGGAGGCTCTTTTCATGCACTCCCCATCTTTCGTTGAAGAGAGTATAGAAGTTTTGATTGAAATTCTTTTGACAAACCAATGAATAACTTTAAGAGACAAAGCATCAAGTCATCAGATTGTCAGGCAAAAAATTTTTCGGAGCTACCGCAAAATTTTTCCTAGGCGACTGCACTTTTGGCATTTTATTTGACTACGGAGCCTAAAGGTACATGCTGTACTGCATACAGCAGCAGCAGACGACGTGTCGTTGCGACATGTCGTAGCGACACGTCGAAGCGTCATTTTTTGAGAAAGATTCAACGTGTCGTCGCTGCAGCGTCTTTGGCACTACTGATCTGCGATCGGACGACACGTCGTCTGCGGTCGTGCGACGTGAAGTCGAGTGACGTGTCGCTAGCTGCGGAAGGTATTTCATAGAAATACATAGAAACTAGTAGTGTCGGAGCGATACGTCGTCTGCTGCTGCTGTATGCAGTCGGCTACGAACTCGTACCTTTACTTTATGCGTGGTTCGTATAGCCTTGGTAGGTTTTTGTTGTTTGTTACCAAAATGGAATAAACTTTTTAGTTCTATAGATACTATTCATTGAGGTGGTTGTCTTCACAAAAGAAAAGATTGGTACCTACATTACCAAACAGACGGAGATAAATGGACACAAAGATTGGACGGATTTATTTTCCTTTTGTGATCTTAAAATTAAGTAAATTGAATCTTGTTATGAGACCATTTTATTACTCTATTTTTAGGATGAACTATTATTATCGTCCATTTATTTAGGCATTTAATTAAATGTAAACAAATTACTGCCCTATTCTAGGAAATCTCTTCTGTTTGACGGTATTATTTAATTACGAAAATTAAAATAGTAATAATTGATCAACAACTTGCCTGCCAGGAGAGGTCGTTTACGGGTTGAATAATTATTATGATTATCCTTCTGCCTAGCCTTTTCGCATGTTGGGGTCAGCTTCCAGTCTAACCAGATGCGGCTGGATACCAGTATTTTACACGGAGCGACTGCCATCAGACCTCTGCAACCCGGTGACTGGGCAATGATGATATCCTAAGGTTAGACTGGTTGTCCGACTTTCGGGCTTCTGACTACCCGTAACGGCTGTCATACGGTATGTCTACACCAGTGCGCTTTCATGTTCATCTTGCGCTTTCACCTTTCAATTCCTCTTGCGTCAAGCGCATGCGATTGCCATAAGACGCATGCAGCTTATCGTCTACACCGGTGCGTCTCGGACAGTCGTCAGTCGACATACAATAGACGGATTAGCGTGCGCTAGGGGCATGCACTTTTGTCGAACTAGTATTAAGGCATGCGCTATGGCGCTTCGCGCATGCGTCAGATGAAGACGCAAGATGAACATGAAAGCGCACTGGTGTAGACATAGCTATAGGTATTCGTATGAGAGCCGGGACCGAAAGTTAAACGTGCTCTCCGAAGCATGGAGGGTTCTCGATGTATAACGAATGTTCACCCATCCACGGACTGACCGCGGCAAGCGCAGCTTAACCTTACAAAACGTATGATGAGCCCCTCAATAATCCCAATCCATTCTGATGATAATGGATATAAAAATGAGTACCTATTATAGGAATTTATACAAGGTAAGTCGGAAAGGGGGTACTAATCCGCCGGCCTCTTAAAGTGTCACTGATGCTGTCATCAGGCATGCTATCAGGCTGATGTTATCAGGCACTTGTCCCACCGCGAACGATGAGTGAGCAGCGAGTAGAGCTAGAAACTAGAAACGAGTTGGCGAGCAGCGAGAAGCGAGTCTGTAATTCCGATAGTTTTGTCGCTGGGCTATAAGTGAGTGTGTGAGTGCGACGGACGATTAGTCGCACCATTCGCAAATTACTGCTGGTTGGTCTCTCCGCGTGAGTTCTAACCGTCAACCGTCTAACCGTCAAGCGAGCATCGCTGAACAAGTATCGCTGAGCGTGTATTATTTTTGATAGCTCTTGTCGCTCAGCGGCAAACTAGTGGAGCGAGTCCTCGCCGGCAGTGTAAACAGTCAGCTATCAACTATTAATATATGCATCTCTTTTTTTTTATACGGAATGTATATCTATTATCCGTTTCTTGAGCGAGAAAATAGCCTATAGTTAGTCGCTTCCTCGCCGGCGGTGGGACAACTGCCATAAGCAAGTGTTAAAAATTCAAAATATGATAATTTTTGTTTCCATGAAAAATGATTTTTATTTTAGTTTTTTTTTATTGAAACTTGTAGAACAAAAGCTGTCCATTATTATGGGTTCTTTAACACCCTTTCGGATTAGTACCCCCTTTCCTACTAACCTTGTATGTAGGTATATATTCAGTTAAATACATAAAGAAATGTGTTATAGTCAATATTACTTTAAAATGCAGAAATACAGCAACGTTAGCTCAAACAGTAGAATGTACCTAAAAGTAATGAAATCAAGGAAATGGAATCGCTTTTAGTATCGTCTAAGTCTCGTTTAAATTGCAAATTCCCGCTGCCATTCATTCCGATCGCCATCTTTTTTATTTTCGTTACATTTAAATCTTAAATTCAATGGAACAAAATCAATTGAATCGATTCGGATTACTGTTACGTTTTCATTAGTGACGAGTTAGAAAATTGTCTCTATTTGTAATGTCATAAACATTACAAATAGAGATAATTTTCTAACTTCTATACCAATTTTCTTCTACACCATCATTTTCCTAAATAAGAACTTTAAATAATAATAAATCAATTTATTTTCTCTTCAAAAATTTTGTGGTAAGTATAATGCTTAAGTTAATGTAAATGGATAAATATAATTAATGAGAGACTGGTGCCTGCACTGCATCGCAATGCCTGTAGTACAGTACCCCAAGTGTGAGTTTTTTACGTTACTACTGTAGTTGCGTCACGCCAAAAATGTCAAACAAATTTTTAGTAACACTATTCGCCACTAGCGGCGCTAGCGCTGCCTAAATTTTCATACATTTTTGGCGTGACGCAACTACAGTAGTAACGTAAAAAAACTCACACTAGGGGTAGGTACTGGTCACAAGGGCCTCCCACTCCTCTAGTTTATACAAGCACAGAACACAGAAACACAGAACTGCATCCTAATTGCGCAAAACACTATTTTGACAGGTCAACAATTTCGATGACAAAGTATGCATTATCAATCCGACTTCTCCACAACTATTTAAGCAATGAATATTGTTGTATTGTCATAATTAATGCTATTGAAATTACTAATGAGATACGCAATTCGGATGCAGGATCCTATCTCATGGAACTTAATTTTATTAAATAGGATTTAATTAATTGCGATTCATGCATAATTCAAAACTTCAAGGTATTACTGGAATTTTTTGTCCTGTGGGCAAAGTATACTCGTGCGGCATAGAACGCCCTCCGCGTCCAGTTCAATAATGCGTTCAGGGCGGTGTTGAGGTTGCCCTGCTACTGCAGCGCCTGTACTATCATCATTCTGTGGCGTCGGGCATGTTCGCGGAGGCGCGCACCAACTGCTTTCACGCGACGATGCGTAAGCGGTGCGCGTCTCTGGGGGCCTACTCCCTAAGTCCGTCAACGAAGTTAGTCGTCAGTCCGAAAGTAGCCCGAAACATAGGAGTGAACAAAACAAGTTTCTAGTTCAACTTTTCGGACGGGCAAAAATACATCGGTAGTGAGGACAACTGTCAAATCGTGTTGTCATTCATTCTTAGTTCGGGCCCCGAAATAATCGTATGTCCGTAGGTGATAGGGAGTAGGAAACTCTCGTAACTAAGGCCGAAACCAAGAAATTCGTGCTTAGGGAGTAGACCGCCTGGTGCGCAGACTGCGGGGTAGCGCCAACACCGTCCTGGCGCTGATCACCAACAGACTGGATTGCCCTTATATCCGTCAATGCTGCAGCAGCCATATTGTTACCTTGTGAGTGTATGGAGAAACTTGGTGTGGTGTTCCTCCAACCAAAGGGAGGATCCTCCAACCAGGCGGAGTCTTGTGCCTGGCGGGCTACTGCCCAACGGTTGATGTTGGGAGGTTGTATATATACTATCTGCGTGTTAAATCTTGATTGCGCGATGTAGGATAGATCGCATGTGGCGAGATAGATGCCGCCACAAGTGTTCCTTTTTGTCTGTGCTTGTTATCCTGTCTGTATCCTCTTATGTATCTGTTTGTAGGTATATGAGTCTTGTTACTTGAATAAAACTAATTTAATTTATTTTTATTAACCTGGGAAGCAAACCGAGGACCTATTCTGACCGGTCAGCAGCTGTGCTTCCTTCAATACTCAAATATAATTAATGATATATGAAATTGCGTCAAATAGGTAGGTACTACTACTACGACATAAGTTATGCGTTTCGGCAGTCTTCGTGTTTCCGAATTTGTACCAATTATGCGATCAATTAAATGGCCTTCTCGGAATTTATTTAAAGAGTACGAAGCCAGGGAATTTTAAAGAAACAATGATGGACCGGTTTTTCAATACACCGAAAATATTAACATGAATGCTTAAACAAGCTATACCTACAATATTTAATTTTAATTCCGCCGAACTAGACCGCTAGTTTGGTTGCAGTATGCAGCACTACCCTCCCGCCCACAAATATAATACGGAAATGAAGGAGTAAAAAAAAAAATATGCAACATGCAACCATAGATACAAAAGTACCGGTTTGGTATAATTAAAATTAAATATTGTGTTTGAATATTTGTACATCATGGATATCAGCAAAGTAACGCGTGATTCCCTCATTTAAAAAAGCAATTATTGCACTACCTGAAAGTCTATTATGAAATACACAAACGACCACCTACGACCGGAAGACGGAACATGTAATTTCTGTTATAAACCTGTCTGTAGTTTCTTAACATTATAACAATTTTTATAAACTAAAATAAGCTCGATTTTTTTCTGTTAGCAAGAGTGTTACCTTAATATTACAAAAAGATCCTAATATAATTATAGAGTTCTAAGAATTGTTACGAACCCGACAAGCGCCTGAGAGAAAAAAATAGTAATATCATAATGGCACGCCAGAAGAGAATTGTCGCAGGAGTAGAAAAATTGTAGTTACTAAAAATGTGATGATATTAAGATGGGTACTCGCGTGAGCATTCGCGTGTAATGTAATAGCTCGAATTCGAGAATTACACCAGTTGTTAAGACTTTAACATAATGCATAATTGTAATGTTACAACTTCGAAAATTGGAGAAGTGAGTACGGTGAGCCGAGTGTGAAGGTGGCGCAGCGCGACCAAGTCTATAGAGACCAAGACGCGAGACAGAGAGCGGAGATCGAGAGACTCGCGTTGTGGTCTCTAATTTAGGTCTCGCTCCAGAACTGAATACAGAACGAAAGCCTAAAGTCGGATCTCGGTCTCTGGTCTCGGTCTCTATTCTTGGTCTTTGGTCTCGGTCTCTTGTCCCGGTAGCACTTTTACCACGATACACTCACAGTCTCAATGCATGAATGCGTGTCGTCAATCTATAACAAAAACGAATGCTTCAGTGTCAGTACCGGCCTGTCCACATCTCTACGTCACGACGTCGTCAACTTGGAACGGTGCGGTGACGTGGAACGGTGCGATGACGTGACACGGTGCGTTGACATAACGTGCAAATTTACGTTACCGTATTGAAACACGTTCCGCCTCTAGCTGCAAACGCACACGTTTATGCGCTCCGCCCGCGCTCTCCTCGCCCGCGTGTTAGGCCACGGTCGTTTTCACCCGCTCCCCGTGGCGGACGGCGGCCCGTCGCCCGCGGCGTCTCTTTGCTCTGTTTGAAAATGTTCGGGAACGGTCGTTCTCGTCCGCCGCGTGCGACGTACACCCGCCGCCCGCGACCGACGCCCGCCGCCCGCGACGTCTTTAGTTGTTTCGAGGCATTACGGCGGGTGGACGCGGCCGGTTTTTAAAACATCATGAACTTTTCCAAAGAAAAGGACTTGGTATGGATCTTGTAAATGGGTTTTTCACCAACATATTAAAAGCACCTTCCTTTTCTCTATTTTTAAAGATCTCGTGTTTATTCTGTCTTAGTTTTAGTTTCCGTCTAATTAAAATTTCATCATCCTCTTCTTCTTGTAGCAATAATACCTATTGTTAGAGCTCTCTTCATTTCGTAAACACGTGTTGACACTGATCGCTACCAAAGCAAACTGAAGACATGGCTCGTCGCCTGCACCCAACGAAAACGACCGCGCACCCGCTGCCCGCCGCGGGCGTCGTTCGGCTACTGCCGCCGTCCGCCGCGGGGAGCGGGTGAAAACGACCGTGGCCTTAGCCGCCGTCTATGTGCTCCGATGCTTTTAAACCATGCCTTACTGTTTCTCTTATTAAAATTCAGGATCTACATGGTCAACGATAAATCTAACAATGATCCTGACGTGCATTTTTACGATACGGTAACGTAAATTTGCACGTTACGTCAACGCACCGTGCCACGTTACCGCACCGTTCCACGTTGACGACGTCGTAACGTGGAGATGTGGACACGCTCTACGTTGAGCAAGCGCATCACTGTGATGTAATGCTCACCATCTAATTCTGGATTGTTACATTACACGTGAATACTCCCGAGTACCCACTTTTATGTAACACCATCACGCTTGTAATCCCTGAAGGCATCCCTGAAGGGTATGCTAATATAGTTTGTCGATGACAGTTATTGGTACAATGTGATGTAGGGCGACGGGGTGACTCTATTGCCCTTTATCGATACAGATAAAAGGGTATCTGAGATTTTCCTTATAGAAACCCCCAATTATATCGTGTAACCTAAAAATCGAACCTAGAGCGCCAAATCCACTAGCAAGTTAAAGTCGGAAGTCGATTTTTGCACCGACTTTCACTGTTGACAATCCCGCAGCAAGTCGACTTCTGGAAGGTTTGCCAACTAATTGTCGATTCCTATAATTTACCAAGCGTTATTGGTTAAATTCAAGACTACCAACTACTATTTTTACCAATAATTAACCTTTTGACCGCTTGGTTTTATATCAGTTGCCATGCCCCTAGCGCCCAGCTCACAAATCGGCAAAATAATAACTAAGTACTATGAAAAGGGTATTATAGACATGATATGTCAATAAATGAATACATTTTAAACACAGTTTTTTTGTCGTATTTATCCAACATGGGCGAAATGGAGTCATTTTCTTTTTGTCGGATATTTCCGACTTGGACGGTTAAAGGATTAACCAAAAACCACATAGCCTTGCATAGTAGACCCTCCCATACGTCAGTAGATGTCACAGGTAAAATTAACATGTCAATTTTTATGCCCAGTTTAACAATAAATTAGCGATTCGTTTTTGGCCATAGTAATTGGGGAATAAGCAAGCACTTGCTTCAATAACGTGAGCAAATTAACTTACCTACTACTTACCCTAAAATGGAATTCGAGATGTAAACAAAGAGGGTTGATTTGCAAATGAAATAATCAAAGGGTAGACTCTCTCGATAGACAGTAAAACTAGTGTTGAACTTTTAAAATCATATAAATAACTTAAAACAGAGTCCAACGAGTATTGTTACTAATAAAATGTCCCTACGTAAATTACAAGTCGTTAATTTTTAAATTAGGTTTAAAATGTTTTGGTACGAAAACACTTTAATCTCAACCGTTAAAGTGCAGGCAATACACAGGAGTTATCAACATTTTTATTTGGTTATTTTTAAGACCTTTTGGAAAAAGAAAAAAATCTACTTTAAAATGAAATGTTATACGCCACTGGAATGCCACGTTGACAGTGACAATAGTTTGTTTACGTTTTTGATCTCGAATTCCATTTCAAGGTTTAATGGTTTAGCGCTTAAGGCTGCACGTTCGGCAGCTGCGCTTGCGACCGCCATCTGAATGCAACATGTCTGCTGCAATCTGAATGTGACTACAATAGTGGATAAACCAATGAGTAGAAAATTTTTCTTGATTCTAAACTTACGATCTGGATCTTGATGACAGGCAGCTTAAGTTTGTAACCACTCCTGTCTAGTGTTACATGTATTTAGTGCGTATAAGACAGGCAGTACTAGACTTAACTTCCTAGTTAATATTATGAAAGCGAACGTAACTTTGTACCCATATTCCACTTTCACGGCTCGGTTGCTCAGTCGATCTCCATGAATTTTGCATACATATAGGCTGTGTCGTTGAGATGACATCATAGGATGATTTTGATCCCGGAAGATCAAGTGGTTGTCAAGAATATGCAAATAACTTATACCTCTGAGGCTTTGCCTTGAGACTAGTTTAATAAAACACGTCACGCGTCAAACCTGTATTCCCCGAAGCGGACAGGCGGGGGTATACTTTTCTATCGACACCCACATTTCGACTAAGATGGTATTCGGTCCCATATCTGGAGCAATGAATCCCAGTCACCAACATAAATACTTATGGTGATATTACACGGTTCACTTCTGCCTTTCAGTTTGGATGAAGCAACCAAATTGAACCATATAAACATAAAGGTGAATCATTCAATATCATTGATCAATAGCATATGCTTTGATTTTTGCACCTTTCAACCAAAGTGAATCAATTTGGTTGAACCGTGTAATATCGCTATGGGATATTTCACCCACATATCAATAATGTTGTCTGTAAATATTCACCAGATAAGCTAAATGTGACCTAGGGGGTTAATATTTAGGATCATATCTCTTATTTGACCTCTAGAGTCAAATCTTTGTATGGCGAAATGATTCATATGTCTTTATTATATTGTCATATATCTATGATCTGAGATATATGATAGTGTAATATCCCCCTAGAAATAGGAAAATTTTGTGTTTTGTGGAAAATCTTGTCATTATCACCTTTATTTATTGGCATTCACAATTTTACATTTTTAAATATAAATCTATTAAAAAAAATACATTTAAAAATATAAAATAGAGGTCCACCGGCATCGGGAGCAGGGTCCAAGCTACCGTTGGTTAGGGCTCCAGAGACAGGAACCTCTTCACAATACGCGCCGTGTCGAGGAGGACTGCTTTCTGTATCAGGCCCTTGATCCAGTCATCCAACGAGAGCCTCTTGAGGTGTTGGTCGAGGCTCTTGGCCATTAGGCCATTGGTCGTTACGACTATCGGCACAATGGTTGCCGAATCCACATCCCACATGTTGACAACCTCGAGTGCTAAGTCAAGATATTTGATCATCATCACTATTAAATATGTGGTGAAATGTAAAGCTATTGAAAAGTTTAGAGACCGAATTAGCTAGCCCTTAGTCTATGAAATACTTTTTATTTGAATAAGCTATCATTCTTAGTTTCCAAGATATTTAGGGCCTTACCACACGATGTCTTTTTTTTGTACGCGCCGTCGACGTGCTTTTCCGTCAAACTTCATATGAAAATATCTTTATGTCTGGAGTTTGACGGAAAGGCGCGTCGACGCGACGGCGCGTACAAAAGCCGTCGTGTGCATAAGCCCCAAGATTTATGTTAGTGATCCGGATTCATTGCTCAATAGGCAGCGAGCCTATTTGTCTATAAACAAATAATGTCTTCATCATAAACCGAGAGTGGCAAAAAAAAAACTAAGTATACAGGATGGGTCAAAAATCGTGGATCAAACGAAACAGGGCGATAGTCGGGGATATTTGCAGTAAAAAATATCTTTGTGGCAGAGTCCTAACTTGATCTCCTTAAAAGATAGTGTTTTTAAGAATATACCAAAATTTGTAATAAATAGGCAATTAAAGTTTTTTTTTTTTTTCTATTTGACTGCTGTAGGTCGTCCTAGGGGACGGTTTCTACGTAACCGGGCAGTTATTGGCGTGACCTGAAGGGTCTCCAGCCAATGGGGGGGAAGTAAAATACTTAACCTAAGCTAACTACTTGTACTACACTAACATCATGACTACCTGCAACAACAGCACTAAGGGCGACCCCTAGTGGGACTCGGACCTCGGCTTAGGGCGTTGCTGGCGTGGACATAGGGGGGGGAGACAGCTTGATGAGGGCTGAATTATCGGTGTGACTGCGGAGACTGAAGAGACGACCGGCTCTACGACGGGAGAGCTCGGTGGATCGTGACCGGCGGCGGTGGGACGTCGCGACGGGCCTCGTCGGCGAGGACGGTATGCCGGACGGCGGCGGACGTTGTGTATTGTGCTGGTCGATTTACTCGCCTCCTGGAGGAGGCTTATTTCGTCATCGGGTTCTAAAAGTGTGTGCCTGGGACGGCGAACTTTAATTATGAGAGAGGGACTGTAGTCGGCCGCTGCGGCGACTAGGGGGTTCGGATGGAGGGGGGCAGTGTTGAAGTAACGCTTGGAGATGCGTTTGAGGTATTGCCTGATGGTTGACATTTTTAGATCGAGATGGAGTTGGACGTTACGCATGAACCACGGGGCAGCCGCGGCTCTGCGCAACACTCGATTCTGGAGGGTTTGGAAGGATTTGAAACGACAAGGCTTAACGTGTGCGAACACGACGCTAGCGTAAGTCAAGATGGGGCGGATGCACGTCACGTAGATTCTCAGCTTATTTCTAAGTGACAATTTACTGCGTGCTCTAAGGATGGGGTGGAGGCGACCGACAGCGAAAGCGGCGCGAGCGCGCACCGCTTTGATGTGGTCTCGGAAACTCAGATGGTGGTCTAGGATAACCCCCATATTTGGCTTTCATCTCCCAAGGGATCTGTTTGCCGAACATGAGGACGGGACGGATGTGGGTGTGGGAATCACCGTGTCTCTCGAAAAGAACGGCTGCGCGCTTTTCGGGATTCACCTCTATTCTCCATTTCCGGAACCAGACCCCGAGGGCGTTGGCTGCGGTTTGAAGGGTTCGAGAGATGCTATCGAGGCTCCTACCGGAATAGTAGATAGCCGTGTCGTCGGCGAAGAGAGCCAACTTGGCCAAGCCACGTCTGGGAATGTCGCTGGTGTACAGCGTGAACAGAAGGGGCGATAGCACGGAGCCCTGAGGGACTCCGGCGCGGATGGGGTGAGGGGACGAGAGGGTGCCTTCTAAGCGATAGCGGAAGGAGCGATCCGACAGAAAGTCTCGAATGATGAGCACGAGACGGTCCGGCACGTTGAATTGGTACAGTTTGTATAATAAACCGTTGTGCCAGACCTTGTCGAAGGCTTTCGCTACGTCGAAGAAGAGCATGCCCGTTTTGTACGAGCGCATAAAACGGGAGCTAATGTGTTCGACAATGCGGTGCAATTGTCGAATGCAACAGTGCTGGGTTCGAAAACCGAACTGTTCATCGGGGATGAGTTTACGGGAGTCAGCGAAATCCTTTAAACGGATATAGGCAATTAAAGTAAAACGGGTACCTATTTTAAAACAATAAATGGTATTTAGTTGCTTGAAAGTGCTTTTATGACAGTAGGTATCATGATTTATGAGTATTGGCACTTTTTTCAATATCTTTTAAATCTCACGAAAATATATTTCTAACTTAAGAAACTTACTGTAAAAAAATGCACTACCAAAAATGCCGCAAATAACCCCAACAATCGCCCTGTTCCGTTTGATCCACGATTTTTTATCCAACCAGTATAATGGTCTGCATAAACGAGGCTTAGACCCAATTTCAACATACAATGTTAGTTGTTAACGTTCTGTTAAGCTGTCAATGTCAATTTCAATGTACTGCTAAACAGTCTGTTAAAGTGTTTAACAGGACATTAATAACTAACAGAGTATGGTGAAATTGGGTCTTAAGGCAGTTATTATAGTTTCATCTAAATAAAAAAACTTCCCAGAACTACCTAAATAAAGTAGTAGATTCTCAATTGATTCTAAAATAAAATGACAACTGGTCAGCTGCAGGCTTTGATTGAGCAAATAAAAAATAAACATTAATCAGAAAGCGGCAGTTTGAAATAGAAGAACTGCGTTTGATTCCGATCGTTTCTGTATTTCTGTTCGGAGCGTTAAGATAAATCGCGTCTATAAAAACTTTTATTTTTTCCTCTCCGGCGGAGGTCGACGTAACAGCTTGCATTTATTTTGTGAGAGATTTAAGAGAATGTGGTGTACAGAGAGTGGCGCTAAATAATTATGTATTCTACCAGTTCATATTTTCTTGGCGAAGTTTGTTTTATGTATTTTCGAAGTACTTTGTGTTTGCTTTTTGAAATTGAATGTGTTATTTACATATACAAGCGTTGAATCGTTTTATGCTTGAATGATTTTTAATTTGAACCTTATTGACTTAATGTAGCATTTTAATTTACTTACACACCAATTCCAGCGCGAATTTATAATTGAACGCTGCACCTAGAGACGCTGCCTAAATCTTACAATTTTGGCGTGATGCAACTACAGTAGATAACGAAAAAAACTCACACTTGGGGTACTGTTTCAAATAGCGAAATTTATTTTTCGGCTACTGGACAACTTTATAAAATTCACGCTTAATCTTAATATATTGTACGATTCATTAAGTGCACCCTGTTGTTTTGAATGAGTAAAAATTTTTCAATCTAAGGGTCGATTTTTCAATCGTTAGATAACTTTTAACCGAGGAATAAATTTGACATTTTGACAATTTTTTTTACATAAAAATTCAGTATCCGTATGTTTGCATCCGCAAAACTCGAAAAGTAGTCGATAGATTCACTTGAAATTTTGTACAGTTGTTGTTGGCAGTTGCGCGACGGTTTTTAACACATTGAAAAAATAAAAACTAATGCGGGCGGAGCCGCGAGGGCACGGGTAGTTTTCTATACTAAGTGGGTATTTCACCAACCTATCATTAACTGTTCATTGAGCTAATTCGGTCTCTAAACCGAGCACCTAGTGTTGACCTTTTAAAAGCACTAGTGATCTGGTCTACTTGAAATAAAAACTATTTGACTTTGACTTTGAAAAAACTTGTCAATAACTAACATTTGCATATCACCACCATATCAATGGTGATAATGACAACATTATTAAGTTAAGTTAAGTTATACTACTTGAAGTCGCTGCACTCCTAATCATCTAGTTTAATCACGAAGCAAATACAAAGAGGAGATGGCATAAGCAACTGTGAACCGTGATACCAATGTAGAACCATTCCGTCCTCACGGTGGGCGTGGCCTATCAGTCTGTCGGCACTCGTCTTGTAAACATTACGTTCCCGCTCCCATTCCATTTTATCATTCTTTATTATTTTCGTTGTCATTTAAAAGAAAAAGATGAAGTGTTGTGTGTTATCTTGTAAAAACTACTCAGATAAACGTTTTGGTACCATGGATGGCATCACATTTCACTCGTAACTATTTTTTTTCGATATTTATTAGATTCGTTCTAGAAAAATCTATTGTTATCACGTCTCGTACAATAGTTTTACTGCTCGACAAAAGATGGCGCACCCTATTATAACATGAATAACTAACAACTACGTAAGAAATAATCATATCTTTATAATTATAATGTATTAAAACAGATTTAAGATTTTTTTAAAGCCTTTTTGTTGACAAAAATATCGTATTATTGTTTTTTATCACTATTTTAAACCGTGATATTTCGGTCGCCATCTATCGTGGAATATACAGTATTCCACGATAACAATATGAATAGACAGGTCCGTACTTAGAATTCAATTATTTAATTACGATGTGTGGTGATACGTGACGTTTTAATTTTTATTCAATAATGGTGAACGAGGCCTGCATAGTTCCTTGATATTTAATTAAATTTAGATTATACTCGTATTTCAGATTTCCACCCGAAGATAATCTCAAACAGAAATGGATAAAACGATGGCTTAAACCGCCTTTTATACTAATAAGGGGGAATTTGTACAGAGTGTCTTTTTATTCACTGCAGTAAGCAGTAATTCAGTCCAAGAAACTATGAGTACGAAAAAAATTGACCATCGCCCATCGCCGTATCCATTTGATGTAGGAACTCGATTTGTTTTTCGAGAATTTCAATTTTAAATTAAAAGTACACAAAAATAATTCTGTAATAAATTTCTGTACTAAATTGTGTACCGTATGTACATTATAGGCATGATTTCTTAATTATTTTCACTAAAATTCCACTAAAATCTACAGTTAACAAAAAATCGACTTGAATACAATTATTTAGCGGGGTGGTTACTTATTACTGTGTGAAGATTTTTCTTATTTATTACATTTTTGTTCACAATCTTTTTGTAATTTTTAAACCAGTTCTGCCGTAGCCCTTCCTCTGTCAGCCGTCAAAAGTCAAAATGTGCGCCATCTGTCAGGCTATTGATTTTTCCGGTAATTAACTGCGCTTTTTACGCAATTTTACAATGTTAAGCCTCTGGACTTTATTTCTTTCTTTTTTTGTCAATTTCGAAAAGTTGTAGAAATAAAGTTGTTCAATTTTCGATACCGAGTAACCCCACAAAATTCTTAGAGTTGATTTTTTAACACCATAAACAGGGTTAATTGAAAAACACCGACAACCTCTTAAGGGGTCACTGTACTCATCATTATGAACAACTTTTACTATGGGATCAAATCTGAAATTACGAAAAAAAACAGCTGTTCCCTATATTTATGCTCGCTTAGCTCATCAAAATGTAGGGAACATTTTACGCACTGCATCCGATCCGAATCCGTGAAAATACGTTCCGAAGTAATCATAGAACTATTCGTATGGTAGCTTACGCACTAGATCCGACTTCCGTCATCCGAATTCTCTCCGTCATCCGTGCGTGAGTCTCCAATTTGGAAGCATTATTTACGGACCGAAGTAGCCGTAGTACCCTACTGTTTGTATGAACGCTTTCGCACTACCTCGGATCCAAATCGAACATAATGCCAAAGATGGCTCCTGAATTGCTTGGATTTGGATCAGAGATCGGATTAGTGCGTAAGCAATATCCGAAAACGGTCCGAGATTTTTAGACTTTAGATCCGTATTTTCACGAATTCGGATCGGATGCAGTGCGAAAAGCAATATCCGAATTCGGTCGGAGTTTTTATATCCGTATTTTCACGGATCCGGATCGGATGTAGTGCGTAACCGCTCTTAAAGACTACTTATTGATGTGTTGGTGAAACAAGCTGTCAAAACGTCTAACTTATCCCTCAGATAAAATTTATCTGACTGAATTTCTTAACAATTATTCTAAACTATCCATTTTAAGCAATAATTCTACAAAACGTCTACCTGTTCACAAAATGTTTTATAGCTTTCTTTTCGGGTCACCGTTGTACGTGAGTAAAAATATAAGTGAGCCCACTTATATTGTTTCTTGAAAGGGATGACAAAAAAACAAATCTGTTTACTTAGCGGAAAATAGTGAGCTGACATTTATTTTTTGACAATGCGGCATTGTTGTTCGTGCAACAGCTGAAAATGCCGGCTGAAATACTTATTCCTTTTATGTAAAAATCTTTTTGTTATTAAAATAATGGGTAGAGTCGTAACCTGGGTTGAAATCTTAACTTTTCTAGACAAAATCAATGAACTTTTAGGTTGAAGCTTCTTGTTTTAAAAATATTATCTCTTTACTTTGATTATTTAGCATTGCTATATTGTACTCGAAGATATATTAAAAAGTATAGTGTTCAGATATAAATATCTTAACATAATCTGCATTCTAATTAAGCAACACTCTCGTAATCACTATGGCTTTGATTTTGACAGGTCAACAGTTTTCATAGCAACGTAGCTATGTATTAACAATCTGACGTCTCCACAACTATGTAGGTACCAGTGGCGAAGGCTCCATACAACTCGATTCCTATCGGCTTCCCTTTCGAAACGAGTAGTTACTGGAATTCACGCATCACGCTTGAGCAAGGTAAGCATTTTTTGGTCCGGCTTCCCTTTTAAGAAAATTCACCCTTCGCCACTGGTAGGTACTACGCAATGAATATTGTTTTATTGTTAAATCCAAAGCCATAGGCGATTACGAGTGTGTTGCGCAATTAGAATGCTATTCCTATATATAGATATCTACATTCACTACTACACTTTACTAAATTCACATTGACTGCCTCATTGGTCTAGTGGTCGCAAGCGTGACTACTAAGCGTGAGGTACGAGGTTCGATCCCCAGGTTGGGTAAAATGTTGTTGGGTAAAATGTTATTGGGTTTTTCCGTGTGGAATTTCTCAGTAGCAGACCGGAGTTTGAATTTGTGCCCGGTTGATGGCAATAGGCTCGCCCGTGAGACTTAAAACTTATCTGCGATAGAGGGTTTACTGTACACCCCATCCCTTCGGGGAATACAAGCGTGACGACGTAAGTTATATCTACATACAAACTTTATTCAAATTACATCTCATTTATTCGTATTCCCCCGGCAAACCCCTTGATTTCCTGACTGTAACTCACTTCATATGGACATTTCATTCAGATAACACTATAATTGCATTCAATCTGCGTCTATTGTTTATAAACGCGGCTGTTAACATATCAAATTGTTTATTCGCAGTGTTTCAGTTTTAATGGGGGGTAATTACAAGCCACAACACGCATTAGAGGCTCGCGTAAGCGTATCCCCGGGTAATGGGATGGTCTCATAGAAACGAGTTACTCCTGCTATCCATCAAGGGGATTAGCATGGCGGGGATAGCTGTGTCGTCGCATCCTTGGGGATTAAGAGGCTGACTGCGACCTTTGCTGCGATGCGTTCAATTATTCCGTTAAAACCGAGTGCTTGCGCTGAGAAGCGCTGAAAGATTTTTGAAATACAATTTTTGTTTGCTCAGCGCTCCAACTGTGCTGACGAGGCAGCTGCTAAATGCAGGGTGTAAAGGAATTCGTGTTATTTTTTAAAACTACATGATTGAATGATTAACCCTTTAACCGGCCAAGTCGAATAAATCCGACAAAAAAAATGTGTCCATTTCGCCCATGTCGGATAAATACGAGAAAAAAACTGTGTTTAAAATGTATTCATTTATTGACATAACATGTTTTTATTACTCTTTTCATAGTAGTTATTATTTTGCCGATTTATGAGCTGGGCGCTAGGGGCAAGGCAACTGATAAAAAACCAAGCGGTCAAAAGGTTAATGTGTCTCGCCCAAGTGTAGGTACCGAAAACGGTACGGCCGCCATTGTTTATCTATTGTGTCTATAATTACAGTACTACAGAGGTTAAAATTAAAAAAAACTTTGTTTTCTTGCTGTAGAGTTAAGTGATCGTATCTTATGAGATCTAGAAGACATAATAACTGTGCTTAAGAGTGTAGACCCGGAAATTATACCAATTTTTGTGGCCAAAGAGTTACACAAGTTACCACCAGTGACCTTTGATCACGTGGATGTCACAGCGCTACTGAGGGAAATAACGTTATTAAAATCGCAAGTAGTCAATATTACAAGCTCGTATGCAACTATTGAGCAGCTACGCGAGTTGGAAACGAAGTATTGCAGTAGCAAACATAGCTCAGTAAATAATACTCCCAATCACAATGATCTTTTTGTAAACACCAGGGTGCGAGGTACAGATTCTTTGAATAGTTCAATTAGTGGCAAACAGCAGAATAACGATTTTAGTTGTACCCGCACAAAATCAGCTGACAATGCACGTGAATCATCACCGCCGGCGCCGCCGCTTCCGAACGCGCCTGCCCTGTCATCGCCACTGCGTTGCGACGTTACGAATAAGGAAGGTGTAAAAGAGAGGGCACATTGCAAACATAATGCCGATAAGAATGTAACGAAGGACCCTAATATTAACAGAGTCAGTGATCCGGATTTACAGAAACTGCTTAACAATAATGACATGATTTACTGTGATAAACAAAACCATGTGAATAACGAGGCTAGAATGATGCAAAACAGTCAGTCATATGCGGAGATATGTGCACAGAAAGGATCGTGGTATGTCCCAGACAAGGATGAAAGCTGGAAAGTAGTGCAAAACAAACGTTTTCGTCATAAGTTTACAGCTACCAGAGGGAAAGCTTGTTTGGAACAGAACAGCAAGTTTATGGCTGCTGATTTTAAAATACCTCTTTTTATAACCAATGTGCACAAAGATGTTTTGGAGGCCGACATTGCAGAGTATATTTATACCAAAACTAAACAGAAAGTAACGCCTATCAGGATAAAGATGGCGAGAGAACGTAGCTATAGTGCCTTTAAATTGTTTGTAAGTGAGGCGCACTTGGATATATTTCTCGACGACAGCTTGTGGCCGAATAATGTTTCTTTTAGGCGTTTTGTAAATATATAGGATAACAGTACAGTAAAAGTAATGACGTGTAACTTAGTCACATTTAATTGTAAAAAAGTGAAACGTTAGATAGATAGTTATTTTATTAGTCAACACATATGAGTCCTGTGACTTGAATTAAATGATTATTATTATTATTATTATTAACCACCGAATAAGGATTAAAAAAGGAAAAATAATAAAATTGCAAACATTTTTAATATGAATGAACCTTTCAATGCCACGCATAAATTAATGAAAGCATGGAGACACAGCTAGCCGGCACGTCTAGCGCAATATCGCTCTTTGCAGTCGTGCAGTTAACTCGGGGCTCTAAAATGACTAACCTCCGGTTTCTGAATTGAGGATTCTAGGATAAGCAGTTTGAGTACGGAGTTGTCAAAAAAATGACGGATTTTAAAACATTTTTTTGACAACTCCGGACTCAAATACTAATTAAGTATTGCTTAGCCCGAATTCTCAATTCAGAAACCGAAGGTAAGAAATAGAAAAATAAGATTTCTTTTTAAAATATTTTTTGTTACTTTTTCAAAAAAACCTATTTTGGATTAATCTTTGTCACCAGTAGATCACGCAGTTTGAAGGAATTACACGATTTCGTTTACACCCTGTATATCTATAGGATTATGTAGGTAGGTATATTAATATTATGTGGATTCAAGCATTTATAATTTCAGTGCAACCATACACTGGTTAATTAAGCAGATACTTGTTCGTGCAACTGAAAATTAATGAAATTGTAGCAGCTGCTGAAACGATTTCATGAGTGTAGATTTCGTAACACATTTAATTGTTATTGTTGTTAATTTTGTTTTAGATTTTGTTCGTAACATTGTTATTGCTGACTGTTAGGGCGGCGTGGCGCCAGGGGTCCGCTAATATTGTCGTACCCAAATTTAATTTGACACCTACCGCTTACGTGACTAGACTAGGGGAGGATATCTAAAACCAACAATGAAACAAAGACAAGAAGTTCAATATGTATATTTTACACATAAATTCTTTGTCATTAAACACTTCCTCGTAACGTCTTCACTAATTTGACATAGATTTTATTACACCAAAACATCCACTAATTAATTGAATTCCAATTTCGTACTTAACCAAATATTTGGTTGAATATTTGGTCAGAATTATATTGTCTTGGGTCAATACGTCCCTCGTAATACTAGTGTACAGTATTAAAAATGCAATTTTATAATGATCGCGTTCATGAACATTCAAACCTTAAATGTATCGGCTATATTTCATTCTAATTTCTATTGTAGGTAATATTAAAACCTTACACAATAAATATAGGAAGGTAATTATGATATCAGTTGAATTAGCGTTTAGCTTTGGCTCAATATAGACATCACTTAAATATTTGTTTATAAAGTTATTAATGTAAATATATCTATAAAGCGACAGATAATGTTATCTATTACACTGATTTCAACAGGATACTCGAGTATATTAATTAGTAAGAATTCTCTAATAAATGCTGCCTTATTGTTGTAAATATCTACTCCAAATATGGTTTATGTATATTCAGTATAAAGTGACCGTTTGTAAATGTAAGTACATAAACAGTATTTTGTAAATCACTTTTATACAAAACTTCAACATTATAGTTAAATATAAAGCGTGGAACCAGCATTTCTGTATTTTGAATTTAACACCTTTCAAATTTTCCAAAAGCTTCATGTATGACAACGTGATAAATTTTCAGTCGTATTCAAGTAATAGCTACTAAATTATACAATAACTATAATGAACTATCATAACTTATATAAATTATTTACATCTGCTTAGTAAACGTAAGAGAATCACAAATGCACCATCATAATTATAAGCCCCATTCATTCCTATATACATTTATTATAATATTGATCGCTCTCAATTTAAGAATAATTCTAATAAATACTTTTCCATTGCTTATAATAATGATAGAAAGACCAGCTTAGCTTTAACAGCAGCGTGCATGCTAAAGCGGCCATTTCTTAAAATACTTTAAATTCAAATCATCGTAATACTTTGAAATATCCAACGAAATGAAATATAATAATGGTCAGGCAGCAACGCTTCTCGATACGCTTTCAGATAATCTTTTCACTCCAGACATTATAATTTATAGATCAATTAATTTGACACGAATGAATAACTCTACTTACGTAAATTATTTGCTTTTGATATTAAAATTTTACACTTAAAATTTCTCAGTCGAAGTTATTATATAACTGAAAGATTCGTTTGGGTACTTCAGAGGTAACAACAATAAATGTTTAGACATTAATAGATCTTTAAGATACTTATAACATGGAATGTATAGGTAATATGATTTAAAGTAAATATTATATAGTTTTTGTAAATAATAATTTTGGATAGGTATATTTTGAATTAATTTTAGTACTTTGGTTTTAAAAAAGGCACAAGGGACTCAAAATTTAAAAGTGGAGTGTAAGATGCAATCGTTCACTATAATTAATCTAAACAAACTTTAACAACAGTTATTGTAGAAATAAATACCTATACGACTATAATGCCTTATATATTTATTTTATTTTATAAAATATTACATAGAATATACCGAAGTTTTGAGATAGGGCTGCAGGGACAAATAAGAAACTATTAGGAATAGAGTAATGTTGTTAAAGGAGTCATGAGCTCTACGAAATAAATAAAAAGTTCTTTCAGAAAATTTAAAACGAGACATTTGATGATTTTCTCTATTCTTAACTTTTTCAGATTTGGTCCTATAGCCCTATCCCAAAAATTCAACCTGTATATTTCAAATTGGTAAATAAATTTCAATTTTGATTGATGCAACAACAGATTCTAAATGAAAATGCTGAAACAAATATTGATAAACACCATTTATTATTAAATGTTTTCTAACTGGAAATGCCAGTTAACGTCCTTTTCATTTACTTATTAAAACGTTATAAAATTGATGGCAGTGTATATCTCGAGTCATTGGGTTAACTTCTACTTACAACGGATTTCTACATCTTTCACGAATCAGTGTAAATCCCGCATATTATTATTCTTAAACTATATCAAAACTACGGTAACGTAAAATGTATGTACCCGAAATTAATACATTTACACTCAATGCAATACAATAGCGAGCATTGTCCAAAACAATAATGTATCGCTGAAAAATTACAATTTTAAAACAGAATTCAAAGCCTTTTTGGCTAATTAAAAATATGAACGCATAATTGACTCAATTAAAACCGATGGACGTTTAATTTTCCAAAACTCTTACAAAACAGAAAGACAAGAGAAGTATGAAGCACGTGTAGGTGACGCTCAGTCTCTGAGCTCCTCCGGTGGCACGGATGTCACTCTCTAATACAAAAGGCTCATCAATGACGTGGATAATACCATTCGTGCACTCAACATCAGGTCTGAAGACATGGATCCAATGGCCGTTCCATTCAACGTAGTAGTCTGTGAAACAAACAAATTAGTTAGATCTCAAATCTTGACGTAAATCGAATTTAAAATCTCAACATTATAAACGAAAACAGATAACGATGTAAATGAACCGCTAAAAGCTTACTCTTATCAGATTCCTTGACACGCAGCCTGAGTGGATCGCGTGAAGTCGGTAGAACGAAGGGATGTGTTTCGTTCGCGAGAAGTTTTAAATCAGATACCGTGTAGGCGCGCCCGGCTCGGATAACATGTCGCTCTAAAATTTGTTTTGTCTGAAAAATTACATGGAAGGTAAATTATGAGCAAAAACATTCTTAAGTAAAGCTAAAAGTTTTAGAGTAATTATGAAATATTTTACTTACGAAATAGCCAAAGTCTTCCCTGAACAGAGATTTAAAGGCAGAAGGATGCTTAATTTGGAATTTCAGCCAGGCGTGATCACGTGGAACGAAGTACGTGTAACGATGCTCCATATCATTTAATTGTTGATTAAACATCTGCCGCTTGCCCAGGTTGTAGGTAATGCTAAAACAAGGAAGACAAACTTCTTTAATATTCATCAGTACCGGCCGTACTTCCAACAGAAATTTTGTTTTGTTTCTTATTCTTAGTAAACTTTCGAGTTCGTATTTCTGAATAAGTAAAATATGATACAAGCGAGCGATAGTCTTTTTGCTTACTTCAGCATGGGATCCGTTTTCAGTTTCTCAAAAACGGTGGTGTAAGGGACTCCTAGTACTCTGTCGATGATATGAACGAAGCCGTTGGTTGCCGCAATGTTGGGCAATGTCACTGTTGCGTTCACTCCGCCGCCTTCGACCGTCAGTGTCTGATTCTGACCGTGCGTTAGAACATTGAAGTACAGATACTTGCGAAGCGAAGCCGTCGGTGCTTGGTAGATCTAAAATAATACTTCGATTATAGTATTTGGTTCTTCTACAATTTTGTCGCTGCATTCGACACCCATGCTATGATGCACTTAAAAACAATTTTTCTAGAGTAATACAAAAACATATTACACATTCCTGTTAATTTTATCAAAATAGAACAAAGGAATATAGTTCAATAACATAAATCATTTAATAGGAATTCATTTTACAATCATGCAATCACAGAAACGATTGAATGAAATGAACAGAAATAATCAGAAAAATCATACATTTAAGACAAAACACCGGGCTGTAAACGATAATAACATTTGTGAAATAAATTTTATTTAAAAATGAATAAACATACAGTTCCGGGTAGCTGATTCCAAATAGCAGCAACCAAACCAGAGAATTAAAACCAATTTATGATATTAATTTTAATCGGAATTGAATTTTATAATTCGCGCCAATTCCACATCTCCAGTCACAATTTTGTATTCGTTCATAAATTAACTATCCGAATTGAAACAGCAACGTAAATTAACATTTTAATGTTTACCTGATTCATGTTGTTGTGAATTATCGCGTCCAAAGGCAGTCTTTCACGTACCAAGTGTAAGTTCAGAATGTCCCTCAGTTTTTGATGGTTCCTATGAAAACGAAATATCATTATTAGAATTCGAATGTTATAAAGCACGAATATTATAAGACACGCGCTTTGGAATGTGTAAAAAGACACAAAATCCCACCGCTCATAGCTCATCAAAGCAAAAACATTATGGTAGCAATCACATCAACACAAAAAGCTCGTAAAAAAAATAAAGTGAAGTAAATAACCTAATGATATTTTGCACGCTGAAGTCGGCCCACGCTTCATTTGAGGGTGCAAATAAAGTGATGTCCTTCGCCAAAGTGAGTTCGTTGAAGAACTGGTTGTTTGCTCCCAAGTCCATGATTACTTCATAGAATTTACAAAGAGGTCCGTCTTCTTTTTCCTGTTTAAACAATTCTTATTTTACTTTCTGAGGAAATAATAGTACGCCAAAACAATCTTGGTAATCTTTTATCTGGAGAAGGTTGTAAAGGCTTCCGAGATCCTTTTTAAAGCCATCGTTTATCAAGTGACCGTTGTAATTAATTTACGTACTGTTCTTTGTAATGAAATGCGTAATTAACTTCACTCTTTTAGCTTTAAGTCGCGGAATATTGTTGTATTCTAAAATATTTATGTCTACGCTTAAATACAAATCGTACTTTACCTTTGTGACGGGTTATCCATTACAACAGTAATAAAAATCTACAAAATTTATTAGAAAGATAGAATTGAGGAAATATATTATAAAGAAGGTGTAGAAGTAAGTTAAGTACGGTAGGTAAGTCATGCGTATAAGGCGACAGTACTTACAATTCCCTAAAGTTGTCAAGATCATGCAGGAGCAGCAGGATCCAACGGAGCAGGGATGCAAAAAAACAAAACCAGATAATAACAAATATTTATTATATACCTACCTGCACTATAGGGTTCTATCGGTATATGTTATACTAAATACATTATCTTTAGTCGGCACTTAATTATACACACAAAATTACTTATAACTCTAATTCTACGAAAGTAATTTTCAACATTTTTACATTTCATTTATTTAATTACTTTACTAAGGAGCCACTTGCACAACAAATCCTGCATACTTTTAAGCATTATTTAAACTCATCTTCATTGTTGTGCAAGTGAAACTAAAACTGCGTACACTAATGATTTCAGTCCTATATTATTGAGTCTATCGAACAAAAAACTTTAAAATCAACCTCAGGTTTTACCCAATATGGAGACTACTAAACAATATTACAATCTACTGCATCAAATGAAGCTCACCAGACTATCACAGTACTTCAAAGTTACGCTCGATTGCACACAGAAAAACTTTAACAACGTGCTTAAATTGATTATATCGTAGATTCTATTAAACGGAAAGGTATGTAATAAAATAAACGACACACAAAGATGGATAATAAAATAGGAAATAAATAAAACGCTTCGTTTTACCTTCATAGCCTGGTTCCCATAAAAATGGAGCGGAAAGTCAATTATGTGATTGAAATTTTGTGTTTCTATTAGCTTACAGTATTATGAGTATAGTGGAAGAAATTGTTAGTTGATGTGTTTTAGCAGTTATATGTGGACAGTACAAGATGTGAATAGGTATAGGCAGATTATTTTGGCATTTACGACTGTTAAGTTCTCTCTCTTTTTAACGCTTAGCTGCCAAATAGCACAGTCTCACTCGCTGATTTTGAGTGCCATCATAAAATAATCGACCTGTATAAAATTGGGGTGGTGATGACAGCCTACTTAAAATCCACTCACCTTGAGGAAATCGATGACGGTGGTATCCACGACCATGAGCGGTCTTTGGATAAGATGGACCACTCCATTCTTTACTGGAATGTTTGCCCTCACGATGTCTGCTAGAACCACGCCTCGGGCATGCTTCGCGTCTCCAGCAACGGTGTTAGACTTCACGTAGGCTGTTTAAAACGATTAATTATAAATAAATGACTGCTGAGCGTGACCAGGTCGGGCAAAGTGTTATTGGGTTTTTCCGAGTGGAATTTCTCAGTAGCTGTCTTGGATTTGTTCCCGGTTAAAGGAAATAGGCTCGCCCCCTATTACATGGGACTTAAACATAACGGTGAAATGAGGGTGTACTATACACCTCTGCCCAACTCTTCGGGGAAGACAGTTGCTATGTTGGGTTATATAAGGTGTTAAAAATCAACTCTGAGAATTTTGTGGGGTTACTCGGTATCGGAAATTGAATAACTTTTGTTCTACAACTTGTCGAAATTCGCCAATTTTTTTTATGCCTGTCCATACAAATCAATTAAAATATTTTTTTGATTTGTATGGATAGTTATAAAAAAAAAACCTAAATTTCGAAAAGTTGTTGAACAAAAGTTGTTCAGTTTCCGATACCGAGTAACCCCATAAAATTCTCAGAGTTGATTTTTTAATACAACAAAAGCTGTTATTAAAAGGCCTGTATCCTATAGGACTGCGATAGGCTGTGTCGATAAATTGCTTCACCTTCGAAATCTCATACTTGATTTCCCTGTACCATAAATACCGAACTCTTCTTCTACCTGCTCTTATCCCAAGTTACAAGGTCGGCGCAAAATGTTTTCTTCTTCGCTTCTTTCCTATTATCTGTCCCGCTATCATTTACTCCCTTTTCGTTCATATCATCTCTCACACAATCCATTCATATTTTATTTTGTCTCAGTCTTCCCCTCCATCCATCAACATTTATATTCATCACTCTCTTAATCACATGCTTGTCATCCCTCCTCATCACATGCCCATACCAAGATAATCGGTTCCTTTTCAACTTTTCTGTCATAGGCACTACTTTCAATTCTTATACACCGTGGGCCCGAGGTACCCGAAAGATTTTAACCACGCCTTTCTAATGCTATTAAGAGTCAAATGTTATATCAAAAAAAGCTAAAAAAAGTTTTTCTTTTCCTAATGAATAAATTAACTTTAGTGCTTTCTTGTAAACAATACCTTAGGTTGAACTGGCAACATTTATAAATTATCGAGTGAGTAGATAAGAAACTTCTCACTTCACAACCCTCCCCGTCAAATCAGACATACGGCGAGAGGGGTATGGTACGACAAAAGTCGGAATGCCACGTTCCTGGGACTTGTTACCATAGATATTTTTCGAGTTGTGAGTTTCATTAATTATTGAACATTTCGAAACTTAAGCATTTTTCAACAAACTATATATAGCTTTTCTTCTCCAATAAAATTAGGCATCGGAATCGAAAGTTAAAATCTTTCGGGTACCTCGGGCCCACGGTGTATACTCATTTCTAACTTTATTCATTCTAGTCATAGCATTAATACCGAACATCAATTTAAATGCTTACGCACGCACGTACACACATACATACACAAAATCACCTCATCATCCACGTACATATACACACACACGCACACACTCACTCACACACACACTCACACACACACACTCACACACACACAAGCGCACAAATACTCATACACACACAACGACACATACTTTCCAAATTCTTCTTGATTGTGTTTGTATTTTATTTATACCTAATGCTAATATTTTATACTTATAAGCACACTGTCCAGGCTTAGACGCTACTAATCTGATCTCATTAAATGGCGCAACTCTGGCCCCCAAGATACAGGTTATACCTAGTTTGGGGGTCAACGTTCAAATATGTGTAACAAAGAACCGAATAAATTTATTATTATTATTATAAATAGAAAACAAATTCCACCTCAGAACTAAATATCTGTATTTAATAGACTACAACATATTAATCTCCGCGCGGAGATTGAACTCGCGCCCTCCACTGAAAGCGGACGCTCTGCTGCGTCAGTACATTCGTCATGCCAATTAGCGTCATACTATACAATAGAATTTTCCTGTCAGCCGTACGTATTCCTTAATGTTCCCTTACACAAGTTATTACCCTGTCAGAGCTGAATCATTGAATAATCGAACGCTTGCACTAATACTTGTCAAAATACGTCGAAGGCAACGTCTTCACATAATACGCCTGACTTCACTAACTAGTTAATTATTTACTTCTACGTAGAAATGTAACAAACTTGAAAGGTTGTTTCTATTATAAATTTCCCGGTTTCTTTATTCAATAATGAATGGTTTTCTTATTAATCGTAGTATTATACAGGTTGAAAATGAATTTGTGTACCCAATTCCTTCAAACCGCGTGATCTACTGGTGACACAGATTGACCCTGCAAGGGATTACATAAGGAATAAACAAAAAGAAAAACAAGATGAAACATGGTGTTCTGCTTTTGCATCATTTTAGCGCCCCGAGGTAACTGATTGCGCGGAGCGAAATTGCGCTAGTCGTGCCCGTTAGCTGTGTCACCGTGCTTCCATTAATTTATCCGTGGCATAGAAATGCTCTATATCTTAATGACGTTTCGATACGATCATTTACCAATATCACAAGAAAAAAAAAAGATTTTTATTTATAATCACCCTTAATCCCTATCAGGGTTAATTTATTGCAGTGATATTAATCATGTTTGGTGTTTTTAAGGAATTACGCGAATTGGTTTACACTCTGTATAATGCCAAACTTTTCCACAAAAAGAACTAACAATTTTACTTGCGAACGCGACCTCCGCCATGATGACTACATTTATTGATAAAGACAGCGAGAATTTTAATTTTTAGTCAATAAGGCGGGAAAATATAAAAATGGAGCGTTAGAAGCTTAGCTTCATACCTGGGTTAGCAAATGGAATACAAAAAGCTCTTCCAAGAGGTAAATAGATATCTTTTCCGTCTAGCGAGGTAGGCAAAGATATCTATCAAACTGATCAAATGTCAGTTGCTGTTATCGCGAACAACGCTCGGGAGACGGTACCCTTTGCCTGCATTTGTACGATAGCTATATTTGTTGTACCAGGTAAAGGTCACGGAAGACTTTTATAGATTTCAGATTTATTTTTAGAGTGGATAGACTTTTATAGATTTTAGATTTATTATTAGAGAGTGGATTTTCACGACTTTCTGTGAGGATCGCGAAGTATAACGTGTTACATAATTCCCCTTAAAAAAGAAAATGTTAATCAAGTAGTCTTTTATGGTTGTGTTGTTGTCATTTACCTCTCAGAAGAAATTAGGTAAGAATGGAAATACCTTTCTGGGTACTCTACTCTTTACTTTTATAATTTCAGGATTGCTTTTCAGTGATGATTTTGTTTTATGATTTGTCCAAAAAAAATTTTTGGGTCCTACTTTTATTTTAAAATATTGCCAAAAGACTCTTTACAAGGGACCTTTTAATCCCCTTTCGGCTTTAGTGGTATTTTTGTAACACGTTGTATATTTATGCCCCCATTTTCTCTTTCCCTTTCTGCGTAGAAGCTTAGGAATAGCAGACGGGCTCGTAGCTAATTAACAATTGCGCTAATCATACGATTTGCGAGGTTAAGCTGCGCATGCCGCGGTCAGTCCGTTGATGGGTGACCGTTTGTTACACATCGAGACCCCTCCGTGCCTCGGAGGCCTTCCGGTCGTCCCGGGTGTTATACAAATACCTATAATAATAATAATAATATATCCTTTATTTCAGGCAACTTGGCCCATAGAAAACGAATACATAAATAATAAAAACAATATAACTATAAACTATATATATAATACATAATAATTATATAAAACTACTGTACACGAAGTGACGGCGTCGTGTTGCGCTGCGTGGTGTCGCGTAGCCTTCCGCGAAATCGACGATAGATGACACCCTTCGGCCAAAACTCTTCTTTAAGGAAGGTCTCAATATGATGAGTCGGAACTCGCACCACAAACGACTTGAAATTTGTGTTGTGGCGCGACTCCAACTTCTCGACCCTCAAAGTCCAGTTTGTCTTCACCTGAACATACTCCACGATCTCCTCAACCTTCGTGGTGTGATGAACCTATGATAGTCGTTACGGGTATTGAGAAGCCCGAAAGCCTGACAACCGGTCGAACCTTAGGATATCGGCTTTGCCTGTACCTAACTGGGTTGCGGAGGTCTGATCGCAGTCGCTCGATTTAAAATACTGGTATTCAGCCGCATCTGGTTAGATTGGAAGCTAACCCCAACATACTTGGGAAAAGGCTAGACAGATAGTTTGGCAACATATGGCTCTAATAGAAACAGATTGCGATCACCAAGCATAATCATCATCATCATCATGGCGCGGCACAGGCCTCTTTTCAAAATGAGACGGTTTTTTAAGATTATCGTCAGTGAAGTTCTAACAGTGCGGAAGTCTAAAATAGCTTATATTTTACAAGAGAGTGAAAAAAAAATTAAAACGAGCGTAACCTACGCTGAACGCAATATTGTTTTTAATATTCTCGTATAGTTCGTGCCGACATGATAGAAGAAGACTGACGTTATGGTAATATTCCTTCAAACTCCAACTTTGCATCAGTCAGTTAGGAGGTGCATGTCCAGCAATAGACATTTATGTGCTGATTTGTGAGGTGTACAAGCATAAACGTGGATGATCAAATGCTCTTTTCATCATCCTTCTTATATTTACAACGTAATACAATCTCCTGCAAAAAAATCTATACTTACTTATCTCATCATTTCCGTTCATAACCGTGCTGAACGATATAATGACTTTGACGTTGTCCCCGAAGGCCAGGGTTTCAAACTCCTTGGTATCAGGCGTGGCATGTGTGAACAACACATGGTGAGGTATAACGTGTCCGTCCACAACTTTCTCGTCTATCAAATCGGATCTAGTTGTCGGCTAAAATAGAAAATAACTTTTATTTCTCTTTTCGCAGAAATATCCAGTGTATTTTTAGAATAAGCCAAAGCATACCTTAAATCCCTCATCGACAGGGATAAAGAACGTATGCCTGCCATCGGAGTCAAACACTTTGCTCTTTTTGAGCTGGTTCACTTTTTGCCTGAAGGATCTGTGAAAAAATGCATCATGAATGGTGACTGCATACATTTTTCTTTGCTTTGACACGTAAATGTAGTCACTGTTTACATCCAGTATCTGGACATAAACGGTGAATGGGAGTTCAGTTTTTATTACAAACTAGCTGTGCCCTCGCGGCTTAGCCATCGCAGGTTTTTTTATTATTTCAGAAACTTTCGCGCAAATGCCAAAAAAAACTGTACAACATTTCAAGTCAATCCATCGACTACTTTTTGAGTTTTGCGGACACAAACATACGGCAGCTGAACTTTTATACTAGGTTAGCCTGAAAGGGTGTAAAAGTATCGCTGATGACTTTTTTAAAGCAATTTTGTTAAAATATTAAAATTCTATAATTTTGATTTCAATGTAAAATGTTTTTTTATTTAATACAAGCTTTTATTTAGCTTGCAATGTATGTATGTTTGTCCGGGTGGAATCTTGCAACTGAACTTTAAATCAGTTACAAGCTTTTATATCATTTAATAAATTGTGTAATACATGTACTAAATTGATTGTTTTGATTTAATTTAAAGTTTATTTGCATCTTTTTAGGGCAATTAAATACAAGCTTGTTTTTAAAAAGTTTTTTTACCATAAATTTTAGTTTTTCATTCCTGCTTTAGTTACGGATTCAGAAAATGGTGCTTCTAATCCGTGACCCCAAATTGACAAAATGTTAAAACAACTGATCATGACTAACAATAGATTGATTTTAGCGTATTTTTTATGAAATCTTTGAACACCTATTTCTCTTAAACTATTGACTTTTGGGGAAAGTTATGGAACAAAAGTTATTCATTTATGGATACTTTAACACCCTTTCTTATTAGTATCCCCTTTCCGACTAACCTTGTATATAGGGTGACTGGTAATTAGTGATCGATACTTTAACACATGATTCTACTCATGATAACAAACAACTTTCCCTAAGAAACATTAATTATAAAAGAAAAAAAAAATATTACGAGCCGCGTCCATTCCGTAACGGTTTACTACTAAATTTTAAATAAAAAAGTAAAATAAAAATAAAGTTTCTTTGGGAAAGTTGTTTGCTATTATGAGTACAATCATGTGTTAAAGGATCGGTCACTAATTACCAGTCACCCTATATAAAGATTGACTTTGATCGACGTATAAATATACCTATTAAAAGTATCGACTTATCTGTTTTTAAATAAGTATAATTGTCACGAAACGCCCAAATGTTATCATCACCCATATTTCGAAGTATTAGATACTTAAAGTTCCATTACAATGGAACCTTGACCTGTTAGAATCATAAACTCCAAATTTCTATTGTATATTTAATTAGAATCCATTGCGTGTAACACAGCCGTAGCGATTGTACTAGAGATAGTACGAACAGTAATTGTGTTGTTTGTTTCGCGAACTCAACGGGCAAAAGTTCAATGCAACGATAATTTGGTTCGCCGCGAGTTTCCTCATAATTGAAACACCGCACTGTAATTAATTTTAAAGTTGTTTCATTATGAAGCCTTATTTTCATGTTTAACGTCTACTTAACGTTTTAAGGACAATTGTAAAACAAGCCACCTTAGTGCAATATTCATTAAATGGAAATGTTGTGTTGGAAAAATAGGTTAATTCTTATGCTATGCTTAATTTACGATTGCATAATTCATGCCTTCGTAAGTAAATTGTTTAATTATTAAACTACAAATCAAATTACGATTGCATGATTCATACCTTGTAATCAAATTGTTTAATTATTAAACTCCAAATTAAATTGCGATTGTATAATTCATCGTTTTTTAAGTATATTGTCTAATTACTAAACTCCAAATTAAATTTATTATTTTATAAATACATAACAGTCATAACAAAATCAATTACCTAAAATTTTTTTTTTTTTTTGTTTACAGAAATATTTTCTAAATGTTTATTTATTATAATGTTACAGTGACAAATGAAGAAAAATATAGGTTCTAAACTTAACACTGTAACATTATTTTCGAGTATCTTAATAGAATAAGGTTATAAATTACCTGAGTCGATGCTGTCCGATGTTGAAGAGGTCTGAATGTTCCAAGAAGTGGTAGGCGTTAGGATTATAGACAGGGGAGCTAATTGAACTGGGCCCGTGAGGCTGCAGCGGCAGAAGGACTTGGTCTATCACGTGCAGAACCTAAAAATAAACGGTTAATATTAAAAGCCTGAATATAATATTATCAGCTGCTTGAAAAATTAATTTGTTCTTATAGAAGACTTCAATGAAATCAGTTTAGGAATCTCTCAGTAAAACCAAGAACAAAGGTCCAAAATGTTAACTTCCTAGAACGTCTACTTCTGTCTAGCGCGGCAACACGCTCAATCCTATTTGCACAAATTGTAATTTGCACAAGTAGGCATGTTCGTTAATGGCTCGGCTACATGCTGAATCTTATTTGCACAAGCAAGCGTGTACGTTAAGACGCCAAAAGCGTATAAGTACCGCGCAGTGCAATTATAATACCGACCTATTACGCATACGTTTGCACAAGTCGTTTGCGCATGGAAGTAGCTGAATGTAGCCGGACTTTATGGAAAACTTTGACGACTTTGGAAAATAACGACTTAAAGAAGTATAAAAAGACACAGTCCATAAAGTTCAAATGCTGTTTTAGAAAAGATAAGTAAATGCACAGTAAATGGAACATAAGTAGTACCTAATATAAGTACCTACCTAAGTCATAATTTAATATGAATCGCAAATTACACTCGTAAAATTTGTCTTGGCTTCGATCTATTCATGATCGTATTAAATATTGTACTACGGTAAATAATCACAATAATCTTGATCCCAGGCTAGGTTTAATATAAGTAATTTGATATCAACCATCTTTTAAATAATAAAATTACTTTATCACAATACCAAGTCAATCAAAAAAGATTTTCTTACTCTCGTCAAAAGAAAAACATAAGAACAAAAAAAAAGTTGTTAAAGTTCTGTCTCGTTAGTATTAAAACCTTTTTTTTGTTCAGTGAAGTATAAATTGTTAGGGAAAAGAATAGTTTTTTCTTTATAAGGAATAAACTTTGTAGTTTCTAAGTGGACTTTGCGTCTCTGCACCATTATTAGCCGTAATAAATAGCGTGTCGGAGCCCTGTCGATACCGTGCCTTCTCTTGACTTTTCCCGACTCTTGACCCTGATTGTTGTTTCTTCGTCAATACGTCATCTAATTAGTCGAGCAGGAATTTGGGTTAGGTGCTTGATAGTTTAAGCTTGGACAATTTTGGTTATTTGGAGGTTCGGAATTCGGAATAGTTATGCCTTTTATTTGTCAGCTTTTCTTGTTTATTTCATAAGTAAAAGTATGCAAATTGTGAGCATATCAATCTATTCTCAATCTGAGCTCAAACAGTAGAAATGCTGTTTGAGGTCAGATTGATTACTAACCCTTAGCTTCAGCTTATTCAACTGATATTTCACTTTAGTACAGTATAACACAAAACAACTAACAAGTTACATCCATTGACATGTACGTAAATCGATGTATCTGATTGAACAACCAATGGCAGTCGCTCATTTTTGCGCCAATCACACTTATTGCGTCAGCGTAATGATAACTTTTAGTGCAGTAGTAATAAACATTCGTGGTCTTGACACTCAGTTCGGAAGTGATCGGTTTTACGAAGTTTGCCGGTGCGACTTCGTTCTAGAAGATGCAAAACGGTCGCAGTGCACGTCCGTAGACGCAAGTCTTAAGTACTTAAGTAATACTGATGGACCTACTTTAATAACACTTATGCAACTTCCGAAAAAGCTTCTTTACAATTTTGGTGTACAATAAAGTATATTCTATTCTATTCTATTCTTTACCATGACCGATTTTTCGAATAACACGAATTACCAAAATTATTTTTTTAACAGAAATCAGCCAGATATTTTGGTTTTCAAATAAGACAAGTAATCACGTCGTTCAAGCTTGCCTGGGTTCAAATGTACACTGTATATTATTCGTATAAGAAACGTGCCAAAACTCTCCGTCGATATTGATCGTTGCGGACTTTTGGCACAACACATATAACGGGCTAAATACAAAATACAGCCATATTAGATTTTTTCGGGAATAATTCCAATCTGTGCTTGATTCGGGTAGGCTGTTATTGAACCAATGATTAATTGAACAATTATCAATACAGCGTAAGGTGAAAAGTATTACCTACCATTGTTCTTTCATTATCAAAACTTTTTATCGTTGTTCTCATCGTCTGTCACATGCACTTTTATTAGACTATTTAATGAAACGTGGATGGATGTTGGTTTTTATTCTTCCTTGACCCTTTTTTATGTTGGGAAAATCCTCATGGATACCCTTCGCCTAGGGAAGGCGAAGGGTTATGCCGGACTCTTACCAGTTAAAAACCCACGGTGTTCCTTCTCTTGACCCTTGGCCGGGGTTGGGGGTTCGCAGCTGCATGCACCGCAACCCCGGCAGGCCTCGGTCCGCCAGCCCCTGGCGGATCTCTCCTTCTGTGGGGCCTTGCCCCACGTCCTCCTGAGAGGTGCGCACGGAATACATGCTCGCCGCTTTCTCGGGCCTGTTACTGGTCGGGCGATGGACCCCCTAACCTGCTGCCCGCAGGCCGCACACTAGGGTGGCCGGAGATCGTCGCGCCCGGTGCGTCTGGCGCGGAAGGGGACAGTGGCCGTCGCCTCTCTCTCCCTCTCCGCTCCCTCCTTGGTCGCCATCACCACCTCGCAAAAGGAGGCGATGGCTGGGTAGCCATCATGATCATCATCATCAGGATGGATGGTCGGGAGTGAGAGTGCATGGGTATGCACTCTCACTCCCGACCATGGACAGAACCACAGCCGAGAGAAGCGAGAGGTCACCACCGACTGCCGCGACCAGTTCACGGCGCTGCGTCGCCCACGCAGGGCACGCCTGCAGCGTGTGCAGCACCGCGTCCTCTTAACCCCGAGTTGTAGCCTCTCTCATTGTTCACTCATAGCAAAAACATAATTATCTCACTGCTGGGTATGGGTCTCTTCTTAAAACGAGAAGGGTTTACTGCCTTATATCACCAAGCTAACCTGGTGCGAGTTGATTGACTACACACACAATCGAGAACCTTTTGTAGCACTCTCAAGTATGCAAGTTTCTTCACGATATTTTCCTTCACCGTAAACGGATGGTTAATCTCACTATGATTAAATAAGACCACCAAGCTCGCCAAACTCGATTACAATTTCAGAAATAACCCTAATCTGGTTGGATTTAGTTAAGCTCCTTTATAAGATTAAGTTAACAGACTTATTGAAGTATCTCCTTGAAATAATAATTGTGTTATGACTTTACCCAAAGACACCTCACGACAGCTATGAATCCGGTGGGAGACACCGTTGACGGCTCGTAATACGGTCAGGTAAACCCGGGCTTAGTTTGTGAAAAACCCTTGAAATTCTTATTATCATGGGATGCCATTGTTTCAGTACTGACCCGTTTTATTGAGACACGTAATAAATATTCGAGGCAATAAGAGGTTGTTTTGCTGTAATAATTTCACCGTGTCCATTCTTTTTCGATCTAAAAGTGATTTATAATAGTTTGAATCGTGTTGAATCTTGCCAGGGTTATAATATTAGTTCTGACTGCCAAAGAACTCATCATAACTGATATCCGTTTAATTTCCTTTATAAAGTTTAATACTTGGAAAGGTACCTGGGTGTATATTCGATAAAACTTAACAAAAATAATACGAACATCATTACCATCGCCCCAAAGTTAAGAATGTAGGCGTTTAAAACTCCAATTACCTATGATGATTAAAACCCATACAACGACGAGACAAAAATCTAAAACTTTCATAATGTTGGCAACCCAGAATAATAAACATTTTATTTGTTAGTAAAATGATTTCGAATATTCACCCACCTAATTTGAATTCCCCGTGCAAAAATCTGTTGCAAAAATCCACAGCAACGGACAGAATAGATCGAAGCCAAACATTTACATTTATACAGTAACCAAAGCTCTTACTTGCAGCTTGTTATTCCTATTGACGGCCTGGTAAGACCTGGCGACGTAAACCTTGGCGTTGTTGACGTAGATGTCGTCATGCATCGCTCCCCGCCGCGTCGTCACCCATAGAGGTGGATTGCCGTCCAGATCCGTCGATATCGCGTAGTCCATGTTTGAAAGAGTCGTCGCCAGATTTGCTGAAAAAGATTTATTGGTTTAATACCTTGCAAGTACCTACTTAGCGTTAGTCATATTTCTATTGTGATGCAGTTGTTTTGCTATGTGAACCTAGTTAAAGAATCTAAACTGAGAATTTATTGAACTTGGTATGTTTACAACAGTGCGCTTTCATGTTCATCTTGCGCTTTCAACTTTCAATTTCTCTTGCGTTGACGCAAACGAAATTGAAAATGCGCTTGAGTGCATGCAATATTGATTGTCATAAGACGCATGCAGCTTATCGTCTATACCGGTGCGCCTCGGTCAGTCGCCAGTCGACATACAATAGACGGATTAGCGTGCGCTAGGGGCATCCGCTTTTGTGGAACTGGTATTAAGGCATGCGCTATTGCATGCACTATGGCGCTTTACGCATGGTTCAGACGAAGACGCAAGATGAACATGAAAGCGCACTGGTGTAGACATAGCTTATCCCCTATTGGCATACGATTGAAGGTGGTCTACCAATCGCCAATATTCGTTTTTTATAGACTATTCTAAGAATAGTACCGTTACCTATTGACAACCTGCTGTTACCATTTAAATTAATTACAGTGCTAGAAGCTCCTACGACCTAATAGCAACTTAATCATTACGTTCAAAGCTAGTCATCGAAGCACGTTGATTATTGTACCTAGATTGTGGACTATACAGAAGGACTATGTTCAATAGGCGACAGCTATTGGTTAACATGTATGTATAAATACAATTGACTAGCTTGTGGTTTCACTAGCATCGTAGGAGAACTTATTCAAGTACCCAGATAAAAGTATCCAAAATCAAAATATTTCATGTTTTATTTTTCGTAGACTATTCCAGGCACTTATGAAAAGTCTAATTTAGGTGTACGGTTCGAATTAGTCGTTTCCTATGGAGAAGAACACGCAAGAAACTCCATGGTTACTCTTTTAAATTAATATCTTTAACAATTTCAGTAAATACAGTACTATGATTTAGGATAGTTAGGAGAGAACAATGTAGTCTTGAGCACAGATCAGTACTTAATTGTAAGTAATGAAGTAAGTAACAAGTCTTGGGAACGAGAATTAATAAAAAAAAACACCACATTAATAATAGTAATTAACAAATTAATGCAGCTATGCATCTGACACGTCAACGAAGTTCTCACATTTATAAAAGATAAAAAGGAAGCTAAACTATTTAAAACAATTGACATAATTAATTATCATCAAAAGTTCAATGAATAAATCATTGTAAAATAAGATAAAGATATCTTGAAAATAATGATGGCAATAAAACTAAAATATAAATAATCATAATTGAGGATAATTAAAAGACATACACATACGTCGTTAATGAGGTACCAGGGAAGCCACATGTGCAAGGCCCATCATAATCCCATATTAATCCAGGACATGACCTATCTCTGTGCCAAATTTTATCCAAATCCGTTAAGCCGTTTATACGTAACTAGCGACCCACCTCGGCTTTGCACGTGTACGTTTTATAGCTTAAAACCTTCCTCTTGAATCACTCTATCTATTAAAAAAACTGCATCAAAATCCGTTGCGTAGTTTTAAAGATCTAAGCATACATAAGGACAGACAGAAAGCGGGAAGTGACTTTGTTTTATACTATGTAGTGATTGAGTTACAGACATTCATCCATTTTCACTAACTTTCACATTTATACAGCATGTAAGGGTAAACACCGTTATCACTCAAACCATGGGTAGTTGACTTAAACATAAAAATATAGGACAGAGTAAAAAAAAAAAATTTTAAAATATACGCGCGAGAAATGAGCGGCGCGGCGGCGCTACGACGCGGCGTACACAAACTCGCTAACGAGACAGCTGACTGACTGGGGTAGCAAACTGTGCGGGGCCGTGCGTAGGGCCACGTGGTGAGTTCCCCGCGCCCCCTCCCGTAGCTTGTTCCCCCGCGCATAGGGTGAAATGCTTTTGAGGAAAAATGAAATTTAAAAAAAAATAAAAAAAGTTTGTTATTTTTCATTGATTTCACGTTCTATAATGAAACCAAACCACTGGTTTCAAGGATAACGGTGGTTACCGTTACAGCCTGTATTATTAATGGGATCACTAAACAACCTAGCAAAAACTTAAAGCTACATTAAAGCTACAAACATTAGATTTTTATTTAGGTCATACACGTTTTGCACATGAAAAGCTTATGTCACGATCTGCGTTCTTTGTTACAAAAGTCTAGAAAATTTTGCCGTTCCTTAGGTTATAACAAAAATCTATTTATCTTCCTGATAAACGACATAGCGTAGCTATCCTAACTAATATTATAAATGCGAAAGTAAGTTTGTTTGTTTGTTACTTTTTCACGCCTAAACCACTGAACCGATCATACTGAAATTTTGCATTACGTTGTCAGGTGTACAGAAACGGAAATAGGGTACCTTTCATCCCGAAAAAAGTACTGTTCCCGAGGAAAACAACAATAACGATAATAGATGGCGCCACGTGTCCTTCGAATCATGATTGAATTATATTATTATGGAAACTTTAGTAGTGTGTTACGAGTTGATTGTCAAATTCTAAATTAACGCGAGTGAAGTCGCGGGCAAAAGCTAGTTAGTAATATTTTATTCAAATAATGTGCGAACGTAACCGCGTTTGACAGCTCGCTTGTTCCGTAACTATTATAATCGGATTAAGTCAGCTAATATTGAATTAGAGGTTATCCTTTATCATTGGACGAAAGGGATAGACTGTGAATTCTACTAAGTTTTATATTCTGAATGTAATTCTAGCCTTGCCTTTGTTTAAAATTTAGATAACAAGAGATATTTAATACTTAATTGTTTCTTGCTTGAGACTTGATTAAGTTATCTTTTATTAAGTGTTCAATAAATAAATTGTTAAACAAACAAATCTAATGTAATTTAACACAATCTGCGGTGCAAGCACGGATCTTTTATCGAGTCGATTCGAGAAATGTATGTACGACAACTGTACCCCAAGTGTGAGTTTTTTTCGTTTGTGTTTTTTTGCGTCACGCCAAAAATGTATGAAAATTTAGGCTGCGTCTCTAGGCGCACCGTTCAATTAACGCGCAAATATTAGTTAGTGAACGGTGCGCCTAGAGGCGCAGCCTAAATTTTCATACATTTTTGTCGTGACGCAACTACGACAAAATTCTTAACGAAAAAAACTCACACTTGGGGTACTGTTGTCGTTTTATCTATATCTTATGTCAAATTTGACGTTTAGAATAGCTAAATATCTCGAATCGACTCGGTAATAGATCCATGCTCGCACCGCTCTGTTCCTATAGAGTATCTACATTCACTACTACACATTATAACATTCACATTGTCCGCCTCGTTGGTCTAGTAGTTGTAAGAGCAAATGCTGAGCGTGAGGTCCTGGGTTCGATCCCCAGGTCGGGCAAAGTATTATTGTATGGAATTTCTCAGAAGCAGCCCGGAGTTTGGATTTGTGCCCGGTTGATGACAATAGGCTCGCTCTCTATTACATGAGACTTAAACATAAAGGTGAAATGAGGGTGTACTATACAGGGTGTAAACGTATTCGTGTAATTCTTAAAACCACATTTTCTATTACTAATATAGATTAACACTGCATTAGACTTGGATTGAAGAAAAAGTTTTTTTTATTTTTTTTATTTAATTTCGATGCTACGCATAAATGAATGGAAGTAGCGAATGGCAGCGATACAGCTGGCAGGCACGACTGACAACTAAGTAAGACTACGACGAAGTCAGTTAACTCGGGCCGTTAAACTGACTCACATTAAGAAAAAAACCCAAGTAACAAAATTTGGTACTATAAAAGTCCTGAGAACGTTTTGGAGCGTGCTATTTAGTGTTTATGATTAGTACTATAATGGTGTTGTAAACGTTTACAGAACCCCAAATAGGCCCTAGTTTTATCACTGATTTATTCTATAAGCATTACATACAGGCTCTCACGGTGATAAATCAGCTCTATAGTTGAAAAGTAAAAGTGTCGAGAAACGCTTTTTAGTACTAAAATAGTGTTTCTGCATCGTTTATGTCACAAATTTGCACTATAAAAGTAACCAAAACATCTTTATAGTGCTATTTTGCACCGTAAACGATTCCAGTGATCTTTTTTATCACACATTTTGTTCGTGTTGTGAAAATATATCGGTAATTGTTGCTTAACGTAACATGTAATAAAAAGGACAACTTCAAAACATTCATGGATCGTAATTCTGCCATAACTTGCACTTGCGAAAATAATTGTATCGATAAAATAATTATGCTGATTTCAAATTTGACAATGCGCCCTCATAATTTTCGTGTTTTAATTAAATTTTAATTAATAAAATAAGGACTTGTCCCAACTATGGCCGCTATAGTACACATTGGCTCCAGCCGTGCTGCTAATGTGCTATCATGGCGTAAAAACAGCAGCCATTTTCACCGAAAACGAATTAGTCCATTAATTATTAATTTTAGTGCTTTTATGTCACGATTTAGTACCTTAGTAGTGCATTAGGAGTCGCTATGGTACTATTTAGTACTATAGAAGAGTTTTCATGACTTTTACAGAATTAGCGCCATAGCGATGTTGAGGGAGCTTTTAAGGAGCTAAAAGGTTACGTAATGGTTGTGCAAGGTACTTTTATAGTGCAGATTGATACTGTAATAATGTTTTCGATACTTCTACAATACTAGTACTGTAAAAGTTATTTTTACGCATTATTAGTGCAAAATAGATACATAAAAGTGTCAGAAAGGTCGTCTATAGTACTAAATAGTACCATAATCGCTTTTTTCATATCTATTACAGTGCAACACTTTAAAGATTCTTTTGTATGGTCCTGTAAACGTTCTAAGAGCTAAATTATAGAACTTAAATGCTCTTTAATCTTATAGAACCAAAACGCTCTTTTAAAAACCTTTATAGTACAAGCAGGCACAATGGTTACCACTATAGGCCTACTATATCACTATTTGGTGTTATAACACCCTGGTTATAGAAGCTTTTGTTACTTGGGAAGTAAGTAATAAAAAAAAGTAGTAAGTAATTTTTTTTAAAAAAAAAACCTTTTTATGACTGAAAAAATCCCATGCAGGGTCTATTTGTAACACCAGTAAACTACGAAGTTCGAAGGAGTTTTTTTTTTTCCTTTTTTACTCTTTATTTATTAGGGACTTTTAACCATTTGGAGGTTATATCAGCACCATATTTGAAGGAGTTACATGTATTCCTTTACCCTCTGTATACACATCTGCCTAACCCTTCATACAGGCGTGATGTTATGTTTCTTACTTCTTCTATTTTGCTTGAATTGATATTAACCGCATTTCCACAGCAATAACCACTTTCATATTTCTATTTCCATTTTATTTCAATTTTAATTACTACCTCGACTAGAAAATAACAACCTGTACTTGACATAAAACAAAGTTATTATTCAGACAATAAGCAAAGGGACTCGCTCTAGTAGACATGTGGAATTAAAATTAATGAATTCTCCGCTCTCACGTAAGCACAAGGTGAAAATCTGGCAGAATTGCTTTAATTTAGGAGCTGCTGTACCTGAACTAGCTTAGTTTAGACTAAACTACAAGTAGGGTTGACTAATAGGATAAGTTACACAAGTTTAGTCTTTGAGCTTGGGAAAATCTAACTACAAACACGTGACTTTGATGTATGTACCGAAAATACCACAGCTCGACACATTATAGTGTACATTAAATAACTGTCGCTCCTTTCGTCTCGGGGGGTACGAAGGTAAAGACGTGTACGTTTGTACACCAACTCTTTGACGGTATCACGTGTACCTATAGATATTGTATTGCAGATTTTAATTTCTATTTGTAAGGCACAGTTATTATATTATCTGAGTTGTTAAGACCGAGAATTTTCAAACAAAGTGAAAATTATTTCGACTTGGCATTTAAATTCATTCCTCATCGCCAGAGCTGTACGAACTATCTAGTCTTCTTTTGAATTATCGTAAATGAATAGCAATAGCATTCACTATTGACAATAATATACCTATTGCGGTCACCACGTGTAATTATTATGACATATTCTTAAGGTTGTTGCATATCCAGGTTAGGCTAGGCTAATCCAGGTATTTTTTTGAAGCAGGAAACCTGCGCGTTCCGTGGAGGTTTTTTTAATAATACAGTTTTCGTTTATGAATGCTGTCAAAACGTTTGGTTTGTTTTTGTTGTAAAAATATTTGCCAGTTTTTGTAAACGAAAACTACACTATAAGCATCAAATACGTTCCTGCTTCAAAAAAATACCTGAACAAGCCTACAAGGCTCTTTAAAATTCGACGTGTTTTTATTGATATGTTTTTTATTTTTCAGAAAAGCTTAATTTTGCAATAAACTCTCAATCACCGTAATTATAGACACAATAGACAATTAAGTGTCATCCTGGGACGACGGGCGGTACGCAACCGGTTAAAGACCCACTATCAGGCCGGTCAAGGAAGGAAAGAGACAGGTTGAATTTACAATCCCTCTGTCTATTGCTTTTCATTTAGAAATTCAATTATGATTCAACTATAACATCACCCTTACAAAATTATGAAGCATCTGGGGAATGAAGACGATACAACATCAATAGTTAAGAACGTGTACATCCAAGCACATTCTTCATACAATACCTTCTCGATTTACGGAACAAATAGCCCACATACCCACATACCTATATGATAGAGAACGAGAGAGTCGTCCAGTTCTCCGTTGAACCGCTGGAATGCCTCGTTGGTTGGCGCGAATAACGTCATCTGTCGGTAGTGGAGGGTCGTGTTGGCTATCACATTGCGTTCCAGCAGTGATAGGAACTGGGGACAAAAGAAAAACAAACTTTGATTAAATGTTTCACGTTATTCGGTTTAGGCTTCCGCGAGAGAGGCTCGTCCTATTGTGGAAGCCACAGTTAATACAAGGTATAAACTAAATCGTGTAATTCCTTCAAACCACGTGATTTTCTAGTGGCACAAATTGACTCTGCTTGGATTTGTTCAGATCGAACAAAAAAAGTTTTTACTGTTTCCGCGTCATTTTAGCGCCCCGAGTTAACTGCCTGTGTCGAGCGATATTGCGCTTGTCGTGCCCGCCAGCTGTGTCGCCATGCTTTCCTTCATTTGTGTGTGGTATCGTAATGTTCTATCAAATAATAAATTGTTTTGCAAAAAAAAATCTCTTGTTATGTTATTGAAACCTTATTTGGAGATTTAGATACGACCACTTAAAACTATCGGAATGTTTTTTTTTTTTATTATTATGCTTTATCCTGAATCTATACTAGAAATAGATCACGTGGTTTTGTATCTTTACCAATAATATATATCAAATACCTCAAAGGCTTTACATAGGAGACTCTCCCATTCGTTAGTAGCTATTAATTTATGAGTCTATTTATATACAAAGTTGGCAATGAAAATTGCTACTATTGGGAAAACAATTCGTTTTGATCATAGGAACCGGGATTATAGGGATTATAATATAATCGTTACTTCTGAGATCCGTTAAGGTCATAATAACAATATAACCAGCGTGTATTGTTAAGGGACTCGATATGATAAAGAAGACAAGGGTACGGCACGGCTGAACTTTACTTTCTTACGCCCACAATTTGCCAAAGTTTTTTCAGAACCTTTTATCTTCATCAATAAATGATTTATTATTTTTATGTTATAGACATCTCAGTACCTATTAGATATTCGTAGTTTGTTTCATTTTTTCTTAACCATGCCTACGCCTTTTATCCTTCAATACACGCTTTGGTGTTTTTACTTTAAGCTTATAGTTATTGTCGTATTCATAAATAAATTCTATATATATGGTTGTAATCCCCAGGTGATTAAGATCATCTCTATCGCCCATTCTGAGGAACAAAATTAATCCCGAATTAGCTCGGATTTTCCACAAGGGTTCAAGTTGAAAAAGGGTGAGAGCTCGAAAGTACAAATCTCTGGATTTTGTTCCTGACAAAATTTGCCTCCCCTAAAACTGATCAATCCATTTGAATTTTTTTTTTTTTTAAAAAACGTTGCCCCACACTAACATTTCTCTTGTATCGTGAGTGCGTTTACAGACACAAATCTCACAAACAAACGCCCAGACCCGGAACAACCATCTGTAGGCCATACAAATTTTTGTTCCGTGTGGGAATCGAACCCACGACCCGTAGCGCAGAAGCCAATCGCTTAGCCATTGCACCAAACGTGTCGTCATTATTCGCCTCTCGTTGAAGTTAATCATACTCTATTCCTTTATCAGATACATCTACTAAAGGCTCGAAGACACTGGGCTAGTTTACAAGCTACAAGCCACCGAGTTCGCGAGCAGCTTGTAAACTCGCTCCGTGTCATTAAGCTTTTTTACAATCTGCTTATGAGTATCCGATTGTAAAAAAGATGCTTGAAAAATCGAAAGCCGGGCTAATTTACTCGCCATTCGCTGGCGTGTTGGCCTGTACGCTAGTTAACCAGCTGTGTGTCATCATTGCACTAGTGCATCAGTGAACTAGTTGCGAACATCTTTGTGTTCTACTCGCTAGCTAGTTCGCTACTGAGCGAGTGGAAAGTTTTTGTGTCATCGACACTCGCTTACTCGCTCACTCGCTAGCTTTTAAACTCACCGACTAGCAGCTCGTAAACTAGCCCAGTGTCATCGAGCCTTAACAGTAGGCCTGCAACACTCTATTGAGACATGAAAACGTCTACGCGCCGCTTCACCTCCGGAGTGAAGACAAAAGAGAAACAAACCGAATGTTAGTGAGTGACCGAACCGAAATGTAATAAGACAGCGAACGCACAGCGAAACGGGAGCACTATCTTTACACCGTAGAACCTAATATTGGAGCTCAATTCCGCATGCGCGGAGCACGTATTTAGGTGTTTGACGTATAAGAAATTTCTGTCAGAAATTTTCTGACGCGCGCCGTATTGCCGCCTGCTTATACAGGGTTACTGGTAATTCGACGTATTCCTTGCACCACGTTATAGGGGGACTAATATGCAACTTTGACCCCACTATTATTTGGCAACTTGTACATCGATATTATTCTTATAACGTTAATAGCATCTATGACGTCGTTGGTACATAATACAATCGACAGCATGACTTTTTTAGCACCACAGCTATGAGAGTCCCAAGTCAAAAAGTAATTTTTTGCATACTTTGACAACCCATAGCTCCGATATCCCACATATTAAGATATTGCAACTCGGGTACGTTTATTTAGATAGTTTTAAGGAATTCTTGTGCACATAGTTTGACCGTATCGATTACGTTCCGATTTTGGGTTTTTGGTCCATACATTTTGGATCTTGTCCTTTCTTATAATGTGCAACCGGGCTGTAAGTTAGGTTTTTGTACATAGTACTATTTATTATTCGGTGTAAACAGTCGCAATAACACGCTTAACAAAAAGATTACTACCTAATTACAGTTGTTATTTGTTAGCACACACGAGAAACGGGGCTTGCCGAATACGATCTAAATCACCTACCTACGTAGGTATTCCACTTTGATCCAGACTCTTCGGATTCACTTGAGCTGAACTTTCAATTGTACGAAACTGCAACGTTGTACGGGCTCGTAACAGATTGAAGCAAGTGCGGTATGACTACAGTTTAAAGCACAGTTTAGACTTTGCTATAATACAGGCTGTAAGGGTAAACACCGTTATCCTTGAAACCAGTGGTTTGGTTTCATTTATAGAACGTAAAATCAATGAAACATAACAAACTTTTTTTTTTTAATAAAATTTTCATTTTTCCTCAAAAGCATTTCACCCTATGCGCGGGGGCAACAAGCTACGAGAGGGGCGCGGGGAACTCGCCACGTGGCCCGACGCACGGCCCCGCACAGTTTGCTAACCCAGTCACTCCAGTCAGTCAGCTGTCTCGTTAGCGAGTGTGTGTACGCCGCGTCGTAGCGCCGCCGCGCCGCTCATTTCTCGCGCGTATATTTTTTTATTTATTTTTTACTCAGTCCTATATTTTTATGTTTAAGTCAACTACCCATGGTTTCCCTTGTTTACCCTTACAGCCTGTATATAGCATATTGCAAATATTGTATAGCACACCGATATCGTTCAGCATACTTTTTATATGGATACGTTCACACAACGTTATGCTATAATTGGCTTGCTGTACGCGATAAACTTGAACGATTCCCAGAGCTATGTCGCATGATTCTCCGGTCCCCGCCCCGCCTCACTTCTACCCCAGCCTCAAATAATTTTAGTATACCAAATTTTTTTCCAGCCGGTAAAAGAAGTCATCTGATATAGTTAAAGCTTATGATGCAATATGCTTTACTCTAAAGCGAAATAGTATAGCGTAGTCTGAAGTGCGCTTTAAGCAAGTGCGGTACGAATACAGTTTAACAGTGCATAGGTAATGACGGTTGTCTTTTGTCTCCGAGTACAACAATAAACAGTTTCCTTTAGTTTTGCATGTACTTGATGTAAACAGCTGATAACGATGTATGTTTTATGTTTTCAATCCAGTCTAGCAAAGTTATCAAGGGCTTCATCGTTTCAGCAACTTTTATGGATCTCGTGTCAAAAGGAATGTAGCATTTTCTACAACGTTGTTTTTATTGGCATTTTAAGTTTTACCTTTTTATATGGTGCTTCACGAAAAGTCGCTTTTCACATACTTAATACGTATACACGTAGAAATCGGGTTGCCGGCGCCGATCCGCCAGCGCTTGTCGGTGCTGGTCCGCGCAGTTAGTCGGCACAGATAGTCTTTATACTGTGTGGCGAACCAGCCGTGCCAGCACGGATCTTTTATAGAGTCGATTCGAGAAATGTATCTATTCTAAACGTCAAATTTGACATAAGATATTGATAAAACAACAGCAGTTGTCGTTTTATCTATATCTCATGTCAAATTTGACGTTTAGAATAGATACATTTCTCGTCAAAATTGACATAAGATATTGATAAAACAACAGCAGTTGTCGTTTTATCTATATCTTATGTCTAATTTGACGTTTAGAATAGATAAATTTCTCGAATCGACTCGATAAAAGATCCGTGCTCGCACCGCAGCGCCGACAAGCTCCGAACTTCGCCGACAAGTTCCGACCTGCTCCGATCAGCGCTGGTAAGCCGTCATTTGTTGCTGTATTTGCAAGGGAACAAAGCGTATTTTTGTTAAAAAATGCCAGCCCCTGCTTCTATCCGCTTCCTTTATGTAGCGGTTACCTGCACGGACCAATACCAATAAGCACTGGTAGGTCGGCTCAGTTTACCTGCTTCCTTTATGTATACGGCCTTAGGTACATACGTGAAAAGTCAAAAATCACTACATAGTATAAAACAAAGTCGCTTCCCGCTGTCTATCTTTAAAACTACGCAAAGGATTTTGATGCGGTTTTTTTTAATAGATAGAGTGATTCAAAAGGAAGGTTTGTATTTGTATAATACATGCATATGTAGATACATACATACATAGAGATGCATACATAGATTCTTCCCCTTCCGAGGAGGCATGTTATTTAATAAACTAAATAAAAAACTTACTATAACGAACTGTCGTAAACCGAATGTAAAAATAAAGTTACAATTGGTTACTTAATCTAAGCTACTCTGAAACTGAAAAATTCCTTGATGTGGTTAAGTAGCATGGTATATTGTGATTGTATATTATATGGATCTGTTTACGTAAAGTTTATTATAATATTATAAATCTATAATTTAATATGCATAAATAAACATAATATTTATAATTATAAACATAATTACACTAACACTGTAACTACTACTGTACTATACTGTGTACTGTACTATAACTGTACACTGCATTTCTATACAAAAACTCTCTCACACATATATACATATACACACTAGGGTTGCCAACCCTACTATATAATATAGTATCCTACTATATTAGAGGCCCGACTACTATATTTCTGAAAAACATATATAGTAGGCGAAACTACTATATTTTAAAGGCATCAAACTCAAAGCTGTAATATTCGCTTCAAAATGTGTTAGCGTAAAACGTAATTAACTATTTCTGAACGATTCTGGTATGTCAAGTTGACAGTTGCATTCACTTTGAGTTTGACAGATTGGCAATTCCAATTTTCGCGCTCTCGAGTTTGTGTTTTGGTAACTACCTACTTTTGAAGTTAACATATAAAAAATATTCTTTAAAAAAATAAAATTTGGAACCTACTATTTTATTTCTCATCCTTTTGTTATCTATTATATTTTTGTGGGTAATAATTTTAGAACTACTATATTTGACCGACAAATAGTTGGCAACCCTAATACACACCCACACCCATCCACTCACCACTCACACATACACTCACTCATCTATTATACACTCATACAAACTCACACATCACGTTGACAATCTGTAGTTCTGTACATTATGATGTAACGGGGGTCCTGGAGTTCTAAAATACAGGCCTAGGCTTAGTTTAGACTCCAGATCTCCCACAAATTACTAATTCGCCCACACTGCTTGTCAACTTCAATTGTCTACTTAATTAAATGTAATTTGTGGAGATAAATAAATCAATTATTATTATATTATAGTACCCGTGCGAAGCTGGGGCGGGTCGCTAGTATAGTATATTTTTAAGATTATGAACGGTTTTCACTCAAATGCATTGTATGTTCACATAAAATATACTAGAGTGAAAACCGTACATAGTCTTAAACATGAATTTTACTCACGAAAGCTATATTATATAAAATACTAGAGATCGCCTGCAGCTTCGCCCGCGTGGATGTCGTTTCTCGCGTATTCCGCGTTTTTCGGAATAAAAGTAGCCTTTGTCCTTCTCCACAGTCTAATCTACCTCCGTACCAAATTTCATCAAAATCTGATCAGCGGTTTCGGCATGAAAGTGTCACAGATAGACAGATACAGTTACTTTCGCATTTATAATATTAGTAAGGATAATATTATATTGTTAACAAAAATTTGCGTGGATGAGTTGTTACTTGACTTTAATCTTTGTGGGTAGTAACTTTTCTTACAAGGCTTAGTCATAAAAGAAAATATTATTTTCAAAAGAAAACTTGAGCTCGTATATATATTTATAATCTATTATTTTCTTATATCCCCTGAGGAGTACAAACATGAGCTTGTTTGTTACAAATACTTCCTAATGAGTGGCGCAACCCCATCCTTGCCTGAGGATAACGAGCTGGTAAGATGTACTCCTCTATTCATTATGGAATAAAATGTGAATTAAAAATATGTTGCTAGTTTAATCCGTCTTTATTTTCCACAGAGGATCCTGCAACGACGTCGCTAAGATATTTTTCCTTTAGACAAGATGCCGTCTCAATAAAAATGTTTAAAGAGATTATAACTTTAGCAATCTGTATCTTAAGCAGAAAATGCTAAAATATTGACGACAGGATCACAATATCCTGACTGCATAGATGGTAAACAATAACGTGCTCTAAGTAAAAATATTTAAGGTAAATATTTTGTAAGCAAGCATCCATCTCGCTCAACTTATTTGTGTAAAGTTAGTTTTAGCCAACTCCACCGGTCCACCGGAAAGTTTGTCAACTACACCGTAGGAGTTTATGAAAACGCGTGCTTGAACGCTGTCAAATTGGGGACGTGCCCGATTTTTAGCTCTGAACTGCGGGCAGCGTTCTGCGTTCCGTGATTTTGATTGGCGCGGGCAGCGTGACCAGCCAATGGAGACACTGAACGCTGCGTGCAGTCTGTGATTTTGAGATATTTGTAACGTTTATCCTGAAATATTCCACAGCTGGGCAAAGCTTTTTTGATCAATAACGTAAAAGTAAAAGCTTCTTATGTACACTAAAATAAACATCCATTCTTTTTTAGGTCGCGTATCAAATATCGTTATTTACCTAAAGTAAATAAACCCCAACCTAAATATAAACATGAAGGCACACTGTTATACAACCAGATCACGCGTATTGAGAGGAAAGTGAAACACTTCAAACAATATAATTCATACAAAGAAAACTCGGAAACGGTAATAGAAATCACGTCGTTCGCGTCGTGCGTAGTTTGAACAACAATGGTTCCCTCGAGAGCCCACTGTTTGCCGTACGTATGTACCGGCCTTTATGTTCACATATGAAGGTGAAACTAGGAAGCCATTGTTTTTTACACTTAATACGAATGTAGACTGTATAAGCGGATCAGTATATATCGGCAGGGATAATCTTCATTCGACCGTCAAAATGTACTTATACTGGATATACCACAGTGTTTATTGTATAATGATATTATATAAAGTCAGTCTGAAGGGGGGTACAATCTGTAGACCATTTATAGTATCACCGATGACTGTTTCAAAGCAAGTGTTAAAATTTCAAAATTTGATAATTTTTGTTTCTTTAAAAGATGATTTTTATTATACATAGTTTTTAAAAAAAAAAACATCCCTGCTTTAGTCACCAAATTAGAAAATGGAGCTTTTAATTTGTGAGCCCAAATATGACCTAGTGTAAACATAGCTGATCATAGCTCAAAATGGATAGATATTAGCGTGTTTTTTGTGAAATCTTTGAACAGCAATTTCTCTTTATCTATTGATATTTGGGGAAAGTTGTAGAACAAAAGTTATTCATTATTATGTGTACTTTAACACTCTTTCGGGCTTGTACCCCTTTTCTGACTAACCTTGTATAGAGTGACTGGTAATTAGTATAAAATACCTACACAGATGATTGTACTAATGATAACAAACAATGTTCCCGAAGAAACATTTTTTATAAAACAAAACAATATAATTCTCAAATTACGAGCCACAGTTATACCGTAGCGGATTATCAATAAAAAAATAAAACAAAAAAATCGTTGGTTAGGGAAAGTATTTGGCACTAATTAACAGTCAACCTATATACTCGTGATAAGGTTCGAAAAAATATACGAAATAATACGCTTACGAGTAAATAATTGGGTATCATAATCGATTCCCAGTCCTGTGTTCTATATCTCGCTAAAAACGAGCAGTGAACAAATCATATTGAATGTGCGATAAATTAAAACGAATTTCATTCTAAAAGGGTTCGTAATCAAACAAATAGATACAATTAGAGTTTTCGTAATGAAAATTCCGTTAGCTGATTGTTGAAACGTGTGATAAAATTTTATTATTACGCAGTGCTCGGGCAAAGTGCACTCCACTGATGTCTGGCACGAGTAGCTATGCATTTTATAACATGTTTTATAGGCGCCCAGGTAGGGAAGGCTACGAAATAAAAGGAGAAATACGCCGCTATGTACTCCGAAAATAAAGACCGGAACACACTTTTGGGTCGACTTTTCAGAAGCAGGATGCAGCGACTAAAGTCGACACATTTAAAATGATATAGCATGATTTCTAGTTGCAAAATACTGCTACCAAAAGTGTTTCCTTGTACACAGTAAGATGTCAAAGTCAAAACCAGATGTAGCATGGGTGCTGTAACAAAAATCGCGATTTTTATACCGCGGCCAACCGCTGACACTTCTTTTATGCCTGAGCCACACTTAGGTTTATCGGCGTTAATTATAATGGATACTAAACATAGGTTTTAAGAGCTGGAATTTCCAAAAATCCCTTCTTAGTGGCAGCTTTTGTATAAAAGGATCATACAGTAAAAAAAATATGTTTGTAGCTTCAGTAGGTTAGGCTCTGCGTTGATTAACGCAGTGTTCATTAACGCGTTAATTAATGGCGTTAATAAACCTAAGTGTGGCCCAGAATAAACGCGATGCAGCATCGATGCAGTCCCGAAAACGCTCGTCACGGCCACAGCCTAGTGTGTGCGGGGCAAAAGTGTTGAAGATTTCCTACCTTAGAGGTTAGGCATTCTAGTATTTGTAGTGCAATAAATATTTATTTGAAGACAACAAGCTCGTAGTGAGCTCACAACCTGTCATTACGAATTCAGACTTGCAATCTTTAAACCAATCTGTTGTTAGTTTGCTGTGAATCTGGAGGCTGAGGTGTTGAGAATGTTATTAACACACAATATCCAGTATTGCCTGTAGGCTACCCGTTTTATAAGAGAGATAAATAAACAAGCATATATAATTTAACTTATACAGCATGTAAGGGTAAACACCGTTATCACTCAAACCATGGGTAGTTGATTTAAATATAAAAATGTAGGACCGCGAAAAAAAAAAATATACGCGCGAGAAATGAGCGGCGCGGCGGCGCTATGACGCGGCGCGGCGTACACAAACTCGCTAACGAGACAGCTGACTGACTGGGGTAGCAAACTGTGCGGGGCCGTGCGTCAGGCAGGCCACGCGGCGAGTTCCCCGCGCCCCCTCCCGTAGCTTGTTGCCCCCGCGCATAGGGTGAAGTGCTTTTGAGGAAAAATGAAACTTTATAAAAAAAAAAGTTTGTTATTTTTCATTGATTTTACGTTCTATAAATGAAACCAAACCACTGGCTTCAAGAATAACGGTGTTTACCCTTACAGCCTGTATATTATTAATATACACTAAAATTTTACTGAATTCAGAAGCTCGCTGCCTCAATACAAAAATACTCTTCATCCAGGCTCTCTTTATTTTCTCACATTGTCAATTGTATTACCTACTCAATTTTTATTATTATTTCCAACTGTTGCCTGCGGTTTCACTCTCATCCTAGGGGAACTCCTTCATGTGCCCGGATAAAAGGTATTCTAAATATTAATACAGGATATGGTCTATCTGTGTGCAAAATTTCATCTAAATTCGTTCAGCCGTTTATAGATGCTTGAGTAACAAACATTCATCCGTCTTCACAATTATAATGTCAGTGTGATTACAACGACACTTTGACAATTAGTTTTTTTGCACAATGTTTTATTGACCTATGTTTGGCGAAAACTTCGGGAATGCATTTGGTCACTGGATGGTTCCGGTGGGGTTTCTTCACATGGACTAAGTCGCGGGCAAAAGCTAGTCTATTATAATTATTACGAATTTTATATACCCAATAAAGGCTTAATTTCAGTGCCTACAAACTTATTTCGCGTAGAGCGGCTCTCTATATTTATATACAGGGTGTCCAGTAAATTGTACGACATACTGCGGGGGGTGATAGCTTGGTTCAATACCTACCAAAATAGCAAATTAGATGTACCGCAAAATGTTACGGTTTTCAAGTTATAAGTACAAAATTTTCCAAAATATCGAATATCTAATTTTTACTCTGTTGTAAAGAAAATTTCCTTTTCTGATACTTTATTACATCAATTTATTCGTGAATTGTTACTGTACTTATTGATTTCGTTTTTATAAAAAAGAGAACGTGTTCAAGAAAAAAAAAACTTACATTATTCAACATTTTTGAAAATTTTGTTTAATTTGAAAACCGTAACATTTACCGGAAAATTTTATTTGCTATTTTGGTAGGTATTGACCTAAGCTATCACTCCCTACAGTATATCGTACTATTTACTGGACACCCTGTATATACGTCGTATAGATCCCGAGGTTTTCACTCGATTCATTTTAACAACGATATCGAATTTTTTTTTTTTTTTTTTACTAGCCTATTGACTGTCCCACTGCTGAGCAAAGGCCTCCCCTTTTGTCTTCCAAACATCTCTGTTTTGTGCCGTTTCTGACCATGTTAGCCCCGCAAACACGTCTAGATCGTCACGCCACCTACGCCGAGGTCGACCTCGGCGGCGATGTCCTCCTTCAGGCGTCCAGTAAGTAACGGTCTTTGCCCACCTCTCCGGGTGCATTCGAGCGACATGACCGGCCCACTCCCACTTTAGCTTGGCTGTTTTTTCTCCAACATCTGTTACTTGCGTTATGGAGCGCAGGGTGGTGTTTCTGACACGATCGGTTAGTTTAATACCCAGTATACTACGCTCCATTGCTCGTTGGCAAATCTTGAGTTTGGACTTTTGTTCTTCAGTCAGTGACCAAGTTTGAGCACCGTAGGTTAAAACGGGCAGGATGCACATATCGATGAGTTTACGCTTCAGGGTTACCGGAAGGTTTCCCTTCATGTGTTCTTTAAGGGACCAGAAGCTCTTCCAGGCGTTTTCAATCCGTCTTTCGACTTCTTTCTCTTGCCGGTTTTTAAACGAGACTATCTGGCCCAAGTACGTGTACTCATCGACATATTGTAATACCTGCCCGTCTACCTCGACCCTACGTTTCGTGCTGTTGGTCATGACTTGGGTTTTTGATCTATTCATTGAAAGTCCAACCTCAAGACTCGCTGTGCTCAGGTCTTGGAGCATTCTTTCAAGTTCCGAACACAATGTGGAGAATATCACAATGTCATCTGCAAAGCGGAGGTTTGTCAGCTTTTTGCCGTCAATGTCTATGCCTCGTGATTCCCACGAATTTGGCAACTTATTGAAAACCTCCTGCAATGCGCTTGTGAACAGCTTAGGTGAGAGTGGATCGCCTTGTTTCACACCTCGCTCTATTTTAAAATTCGGTCCTGGAATATGTAGTTTAATATTTGCGGTGCTATTTTGATAGATGGTTTGGATGAGGTCAATATAAGTGTGAGTAATGTTTTGGTTTTCTAGGGCATACATAACTGCGCTGTGGTCTATGCTGTCAAAAGCCTTAGCGTAATCAACAAAGGCCAGATAAAGTGGTTTATTAAATTCATTGTGTTTTTCTACTATTTGATTGATAGCATGAAGGTGATCTGTTGTTAAATGATGGAATCAGGCGTTACTTTGCGGAAATCCATGACATACAGAAATGCAAATACAATATCTAGCTTTAATTCCGCTGAACAAGATCGCTAGTTTGGATGCAGTATGCAGCACCACCCTCCCGCCCACAAGTTTATGCACATGCAGAAAGAGTGAAAAAATAATGCAACATGCAACCAAACCAATACACGACACGTGTTTCGCCCCTGCACGGGGCATCCTCAGGATATGTTGACTCCTCGACCGCTAGGACGCGAATGGGGCTGTGAAGCGCGCGCCCCTCTTTATATCGTCGCGATTTGACGTTTGTGACATTGACGTTTGTGACGTCTACGTCGAAGTACCCGCAAAAATGCGTAATAAAGGAGATGGCACGACATTAGTTTGGTCATTCAAAGTACCCGCAAAAAAAAACTAATATGATATACACTGTTGAATGACCAAACTAATGTCGTGCCATCTCCTTTATTACGCATTTTTGCGGGTACTTCGACGTAGACGTCACAAACGTCAATGTCACAAACGTCAAATCGCGACGATATAAAGAGGGGCGCGCGCTTCACAACCCCATTCGCGTCCTAGCGGTCGAGGAGTCAACATATCCTGAGGATGCCCCGTGCAGGGGCGAAACACGTGTCGTGTATTGGTTTGGTTGCATGTTGCATTATTTTTTCACTCTTTCTGCATGTGCATAAACTTGTGGGCGGGAGGGTGGTGCTGCATACTGCATCCAAACTAGCGATCTTGTTCAGCGGAATTAAAGCTAGATATTGTATTTGCATTTCTGTATGATCTGTTGTTGAAAAATGGGGGCGGAAGCCAGCTTGTTCTGGAGGTTGGTGAAGGTCTAATGTCGGGGCGATACGGTTTTCTATCACTTTAATAAATAACTTATATAAATGGGAGATGAGGCTTATAGGTCGGTAATTGGATATGTCAGACCTATCGCCTTTTTTATGAAGTAATATTATGTTGGAATGGCACATTTTAGAAGGAATTTGACCTGTGTGTAAAATCGTGTTGAAAAAAGATGTGACGTGAGGTAAAAGGATATTTCTCCCCAACTTCAGTATCTCAGTAGTTATTCCATCCTCTCCAGGGCTTTTATTGTACTTCATGTTACTAAGTGCCTTTTGAACCTCATAGCTGCTAATAGGAGGAACAGAGTCTGGACAATAGTAGGCAAAGTGTCTTAATTGCTTGTGTTGGTTTTGGTATAAGTTTTCGTAAAATTTCGTGGATATGTCTATTATTTTATTTGTGCTGCCTTGTTTTTTCCCGTTATCATCTTTTAAGTTTGAAATCCATGATTTGCCTTTTGTTATTCCCTGTTTAGCAAATCTTAAAGAAGTATTTCTTGTTAAGGCTGACTTTATTATATTGGTGTTGTAGTCCCTTATATCTTTTCTTAAACTTCGCTTTACTAATTTATCTATTTTGTAGTATTCTATTCGATTATGTTTTGTCGTTTCTCTTGTTTCTATTAATAATGTTGTTTTATGACTTAGTTTATTATTGTTTCTTCTTGTGTATTTAATTTTTTTTGACTGCTCCTGAGATATTCTCTATTATATTACTGTACTGAGTCTGAGGATTTAAGTCTGAATCAATATCTAGTAAATCGAATGAATTTTTTAACTCCAAATTAAATTGTTCTAGATTTTTAATTAAAATTTCTTTATTAAGTTTCCTTATATGATTTTTAAATACAGCTTTACGGTGTAGCTTAACATTAAGAACAATCTTTGTTCGAACTGGTCTATGATCAGAACTGTATTTAAATTTATTTATGACACTTACATCTTTTATTATATATAACGAGGGTAGTTCACTCGTTGGGGGTACCTCGTCATCAGAGTCCAAGTTCGACTTGGTGTAGGCAGGAAATAATAGTCACAACACTGATTATAGTCCTCTATTTATTCACTCTCGATAACAAAATAATAAAATCTCTAATGATCAAACCGATGGAAACTGATTAAAGTACGGAAACGCGGTAAGTTCGGTGCAGGCTGGCAAAACGACCTCTCGCCTTTGCGTCTCACTACAAAGTGACTTCACTCAAATCAAATGCATCCAATGTCAAAAGAATGACAGCTGACAGCCGACAGCCGACAGCTTACGGACAACCGTCAAACAAGACATGCCACGCCCCGCACCGACCTCACCCAAGCACACTGCTTGGCGTTTCCGACAATAGATGGCGTCCTACTACATTAACAATAATCAATAGTCATTCTAATAGTTGTGCTTCTGTGTTGATTCTGCGACACGGCCATCTTGACAATTCACACGTCCTCGTGTGAAGCATCTGAAACAAGAATCCATGGAAAGTAAAACGTTCTTTGCTCGGCCTTCCTGACCAACATGTCGGAAGATAAGGTTACACAGTTCAAATAACTATTCTATTTTGAACCACATATTCTCATCAAATCTTATCTCAACATTTAAATCTCTTCAATAACCATTAATTTTCAAACCAATTCGTGAAACTTTCCGACCAAATCTAGTATGCAAAACTCTATTGGGACCTCCATCCGGTACCCAACCTCAACACATCACATTGCCTCCATCCGGCAACCTTGGGACCTCCATCCGGTACCCAACATCAACACATCACATTGCCTCTATCCGGCAACCTTGGGACCTCCATCCGGTACCCAACCTCAACACATCACATTGCCTCTATCCGGCAACCTTGGGACCTCCATCCGGTACCCAACCTCAACACATCACATTGCCTCCATCCGGCAACCTTGGGACCTCCATCCGGTACCCAACCTCAACACATCGCCTCCATCCGGCGGTATCATCAGCGAGCACCTACATATCCAAGCCAAACGCACGCCACACACCATCGTGGCCGCACTGAGACGGGAAATGAGGCCCGATTTTACACCTACGCCTACGAATGGCATGGACATGTATGCGATCTGAGCGACTTGCATACTACATTTACATCTTTTATTCTCACACTTAAGGTCCAACAATTAACATTCTTGATAAAGTCAGAGTCAGAGATAAGCGGTAATGAAAAACGGTTAGGTAAAACGTGGAAAAGAATTTCAAAAATAATTCCATCGATCTCAACAGTAGTCATAATTTGTACAGTCGACCTTACAGAAGTCTGTCCAATACCAGTCAATGTCACATTTTCACAAAGTCGTTTACGACTAAAACAGGATACAGATTCTTTAACAAGCGAACATTACGCACCAAAGTCATAATAAAAATCGAATTGCTCACCAGAGTGCCGTAAGAATCCAGAAGGCGCGTCTACCAGGCACACCTCAACTCGCTTTTCCCTGGCGGGATCAACCGCCGTGCTGCTGCACGTCTCCTTGGCGTTCCTCTTAGGACAGTTGGATGCGTAGTGTCCTTGTTCACGACAATTGAAGCAAGTGATCCAGTTGGCTCTCCCTGTTGCCAGCATGCACGCGTCCGTTTTTCGGGGTCAAAATCCGGAAGGCGAACATCCACAATCGCAGGAGGTGTTTTCATTGCTTGCACGATGGCCATAAAATTTTTGTTTTGCTGCTCTAGCAGAAAACGTCATTTTTCCGTTTCAGTGTCACTTGTAAACACGCGCGCATTGTCTTTACGTTTTCTTGGCTAGCACTATCACTTACACCACGTGGGGCGTTCGAGTTGCATCCCACTTCTGATAACGAGGGTAGTTCACTCGTTGGGGGTACCTCGTCATCAGAGTCCAAGTTCGACTTGGTGTAGGCAGGAAATAATAGTCACAACACTGATTATAGTCCTCTATTTATTCACTCTCGATAACAAAATAATAAAATCTCTAATGATCAAACCGATGGAAACTGATTAAAGTACGGAAACGCGGTAAGTTCGGTGCAGGCTGGCAAAACGACCTCTCGCCTTTGCGTCTCACTACAAAGTGACTTCACTCAAATCAAATGCATCCAATGTCAAAAGAATGACAGCTGACAGCCGACAGCCGACAGCTTACGGACAACCGTCAAACAAGACATGCCACGCCCCGCACCGACCTCACCCAAGCACACTGCTTGACGTTTCCGACAATAGATGGCGTCCTACTACATTAACAATAATCAATAGTCATTCTAATAGTTGTGCTTCTGTGTTGATTCTGCGACATATAATTATTGTTAGAAAGCACAAAATCTATCTCATTCTTTGTTTTGCCATCCGGCGAGATCCATGTCCATCGACGTTGTTCTTTTTTGGGGAAAAAACTATTCATTACTTTCAACCCTTGACCAAAAGCGAATTGAAGAAGGCCATTACCTCTATCATGTCGTATTCCTAAGCCATGTGGTCCTAGAACTTCTTGGCTGTCCAGTTATCGAATACGATATCGAATAAAGAAAGTAATTCTTGCTCAAATGAAGCTAGATATGCACGTTCGAACAAACTTGCTCCATTGCATGATACAGTTTTTTTTTCAATAAACCGTAATTAATGTGTACATGGCTTAAATGTACTGGTATCCGGTCTGCGAGTATCTCTAAACACAGACAGCATTATTATATAATAAGAAGCAGGAGTGTAACATCTACTTAAGGTCGAGTCAGCGATCTATATTTGGACACTAAGTAGGACGAGTGTCGCAATGTAGACCGACAAACGTTTTGCTGAGCGCTAACCGTAACAGTTACTTTTATTGATTTTACTGTGGAACTTATTTTTTCACAAACTATCCGAATGAAATAATAGAACCGATTTGGAGTATACACAATGAAACTCTTTTTAAAACCGAACAAATTGAAACTTGTTTTTTTTTTTATTTTATTTTTGTTATTTATTTATTTTTTACAAACTATCTAAATCAAATCATAGAACCAAATTCGACTATTCAAAATGAAACTCTTTTCAAAACCAAAAAAAATTAAACTTGTTCTATTTTATTTTTGTTATTTATTTATTTTTTACAAACTATCCGAATTAAATCATAGAACCGAATTCGACTATTCATAATGAAACTCTTTTCAAAACCAAAAAATTTAAACTTTTGTTCTGCTATTCATTTTTGTTTTGTTATTTTAGAAATAGAATATTTTTGTTCCTTTTCACTGCAAATGGAATATGAAAACCAGATTTTTATCACAACATACAACGTAGACGGAGTACACAAAGGCCGCGTTTTAACATACTATATTTAGATGTCCTTTTTAACGCTTGGACTTTCGTATAACTTACAGAATCTCGTTAAAACTTGTCGCCTTTTTATTTCAGCTACCAAGTTTTTATTGGGGAAGACACAATAGACAATATAAAGAACTGTATAATATCGATTGGTTATTGGCAATTGGCAATGCTATCTGTATCGCGCTGTCCAACTATTGTAAGAGTTTTATTTTTATTATTTTGTTTATTTTTCTCAAATTGTTCCCTGTGCGGCCTGGAAAAAATTAAGGCCACTTCTTCCCCGCCCATGGGTGTCGTAAGAGGCGACTGAGTCCGTTTTTCCACGGCTACGACAGGACACGACAAAATCTGGTGATGACTCCTTGCGCCATGTTTACTATGACTCTATCATACTTCATTTATAATAAATAGCATTAGACAAATATGGCTATAACACGTTGACGGACACTGACGCACACCACTTCGACACTAGTTTTTTGTATAAAAAGTTTTTTTAGTATAAAAACTGCTCAAATGGACACTGAGAGGATATTTTGTACGAATCAAACGTCTGTCTTAGCAGCTCTGCTGTGAGGGCGACGGCCAACTTGGACTGCTATAGCCGCTCTGTCAGTAGTTATAGTCCAAAGGCGAATGTCATGGCAGTCCTGTCCGTTAACGTGTTAAATAAATATCTTTCGATCCACTTCTCTACGCAGTTTCAGCTTATTAAGATTGGCTTATCATTAAAAGACACATTAAACTGTCTCAAACCCCAGCTTGAAGCTATATCGTAGTTAATTTTTACACTATGCCTTTTAGGTTATGTTTTGTCTACTGCTATATAATAAATCAAGTATAGTGTCGTGTAGTTTCGTGAGAAAACGGTTTATAGAAATATATGGCGCTTGGAGACTACCAATTTTTTTCGTGTCGTGTGTGACCTTCCAAAATACAACCTTAAAGATTACGTCAAGAGGATGAGCAGTAACGTGGAATACGTTACTGCTCAACCTGCCTACCTGCTAACTAATAACGACAAACTTCGATAGCCAATCCTTCTGCCAAACGGGGTGTCAAACTGAAACGCAAAACTCATTTATTCAAAATAGACTAGAATTACTTACTTAGTTCCATTTGAACGTCAGATTAACAAAAGACAGCCCCCAAAAAAGCCCTCCCATCACAAGAAGAAGAAACACAGATCTGTCTGTCAGGTGAATAAATTAATTAACTACAAAGAAAATCAAAATATTTTTTACAATAATAAAATTATGCATATAAAGGAAAACTAAAAATTAAAAACAAGTATATAAATCAATTCTGTATGAATTGAGATATTTCAAAATCGTATCTAAATAATATAGATACATAAATAAACCTACACATAAAAACTAATGGTGTATAGGGCAATTCCCTTTTTTGACCGTTAATTATGGTGGTCACTAGAAAACCCTTGTCCAGCACTGCACGCATACGAGACGATGTTTTATGCGGTAAAAAAATGCAAGATCCATGTTTTCTTTTCACCATTTATAACATCATATCATTTCTATTCTAAATGTAGTCAAAAGTTATACGGATTAAAAAAGAGCTTGATATAATTTTGTAATAATTTAACGTTAGCTACAAAAATAAGAATTATTAATTTTTATTTCATTTTTCTTACGGCGTAGGTGGCTAATAAATGTATAACAATACTTTCCTGTTAAGTATTATTACGAAATAAGTAGAAGAAATCTCAAAACAGTATTCATATTTTAACGTTATTTGTTTTTTAGTGAGTGACTATTTTACGGTTCGTAGTTTTGTTAATGTTATACCAATATCATATATGAAACCTTGATGTGTAATATGGGCACGTCCGTCACGCTACATCCTCTGGTCTTACAGTTTTTTTTTATTCGTGGACAATAGTGTGGGTGAGTTATCAATGTGGTACAAACATTGGTAAACATGTTTACCAATCTTAATGTAACGTATTACTGTTTTTTCTCCCAAACAAATAAAATAAAAGAAAATGATCACATTAACAAACATTGGCTTCCCAAAAACAGCTATATTTTTATCCAATTCACAAGAATTCATAAAAGTCCTTAGTAGTGGACCAAATGGAATCGTCTATGTGTGTGTGCGAGTGACGTATATATCGCAGTAATGTCCGCACAACAGGGTAGGTAATGGTCTAACCCCATATACACAATACACTCATTCTGACACTTATGCCACCAGGAAATAACCATAATTTTACCGCGCTGCCACACAACCAGCTACATTGCTTTATTTCACTATATTTTATATTTTATTCGGGAAAAACATGGTGTGATGAAATGTGGAATATGAAAATATTTTCAGTTGAAACTAAATAACATGAACATAAACGAACTGACAGATTAACGTTACATCGTTATCATTAAATGATATTATTGAAATAAATTTTATTTTTTCAACATTTAGAGACTCTGTTTTGAATTTTTCGAATCCATAAAAACTACATCTAGACTGTCCGTTTTTCTCTTTCCGTTCTTCTAGTCTATCCAAAGGTTGTCTGGAAGAGATTACCTTGCGCGATAAGACCTTTGTGCATTTAAATATACCTACCTACCTACTTGGGAGCAAAGAAATCGAGCCACCCCTTTTTTCACGTGTCCTGGTTATTCGTTTTGGTTTCATGGATCATAAAATTCAAAATACAAATAACTACACTCGTTGTAAAGGTTATCAAATAACCTTTTAGGCGATATATGTTTAGAATGTATGAATGATCTGTTCCATAATACCAAAAATAATAACAATTATACCTACGTGAAAAATAGAAGTGGCTCGATTTATTTGCTCCCAATTATATTTTTTTCTTGTTTTTTAACTTGGTGTACCTATGTACAATAAAGAATATATAAATAAATAAATAGGCCTCTCTCATCCAGCTAACAATATGTAATAATATCAATAAGCATCAAAAAGGTCATCATTGCATACCATTCTCATCATTCATTCCAATCATTACCTATTTCATCAATCGCATCTATTTCCAAACAATTCTACCATACCTTTGCAGTGTTCAAAGCTGTATCCACAACAGGTGTATGAACAGATAGACAACATCCGATTTATTACAACATGATTGGCTCCATTGTCAGTTCAAATAAGCCTATGAATAGTTACGATTTCGGACTCCATTCGCAAACAGTGCAAAACAAACTAACGCAGGTGTTCTCGGTAACGCACAATGCATTACCATCGTCCGCTCTCTAAACCGAAATGCCCTGGAGACTATTATTTAAAATTCATGTAACTCCATTCCATAGTGAACCAATTAAAATTCTCATTAATAATGATCAGGATTAGCGTTTCCGCGCTGTAGTCATGATTGCATTCACAAATGAACGCAGCTGGATTTATTTCGTCCGCATTGTACGGAAAATAAGCGTTGAGAAATGAGAAACAATCTCTGGCGATACCATCAGATTTTTCATCTGTTATTTTTTCAGTTCCCTTTTCTTTATTCTGGCGGAATAATGTGGAAACAAAGGACGACCGTGTCAATTGGCTATTTCTCTTGAAAGTTGCAACCAACTGTCGGACGCTTAAAACACTTGTGTAGTTTATCCGTGTCGCAAGTTTAGAAGTTCCTGAGATGTGTATTTAGCAGAGAACATTTGGCTCGGTGCATCCGTCGATAAATATTTTTGTATTTTGTTTTCGCTTTCGTGGGTTTTCTATTTATTATTGTATGTATTATCTCTTACATGCAATAAAATCGTAGCGATGGAGCGATGCTAAAACTACATTTAAAATTTCTGTAACAAAATAAGTGCAATTCATACTAGGAACGATTCTGATGCCAAAAATGTAGTTTTTTGATTTTTTGTTTTCTGTTTGAGCTTCACGCCAGTACTACTGGACAGATCCAGTTGAAATTTGGCAGCCACATCTGTTAAAGAGCGAGAGAGAGCTACAAATTATCACGCTATTGTGTGTGGGAGATGAGCAGTAACCTTATGTCTCTGTAGGCAAAGCCGCGGGTACAGCTAATATTATTTTATGACTAGCTTTTGCTCGCAGTTTCGCTTGCGTGAAATTTTGAACCCGTTAGTGACGATTTTCCATACAATCATCCCCTATTTAACTCCCTTGAATTTCGAAACTCCGTTGAATTTCGAAAAGCCCTTCCTTATTCCTTGTCTACATTATAAAGGGAACCTCTGTGCAAAATTTCAGCTTTCTAGGTCCAAGGGTTTGGGCTGGGCGTTGATGAGTCAGCCAGTCAGGACTTTTCTTTTTATTTATTTATATTGTTTTAGTCGCAATTATAAGCGTAAGAAAATCGTGGTTTTACCAGACGTAATATATTTCATTCTATCTTACTGTTTTTATGCTTTTCTTCGTCTACTTGTGATGAAGGAATGCAAAACAGGTTTACAGGGTGTAAATGAATTAGTGTAATTAATTCAAACCGCATGATTTACTGGTGTCACCACACTGAAAGGATTTTAAAAAATTCAAAAAAAAAAAGAAAAATAGGTACTGGCTTTAAAATCCGTAATTTTTTTGACAACTCCATACTCAAATGTTACGCAAGTATTTTCTCATCCCGAATTCTCAAATCAAAAACCGGAGGTTAGAAGCGATCACTTACCCGGATCGAAGAAAAAACTAACCAAATTTTTTTTTATTCTGTCTCTTTCCCGTGCTAATAATCTAAACCTGTAATAAATCATGTGGTTGTGAATTACACGAATTCATTTAAACCCTGTAAAGTTCATATTCTGCCCGATAAAGTCGAGTATAGTTTACTATAATATCTACCTAATAGTTCATTCAATTAAATAGAACAGGCATGTTCCACAGAATCCCTTCGGAATTCAAAAAGGGTAGAAAAGAACAGGTCTCCAGCACAACGGTACGGGCGTCAAAGTGGATGCCTACACAATTTTAACTACCGTATCCGAATCCAATCACCGTGTGAATAAATCCGAGTCCGTTTCACTACCTCCGCACGTGCTCCTGACGTATTTTGGGAAATTCTTTAGTATTGCTATATTTTTATTTTATTATACTGTGGTATTGCCATAGTATTGTCACAGTCTACCTATATCTTACTCCTTACAGTCGGTCAACGTAGAACATTGTGGCAGAGCAGTCGTGCGGGGGGTTGCGGAGTGAAGGGGCGGAGGTTATGTCCCAAGTAGCCATACTGCATACTTGGGACATAACCTCCGCCCCTACATAATTTTGACATTTCATAGGACCTGTCAAATGTATGGGCGTTGACCCACTGTATGTAGTAAGTAGGTACACTGTGGTATTGTTATGTGCAGTGTCGCGATCGAATTTTCTATTTTGATGGAGCGTTTTAATAATTTATTTACATGTATTCTTCGTAAAGTACCTATATCATAAGTAAGATACAATAATATGTCGTGACATATACTTCTTAAAGAAACGAAATAATCCCTGAGGCTTTAAAGCTTAAATATTTTATCAAAGGCTTTAAAGCTTAAATATTTTATCAAACGGTAAATCACGAAATATAAGAAAGAGATCGATATTCCGTGATAGCGTAGGGATACCGTATAAAAAAACGAACACTTACTGTAATACATGTGGGATTGACAAAATAAACGACAGTTTTCTTAAGGGAGAATTCACACGTACCACAAACACACCACATCGCAGTCGCAGCTACAAAAAGTGGTCAAGCAGTGGTCAAGCAGTGTGAATAGTGTTGCTGCAGCTTTGGCGACAAAATGTGGTGAGTGTGAATTAAACTATTAATTTTCGTACAAATTAGTGCCCGCCTACGTGTTGTTGTTGCTCACACCGATAATTCAGCCCTCATCAAGCTGTCTCCCCTAAGTGTCCCCCCTGTCCCCTAAGTGCCCGCCAGCAACGCCCTAAGCCGAGGTCCGAGTCCCACTAGGGGTCGCCCTTAGTGCTGTTGTTGCAGGTAGTCATGATGTTAGTATTTATTTATTTATTTATTTATTTACTTTTAAGAAGGCTTACAGACTAATAACATTATAGAAACCAAAAGAACATAAACAAGTTGCTAATAACAAGCCTCCACAGATAGATAGATACCAATATCGATTAAGTACTGTAAAATAATTCATACATGTATCTTAAGTTATACAATAAGGTTAATCTATATAGACTTAATTTCTTAGATTTATTTAAAGTTAAGTGCCGTTGTTGGATACTTTATCACCAAAAAATTGTTTGGCTAATAGCCTTCTTGCTGTGCTTGCATTAGTGCAGAATAGATCAATATTAAGCTCACACGAAATCTTGTTAAAGCAATTCGAACTTCTTAGAAAGAATGCATTTCGCCTATAATTAGTAGTTGCAAAAGGAACATGTAGAAGCGGTCGTTGCCTAAAGCCAATTTGATTGGTGCGCATTGCTAATTTAGATACAAGTTCAGGACAATCGATTGAACCATTTGCGATGTTGAGCAGAAAACAAATGTCATTGATGTGACGTCTACAGTCTAAAGGGAGAAAGTGATACCTTCTGCAACGGTGGCTATAATCATCTGAAACCTGCCGCGCTCTGTAATCAAGGTATCGCAGAAATTTCCTCTGGATACCCTCAATGCGAGATTTATAAATCTCGTATTGAGGGTTCCAGATTTGTGATGCATACTCAAGGTGGCTGCGTACGAACGAACAGTACAAGACCTTAATCGGTTTGAGGGAACGGAAACAGACTGAAGTTGTAATTATAAATCCAAGTGCTCTTGATGCTTTATTTACTATTTTATCAATATGCTGATCAAATAATAGCTTACTGTCTTGTGTAATACCCAAATCCCTAATACTGTTCACTTTGCCTATGTTACGATTATACAATGTGTAGCCTGTACCAATTAAGGACTTCTGACGTGTGAAGGTTATATGGAAACATTTGGAAACATTCAACTGAAGCTTGTTACGCGTGCAATATTCTTCAAATCTAATAAGATCAGCTTGTAACTTTTGTGTATCTGAAATATCGCGGACAATTTTATGAACCTTCATATCGTCAGCAAACAGTAAAATATAGGAATGCTTAAAACAGTGTTTGACGTCGGCAATGAACAGCGTAAATAAGAGAGGTCCCAAAATTGAACCTTGAGGCACTCCCGAGGGGACAGAGCCCCATCCAGAAGTGTATCCTTGAAGCACTACAGCCTGGGTTCGGTTTTTAATATAAGAAGAAAACCACCGATACAAGTCACCATGTATTCCGGCTCTAAGTAACTTCTCCAAAAGCAGTCTATGGTCGATACGATCGAAACACTTACTGTAGTCAGTATAAATAACGTCTACTTGTGCACGCCGTTCCATGCCATCGGATATAAATTCATGCGATAATACCAAATTAGAAGTAGTGGAACGCTTCCTAAGGAAGCCATGCTGTTCATCACCGAAATTGCATTTCATAGCGGCATATACGTCAGTATATACTACTCGCTCAAGGATCTTAGAGAACAGACATATCTTGGATATTGGACGATAGTTTTCAATATCCGCCTTGTTACCTTTTTTGAAGACTGGGGTGACAAACGCAGTTTTCCATATTTTTGGGACTAAGCCTTCCAATAGTGATCTCTTGAATAAAATACACAGTGGGACAACAATACTATCGGCACAATTCACAATGAATACTGGTGGTATTAGATCTGGTCCACCAGATTTGGAGAGGTCCAAGGTTTTTAACAAGTTTAATGGATGAAGGATGATGGCATATATCAATCGAGCCGATACAGGATACGTTATCCTCAATTACCTGCTCACAAGAGGTGCCGGGTACTGGATCGGGCTCCTGAAAAGTGGAATGAAAGTAGGTGGCAAAGTAGGTGGTATAGTATAAGTAATTAGCTAAATATAAGTATTTTACTTCACACCGATAATTCAGCCCTCATCAAGCTGTCTCCCCCCCCCCCCATGCCCCGCCAGCAACGACCTAAGACGAGGTCCGAGTCCCACTAGGGGTCGCCCTTAGTGCTGTTGTTGCAGGTAGTCATGATGTTAGTGTAGTACAAGTAGTTAGCTTAGGTTAAGTATTTTACTTCCCCCCATTGGCTGGTGACCCTTCAGGTCTCGCCAATAACTGCCCGGTTACGTAAAAGGGGTCCGCAAGGACCATTTACACAAGTCCAACAGAAAATAAAGGTTTTGTTACGTGTGAAACAAGTCTAAAACTTATTTATTTATTTTTTCAGTCATCTACCGTTACAATACAAATCGTCGTCACGTACGCATCACTACAAAGAACTCATACTATCACTCACACTCAGATTCGTTTAACATTGACTCACATAACTTTCAGACATCATCAAACCTCTTTAGCATTCCATTCCCACTTACTTTTATTTCATAGCTATCAAGTGACCGCTATTCATATCAAGGATAGATAGATACCGTTATAATAGTCAAATAATTATGTAAAGGAATATCTACAATTTACTACGAAACTAATTCCAAAGTACGTTATCATTATCGTTAATTAACTATCAACAACAGAATTCTCAAAAAACACCGGCTCTGATATGATTATAATATTTATAAGTCAGTATAATTAACTACCTGAATCACATTCATAAAAACAACCCTGAAAGTTTGTCGGTAATTCATACATAATAATTTTATAAGCCTGGGGAATATTTTAAGAATTTATTCAACCTCAAAAACTTTATTCAACCGATTTGTTATTCCGAATGATAACTATTATAAAAATCTTAACAAAAAGGTTCAGTGTGGTGTCGGACGTAAAGAATAGCACTACCCCATCTCTTCCAATGGGTTTCGTAAAAAGCAACTAAGCGATTCACTAGAGGATGGGCAGCAGTGTTCTCTAAGTACTTTAACAACCATACTGCGATCGCCAACCTGCCTGCCAAGAGTGGCGATTACGGCAACCCCCCACCCCGACATAGCTTGGGGGAGGCCTATGTCCAGCAGTGCACGTCTTTCAGCTGAATGATGATAACAAAAATTAAGAACGTCATTATCCGCATCCCAAAGTTAAGAATTCAGACGTTTAAAACTCCAATATTGCCGTCAAGCAATGACACAAGAATAAAACCAATCTGAAACTACTGTAATGTTAACAAACTAGCCCCCTGATTCAAAACAATCCGATAACCCAGTTGTCGAACGATTCGGTATAGCTATCTCTTTTTCTCTCATTACAAGAATCGTAGACGAAACGAGATAACAATCCGAATCGATCGACAACTGCTTATCGAAAAGGTTATGAATCGGGGAGCAGGACTATAAAGATTTGTATTTTTTTTTAAGAAATTTATCTTTTTCTTTTTTTACCATAAATCAAAATAAATTCACTTGGGTATCCCCAAGAAGAAAGAAATAAAAAATCGAATTTGTTCAACGTACTAATCGACACACTACATGATTATAATACCAAAATGTATAGGTATGCATTATAAAGGTAAAGGTAATATTCCTTAGTTTATTACATGTGTGTCCCAGTATGGCCACCCCTTTCCCACCCGGGGGTGTCGTAGATAATAGCGTCCTTCTATCTGCTAATAACAACGAACTGCGATCACCAATCCGTCAATCGTGGTGATTATGACAACTTTCCGTTTTACTGTTCATCGTCACGGTCATTGTGAGACCCATCTTCAGCTGGACCGTGAACATTAACGGGCAGATATGAATGAATTATGCGTTAGTACAGTGAAAATACCTACTCAAGTTGCTTGACCCGCCCAGACATTTTCTCATTCATATTTAAGGTCCGAAATGGAAGGCTTATCAACGAGAGTTCGGAACAAACCGCCGTGGCGTGGCTTTTGAATATTTTCGTCCCTATCAGTCCGTAAAGTACCAACGGCATGTAATATTTATATCCACAAATATGTACAGTCGTCCCGTACATACAAATATGGATGTAAAATTCTGAACTTGTCCCACTCATGTGCTTTAACGTTCCGCTCTTGTTCTACATAATTCCAAGCTTCTGGCAATGTTACAAAACAGCACCAATTGAGTTTTTTCTTTTATTTTTCAAGCTACAATCCTACCTACTTAAGATAAAGACATCTTTTATTTCATTGACAAAGAATCGGATCAAAGAAACTGGGAGATTAATCTCAGTCTGTGATAAAAAGGTTTTTATTTAAATTGATTTCTTTCGGAAGAAATATCTAATCCTTTCTAACCAGAAATTAATTGATTTTTGTGGCTATTACGAATTGTAAGACTTGTTTGATCCTTTAGAATGCTGATACAGATTTAGTTAAATATTTTTTTATCAGAAACTTTAAAGACTTAAAATCACTGCAACATACACCTTAGATCGGACAAACATAAATATTCTACACTATGGGTATACAGCCTATAACATTAATATTAATATATGGGTCAACATATCGGGGTTTTGGCAACAGCAAAGTAGGTTGCAAGTACTGGCTCCAAAATAAGGGTACGGTTGTTGAGTGGCGCCGGCGGGGCGGTATCGGCGCCGACAAGATTTGCCAACGTATGGGGTGAGCCCGTGCTCTATTTGGGGGCGGTTTAATGACCCCATAGTTGCGAACTTTGGCATAAATTGACTTGATTAGATCAAGTTACACAGATAGATCAAATTTGCTTTTGGTAAACAGAATCAGAGTTGCGAAGTGTTCAAATCGATACATATCAGTTTCAAAAGTTAATTAAATATGGGCAACATATTTTTTAATAACATAGTTTGAACTTTATGCATCGTTGACTTTCATATTGATGTTTACTATTTGAGTACATGTAAATATTTTGTGTTGATAAATCCAGTTTTCGATAAAATATTTCATCATAATAACATATGAAAAACCTACCTAATAAACCTACTCTATACATATGCATGCTTCATAAAATATACAGACTCATTTCGCAGACTTTTCTGCAGTAATGTGCACCATATTGTTATCTGGGGGCCTATTATGCGGTTAAGTACAACTTTTATCAGTATGAATGAGTGCACATAATGTTTTTATCAACGTACCTACGGATGGCAGGTATATACAATGCTTTGTCTCCGACTCGTGGTAGACATTTTTCGTGTAATTACTTCAGAAATCCCGACGCCTGTTCGTGTTGACATGTCGGGTTTAATACGACACTCATCCGCAAAGCTCATAACGATGAGTACATACGAGATTTTCAAAGGGAATTTTATAAAGCAGGTGTGGTATAAGGATATTGTATGTGTCCGTATTCAGCAGATAGTAATATAACCTTTTTGATATGACATTTCTATGTAGATTCATATCTTTCTTTTTGCGCACATTTTAGTTCTTGTTTTTAGGACTTAAAATAAATAAAATAGTAGTAGATAATAAGTAAATTGAAATAAATAAAATAGTTTCTTCCTATTTAGTTGTCGATTTCTTGTCGTGTATGATATTACGCTGTTTTTTTAAGCTGTTCTTTTATATTTCAGACTTGGTCCCTTAGTAAAAGTTGTTCATATTCATGAGTACTGTGTAAAAGTTTGTCCAGGTATTTTGTTAGGACTTTATACAAGGTTAGTCAGAAAGGGGGTACTAATCCAAAAGGGGGTTAAAGTACCCATGATAATGAATAACTTTTGTTCTACAACTTTTTCCAAAAGTCAATAGTTTAAGAGAAATATGTGATAAAAGATCTCAAAAAAAACGCTATAAAATCCATCTAACCCCAGTTATGATCAGCTGTGTTTACGTTTTATGTCATATTTGGGATCATGAATTAATTAGAAGCACCATTTTCAGAATTTTTGAAAAAACGATAAAATTATAATATTGCATTGAAAAAAAATTTTAGCAGCACTTTAATACAGTCATCAGTGATACTCGTACGTCAAGTGGCCTGCGGATTAGTGCCCCCTTTCCGACTAACCTTGTATAGCATTTCTCAATTTTTGACGGAATTAAGTAAATGATATATCAAAACGCCCAGGACTTCGAGTGTTTGGATATATCATTCATCATAGTTATCAAGAATCAATTTCACATTAATAGGGAGCTAATAGTGTCGCGTTTGGTGAAACATATTTCATTTTATATTTGAAATCATAACTGCAAGTAGACTGCGTTTAGTCGGCAGTTGTCACGCAGTTGCAATGACTACATTGTAATAATTACCTTCAAGCAGCATTGTGCAGTTGCATAGTTTATAGTTGCGACTGGATGTGCAGTATTAATAAATATTAAGTAAATATAACACAACGGGGGTCCTCTTGTAATATTTACTTAATTGTATTTATTTGTTTATTGTATTTTATGCATTTTATGTAAATTTATTGTGTATTTTTATTATTTTTGTACTTATCATCAGTGAAGTTCTAACAGTGCGTAAGTCATTATGTGACAAAAACAGACAACAGTGCGAAAGCCACAATATTTCTTGAAATGAAAAAGATTATTAGGATTTTCAAAGGTTTATTAAATCATCAAAGAGTTTATTTGTACTGATAATTAAAAACAATAGGTTACGCTCGTTTTAAATAGTTTTTTCACTCTCTTGTAAAGTAGCCATTTTTGACTTCCGCACTGTTAGAACTTCACTGACGTTATGTGGTTCTATGTGTCTGTATATTTATCTGTTTCTTTTGTTTTTACACACTGTTGTCTACATTCCTTGTTCTAATTTCTCCTCTCACAGGTCTGCTGGAACAGATTTCTTTAAGAAATAAGCAGTGCCTTTGTACGGTATGGTCTTGATTAACTTGTCTTTTATTAAGTGTTGTGTGTACACAAATTATTAAATAAATAAATATTTGTTAAAACTATTTAGTTTATCTCCCTGTTATAAATACCATACCTCTTATTTGTACCTGCATTTTACTGTTGGAACGTTTTTACATTAACGTTTCAATTAGGACACACAAACGGGACACGAAACCCGACACCCGACCCGAACGGCTTAAATTATGTTCGTATAATAGTACTTAACTTAAAGTGAGTGAAATTCGTGTGAAATACGCTGCGTAAAGTCTAGACTAAACCTCTTTAGGAACCCTAAAAACAGCACCTCGTTGAGCTAACGAAGAGAGCCGAGTTCACCCGAGCGACTGTCTAGTGAACACCTACAGTGCTAATTCACCACTTACAAATTATCGCTGCCATAATTTCACAAAGACAATGCCTTTGTGTTCTATCAGTGTGTTAGCGCTATAATGACTTATTTACGATTGCCTGAGCGATAGTTCAGCCTTGTACCCTGTATAACTGAAACATGGCGTGCCCTTCTAATTAGGGAGCGTAATAATGGTTCCACAGCATGTGGCCACAAAAGGAAAACCACAAATGGTACACAGCACTTGAACAATAGGCTCTAATAAGGCACCGCTAGCCAAGTTTTCTGCTACTATACCTCAGTTGTAGGAGTTTTATGTTTATTATGATATAAGTTGATATAGAGAGGTCTTCCTTATTAATCAAAGTTCGAAATTATTTTTCCTGAGTAGAAAAAACAAAAACGATAATTTAGTGAGAAGCGGTAATTCGAAACTTTACAACATAGAGATGATACAAACATTTTATCATTAAATAATAATACTTAATTCAATTTAATTTGACTGCTTCCTTGGTCTTTAGTAGCAAGCGTCACTGCTGAGCGTGCGATCCTAGATTCCATCCCTAGGTCAAAGTGAAATTGGGTTCTTCTGTATGGAATCTCTCAGTAGCAGCCCGGAGTCTGGCTTTGGGCCTGGTTGATAGCAATTGGAATGCCCCGTATTACATGGGACTTAAACATAGCAGCATAATGAGGGTGTAACTATACACCTCTACCCAGCCTTTCGGCCAATTCAGGCGTGATGATATGTCATGTTATGATAATATTTCTCCAGAAGAGGAATACTAACGAAAACTACGTAAATATTATAATACTTTAAAAGTTGTCTCGAAGAACTAAGTAACGATGTCAGGCAGCGGATAGGCAATAGGAACTCAAACTTTCTGTTTACGAACATTTTAAACTAGGCATACAATATTCTTCGGCAAACTGCAAGTTTGAACTAAACTCGTGAAAATTTTATGAAAATATATAAAATAGTTCTTCATAATTCAGTGCCCAATTTTGAAAAGTTAGAAAATATATCGAGTCTTAGGGGGAAGCCCGTGGGAAAACGATAGTGTCAAACAGTGATGAAAATTCGAAAATCAATCGTTCTGAAATAATTTAAGTTAAAAAGTTAGAGAAATGATACCACATAATCTTATGGCAAAACAATTGAAAGGTGATAGAGACGGGTCTTTATTTTTTGTCGAGTATTCAAGCTATCGATACTTTTACTTTTGAACTTTATTGCTGAATTAACTTAACAAATAGTTTTCATTTTTAATCTTTACGCATAAATAATATTTCTTAACACTTAAATAAAACACTTTACGTTACCTAGCTATCACAGGTAACATTATCTTACGCGTCTATTTAGATGCTTGGTAAGCAAAATGATTCGATTTGGGCTGCAGGACCGGTTCTTGGTCCAAAATGAATCGTTTTGCATTAGTGTATAAATAATTCTTAACACAGGGGTTGCCAATTAAGTTTGTTTGATATCTTCTACTCTTAACATCATTTATGTAATTATTCCAATCTTCTGGGTCAAATTTAATTGACTGTGAGTCATTCAAGTTATCTTCTAGTTTTTTTTTTATTCGAAGCGGAAATGCAGCCCGCATTTAGGGCAATTATTGACCTTAAAACCCTCTCAACAATATTTAGAGCAAATTAAAAATGTGGGTTTTGTGCAAGAGTAAAGTTTATGGCCTTCAATACGACAACAAGGACAATAAAGTTGGTTGGTTGGTTGTTATTTATTTAAAAAAATATGCTTTCTACCACATCTTTAAATGAACTGGCAAAATTGTTTTTTTATTCGCTTATACCCTTTTAAACCCCTATAAACATTCGCTAATTAATTCCAAGTAACCCTATAATACAGCGACTTTTATTAGACGTATACTTTACAAAGCAAGCACGCTACTAATGACGGGTCATTGGGTGCTCACAATAGTGTACATAAACACAAACAAGGCACCTTAGTGTACACTTAGCCTTTGAAAAGTCTCTAGGCTACCGGCCAATCCCATTAACAGATTATAAAGAAAGTACTGCTGCAGATTACGTAACGTTACTACGTAATGTACGGTAACGTATTCAATGGTATTATAACGTACTTAGTACTACTCAACGTGACGTAACCTGGCTCTGGCTGGGATGGACATGTCATTTCAGGGATTATTGTACAAGGTGTCCCAAAAAATTGTGTCAAGCGGAAAGTTCCGAGCTAGTGCATGCCTAGAAGTATCCGAATGACTATGTTTCGCAATTTTTTGTAGTTTTCGAGTAATTAATTTGTAGAATACGTGAATAGTGGAGAAACAAGCGTGTTTTTTTTCTCAATTAAACTGTACAGCGAACCTAATTTTGAAAAAAAAACACGCTTATGTATCAACTATTCAAGTCACTATGATCAAAAATGTCAATCAAGTGAGTATGGTTAAAAACATGTAAAAAATTAATAACTCAAAAACTACAAAAAATCGCGGATCACACATGGGGTAGATTCGAGTGCCTCGAAGGGTGCTCAACCTCTGGACTTCCAATTGACACAATTTTTTGGGACACCCTGTATAACCATCTACCTACTGCTCGAAGTATTTTTTTCGTAGAAATTAAAACAGGGTTATATTATTATGTCTGTCGGGTAACTCTTTAAAAATTCATAACAGTTTTGTTCCCACGATTCTGTCCTTGTGGAAATAAAATTACATAATACTACCTACTTTTTTATTACCTACCTATCTCTCCGTTTCGCCCCAATTGTCACGACGTAAAAATTCGTCCCATTTTTTTGGAAATTCGAGTTTTCAAAAAGGTGTATTAGAGTTGAGTAGATTTAACCAAGTTCTCGTGTTTAAGACAAATCTTTTTATTGGCAGCATCGTTCGCTAGGATTCCCTGTGTCGTGGAAGCTAGGCGAAACTAATAGATACAATACAATATTACTAATAATACATATTACAAGACTACAAATTGATGTACGAATAATACATTCAAAAATAAAATAAATACATACATACATAAACTCACGCCTTTTTCCCATGGGGATAGGTAGAAACTGTAGAACGCCACATGCTACGATCCTTACATACTCCTTTCGCTTCGTCCACGGTCATACATCTTGTCATACACGCACGCCGGTTGAAAGTACTACGCACCTGTCCTTTTTGAAGAACATCACCAATAACATCAATGTATGTCCTTCTAGGGCGTCCTCTACTGGCGTTTCCACTGACATTTGCCTTATAAATTCCTTTTGTTAATCGTCGTTCACTCAATATTTCAACATGCCCAAACCACCGAAGCATACCCCTTTCAATTTTTGTCACTACATCATCTTTTAAACCGCAACTTTGTCTTATCACATCATTCCTCAATCTATCATTCAAAGTTACACCGCACATACTTCGCAAGGAACGCATTTCCACGGCATTTATTCTACTTTCATGGCTCTTCTTCCAAGACCAACATTCACTTCCATACATAAGCGTTGGTACCAGTACACCATTATGGACAGCCAGCCGTGCCTTTTTGGACATCGACTGGTTAGCCACAACTGCATGCATAGCACCATTCACTTTATTTCCCGCATTTGCTCTCCTTTCCACATCTTCATCAATCTTACCATCTCTTGTAAACATACTTCCCAAATAAACAAACTCATTCACCTGTTCAATACTTTCATCTCCAATCTTTACCTTACACCCAGATACATCTGCATCTCTTTCAAAAACCATTACTTTCGTCTCACTTACATTCATTTTCATCCCTTTCCTCTTATATGCTTCGTTCATCACAGTTACCATGTCCTGCAACCCTTCCACTGATGATGCAAGCAGAACTTGATCATCTGCGTAGAGAAGACATTTGACAGGCAACTCATTCATTTTCAATCCACAATCATTCCCTTTTAAATCTAAAACAATTTTATACGTAGTGTTGACAGCATTTTGATGCGCTGCGTGTTGTTACGTCCGCGAAAACGTCGGTATACGACACCATTCGGTCTTCATGAAGATATCTTGGTGTTGAGTTGGAAACCGCATCACAAACGACTTGAAGTTAACGTTATGACGCGACTCAAACATTTCTACTCTCAAGGTCTACTTGGTCTTTATTCAGTCTTCATCTCCACAATCTCCTCAATCTTTGTAGAGTAATGCAGACGGAAAACAGTTAGATGCGTCGACGGTATTGCAGGACGCAGCAGAAATCGCAGATTGATAATCGCATGATATTATTATTTCGCAAGAGATTTTTCAGGCCTGCCCTCCGATTCAGGGGCCTAATTCTCCTAAAATAAATCTTGATAAATCACAGCCGAACCAAGGACGAACCGTTCATTCAGACAGTTCTCAATTTCAAAAGCTATCAAATTGTTTGACACAAAAAACAAAATCAGTCATTTTGAAAGTTTTCGAAAACAAAAACTGACTGACGGTTGTGGTTCGATTGCGTTTGGCAACAATTTATTTTAGGAGAATTGGGCCCCAGAACCTTTTCGATAAGCAGTTGTCGATCAATTCAGTTTGTTATCTCGTCCCGTCAACGATTCTCGTAAAAAAGATAGCTTACAGAATCTTTCGACAACTTACTAATCGAATCATTCATCTGTGGGCTGTTTATTTAATGCACGTCCCATCAAAACCCACATTTAATAAATAAGATTTATTGGTACCTACGAGTTTCGTTATCACACGAAAAAGACAAAATACAAAGGACTATTAACCGCCTCGTTTAAATAAACGTAGAATCGAGAATGCTAAAGTATAATAGGAACATACTTTTAAATGTTAGATTAAAAAGAACTCTCAATCCAATGTTGATGAAAATGAAATGAGACTCGATCGAGAGTATTCTCTTTCAATTAAGAGAGGAATCAAGCGAATCGATCCCGTGGTCTCGAGTAATCGGTGCAAGTCTACATACATATAAAAAACCGGGCAAGTGCGAGTCGGGCTCGCGTACCTAGGGTTACGTACCTTGGAAAGTTCAGTTTTATTTTTTTGGTACTGCACTACTAAGTTAGTTTATAAAAGATTTTTGCTGATTTCTAAAAAACTGTGCTAGTTATAGATATTCTCACATTTTTCCTGTAATATTTACATAAACTACTATCACCTCGATTTATTTCAGATTAGACGCTTTGTAAACTTCGGAAATAAGGGGGGAAATGGTATTTTTACAGACATTTTTCATAAATAAAAATATATTTTGTAATGTGCAAATGACTAGTAACTAACTCCATTTTAACATTTCAACTCTTCACTTCGGTTCCTATTCCAATGAAAATAAATATATATTTGCAATCATTTCGCTTGCAATGTAGATATGACAAGCATTATTTAAAACTATTACAAATTTCAAGTCGATAACATTAGTACTTCCTGAAATAAGCAGCTGTGGACAGACAGACAGAGGGACGGACGGACGAACGAAATCACATAATAAGGGGTCCTTTTTTTCAATTTTTGTACGGAACCGTAAAAAAACAAATAAACACGTTTAATTGAACTCGCTTAAAAAGCAATTATTTCTTTGATATCATATGCGTTTAACCTGAGTTCGTTGATTAATATACGCAATACATATATAAATTAATAGCACATTATGCAGTCTGTTCGTATGCCACGCATCTATTGACATATTCACGTTCGATTAAGTTATTAGTTGTGCAAACTTGCCCTTTAACACACGTCACCTGTTAAAGCTTGGTTATGTTATACACATACATATATATTATATATATGGTTTGGCGAAACTGTCTCCAGGTATTATTAATAGAACATAAAATCAAATGAAAAAATACTTTAACTTTATTTAATTAGTTGACAAAATATCTAATTAATACAGTAGGGAAGAGCGCGCACCTTGTTATCTAATTCAGTCATTTTTAGGGTTCCGTACCCAAAGGGTAAAACGGGACCCTATTACTAAGACTCCGCTGTCCGTCGATCCGTCTGTCACCAGGCTGTATCTCATGAACCGTGATAGTTAGACAGTTGAAATTTTCACAGATGATGTATTTTTGTTGCCGCTATAACAACAAATACTAAAAAACATAATTAAATAAGTACCTATTTAAGGGGGCTCCCACACAACAAACGTGATTTTTTTGCCGCTGTCCGTCCGTTCGTCTGTCACCAGGCTGTTTCTCATGAACCGTGATAGTTAGACAGTTGAAATTTTCACAGACGATGTATTTTTGTTGCCGCTATAACAACAAATACTCAAAAATAGAATAAAATAAATATTTAAGGGGGCTCCCACACAACAAACGTGATTTTTTTGCCGCTGTCCCCCCGTTCGTCTGTCTGTCACCAGGCTGTATCTCATGAACCGTGATAGTTAGACAGTTGAAATTTTCACAGATGATGTATTTTTGTTGCCGCTATAATAATAAATACTAAAAAATAGAATAAAATAAATATTTAAGGGGACTCCCATACAACAAACGTAATTTTTTTGTAGTTTATTTATTTATTTATTTATAAATAGGTACACCAACAGTACATACATTTTACATTTAAATAATAAAAGTACATGGGTTATGGTTCCTATGTAAATACCAATTATGGTTCCTATGTAGTTTTTATAGATAACGGTACGGAACCCTTCGTGCGCGAGTCCGACTCGCACTTGGCCGGTTTTTTGTTTATGTTTTTTTATCTTTTAATTTTCCTTGGTAGTTCGGCCAGGTCAAGTGTCGCCAGTTAATTTGAAGTAACTCTATCCAGGGTGTACTATCCGAATTCTTGTAATTCCTACAAACCTCGTGATCTACTGGTGACACAGATAGACCCTGCACCAGTCGTGAAGAGAACACGAAAAGAATATAATATGAGAACATGATGTTCGTAAAGTGAATTATTTTCGCGCCCCGAATTCACTGACTGCAAGAAGCGATATCGCGTTTGTCGTGCCCGCCAGCTGTGTCGCCGTGCTTTTATTTATTTATGTCTGGCATTGAAGAAATGTTCTATCAAATAAAATATTTTTTAGCAAAATTTTATTTTTCTTATTTTTTTTCAATCCTGTATGACCAATAACAACCATCGCAAGACAAAATGAAAACTTTTTTTTTTAAATTTCAAGCAATATCCCGTGCTTGGTATTACACGAATTCGTTTACAACCTGTATTTATATGCCGAGACGAGCTTGACCGATATCATTGTCGGTCGGATTCTGGTCACAAAACAGTGACACCGGATACGACAATTGGATCTCTTGACTGACATGCTCGCCCAGTGTGTCAAGGACAATTTCGCCTTTGTGATCATGTCATTTCCTTGCGAATTTATACTTTCTTCGAAAACTTTGGTTCACCCTCAAATTCAAAGTCAATGTTTTTTATTTCAAATAGACCAATTTCAGGCACTTTTAAAACATCTAAATTGGGTGCACGGTTCCAAACAGTAAGTTCTATGGAGAAGAGCCGGAAAGAAACTCGATGTCTTAAGCATAAGTCATTATTTCTTAACAAAATACATTTGTGTTGAAAATTCAAATTGTGATTCTAATTATACAATAGGTACTAAAACATTAAGCTTTCCAATACATTACTAAGTCACACAATATATGATTAAAGAAAAACGAAAAAAAAAACATTTTATGTCTGTCGTTTGTCAATGTGATGAATAACTCTTTTCAAAATAGTAGATCAAGACAATTCTATTAGTGTATGTAGTATGAGAATAATGCAGGTTAATGTAAGCTATAAACTCACATAAAAGTGACGAATAGAAAATGTACTTTTAGGATTGCCGTAGCAGTTAAGAGCTGACCAGTCCCGACAGACGGCACCCGTTTACGAGCATGACGTGCACTTCCATTTTGCGCACCAATTGCACCAATAGCATTCCCATTACTATTAGTGTGATTCGAATTGGTACTCTTCAAATGGGTGCGCTAAATAGAATGCGGGAGACATTCTATTTAGCGCAATTTTTGAAGTGATATGCAGGTTTTTTTTATTGCAACCACTTAAAAGCTTGACTGACTTATTTTGTAAAATGTTAATGAAAGTTTGAATCTTGTACTTGATTTGAACCAGACGTACAAAACAAAACACTAAATAAGATCGTCTAATATAATGAGAACAAAAAACAACACGTTTTCCAAAAACTGTTCTGTTCCAATTTAATGAAACATATTTAATCACAGGATTGTTCGAGTTACGGCCTGTCCACTTCTCAACGTCACGACGTCGTCAACGTGGAACGGTACGGTGTCGCGGCACGGTGCGTTGCCGCGTCGAGTCGATACGGCAACGTCGCCGTAGAACGGCGCGTCTGACGTCGTCGTAAGCCAACAAATGTTAGTGAAGAATGTACCGGAATTTTACAAGGTACAAGGTACATGCAACTTTGCGGCGTCGTGTCGTGCATTTTTACGATATGGTAACGTAAATTTGCACATTACGTCAACGCATCGTGCCACGTCACCGCACCGTGCCACGTCACCGCACCGTGCCACGTCACCGCACCGTGCCACGTCACCGCACCGTGCCACGTCACCGCACCGTTCCAAGTTGACGACGTGGAGATGTGGACATGCTCTTAGTGTAGTGATAGAAAAAGGAATATTTACAACGCGTGTGCATTCTGCAACTGTAGGCCAAACTTAAACAAAAACATGGATCAGTCGTTCGACAATTTAACGTCGCTGTAAACATTCTTTCTCACACATTTTTACTTGCAGTGCCATGGAGGGGCGTGCCATTTTATCGTAGTTGATGTATGATGCAATAAGTGTAACCTATAAACAACACACAAACAAAGTGTCTTCGACTGAACCAAAAACTGTAAACGACACAACAACTAATCGTTCATATCGTAGTTGATCTATATTGCAATAAGTGTAACCTATAAACAACACACAAACAAAGTGTCTTCGACTGAACCAAAAACTGTAAACGACACAACAACTAATCGTTCATATCGTAGTTGATCTATATTGCAATAAGTGTAACTTATAAACAACACACAAACAAAGTGTCTTCGACTGAACCAAAAACTGTAAACGACACAACAACTAATCGTTCATATCGTAGTTGATCTATATTGCAATAAGTGTAACCTATAAACAACACACAAACAAAGTGTCTTCGACTGAACCAAAAACTGTAAACGACACAACAACTAATCGTTCATATCGTAGTTGATCTACACACATCAAAAGTGTCTAGGGATCAAGCATTTTTATGCGGATTTCTTGAGATTGAGATGTGGCTTTGTAATAAATTTATGATTTTATAAATTTATATGGATCCTTTTTGGTGCATTTCATAATTTGAATCAGGAACTGTGAATCAAATTCGAGTAAAAGATGAAAATCAGCTGTCAATATTTTCCCTATAAAAACATACAACGCATTGAAGACATTATTAGTGGTACTGTTTCCCTACTACTGATTAAAACCAACGTTATTATGGAGCGGCGACGTCATTTAAGCAGGGAAGAAATGCTCAGAGCCGTGGGAATGATAGAAGCTGGTTCCCGGCAACGTACTGTGGCTTTAGCTCTGAATACAAGTCAGAGTGTTATCAGTCGACTTTGGACACGTTACCGAAGCACTGGTACCGTGGCTGAGCGCCATGGAGGACGGTATCGCTGCACCACACGGAGACAAGACCGATACATTCAAATCTTAACTCGAAGAGCTCCAACAATAACCGCCATGATGTTAGCCGTGAGGCTTCATCACTCTTCAGGGAACTTAATTAGCGACCAAACAGTCAGAAACCGCTTGCATGAAGTGAACCTTCATTCCCGAAGACCGCTACGGGTACCACCTATAGCAATGCACAATCGTAGGATTCGATATCAATGGGCTCTTGGACACAGAAATTGGGCAGAAGAACAATGGCGTTTCGTGTGCTTTTCTGATGAGTCTCGTTTTGGTATGAGACCGGATACAAGACGTATACGACACTGGAGAACCTCTGGACGCCAACAGCGATTAAAATCCTGCCAGGAAGTCCATCCTTATAGTGGTGGAACCATCATGGTATGGGCGGGTATTTGGATCGGCGGAAGAACTGAGTTGAATTGGATCAGAGGCAACCTCAACGCTCAAATTTATGCTGAGACGATTGTATCAGACGTCATCGTTCCTCTACAAGCGCAAATCGGTCCCTTATTTCAGTTAATGCATGATAATGCACGACCGCACACCGCAAGAGTTGTAAGACAGACTCTCGCCGCAGCTAACATCAATGTCCTGCCCTGGCCTGCTCAGTCGCCAGACTTGAACCCGATTGAGCATGCATGGGATATGCTACAGAGAAGAGCTCTGCCGAATATGGAGGGTATCCAGTCGCAAGAAGACCTTTTTTTGTTGTTGCAACGAACATGGGCGGCCATTCCACAGCGTGATTTGGATGAACTCATTTTGAGTATGCCAAACCGATGTTCTTGTGTTGTTAGTGTTCGCGGTAGAAACACGGATTATTAATTGTTTAAGTTACCCAATAAAATTTTAAAGAAAACTGTTATTTCAGTCTTTTTTTCGAACTTTTGTGTTAGTGGTTCAAATGTCAAAAATCCCTTTATTAGGAAAATGGCAAATTTCTTTATTAATGCAAAGGTGACTTGGTTTATCGTTACTGTGACAAACGAAAACACTTTATTTGATGAATCCTTAAAGAAAATTTTAATTAATATCAATCAGGAGAAAAGTTATTGCAAAAATATATGTTGATCCCTAGACACTTTTGATGTGTGTATATTGCAATAAGTGTAACCTATAAACAACACACAAACAAAGTGTCTTCGACTGAACTAAAAAGTGTAAACGATACAACAACATAATCGTTCAGGGGTGATTCTATCATTACAGTTATAGCTAATATCAGTATTTCAGGATTGCGAGCAAGGTAAATATAGTAAATAAAACCAACATACACTCTCCACCACTGAGAGTACTTGTATTTGGGTTAGTATTAGTAACATGAACAAGATCACAATATAATACTTTACACAATTATTACAAGATCATAAAATAAGGATAAGCTAGACAGATATAAAAGGTCATACTTCTTCAGCTGATCTACACAGAATGCTCTCGCTTCGTCGAATGACCACCGCCTTTATAAACCTCGGTTGCGTTGATCCATATCGACGACTACCTTTCTTTGTCAACATTGCCCAGTGCTACCCGCTACCGATAACAAAACTGAGAAAAGTGTAATTGTACCTATTTATTATTGTAGAAGTTAAAGTAAACTTACTTAACTTACTCATTAGTCTTTAGGCTAGATTGTTATAAACCGAAATAAAGCAGGAGCTTTACGAATAAAAAATAAATCGAAATGATAACCACTAAAATACTACCGAACAAAAATTTTACTGTCAAAGAACAATGGTTAACTAAAATCGAGGGGTACTAAAATCCTACATTTAAAACGCAAACATGTCATCGACGCCGTATGCGATATGCGAATCGTCACTTACGTACAAGTACATAAGGCACGGATATAAGGTGAGTCACCCAAGTGTCGGCGTCGTAACATAAACAGGGTGCAGGTTATATGGCTTTCAAACTGACATTTTATTCGCTCTTTGCTATTACAGGAAATAAGTAGAAAGACCTGACTTTCTTAGTTTTGCAGGGGTTACGTCACCGGTAATGGACGTGAGTTTCCGTTCTTTTACTTAAGTAGATTGTTCACATAAATACATTTAGACAAACTAAATATATTTTTGCTGCTTTTGGTGGAAATGATAGGTATACTTAGATAATGGTGCTGATTCAGGGGGCCTACTCCCTAAGTCCGTCAACCAAATTAGTCGCCCGTCCGAAAGTAGCCCGAAACGTAGGAGTGAACAAAACAAGTGTCAAGTTCAACTTTTCGGACGGGCAAAAACACATCGGAAATAGGGACAACTGTCAAATCGTGTTGTCATTCATTCTTAGTTCGGGCCCCGAAATAATCGTATGTCCGTAGGTGATAGGGAGTAGGAAACGCTCGTAACTAAGGCCGGAACCACGGACTTCGTGCTTAGAGAGTAGACCCCCTGTTGTGCACAAACTGAACTTAATTTAGGATATTGTCATCTTTTTCACTCTCATAAAATAAGACAGAGACGGACGTAAATAAGAGCTGTCAAAATTAGTTGAACTAAAATTTCCATACAAGACGACACGTCAGATCAGAACGTGCCGACTAAAAACAAGATGAAGTTTGAGGCGTAAACTAGTTAGACATCTCCAACTTAGTTTTTATCTATCACCGTCCTTTTCTCGCACTGTCTGTTAGTAAAAGATAGCAATACTCTAATTTTAGTTTAGTTGATGAACAAGAGAATAGGCACCATTGTTTTCAGATTACTTACGTCAGCTTACCAGCAAAAAAACACTTCTATGACCTATTAAATAATCTTGGATCTTGTCCCTTTGTGCATTCCCTAAAATAGCAGCTACTCATTTACATAATAATATCATATGTGCGATAAAAACATGGCCGACGTATAACGTGAACTAACATCAGTTGTAATAAGAATTACATCAATAAATAAGCGTTGCTACCCAAAATGTTAACCCATTCAAGCCGTCGATAAAATCAGAGAGCAGCAACTGGCAGCACCCTAACAACGTGTGAAATTGTTTATTTCCACTCGGATTTAGAGCCCTTTGTTGACGACGAAATTTAAATGTAAAGAATTACGCGACACCCCTAATCTTGATTAGAATGCGCTTACAAAGCGTACGCTGTAGAAGTAAGTGTTAATCTGATTTAATTCATTGTGTTTACCCAGCAGGAGAGATGTATGACGTTTTTTGTAATGGTAGGGTCGCGATAGCTGAACATTTAGTGAAAGGAGGAGCGCTATTGTACAGTTAATAGCTTTTGACAGTGGACAATATGGCAGAGGTACAATACAAGCTTCTGTATTTATTATAATGAAATAGTCGACCAGTATAGTTTCTGTTAAATAGCAACCCGTAAATATTCACGGTAAAACATAAACCTTTCCCGACCGCAAAGCAGCGCGATCGTAAAATCATCGAATATGTTCATAATATTACTAAAATGAAAACGCAAAACAGATCTATTTCAAAATTGTACACAGAATTTATACTTTGATGTTCATAAGCTAACATACCCGTTTTAATTACACCTTCGCCGTTACTGGCTCGTAATATGATTAAAAATTGATACATCGGGGCCATAAATAGGTATTTTACATAATGTTTTAGTCCATATTATTAATTGATCGACCCTTTTCGTGTACGGTCACCATCAGTATGTTAACAGCGAAGTCCAAACACTCTGAACAGAGTAACAAAACAAACATAAACCCTGTACTAATCTGAAAGGCAAATTATTATGAATGAGTGTCCGTCCAAATTAGTAGGATTAGCTTTGTAGCGAGAATTCTCATTAAAATATTTATGGAGACCGCGTCGCAAAAATGCTCTTGTTTTGCATAAGATAAACTGAAAGAATTATCTACCCTTTTCAGTAGAAAATTCAATAATTTCTTGCTCATTCAGCTTTTTAACGTCCACAGCTGAACATAAGCCTCGCAATGAGCGCTCTCTGAATAACAGTAATAATGGGGATATTGCCATAATCACCACGGATTGGTGATCGCTCTATATGGTTATTAGCAGAAAGGGCTGCCCAACTCTTTACAAAACCCTCTAATTGCCTTAAACAATACTTATGGCCAAATACTCATCCGCTAGTCAATTTTAAATTGCCGTTAAGTCTCGTACTGTCACTGTCATTTAAAGACTTTTTTTAATGTGACCTCTTTCCAAGGAAGACACGAGGTGCAGGTTGTTTACATTTTTAACTTTTTTGAATATTGTTCTACTTCTGTAACTGCTTGTGCAAGTCTAAAATATTTCTTTTTTGTTTCTTTCTTTTTTCTCTCAAATGACAGTGAGCGCGAAATTAACGGCATTTTAAAATTGAGTAGCGTTTCACCGGTCAATAGTTTATGTTCATTGTAATACATTTCGTACTTATCTGTGTCTTTTTCAAACTTGACGTTAGAAGAATCAACGAATACCGATGGCGCCATAAAAAAATAATCTGAATTGGAGTAGCATTTGAGTATTTGGCCATTAACCGCTAGCGGCCCGACCGCCGATCCGGATCGTCAGTGCCATTGTTTATCTATTGTGTCTATAATTACAGTACTCGATAAGTTTAAAGATGGAGATATGGTGGGCTATTCTTTACCGAGATCCACATGGTACATAATGCACTTGCACTCTGCATTAATTAGTCTGTTTCAAACATTTTCTTCTACTTGGCTGTATGCCGAAAAGACATTGTTTTCTATTCTAGTCATAGCCGTTTGTGACAAGCGGCAGTTGCCAGCTTACATAGCCTAACGACTTAACTTTTTGGCGTCAGTTTTGCAATGGTTTCGAAGACTTTAAATCTTTAGAACTTTATGCCACTTACATAATCTTTAATGTGTTTACATGTCCAAGTGCAGCTTTACACGAGTAGCAATCAAACAAAAGACAGTTAAGCGCAGTTCAGACTACGCTATTATATGTATATAGCAGTTACAGCAAATATTGTATGACATGCAGATATCGCTCAGCATGCATTTTATATGGAGACGTTCACACAACGGTATGCTATAAAGTGTTGGCTTGCTTTAAGCGATAAACTTGAGCGATTCTCTGAACTATATCGTACGATTCTCCGGTCCCCGCCCCGCTTCACTTCTACCCCGTCCGTCGCCTGACGGATCGCCGTCAAATAACTCGTTATACACAGTAAACCGGATTACGATATAGCGTATAGTGCGAACATCACGCTATATCGCTTATGACGCAATATGCTTTACTATATAGCGAAATAGTATAGCGTAGTCTGGATTGTGCTCCATACTGCTTCTAACAATGGTACTCTACAGCAGGCTCAGCGTGACCGTAGACAAGGGTTTTGTCGAATGAAAATAGACAAAATGACCATTTACCATTGTGTATGATTAGGTGTCATTTTGTCTATTCTTCCGTCGACAAAACCCTTGTCTACGGTGATCACGCTACGTATGTCTACAGTAATATATATTTATTACTGTAACTATTTCTCAAGTTATTTTTGTCCACGACAAAAAAAGAAAATTGTCGTCTAAATGTATAAGAATATTTCATTACTTTCTTATTCCACTCGTCCTCATCATTGAGTCGTCCTTTTGAAGAATGTGTTGCAATATTAAATAACAATTCATGTTTGAAAAGGACAAATTTTTCGCTCGGCAGCTGGAATTCGTAAAAATAACCAGCTTCAATTAAGGAAACGGATACACGTGGAGTATTTTATACTTTTTACATCATTTTTCTTTTCATATTTTAATGTGTCTCGTTTTTGCCAAAAAGCACTTGTGACGGACTTTATTTATTCAATCTTTATGAGCGTGTGCCCGGATTTTATTATAGGGTCAGCAAATATTCGTGTGCCACTCCATCTGGTGTTTACACACGCTTTTTTAACGCTTTTAGAGGCAACGTTTTCAGTCGACATTCCATTAAATTGTCACAATAAAGCTCTCACTTAGATTATAATCTGGATTCGTTAAATCAAAGTTGTAAAAGATCTAAACATTCGGCACCCAATTCACTACAAAAATCGTAATTCAATTTGACAAATTCGAGCGAATTCTCAAGACAGAATAAGTGACAGCGAAAATGGAACGTAACAAATTCGGTGAGAACGCTGCTAGCTGCTACATTAAAGGGATAACTCACCAAAGAAAATTTCGTTCTCAAATATTGCTTTTGCAAAATTTTGAAGGAATTCTTTGATAGAATATTCTTCCGAAGAGCTCCTGTCCCAAACTGCGGATGATAACTTGACATTTTCTTACTATTCCCTGAACATAAAATTTGAAATGGTGAAGCTTTTATGATTGTATAAAATCGCGATCTAAAGCCACATTTCGCCGTATTTTTTTGGAAATTCTTAAAATACATTTTGAATATTGGAGCCGCAAATATTATCTATTTTCAGTAAGTTGTCTTAAAAGCCTTTGAAACTCTATCAGCTTATTAAGTTTGAACCAGAATCCCGTGTTATTGTTATAAACTTCGAGAACACGGGCTGGTAATAAATTATATGCTCAATTAAAAAGAGAAAACGGACGCGGATTTCTGGCTTGTTAGCCTAATTTGTTTCAGGAATCTGTTTCAAAATGCATTATTCCATTTTCCATTTGATTAATTGTTTACGGTTTCTGCTGTAGGACACAATGAGGATTGCTAATTCAGGGATGCCCAACATAACTAAGAATATTATTTTTGTTTTTGTATACTACTATCGTCGCCTTAGAGTAAAAACGTCGTATAGGTACAGTCACGAGCACCAACATGTATACACGTAGTGAAATTATAAACTGCATTAACAAAGGAGTTGTAATGGAAAGCTTGAAATGTTGTTTGCATAGTATCTACGAACGCATACGACTATATCGATACCTCTGGGCTCAAATAGCACAAAACATGGGTTTTCAGGAGAAGCAAAATACAACAAAAAAAAAACGAATTTTCGTTATAATTACGTGAAAATGTCATTATGCTAAAAATGTGCTATACGCCCTTTGAGCCCAGAGGTATCGATATGGCATTTAAAATATTTCGTTAATTCAATCGGTGCTCGTGGTTGTACTATAATTATAGGAGACACACTCTATGTGAAATTAATCTATAGGCACTGAAACTAATCTTTATTGGGTATATAACATTCGTAATAAATGTAACTGACTAGCTTTTACCCGCGACTTCGTCCGTATGAAAGCCCAGGAACTGTGCAATGATCAAATGTATTCCCAAGGTTTTCACTCTAAGACGACGCTATGTGCTTTTTGCTTTATAAAACTTTTTTTACTGTAAATGTTTTATCTTTCACTGGAATAACATGAGTGGTTTATTAATCATCCTCGTTTTCATTGGTCAGTTTTGATTCATCAAAAGCGTTTCTGCGTTCATTAGAAGCACACGACTAATTTGGTCATCCATTTTATGGCAAGCTTATGGCGTTAGTATAGCGATTGCCGCTTCACTTCCAACTATCAACCCTAGACACCGTTTCCACAGACAGACACACAACAGTACAGTATCTACAGATTTCATAGATAGTACACCTGATGTAATCCCTTTGTAACCTCTAAAGACATTCACACGAAGACGGATGAAGACACAGTGGTCTCAGCTTAATCAAGAACTACACCATTCTCAAAAGGTAGTATATAATTTTTTCTATTTAACTCGTTAACTTATATGTGTGTAAATCAAGCAGACAGACAACTTGCTAACAGTGGGTGAGGAAACTTGACTGACTGCCCAAACAGCAAAATTATCCTGTAAACTCAAGCTTATTTCTCAAAAAAGTTCCTTAAAAGTTGGATCAAAGTGTTATTGGTGATCGCTTGTTGTTGTATAAACGCGTTAGACAGGATGGTTTTGCTCACTAAGCTTTTACAACAAAAATATCCCGCTATAGAAACACTATATCACCGAATGGCGATGTATCTGCGCCAAATGCCGGTTAAGTAAACGTTATTTGGGCTTTTTTTTTCTATTTGACTGCTGTAGGTCGTCCTAGGGGACGGTTTCTACGTAACCGGGCAGTTATTGGCGAGACCTGAAGGGTCTTCAGCCAATGGGGGGGAAGTAAAATACTTAACCTAAGCTAACTACTTGTACTACACTAACATCATGACTGTTATATGGGCTGCTATGTGAAAAGTGTTTGATAGTTGGGTGGTTCTGACTTAATACTCTGAAATCGACAACCCTCGGTAAGCAAACACGGTGATCATTGCTCGGTTCTTCTTTGTAAATTAAGACCATTGCCCTACAGTGGGGCTACAACAAAGTGGACAGTTACAGAGTACACTGCAGGACAAAGGCCTCTTCTCATACGGAGAAGGAACGAGCATTGATCGCCACGCTTGCTCACTGCGTGTTGGCGATTTCAGATCATTAAGTCTAGGTTTCCTCACGATGTTTTCCTTCACCGCATCTCAATGATGTCTTAGATTTACTATTTATATCTTAGTATACTTTATAATACAGGGTGTAAACGAATTCGTGTAATTCCTTCAAACCGCGTGATCTACTAGTGACACAGATTAACCCTAAAAGGGAATTTTTAAAAATCAACTGAAAAATATGTTCAAAATAAAGTTTTAGTTTTCTATTTCTGATTCATTTTAGAGCCCCGAGTTAACTTACTGCAAAGAGCGATATCGCGTTAGTCGTGCCCGACAGCCGCATCGCCGTGCTTTCATTCATTTATGCATGGCATCGAAATGTTCAATCTCATAAAAATATTTTCTTTACAAAAAATAAAAACTTATTTTTTACTGAATCTTTATTAGGTGCTTAAAATACGATCACTTACCCCAACCGCATGAAAAAAAAACGATTTATATGTATATAATAATAATCAGGCTAATTCCCGTGCGGGGCCAATCTACACCAGTAGTAGATCATGTGGTTTTAAAGAATTAAACGAATTCGTTTACACCCTGTCAGTGGCGAAGGCTCCATACAACTCGATTCCTATCGGTTCCCTTTCGAAATGAGTAGTTACTGAAATTCACGCATCACACTTGAGCAAGGTAAGCATTTTTTGGTCCGGCTTCCCTTTTAAGAAAATTCACCCTACGCCACTGCACCCTGTATATTGGTATACTTTTCCATGTGCACTGCGGACGAGCGACATGCCCGCTAAATCTAGTTAGTTAAAGTGGTAAGTAGTTCTAATCGAGTTTGTAAGTGGAACAGTCTTAACGTGTTAAATTGTACAGATGTTGTAAATACATACGTCCTCGGGACGCGACGTGTTTAAGTCGGAGCATTCCGACTTAAAAATATTAGCACGTAAACGTCCACTGCTGAACGTGGACTTCGTGGGCCACTATTACAAGTAGGTATACAATAGTAATAACAAGTTGAAAGAAGTATTCTTAGGTAGTTTGGTAATGTTGAAAGAATGAGGCCGCAAATTCGGAGTGGCGTGGCGTGCAGCGGAGCGTTTTTGGAAGCGTTACTTAACATACAGACTAGTAGTTGAAGTGTCTTCGTAATAGCGTTTCCAGCGTGCAGCTAAATGTATGCACGCTCAATACAATGCTCGATCGCCCCGCCGCACGCCCTGATGCCGCTCTGAATATGCGGCCTGAGTGAACGGCTATGAACAAAAGGGATTTATAAGGGGAATGTCAGTGGAAACGTCAGTAGAAGACACCCTAAAAGGATATTATCGATGTTATTGGTGATGTTCTTCAAAAAGGTCAGGTGCGTAGTACCCTCAACTGGTGTACGTGTATGCCAAGATGAACGTAGACGAAGTGAACGGAGTATGTAAGGATCGTAGCATGCGGCGTTCTACGGTTTCTAACTACCTCCATGGGAAATAGGCGTGAGTTTTTGTATGTGTAGATATGTATACAATAGCTACGAGTTTTTATGAAGATACATTTATTTGTTCACCATTAAAGGTTGACAATGTTGTATAAATAATCTCAGACTTGAATTTCGCCATAAAACGACATGTTCAATTACGTAGCAGCTACAAATAACGTTATAAAAACATGTCAGCATAACACGCAACATGATTAAAATATATTGTTCAAGGAAATAAGGGTAACATAATGGCGCGTTCATGTCAATACAAGCTCTATAGCGTTTTTATAACCCATCACTTTGTGCCGCCCTGTCTAGAGATAAGTTATGGGTGTACGGGAGAATGATCACATACAACATAAAATACCTTTTATATCTTATAAAACATGTCCCAAGGGAATTCACTGACGGAACAAATATAGTACAACTTATTTTCTTTGAACTAAATTGAATGAACTGCCTTATTGATTTAGAAGCACGGCTGAGACGAGGTCTTTGATTCGATTCTTCGGTCGGGTTAAGCGTATTCTGTGATTTTCTATTAAAAAAAACTCAGTTCGGAATTGTGCCCGGAAAATGGCATTAGGCTCGCTCTTAATTACAGCACGGTCAAAATAACTTGGCCGCTTTGAATATAAGCCCTCCGAACTTTCTTGTATGTACCACTCAGGAAGAAAACAATTAAGTAATATAAATATTATCAAATAAACTTTACTTGAAAAATTCAAGTAGGTACACTTCTCTCACCCTCTCTTTATTGGAACTTTACTTGTTCACTTTTAACAAGACCATTTTCTATATTTTTCGCAACAGTAAATTATAAAAATTAATTGGCACGGAATTGGGGGCACTGTCACACTTTGTTAAGCTTTCTTTTTGCTACATAAAGTACGGTGGTCGGCCACTCAACACTTCGCCACTTTTCCTCTAATCGTTTTAATTAGAAAAATATAATTAAACTAAGATAGCTGGTGAGGAATAAAAATAATTATCCACTCCAGTGTTCCTTTCAAGTAAAGATAGCCATTTCCAGGAAAAAAGAATATTATTTACAGAACCTGCGTTAGTTTATTAGCTTGATGAACATTCTAAAATTAAAACTCGACTCTAATTTTAAACAGTGATCGAAAATAATTTTAGACTGTGATCAAAAATGATTTTCAAAAGTGGTCAACCTAATTTTGAACAGTGATCAAAACTAATTTTAAAAAGTGGTCAACCTAATTTTAAACAGTGATCAAAACTAGTTTTGAACAGTGATCAAAACTAATTTTGAACAGAGATCAAAATTAATTTGAAACAATGATCAAAACAAATTTTAAGCAATAATATAAACAAATTTTACCCAATGATCAAAACTTATTTTAAACTGTGATGAAAGCTTGTCTTTTTTTCTGTAAAACGGATCTAAAAGTTAAAAAAAAAACTGTATATTTTGGTTTCCTCCTACATATTTAATAAATAAACTCACACTTCATATAATAATAATCAGACCTACATACGTGATTTCGACAAAAAAATATAGTGGGGTCCCAAGTACCGTGTACATATAAGAGTAGGGAACACGTACCCTGTCTCACCTGTCGTGAGTCTCGTAAAATAAATCACAACGGAGTGCCCTTATATTTCCAGATGCTCCTATTGGCACAATTGAGAAATAAAACCACAACGGAAATAGACAGACGAAAATGTCGCTGACTGTCCAGAAGTACCTTCTTTATACATTTTGTCGTGTTAGGATATTTTTGCAAAAATCTGGTTATTCTTTTTATTATGCATGGTTTCTGGATATTGCTCACTATCAGCAGAGTTGTAGGACATATTATCGCCTATTTAATAACCTCCCTCCTCAAGTCGTACTCCTCATTACTGAGGGTCGTGATCCTCCCTTGAAAACATTTTTGCTCTTATGATGTTACGCCATCGCTGTCTATCCTTGGCCAAGTGAAGCGCATCGTGAAATTTCGTAGCAAGAGAAGAGCTTATCTGGTCAGACCATCGCAAAGGGCTGCGACCTCTTGGTCGTTTACCGTCCACCTTGCCGGTAACCATCAGTTGTTCGAGGTTATTGCCATCTTTTCTCGCTATATGGCCGAAAAATTCCAAAACTCTGCAGAGACAAGTCGTAGAGAGTCTGGTCTTTACATTGAGCTCACGTAGAATGGACTCGTTGGTGCGGAATGCAGTCCAGGGTATCCGAAGCATCTTCCTCCAACACCACATCTCGAAGGCGTCTATACGAGCTCGGTCGGTCTTTCTGTGTCCAAGTTTCTGCTCCGTATCCGAATATTGAGAAGACCAGCGTGTTGACCAATTTCAATTTGGTATTTCGCGAAATGTTGCGATCTCTCCATATTTTTTCCAAGCTGAGACATAACACTCTTGGCCATGCCGATGCGTCTACGGATTTCTTTTTCGCAAGACCCTGTGTTGGATAACCTAGTAACGCTTTAAGGTACAATTCCGTGCATCGCGGCCGATCGCAGACGCGCGCGGTCGATCGCGTGCGGCTAATGCGTCAATAGTCGTGTCTATAATATACTGACTAATCTGTCGTTAGCCGCACGCGTCTGTCGCAGACTTCGGAAGCGGTGCCATACATTTTCATACTCTGACTATTGACGCAATAGCCGCGCGCGTCAGCTGCATGCGATCGATCGCGCGCGGCTGCGATCGGCCGCAATGCACGGAATTGTACCTTTACGTAATAGCGAAACATTTTCGATATTATTTTAAAGGGAGGAGTTGGCAACTTTGACTTACATGGTTAATCATAACATGTCCTACAATCGTGTCACGAGATCGTGACCAATATCTAGTAACCCTGTATACTAGCTGTGTCCCACGGTTTCACGCGCATCCTAATTCCTAGAAGAACTACGTCAAGTACCCGGATGAAAAGTATCCTATATGTTTATACAGGACATGGTCTATCTGTCTGTCAATTTTTTATTCAAATGCGTTCAGCCGCTTATGCGTGATTAAGTTAACAAACATCCATCCGTTATCTTCACAAACATTCACATATACAAAATGTAACATAAATAAGTGTACAACCTCTTAAGGGGTCACTGTACTCATCATTATGAACAACTTTTACTATGGGACCAAAAAAATGAAATAACGAAAAAAAATTTGCTGTTCCCCTACATTTTGACGAGTTATGCGAACAATAATGTAGGGAACAGCAGTTTTTTTTCGCGATTTCAGTTTTTGTCCCATAGTAAAAGTTGTTCATAATGATGAGTACAGTGACCCCTAAAGAGGTTGTACACTTATTTATGTTACATATTGTATAGTATTAGTAAGATTTTACGGTGTGTAATTTTTTTTTTTGCAAAATTAACGTCACCAATTCGTCTGCCAAGCATGGTGCGTCAATTTCCTCGTTGACTGTTCCTTGTAGCGGTCATTAGGAGGCCCATGTTCAGCAGTGCACGTTTAATAATGCTTAGTAATGCGTTTATTTCAAAATTTTTGAGACATTACAACAGTGTTGTCTCGACCCCTGAACTAGGACATCCTGTTTGACAGGGGTCGAGCTTTCTCCGGTTTCATGGAATAGGTACAAGAAAAAATAAATAAATAAAAACAAAACAAAAATTAGGCAAAAGGAAAAATAAGATTAATAATTACTAAAACTTAATGATAAATAATGGGTAACTGTGTAGATGTTTCGTGTTTTTTGCTTTTGAGTAGGACAGGATGAGTGTATGTGTGTGGTGTGGTGTATGAAGGGTCAGTCAGGTGATGGGTGTGTGTGTGTGTGTGTGTGTGTGTGTGTGTGTGTGTGTGGTGGTTTATGGTCTGATTATGATGAAGATCATGATGATGATGATATTTTAGTTTGGAAAAAGAAATAGGTTTGTAGCGGTAAAGCCCCCGATTTAGAACCTTGTCGACAAGCGGTTGTCGACTGATTCGGTTTGTTATCTCGTTCCGTGTACGATTCTCGTAACGAAAGAAAAAGAGATAGCTTACCGAATCGTTCGGCAACTGACTAATCGAATTGTTCTGAATCAGGGGGAAAAGGTACCGACATATTACCAGATGAGAACTGTGACGACACGTTTGGTGCAGTGGCTAAGCGATTGGCTTCTGCGCTACGGGTCGTGGGTTCGATTCCCACACGGAATTAAAAATTGTATGGCCTACAGATGGTTGTTTCGGGTCTGGGCGTTTGTTTGTGAGATTTGTGTCTGTAAACGCACCCACGATACAAGAGAAATGTGGGGCAACGTTTTTAAAAAAAGAAAGAAGATGAACTTTACCTTACCTCATCAAAACCATAATTATTATCTATAGACTGCAGTGGCGAAGGCTCCATACAACTCGATTCCTATCGGCTTCCCTTTCGAAACGAGTAGTTACTGGAATTCGCGCATCACACTTGAGCAAGGTAAGCATTTATTGGTCCGGCTTCCCTTTTAAGAAAAATCACTTGTCGCCACTGATAGACTGCATCAAAACCATTACCAGTACAAGTGTCCTCGACTTCTGAAGAGGTAAAAGAAAGGATCACGTGATGACTCAATCACAAACTCAATGACGACATTCTAGAGGAAACCACTTTTTAGTACCTAGCCTTGTTCCATTCGCCTTCCAGTCTAATCAGATCAGCTAAATATAAGTATTTTACACGGAGCGACTGCCATCCGACCTCCGCAATCTAATTATCGGGGAAACGGGGAAATCCTTATTAAGATTAGTTTAATGAAGAGGTTAACACGGGATAGAACCCCTCTTTGTTGCAATGAATGTGTAGGTCCTTCATGTGTTACTCCTACCTGACCAACTGCTATTCATAGGCCTCCCCGGAATGACCGTCCTATCGCAACGGTGACGCTATTGTCCGTCAACGGCCTGTAGTATTCCGGCGGTTAAGTTGGACTGTTAGGGACTACGCACACTTGCCTGCCAGGGTTGCGGAATTTATTCGAAAGAGTTACCGCGGCCCTGGAACGCAGAGGGCATTAGGAGGAACACGGATGGGTTTTAGTCAGTAAGAGTCTGACACTCCCTTCCGCTCCGCCCAGAGCGGAAGGAGTCATAATTATGACTCCTTCCTGAATCATCATATTATGATGATTCCCCATCCAAAAAAAAAAGGAAAAAAGGGACTAAGCACACACTTAACAGCAATAATTCGCATTTGACTATTAGAAATTTGGCATTTTGTACAAACATGCGTACGCATGCTAGGTTCAAATAGAATTAGAAAAATCATTTTATTCAGTGTCAGAATTATTAAAACAAGTTAAATTACTATTTACATGCTGTGTCTTAATTATAACTATGTTATTGATATATAAGATGAACGAAATAATTGTATTTTAATATTTGCATGTTGTAAAGCGATAAAATGTATCTGGCACTGATTGTTAAATTATCCATCTTTATGTAACCTACATTTTGTGCAAATGAAGGTATTCTATTCTATTCTATCACCTTTCCGCATGTGTCAGCACGCTAACGCACACTTACGCATACGGTAGAATGCTTTTGCAGCTTGAATGGATAAAGCACACGATTTTACATGTAATGTGGATGTGTCTAAAATTATCCAGCTTGTTGCGAATTGTTGCTGATTAATGTGATTAGTCCTTTATCCCGCTATCTGTCGGTCGTCAGTGCCTCATTGTTTTACCGCGTGCAAGTGAGCTTGATGTTTGGCAAACCAATGCCCTTATTCTCTTTGACATTTAAGATAAAGACGACTGTGTTACTATTATATTTTGCCAGTTCATGATGGTGTGCGCGCTGCTTGTAAATGCCATTTGACAATAACATAATATGTCAAATTCAGTGCGTTAAAATTGAATACCTTATTTTTCTTACTTTTTTGTTAAAATAAAACTAAAGTTTATTGTTCGAAAATTGCATCGTTTATGCAAATTCACTGGTCTCCCCTGGTACACTAGGATCACATGAATAAAAATATTTATTCATGTGCTAGGATTCCCAGAGTCGTGAGAACCAGGATCTTCCAGAAAAACCATGCGACATAAAACAACAAATTATTGATGAATTAAAATTAATGAAGATTTAATAAACTGCAAAAACATACCTAATGTAATTTAAAATATATTATGCAAATTATTGTGAATGTAATAATATTGTAATTCTAGTACCTAATGCTATGATAAAAAATATTTAATATACTCTGATTAATTTTAAATTGCATGATAATGTTTTAATACTTACTTTGACAATTTAGGTAGACATTTTATGTAAATCAAAGTGAATTCACATGCCCTCAGTGGCTAAGTGGAAAGAACTACCTACTATAAAAACAACTGACATCTTTTATACTCCATTTTTTGTGAATAAATATCATTTTATCATTATCAAAATAAAAAAAATAAACATAAAAAAAGTTATGTAAAAAAAAAGAAAAGCTTTCAAATATTGATAGTGTTGTGGTGTGTGTTGTGCTAGAGTGTTTTGTTGTGTATTGTGTGCTGTGCGGTATTGTGTGTTGTTTCGTGAGCTGTATTGTATTTTAGTGTTACGTTTTGATGTGACGTAGTGAATAATAACCTGGATATAACGCGCTTCACCCTTCCACTCGTACGTAGGTGGGTTACTGCCTTAGTATTTTTTTATTACACCCAGAAATAGCTTAAGGTCACAGCTGAGTTTTATTAGGCAGAACGTACGGAAACGTAATCATAAAAGTTAACGTTTGTTTTTTTAGACTAACGTAGTATATTTCACCATTCAACCGCAAACCAAAGAGAATGGCGATGCTGTCAGATATAAAGATATCGATAGGGCTATTAGATGTACGTGCCAATCGTTCAAGTTACGCTGAATCGGGTCATAAAACAAGCGCCGGCGCCGTAGAGCAAATCTCTGGAAATCATTCAAACAACCAGCGCTGGGCTCCCGACTATAGTTTTATTTTATTATACGTTAGAACTAATAAATTTGAGGCAAAAGGGTTATGTGTTGTGTCAGAATGGGTGAGGCGTCTAATCAGTCATTCTGTTTTTTCCTTTGGCGTAACATGTATATTTTTTCGAGCCCGTAAGACTGTATTTTATACATTTTCAGTAGATAGATATATTATTTTACTAAACAAAGATCTTTTCGCTACACAATTCCTTGATCAATAGGTTGGTTGTTTATAAAAATTGTAGCCAATACACAATTACGGTTAATTGAGATAATTCTCAAATATTCTTCATTTATATTCGATAATTCTGGGACACCACTACTTAAAAAAGGTTCATCCATCGCCTCTAAGTATTAATTGAAGGATTTGAATATTATTCGAAATTTCCAATTAAAAAAATACGTTTTTCCCATTCATTAGTTCGTAGATATTTCCAATACAAAACAGTATTTACTCTTTGCACTTCACTCACTTCAATTCGATTGCTCTCGTAATTGCCTAGCACAATTTTAGGTTGTTTTGTTTCCAATGTAATGCGCGAGTTTTTTTTTTGTATCCAATCGCCAAACATAAGCCGGTTTCATTGCTATAAAATCATAGTAAAAAGATCGAACTACGATTTAGACACGGTGCTTTTTATTGGCTAGGAAGCCGCCACGATAGTGATATAAATACCATAATATACCTACTATTAAACCATCCATCATAATTATTATCAAAATAGCGAAATCTTTTTTATTTGCACTCTAATTTTCATACATTAATCGTATTGAGTGGATATGTTACGGGTAAAGGCCGAATGGCGGTTACACCTAGGTTTACCCGGGTACAACTAGGTGCAGCCGGCCAAATGCGGTTAAACTTAGATGTATCCTACCTATCTTCGGTTAGAACTAGGTTTACCCTTCATTATAGCGGGTAGAACTAGGTGTACCCGCACACCGGTGGTTAAGGGGAACCCCGACACGGATAGGTTAGGTTCGAAGGTTCCCCTTCGTGTTAGGTTACTTTAAACCCTGGAGACAGAAATAGGAGCTCCGTCGACTTAAGCTGCACCTAGTTCCACCCAACTGCTACTGGTTGCACCTAGTTGCACCCGGGTAAACCTAGGTGTACCCGCCATTTGGCCTTTACCCGTAACAGATACAACATCCCTAAACAAATTTCCGAGCCGTCTTAAATTATTTAGGTATGTATTTTTTTTTTCATCAAGTTATATTAGGTACATATTGGTTTCATTGCATGTACACACCATTTCTGCGGAAGCTCCCTAGCCGATTAAAAAGCACCGTGTATAGTTTGTCAAAAGAGTTTCCTATTTAAAAAGTCATAAAAAGCGAAAACTTTTTTTTAGGTAGAGTTTTCTTGGAAATTTGATAGGTAATCTGTGGTGAGTGAATCAAGAACGAATCAAGAACCTAAATCAGAGGCAAAGTGGATCAATAGGGGATGTTTTACGATTTGAACATGTTCACAGATAGGTATCAAAGGCGACGTAAAGTGGATTGAAATCGCCCATAAAAAGTCACTTATTTTTATGATAAGCTCCCTCGTTGTGAACTGGCACAGTCAGCACAAATTCTGAACGATCTTAATAGTTGTTGAACGTTTAGAACATTGCGTTTCACACTATAAAAAAATTACAACCTTAAATAAACCATGACTGGTTAGTCATTTGACATCCAAAATTCAGAAACTGCTCATCATTCTGTACAACTTTAACTATGGGACAAACTCTAAATTCGTGAAAATATATCAGGTGTTCCATATAAAATAATCAATGCTGCTTAGCATAATTTATGGAACAGCAGATTTTTCCCACGAATTTTGTATTTGGCTCACAGTAAAAAATTTACAGAATTATGAACTGAGTTCACGGTTTTCGAATGTAAAGTGAACTACTTAACAAAAAAAAATTAAAAAATATATTTCTAAGTAATTACTTTAGAGCCCCAAGTTAACTGACTGCAAAGAGCGATATCGTGCTAGTCATACAGCTGTCTCCGTGCTTTCATTCATTTATGCATGGCATCGAAATGTTCACTCAACATTTCTCGCAAATTTTTTTTGCTTATTTTTTTATTTAATCCTTCTTTGGTGGTTTAGAGACGATCACTTACCCATATCGAAAGAAAAAAAAGTTTTTTTTTAAACTGACTCCTATTTTCCGCGAAGGGTTGGCAGAGGTGTAAAGTAAACCCACATTTCGCCGTTATGTTTTACGTCCTATGTAATAGAGTGCGAGCATATTGGCATCGACCGGGCACGAATTCAGACTCCGGGCTGCTACTGAGAAATTCCACACGGAAAAAACAACAACTGCCTACTATTCAGTAGTCACTATGTGTAAACTTTGAGGCTCTTATTAATAAACCTCTCAACATGGCGGCCTGGGAGTAGCATCACAAGAGGAGCAGTTAAAATGGAAACGTCTTCTGATTTATTATTAGTGATAATAATGCTTTTTAATCCAGTATGGACGGACCAAAATATAAAACTTCCTCTGGAAATAGACGCGTGTTGTAAAATGTCAACAAAAACCAGCACGCTTAGCGGTAGGATATATACGGTCTGCCTGGCTAGCTACGACCCTCACATTTAAGTCCAGCGCCAAACAGTTTACTTTGTCAGTCGTATGTACGTAAGAGCCATCTGGCTCTATGTATAGGGAATCCCTCTTTATATCTGTTACTTGGATTCGTGTGCTCCATCTTAGACCCTGTCTGCGCTTACCATCAGGGGCCTAATTCTCCTAAAATAAATCTTGATAAATCACAACCGAACCAAGGCCGAAACGTTCATTCAGACAGTTCTCAATTTCAAAAGCTATCAAATTGTTTGACACAAAAAACAAAATCAATCATTTTGAAAGTTTTCAAAAACAAAAACTGACTGACGGTTGTGGTTCGATTGCGTTTGGCAACAATTTATTTTAGGAGAATTGGGCCCCTGGTGCAAAGGGTCAAACGCAACCAAGTCAAATAATTAAAAAAAACACTGAATCAGCATCTCAAGTGATATCAAAACGACACTTAAGAGGTAACTCTCAAATGGGATCTATTTATTTATACCGCCAATAGATTAGGTCTTACCTTCGGTTTCTGATTTGTTACTTAAGTATCATTTGAATATGGAGTTGTCAAAAAAATTACGGATTTTAAAGCATTTTTTGACAACTTTGTTCTCAAATATTACTGTAGGTATTTGCTTATCCCGAATTCTCAAATTATAAACCGGAGGTTAGACTAGAGGCAATTATATTTTATAATAAAAAATCCATTGGAATTTCGTTCGCAAAATTTTGTCCTGAAAATTTAAATTTTATCTGTGATGAAAACGGTTTGATCTCAAGACAAATTTTACTACTGCATATCTTTACCAGCGCTGCAGAACTTGCTGTATCGTAACTCGCGTAATTTCAGCCGGTGTCCGCTAGATTTGTTACACGCACGTGATCGTCGAAGTGGAAATCAGCTCGTGAATTTAATCCAACGAATTTTTCGCTAGATTTGTCCCTAGCCTAATAAAAACAGTTGAAACTTCTTTTGTTTGACGACACGTTTGGCGCCTGCGCCTTATGGTCGATTCCTATGATTTACCGAGCGTTATTGGTTAAAATTAATACTCTTGTATCTTTGCAAATAATAAAGCAAATATCGTATAGCTTTGCATAGCAGACCCTCCCATAGATTTACCTATGAGATGACATTAGATAAGCTTATGAGCTTATTCATATGCTAAGTTTGACAGTTAAACATTCTACTATTGGTAAGCAAAACGATTCGTTTTTGGTCATAGGATCCGGGCGCTAACTGAACGATTGGTTTTCTGCCTAATGGGTCGCGGGTTTGATTCCTGCACGGAACAAACATTTGTACGGCCGGATCCATCTGGGCGTTTTTGCATATGAGAGTTTTTTGTGAAAATCCTAGTGTGGGGAAACGTATTAAAAAACCATGAATCTGGATACAAGCCCGTTAGGTCAAGGCTAGGGATATGATGGATTTAAATAAAGGACCATGAAAATTCAGTAACATTTTAAGAAAAAAAAATGAAAAGGTTCCCATACACTGAAATCGAGTTTATTTTTCCTTTGAATCTCATCAAGTGGGGTTGCGATGAAACTTTTCAAACTCTTCACAAATTATGACCCGAAACTTTACAATCAAAGGAATCGGAATAAATTACGAATACCCTTAAATTCGTTAGAAATACTTAATGTTCAAAGATAATAATTACTGGCTACCCCAAAATTTGGGGTGGTTTATGATGATAACCTTTGAAAATAATTCTAGAAGATAATAGCGTAGCTGTTATAATCGTATCCGATAAAGATCAGGCAGAAGGGTACCTATACAGGGTGTAAAAAGACCCAGCACATAGCCGAAATCTACGCACTCAGTACATCAAACTAAACTACATTGACCAAAAACAATTGCTGGGAAACGACTTTTATTTTTTGGCATAAAAAAATTCTTTTTTTTTTGTAGCGCGCAATGTGTGGTTGTGGCGATGCCGCGCGTTTGCATGCGTGCAGCGGCCACACAGCTGAGCCAAGGCGGTCGTGTACGTTTGATATTCGTTGCGTTTTTGTAACTTCAAATGCGTAATTTGTGAGGAAAAATTGAAAATTTTGATAAGGTTGTTTGGAAGAAAGTTTAGTATTGTCACTTAGAATAGGTACCTACGTTTATGGAAAAAACTAAAAAAAAAAGTATACTTTGACCTTCAATATCTCCAAAACCAATGGTTTCCCAGGTATAGTCTGGTAGACAAAAATGATCCCAATGATAGGTAGAATACGTGGTTTTCGTTATCGTTAAGGGTCTTTTTACACCCGATATAGTAACATAACATCACGCCTGTATTCCCCGTAGGGTTAGAGGGTATGGTAAACCCTCATTTCGCCGTTATGTTTAAGTCTCATAGGGGCGAGCCTATTGCCATCAACCGGGCGCAAATCTAGACTCAGGGCTGCTACTGGGGAATTCCACACGGAAAAACCAATAACACTTAGAGCCTGTCCACATCTCCACGTCACGACGTCATCAACGTGGAACGGTGCGGTAACGCGGCACGGTGCGTTGACATAACGTGAAAATTTACGTAATGTCAACTTGTAATATTAAAAACTTGAGTAAAATTTTTGCCAGACCTGCCTTTGCAGTAAATGTTTTTTTCTTATTGAACGCATGTTTTCTAGCTGCGTAAAAGTATTACCACAAGAAAGGGCTACTGTCCTCCAAAGTCCTGAAAAAAAAATGATAGCTCTGATAGTTTTTTTTTTATGTTTTTTTTTCTATGCGAAGTGATTGAAAAAAAACAATAATTGGTCATAACTTTTGAACCGTAAAAAATTGCACCGACATTCTCAGGCCCAAAACGTTTGGAAATGACATTGCCCACGCCCCTATTTGATTTGATCCATACTTCCAGGGACACCCTATATAGAAGATTATGAACATTATTTATTTAGACGATTTCATACACGCGGCGACTGCAGCGATTACAAAAACCTTCACATTTACTTTAATTATAAAAGTAGTCTGCTTCCGAAAACAAAGTTCTCAAGCGCGTCGGTTTGCGAAAACTACATCATGGGTTTTCAAACGCTTTTCAACTTCTTAGAACATTTTATGACCAAGTTTTATTAAGTAGTTTACAAGTAACGAGAGTGTTTTAATTATATTCTATTGTTTTGCCATTGCAGTTGGCGAATGTAAAGGTTTTCAAGATTGCACACATAAGTAGTTTCAGGTTTGTCTTTAGCTGGCAACACTGGACAACGTTTTGAAGATAAAGAAGCCCAGTCGGCGTCATGGATCAACGCACCCGATGTTATACAGGGTGGGTAAAAAATCGTGGATCAAATGAAATAGGGCGATAGTTGGGGTTATTTGCAGCATTTTTTGGTGGTAAATTTTTTTCATAAAAGCACTTTCAAGCAACTAAACACCATTTATTGTTTTAAAATAGGTACTCATTTTACTCTAATTACCTATTTATCTATCTAGTAAATTTTGATATTTTCTTAAAAACACTCAAACTGTCATAACTTTTAAGGAGATCAAGTTAGGGCCCTGCCACAGAGATATGTTTATTGCATATAACCCCAACTATCGCCGTGTTTCGTATGATCCACGATTTTTTACCCAACCTGTATAAGCTGTTGTCATTCGACGGAGCTCACTTTCTGTGTCGATTCGCCGAAGAAGTCTGACCTCTACTATCTGAACAACTTGTCCTTCTTATTTTTCTGTTCTTGTGTAAATATATTATAACTTAGCTCATATTACTAATTACTAACCAAAATATAAGTACTCTAAGTGGTAAAGAGTCTATCCTCCGGTTTCTGATTTGAGAATTCGGGATAAGCAAGATAACTTAACTTAAGGAACATTTGAGTATGGAGTTGTCAAAAAAAAAACGGATTTTAAAGGTACAAGTCTGAGACGGGCTGCAAACTGCAGACTTGACAGAAACTGCATGCCCGCATTAATTGTCATACAGACATTAGCTATGATAGCAATGATAGAATTACTCCTACACGATTATGTTAGCTCTCTGACAGGTTGGCTATAATTCGGGTCGTATTTACCCAAAAACAACACCAAATCACTTCAACAGTGCGTTAAGGATTTACTATCATCACTTAGGAAAGTACCTAGTCGTCTTTATCGCCCAATCCGGGGTTCGGCGCCGACGCGTCGCGGCGACGGGATCCATAGCAGTCTGGTTGGCGCCACCCGAAGATGGCACTGGCACTATAAACATCTGTGAGTCTGCTACATGTCAACAAGGGGTCACCAACCTCCTTTGACCCCCAATCCGTATTGGCACACAAATGACATAACAGAAGAGATGAACAAGTGATTGTATTAAGACGTGCAATTAATTTTTATAGTTGTGATAGTGGGTTCTTAGTCTCAAGTAGAGCATCTTATTTACCGTCTTGATGTATGTAAATAAAACCAAGTAAAGCAACTGCATAAAGTTTTATTTAATGCTTGTTTTTAACAACTTAATCTCGTTTTTGGACGGAATGTTTTTGTTTTAGAACGAAAAGACTTAAACCCTGCTTGGACTTTATTTAGGACTAGCTTTAGCCCGCGGCTTCGCTCGCGTAAATTTATAATTAAACAAAAAAACTCTTAACACACTACTAAAGTTTCTTTAATAATATAATTCAATCATGATTCGAAAGACACGTGGCGCTATCTATTATCGTTATTGTTGTTTTCTTCGGGAACAGTACTTTTTTTCGGGATGAAAGGTGCCCTATGTCCGTTTCTGTACTCCTGACAACGTATTAGCAAAATTTCAGGATGATCGGTTCAGTGGTTTAGGCGTGAAAAGATGACAAACAAACAAACTTACTTTCGCATTTATATTATTAGTTAGGATTTCAGGTAGAAAAGAAAATACTTAATAATAATAACATGCGTAGTGCTGTTTCCTATAATTATCTCCTTGTTAAGCCCACCCTTGCTTGATAAGCTAATTAAGAGGCAACTCGTTAAGAATGTCCGCCACGAGCTAAATACGTTCTAAACAATCTTAAAATAGGTCGCTGGCATACTTACCTACTACTAATAGGTAGGTAGGTACCTACTAAAATTAGCAATTAACCAGGTGGAGTTTAAAAATGTCTAAGGGGGATATTATACTATTACTATCACTATCTATTTACTATGTTATACAGGTTGTAAACGAATTCGTGTAATTCCTTAAAACCACATGATCTACTATTACTGGTGTAGATTGGCCCCGCACGGGCATTAGCTTGATTAAAAATAAAAAAACCTTTTTTTTTCATGCGGTAGGGGTAAGTGATCGTATCTAAACCACATAATAAAAATTCAGTAAAAAAATATTTTTTTTCAATATATCATTTTTTTTTTATTGAACATTTCGATGCCACGCATAAATGAATGAAAGCACGGCGACGAGGCTGTCGGGTACGACTAACTTAACTCGGGGTTCTAAAATGACTCCGAAATAGAAAACTAAGTTTTTTTTTTTTTTCAGTTGATTTGCAAAAAATCATTTTTAGGTTTCATCTGTGTTACCAGTATATCACGCGGTTTGAAGGAATTACTCGATTTCGTTTACACCCTGTAGATATGATATAGATATGATCCTATATACTCATGTTCCTAGATAAATGATAGTGTAATAGCCCCCACAATCTTGCTAATTTTTCTTTTACAATAAAGGTTATTGTAGAAGCGCGGAACGACTAAGTTTTTACCGGGTCTTAGCAGTAACTCCATTCATCGCAATAAAGTTTTGTTTCAATTTGTCAAGCTTTTTCTCTACTCCTAGGTACAAACAATGTCCAAAGCTCCGGCACGAGCTGGAGGCTACTTCCAAGTCTTTTTAATATAGTTAAGTTGTGTTGGAAACAAAAAAGCTTGTGTTGCGATACGTTTTGTAAGAAAACATCAGTAAGTAGCTACTATGTACTACAAATAAGACCGGTTCGTTGGAACCCAGAGATAGTAATATTCTCAGGACAAACAACTATTGTAGAATAGATATGCGTTAGCTAAAACTGTTGCATCGGCACAAAGTATTAAACTGATAATAAATCTATTTTAAGGGTTTTACGCAACGAATAGGCTGAATCATTTCTATATTAAATACGTCCAATAATTTAAAAAAAAACACTATTTAGGTAGGTAGGGTCAAGTGTTGTACCTATGGACGGCTTTACCTATGGACACTGCCAATATTTCAAAAACCAAACGGCGTAAATTCGTAGTTAGAACGCATTCGTAAACTTTTTTTGACGAATGGCAACACTGACTAACTGTCACTAAGCTGTCAGTGATAAATCTGTTGTTATGTGCTGTTAAACATTTTTATTTGAAAAAGTAAGTTTTTTTGTACATTTTCAAGGTGTTTTTCTGTGAGATAACTTAAACTAGAAGTATAATTGTAGATGATTTACAGAACTTCGTTGTTTTTCATTGAAATAAGGACCATTCTGCGATTCTGTTAATGCTCTGTAGAAAGATTTAACCTTTTCTAGGTTATGTCTTAATATTTGTACCTGTGGACGGGGGAATGAATGTACCTGTGGACTGTCCATAGGTACATAATATCGGTTGCACCTGTGGACAGTAATTTACACAGACAAATGACTACATTTGTTTTGGTTTTTTTTCAGTGCCTCGTATTAAAACCGGAGTGAAACGGGATAAAATATGTCCAGACACTCTCTCCGAAGCAGTTATAGAAGTCAAAAGTGGATGTTTAGATCGTAGGGTGTCTGAAAAATACAAAATACCAAAATATACCATTTTAAAATATTTTCAAGTCAACAAATATTATCATGAGATCATTATCTCAATGAACAAACTATAGATTAATTATTAGATAGATTTATCGTTATATTATTGAAGAATGACGTAAAAAAGGTGTTTCAAGAGCATGAAGAAATTATATTACGTGAATATTTAGAAACAGCAGCCTACATGCCTATGGGTCTAGATTCCAAACAAGTCCGGGAACTTGTCTACCAGTTTTCTGTGCAAAAAATAAATAAAATACTCTTAAAAGCTGGCATCAATACAAAATGGCTGGTATAGGATGGTTTCGATGTTATCGACAACGTTTTCCAGAATTATCGCTACGAAAACCTGTTTTTTTTGCAAAATTAAATGCTTGTCTACAGGTACATTACTGTCCATAAGTACATTTGTGCTGTCCATAGGTACATTTGTACGTTGTACCTAGGGACAAAATAAGGGTTTTTGAAAATCTTTAATTTTCTGAGCAATTATTTCCGCCATCGCATTGGAGACTGATAATTATTAAGAGTTGATTAGTTACTAAGCCGTACGATAAATAATTTCATGATAAAAGTATGAGGTTTTTTTTAAAAAAATACTTTTTTGTCAAATTCTGGAAATCGTCCACGGGTAGAGCACATGCCCCTACTGTGATACTGTCATGAAACGTGATTTTTATTCTTATATAACATAATTTAATTAAGAAACCGGCCAAGTGCGTGTCGGGCTACGCGCAGTAATAGGGTTCCGTCGTTGCACAATAATGCGGACTAAGAAGAGGGCTTAGTAATTTTTCAATGGAATTTGTATGAAATTTTTACTTTTCCGGTTGGTCGACTATTACTCGTAAACTTGTAAAGCCTACGTAGCTGTGATAGATTTCCTTTTAACTTTGTTGTATATACCTACCGCGAATTTTTTCACATATCCAAAACTAACCGTTTAGCTGGCAGGGGGAGGAGACACTTGACTCTAATAAAAATTAGCACTTTAAAGCTTAATATTTCAGAAACGCATCCCTTAATCGAAAAATTGCTGTCACAAATATTTTTAAAACAAACAAAACCCATAATACTTTTGAAAGACCTATCCAACAACATCCCACACGATGGGGTAGACGAGAAAAAAAAACATCCCCACTGTACGTGTACAGGAAGAATCATAAAAAAAATGTTTTTCATGATTTTAGTATACCACTTTGTCAGCGTCATTAATATGTACATCCATGCTAAATTATAGCTTTCTAGTACTAAGAGTCTCTGAACTAAGCTGCGGACGGACAGACGGACGGACATGGCGAAACTATAAGGATTCCTTGTTGACTACGGAACTCTAAAAAGGAACACAGTTTAATTCATTGCCAGTGAAATCCGACGTATGGTATATGAGTTGCTTTGGTAAAATGAAAATGTGCTTTCTATGGGTTTAAAATCAGAACTATAAAAAGAAAACATGTTTTAACTATCACACTAATATTATAAAGGCGAAAATTTGTGAGTGTGTGTGTTTGTATGTTTGTTACTTCTTCCCGCTCAAACGGATAGATCAATTTTGATAAAATTTGGTATGGAGGTAGCTGACATCCTGGATTAACACATAGGCTACTTTTTATCCCGAAAAAAGCAGGTAACACCGCGGGGCGCAGCTAGTTATTTCATCTAGCTAGGATCATATCTCCTATTCTATACAGGGTGGTAATTTGAGATAGCATGAAGGGCAGCTACGATAACCGTAGTAGCTATAGGAAAACGTTCTTAGAAGACTACCCCTAACTTTTGGATCAATTTCTATAAACACTCACAGATTTTGAAAAAAAAAGGTAGTCTTCAAGAAAAAGGGCAGTTTTCACTAAACACTTTTATGATGCCTATCGACCTTATTTCCTAGCTATAAGGATCAAAAGACTCTTCCGATAATTATACAAGGTCTTAAAAAATCAACTCTAAGAATGTTATGAGGTTACTCGGTATCGGAAATTGAACAAATTTTGTTCTACAACTTTTCGAAATACGCGTATTTTTTTTATAACTTTCCATACAAATCAAAAAAAATATTTTAATTGATTTGTATGGACATGCATAAAAAAATTGGCGAATTTCGAAAAGTTGTAAAACGAAAGTTGTTAAATTTTCGATACCTAGTAACCCCAAAAAAATCTTAGAGTTCATTTTTTAACACCTTATATAATAGTGTTCATATAAAATACCTAGTTCTTTTGATTTTGTATCCGACAAAAAAGATACAAGCAAACAGTTGACATTCTCTTTTTCGTTCAAACAATAATATTCCCCGGGACAAATCGACGTGAACAAATTTACCTAATCCCTCCCCCTCAAGGTACCTTATTTATTCAATTAATGTGGGGCTCCAAGGCAAACATTCATTCTGGAAAAGATTCAGTTCTTTTTGTACCTTCGTAATTATAACGTGAAGTTATTGTATACATAGTGAAATTGAAATCATTGGAAATTTTTTGAAGGTGATTTCTTATGACTTACATAGTACTATTTTTAGATACTTGTATGGTTTTAAAGAAAACTGAATTTAAAAGATATAGTTCGTCCAGTAAGAACCTATGCATGGTGTAAACGAATTCGTGGAATTCCTTTAAACCGCGTGATCTGCTGGTGACACAGACTAACCCAAAATGGGTAAAAAGAAAAAAATATTATTTTCTATTTCCAATTCATTTCAGAGCTCCGAGTTAACTGACTGCAAAGAGCGATATCGCGCAACTCGTCTCCACCAGTTGTGTCGCCGTGATTTCATTCATTTATGCGTGGCATCAAAATGTTCACTCACATAAAAAAATCGTAGGAAAACAAAATTTTGCTTTTTTTATCGAATCCTTATAGGTAGTTTAGAACCGCTACCGCAAGATAATAAAGAATTTTATATTATTAATTTTAATCAAGCTAAATCTACACCAATAGTAGATCATGTGGTTATAAGTAATTACACGTATTCGTTTACAGCCTGTATTTATAGTGTAGATTTCTTTTTTTTTTTTTATTACACCTTTAAATTCCTCTCTTCGATTTCTACTGTATCGTAAGTGCGTCTTCAGACACAAATCTCACAAGCACAAAGGTCCCAGACCCCGAACAACTATCTGTAGGCCATACAAATATTTGTTCAGTGCGGGAATCGAACCTGGCGACCCGTAACGCAGAAACCATTCGCTCAGGCACTGCACCAAACGTCGTTCGTCTGAACAATAATGATCTTTATGGAAGAACTCGCCTTTTCAATTATACCAATATCTTCAATTCTACCCTGTATTTTTAAGCAACAATCTGCATGAGTCTTGTATAATAAAATATTCTAGCTTCAACTGGAGAACACACCCACCGAGCCGTTAAACCAGTAAGGACTTATACAGGAAAATACAGACTTTTGAATATACGAAAAATGCTCTCACTTAAAATATTCAGCAGTACGTTGTACGGTGAAGTAGATACGACCATTGTTATTAATAAACCTTTTCTATTAAAAGAGAATAGGTATCCCAGGTTTTTCTCATCAATCTTCATGCTCACTCAGCCGATTTCTTTATTCAACAATGAACTCTTAAATGTACGAAACACAATTGGTTTCTAGAAACGAAATAAAATGTTCTATAAATAGGTCATCAAATATATATACCAGACAGATCAGGGAATCGGTTTCCCACCTTCCAAAAAAACACTGTATTTATTTATTTAATTATTTTTTACTTTAATTAAAACGGTCTAAGACCAATTACAATAATTGAAGATAGGAAGAAGAAGAGGAACAGAAAAATGTACATACAGTAAAATAAATAAAACGAAAAAAATATAACAATTAAGGTGAACGCACACTTATCCGAGCCGAACGCATCGAACGCATCACACGAAAGGAATTTTAGAATTCTGTGTATGAAATCTTATGGAACCTCGCACACTTGCCCGCGTCGAATCGTCCGAATCTGGAAGAACCCCAGAAATCCTAGACGAATTCGGATGACGTCATCAGATTCGGCGCGGCTTATGTGGTCGACTCGATCGATGCGCTCGCTCATTCATCTTTCATTATTAAAGCACTGACAATAGAGTAATAACAGTGCGACAGGCATAAAGGAAATAGAAACGATTTCTTGCGCGCGGTCGATTCTTTTGGTGCGGTCGATTCTTTCGGTGCGGATATGTGTGCGAGGCCTCCTTGACTTCGATTCGTTCGACGCGTTCAGCTCGGATGAGTGTGCGTTCACCTTTAAAGACACTTCTTTCATAAATCCCTCATATTACTTCTGACAGCATATTCTTCCACTCTGACAGTACGTCAGAGTAGCCTATTCAGGCAATATCTGCGTTGAAATTATAAGCTCCACTTGCAGCACACCTTTCGAAAACTAATCGCTAGACATAGATTAAAGAAGTGATAGCTACACAGCATGACTGGTTAGTCACTTTACATCCGAAAACCATGAAGTCTGCTCATCATTCTGTACAACTTATACTTGAGAAATTCAGAATTCGTGAAAATAAAAACAGCTGTTCCATAAATCGCCGGGTTAATTCAAAAACCAACTAACTGCCCAACTCGTGATTTCGAGTTACTGCTTTTTAAAAGTTTGTGTCCTAAAATTTCATATACTATCTTACCTAAGTTTTGTAGTATCATCTTTTTCATCATCATCTTCTTTCTATTTTATATGAAACCTTTTTTTATGACTGGCCACAAATGTTTGAAATTATAATATTCGAATTTTGGTCTTGGTCTTTCAATTTTAAATGTGGAGTGTGTTGCGAAACGATGTGGCGTGTGATAAAAAAGAGGTTTATAGAAAATAAAAAAAAGGTGAAATGTGTGAAGTGGATGATGATGAAAAAGGTGATCCTACAGTTTGTACCCTAAAGTTTCGTATACAATCTTTTCTAAGACAGTATATGAAATTTTAGGGCACAAACTTTCAAAACGCCATAATTATCTCGAAGTCATGATTTGGGCAGTTAGTTGGTTTTTGAATTAACCCGGCGATATTTCTTATGCAACATTGATTATTTTCTATGGAACAGCAGTTTTTTTCAGCTGTAGATCCTAACTAAACGAAACCACACTTAAAATCATTCGATTCAACAAACAGCACGCTAAATTACGAGAAATACCGTTGAATTAAAACCAAGAAATTATTTCATAAAGATAACCAAAACACACTACAGTAGGAACTAGATGTAGTACTTAAATACAAATGTTAAAAGCATTCAATTTCTATGCTCAAATTATCTAATCTAAATTGGCATTTGTACTCTAGAGAGTCACAAAGCTTTCTAATAACATAATCTCTGTCAATAAGCCGTCAATTGAAAACTAATGCGCCATATGCGACGAATTACAGAACGCGGCATGCAGTCCGAAGCGTCTGTTTATTTGTACAGCTACACCCGGTCATGTCGGTTAATAGTCAATACTGTAGCTACTGATTAAATCTGCATGAAAAATCGAGCTTTGTCCCATAGCTAACGGCCTCCTGCATCCGCACTGAATGAAACATAAGTATGTTGATTCCACCGTCATCGATTGTCGTATTCCCATTTTGTTACAAATCAACAGCAGGTACAGTTTCTGTTTTTAGATGTCCGGTATTGTTCGCTTTAAGAGGTATCTTATTTTTCTAGTTTGTTATATAAATCCTATTATTAGTTAAGAATATTTTGAGAATAACGGGTAAAAGACAGAAATTCAAACGGGGTTTAGAACCAAGAGAATTCATCTGTCTAACACGTCTAGATATCTATCCAACTTATTTTATTCCACTGCTGGGTTCCAAAAAGAGTGGTGAAATCAGTACCCACATTGCGTATCACGTTCGTAATTTCAATAGTTTTCATTTTGACAATACAACTGTATTTTAGTATTGTTAATATTTGCAGGTCGTAAGCGATAAAATGTATCTGGCACTGATTGTTAAATTATCCATCTTCATTTAACCTACATTTTGTACAAATAAAGGTATTCTATTCTATAAAAATATTCATTGCGTGGTACATAGTTGTGGAGAAGTCGAATTGTTAATACATACGTTGCTATGGAAATTGTTGACCTGTCAAAATCAAAGCCATAGCGATTACCTACAAGTGTTTTGTGCAATTAGGATGCCGTACAGAATTCTCAATTAATATGGTTGCATTGTTAAAATGAAAGCTATTGAAATTACGAATGTGATATGCAATTCGGATGCTGATGTTGATACAGTTAAAATGATGAATGATGTGACGGTATAGAAAATGTGGAGTCAAACAGCATATTAAAAATATATTACATAATTTTACATGAAATATCCGTACTTGAAAACTGTCGCATGTATGGTTAGGTCTCGAAAACTAGACAAAAGGAGAGACGAGTATCAAGTGTTTAAACGACAGACATCGGAGGGAGTATGAACAATAGGACCCGCATTCTGACGACACGACATTTCGTTTCTACCAAAGGACTGTTCCTAACTGCTGTGACGTTATAAAGCCCTAGTAATTTCCTGCCACTGCCTAAGTTGATAATGTTTTCATAGTAATAACGAAATCTGAATTTAAATGAGAATGTAAACCGAATGTAACATACAAATATGAGGATTAAAGTAAACGAAATTAAGTTAAGCTCTCTTCTAGAGGAATGTGTTTGCAGTAATGTTTGTTGCTGTAAAAAAACATTAAATATTTGCGTCCTTTGTGGGTTCAACAGAGAACAGCGATAAAAAAATACGTATTGGCATTTTCAACATTTTATTGAAAACATTTTCCGTTATACATTCTATCTAGTCAATAAATATTTGATACCCAGCAGACATTACCGAATTTCACACACGATATAAATATGAAAACTCTTTACAAACAATATGGCAGACATAGAATATTGATAGCTGTAGCGTGACTGTGTAGTATTTCGCGACGCTCTCCGTTTCTCCTTTTAGTCGTGTGTATTGGATTTGAATTTACGATCAGCTACTGAAAGCTACATTTAGTTCTCATGCTACCTTATCAGACATCCCTAGTCTATTATTATTTATGACTTTCGAAGTTCAATGTTATTCACGACTGATTTGACCCTGCAACCGCTGCGCTCGGATTGTTAGTTCGTTACGCCTAATTAGCATTTAATTTTGCCAAGAGCTTTTGAGGGTTGTTTTATTTGAACAACTAACAATATTATTCATGGTAATTCTACGAGCCAAACTGAATCTCAATTGATGCAAATATTAATATAAAACTTACAAGATAATATTTTATTCAATTCAAACCCTCGAATAAGATCTAAAGCTATTTGCGAATTGTGGCGACCGAAAACATTATCAAAAAATCATATTCAACAAGAAAATTCTCAATTTTAACGGATTACAATGAAGCTATTTAATTTATTACAGACTTTGAGGAGAGCTTTGTGTCGGCACTTTAAATGATTAATAAGGTTACTTTCAAGTTCAAAAACGGAGTGGGACTAGTTTTAGCAATCAAAAAACCGATTAAGGTGTCTGAATTCTGCGCAAAATTATACATCAAGCTAATTTTGGCACAACTGACGGAAACGGCCAGCTCTGGTTCCGACAAGAGCAGAATTTTTCTTAATTACCCACCGTGGGCTGGCGTCATTTGGCTCAAAAAATGAAAAGGAATGAGACTAAATACAATTAAAAGGATTTTTGCATAAACGAAGCATTTGCATACCATTTCTTAGATCCTATAAAAGCAGCTATTTTGTTTACCTCTTCTTCTAAGTATAAAATCTGTATAATAAAATTAGAATACTTAATTTATTATGAACGCGACTTAGAAAGAAAAACTCAATTACTAATTCTATTACGGCAAGCATTTAGAGCAAATTATTTTTAAAATGTTCTCCGAGATCTCCTTTGTAGAAAGCTCTTTTATTATATTAAAGCGGTTATCTGATCTAGGCGATCCGATTAATACCGAGGACGATAAGGGCTTCCGCAGTCAGCCGACTTTATAACCTACTAAATTGGCTGGATTAGTCCTTAGCGCAAATTTTTCTCAATCGTTTAGTTGACGAGAAGTGCACGCGTACCATACGACTACTATCGTATTCGTTGCATTGCAGACAGTATGGTATACGCAACTAAAAAGCCGCCAGTAGATCAAACGATTGGCCATGTACGAATACCACAGAAATTAAAACAGATATAGTACTGCGTAGCGCTACTATTACTATTTAATCGGCGTTGGCCGCGATCGGTTGTCGACAAAAAGTTGAGTTGATAACATGAGCTCAAATTCATAGGCAAGGCTCAGACCTGCATTCAATACTACTCAATAATTATTGTAATTATTGGTTCAATAGATGCACATATAAACGATAAACATGTATGGGGAATGCCTTTAGTCAGATTCATACAGAATAGACACCATATTGTCAATATTTATGGAGTGTCTATACGTACCATACCACATATTTTTGACAGATTTTTATTCGACTAAACTTTTGTCGATGAACGATCGGCCGTTTACGGGAGCCCTAAGTGGTATAGATATTTATAAGACCACCGACCGAGAATATCCTGCGTAACAGCGTACTTTTTGATCTGCCGCTGGCGCCGCCGCGCGCTCGCTTGCATTCAATATGAGTCGGCTAGGACAATACGAACCTTTGTTGAAGATTTTGATAAGCAAAGCGGCCTTGTATGCAACAACATGCAGTTACATAGCTAAGCTAAAATGTTCCTGGAAATTACCCGAAATTGTTTGTTGCAAGGTGGTTTTTTTTTTGAGGTTTTGGATAACATCGACAACAGAAATTAATGTTTCTTTTATCGGCTTTGTTTGTTTTGTTATGTACTATGTAATTTAAGAGTATTTGCTCAAAGTATATTTGGTACAAAAATATAATAATGTTATTCCAAATTTTCCATTGCGGAATTATTTCATCCGCCTTCAATTATGTTACTAGGCAACATGTGTACGAGTAATTAGGGCCGTCGGATCAATTGCTTTTGAGGAACATCACCGCTTAAATATTCGTGGTTTGTGACTTCTAACATTTTAAGATTTTTAAGTGATTAATGTTAATGTTTATTAATGATTAATGTTAATCATCAAGAAAAGAGAGCTTATTTTTTACATAATGCACTCTAGATTATGTAAAAATATGACCAAATATGCATTTCATCCGGCTTCTATTGATGAGCTTAAAGGATTCTAGTTGCCTTTGTTATTCTCATGCAGATTCTACCCTGAATCCCGCTGAAAAGCTACTTCAAATCCACCTCAAACGATTTAAGACTTTAAATTCTCAAGCACAAAGTCGCAAATAGGTACGTGTTCTAATCACTTTGGGATTGTTTTCAACAAAATTTGTTCATAAATTTACAAAATGCTTCTTCGGCAAAAATAAATTTCAACATTGTCATTATATCTATCAAAACTGTCTTAAGTTCGGTGAGTGATATGTTTGTGAACATTTTATTGATGGCTTGATGGCAGCGCGTCCATTTATTTACAACTGGACCCGAATAAATCAGACTGAACGGAGTTGGAAAACTGCGATCATTCATTTTGAGCTTGTAATATTTATACTATGACAGGTATACCGGTTGCTGGATCCAAAGTTTCAAAGTAAACTGAATTATTCAAATGTAAATTGTTTTAATTAAAGACAGTCTACATCATAGTTTCATCTCGAGCAATTCCTCTGTACTGCGATAGACTGAGAGGAATAATAATACTTTGGCCAAAGGATTAGCATTGCTATGCAACGTGGCAACGCTGCCAATCTTTTGGGCACGTTAGCAGTTGATAACGATGCAGAGGAATATTTTGATGCCCTATTTTATTTTATAGTTTTATATTAGGACACATTTTTCTACGTTTATACCATCCGCGAGACCTAAACTGAGCTTTGCATTTGTGTGAGAATGAATGCAGACGCTTCCTTTGCTTGGTTTAAAACGGTTTATGCTGCTTTTTGGCAATCGATTCTATGTGCACTCACACAATGCAAAGCTCAGCTTATGCCTCGCCCGTTGTATATTCTTATGTAAAATATTTTTTCTAGATACTAATAATAATTAAAATCCCCACAATGCTGATATAACCATCCCGCATGATAAATACCTCGTGAAAGCTGATAAAGATAAACAAATTAAATATCTTGACTTAGCACACGAGATTGTCAACAACCATTGTGTTGGATTCGGCAACCATTGTGCCGATAGTCATAACGGCCAATGGCCTAATGGCCAAGAGCCTCGACCAACACCTCATGAGGCTCTCGTTAGATGGCTGGATCAAGGACCTGGCCCTGATACAGAAAACAATCTCCCGACACGGCGCGTATTGTGAGGAGGTTCTTGTCTCTGGAGCCCTAACCAACGGTAGCTTGGATCCTGCTCCCGATGCTGGTGGATCCCTATTTTTTGTATTATTTAATGATTTTTTGGTTTGTTTTTATATAACCATATTACTTGGTGACAGAGTTTCTTGAAGATAGGATTTAAGTATTGGAATGACTGACTTATTATTGTGTTGATACTTTTTCGTTTTTTTTTTTCTTTCTTTCTGAATTTTGACATCTATTTATTAATCTGTTTAAATGTATGTATTTTTTTTTAAATTTTGCATGGCATAAGCCTGAATGTGGCGATCATTGTAATTTGCTTATTGTAACACCATGTGTACCTACCCATCTTAGTTACGCAAACAAAGAACATTGAATTGAATTGAATATAGAAATACTCAAAAATGTAATTAATAAGATGCAAATTTAGTAAAGGACAAAATAATTAGAATCCTATTTCAGTCCTGATTAATTTTTTCTCAAGAGCTTCAGAGTGTTGGACCCATGTCTCGACATAAGCCTTTCAAAAGACCGGGTTTCTCCTTACATTCGAGGAGTTATCTGTGGAATAGACAGGTCGTTATTGTTTATCAGTAATTTAACATCAGCTATATTATTATCCATTGGTACTAATTACGGTAGACAAACAAGAAGCCGTTAATTAAGTGCGTTAACGCTCGTACAAATCCAACAAATTGTTTATCAGTAACTACCTACATTCGTGTTCAAACCAACTAATTGTTAACGCTGTGCGCTTTGTTTACACTATGACCACTGCATTTACATGAATGAGAAAACCCGTAATATTGTGTTTAGTTCGAAATACCTTTGACAAAGGTAAATTTATATTAAATGTCTAGAGGGCACCGTTTAGTAAATATTCTCGACACGCCGCTTTGAGATTTGTGAACCAAGTGCGGTGAATAACTTTGACTCAACAAAGCACTCCATCTGTGCATATATCTAAGTAAGTATTATATGAAATGCTTAATAAACGAGAGTGTTTTCAACGTCGGCAAACTCTCGCATGTATCGGGCGTCGGTGAATTATTTGCTACATTTGATGTTCGGGTTTGCGCGGAGTTGTGTTACAAAACTCTTCGATGTGTATACTGAGTAGGTACATAGCTGCGGTCAGCGGGCGGAAGCCATAGCGGTGGCCGACCGGCATTTCGCTCGAAACCGGAACAGGCTCTTGAAGTGCTTCCTTCAATTTACCTAGTTTACACACCAAGACCGTAACCCGTAACCTATCTTCACATTTTAATTAAATATTTCTGACCATTTTATGCTTTTGCTAATTAATTCTATCGTCTAAATTAAGTCTGCGGCGTCCACCAGTACTTATCTCAAAGTTCGGAGTCTGTTTATTTCGTTGAGTGAATATTTCGTTTAAAGGCTTAGTTGCCTTTGCCACTGGAGAGTTACTGAATGTCTAAATTTATAGCAAACACCGCACCGCTAGCCGAAATACATAAAGCACTAACGATTTTCCAGCTGTATCCACTTTATTACAATAATTTGCAACTAACAAAGCGATAATTTGCGGTAGCTAAGTTTCAATTAATGGAAATAATAATACATTTAATTTACGAACAAATCACAGATTTCTAAAATCACGGTGTGTGTCGAAATATTACAATAACATTATAGAAAGCATCGATTATGCCCGCATTTTCAATTACCCATCACAATAGGGACGCCATTGTGAATGCGTGCTCTGAGCTAAGCGATTTACAAAAGCATGTTACACAACACATTATATTTTTGTACACAAACACGGGGCAAAAAACTAGAGATTATTACGTGGAGCATAAAAACCATTAGCTATGACAAATAAGTTGGCGGATTACACACAGAACGTCATGTTCTTTGGCACGCATTTAGCTGCTATTTGGCATATAATGGAATTATATTTAATGGTAATCTGCTCGTACTGTATGATATTAACGATTTATTATCCGGACATCTGCATCGAATGTTTGTTGAAGCTTGTTTTATGCATTATTCTGATAATATTGAGTTCATGATTTATGGAAAAAAGGACTGGTACAATATATTACTCAAATAATTATATTGATTTTAATATTTTGGGAATATCATCCGCATATTTATGATTAATTACGGTTTACTCACGTGCATTTTTCGGGATTGCCCGACTAGTTTCGGACCCAAACGGAGCCCTTAATCATGAGCTGATCACGCGGCTTAAGGGCTCCGTTTGGGTCCGAAACTAGTCGGGCAATCCCGAAAAATGCACGTGAGTAAACCGTAATTAATCATAAATATGAATGTGTCTCACGAAAGTTATAATACAAAAAAAATATCATCCGCAATGCGAATAAATTTTACGTTTTTTTACACATAATCCTGTCTGCCATCTTTTTTAGGGTTCCTTAGCCAAATCGCACAATCGGAACGCTTATAAATTAGTCTGTCCGTTCGTCCGAATGTCACAGCCATTTTACTAAACTATCTTCTGCCTTCTAAAGATGACTGTGATGATTTCACAAAACGACTATCGAAGATCGACGGATATTTCAAACAAATTTTGATCTAACATACCTAAGTCCCCTCGAACCTCATTAATTTTAATCGCAAGGTTTTTGTCCCAAATTGTCTTTGAACGAACTTCTAACAGGCAAAGTTAACAACTTGAAAAGAAGTTCGTTGTCGGCAGGTTGTAACAATTCTAAGACAAAGTTCCACATTTCTTCATACATTACGTAAATAAGTCACATCTAGGGTTGCCCCAAGTTTATGGTTTAACGGACAGACGACAAATCCGGTTGACGACACTAATTTATAAATTGAATCAATTTATTGCTGGTGGACTAGTATATTGGTAGGGTCTTCATGAGGTCATATGTTCAATCCTTGGACATATTCTTTTAAATTCTAATTACTTGAACTTGAGTGCATATAGTAACAGTTTTGCAAATAATGGATATTATTTTGTTTTTTATTTTTTTGATAACAATCGAGACACATCGTCGTCGCACTTTCACCTTCAAGACAGTCGTAAAAGAGATAACATAACCATAACGCTTGTGATCCCCAAAGAGGATCCCAAAAGGATAAAAAATGGTATAGCTACTTACTAACGGGATTAGTGTAGTTCCTACTATAGAAAATCCATAAGGGCTAAGGCTATAAGGTTAACCCAATGGGATTTAGATTAGATTTGCGTTAATAGAGCAAGTATCATTCATACCTGAGTTCCGCTATTCTATAATCTGTTATATAGTGATGTCTAAGTTGTCCATTATTTACTTAAATAAATAAATTATTATTATATTATTATTATTATAACATCACGCCTGTATTCTCCAAAGGGTTGGGAAGAGGTGTATAGTACACCCACATTTCGCCGTTATGTTTCGAGCCTGTTGCCACCAACCGGGCACTAATCCAGACTCCAAGCTGCTACTAAGAAATTCCACACGGAAAAACCCAATAAAACTTTGCCCGACCTGGGGATCGAATCCTGGGGGCCTACTCCTTAAGTCCGTCAACGAAGTTAGTCGCCCGTCCGAAAGTAGCCCGAAACGTAGGAGTGAACAAAACAAGTGCCAAGTTCAACTTTTCGGACGGGCAAAAACACATCGGTAGTAGGGACAGCTGTCAAATCGTGTTGTCATTAATTCTTAGTTAGGGCCCCGAAATAATCGTATGTCCGTAGGTGATAGGGAGTAGGAAACGCTCGTAACTAAGGCCGAAACCACGGACTTCGTGCTTAGGGAGTAGACTCCCAGGACCTCACGCTCAGTAGTCACGCTTGCGTCCACTAGACCAACGAGGCATTCTAGATCAAGTATCATCTTCTTTAATAACAGAATTACGAGATATAACTGTGAATTTTACTAGCACAAAAACAGTTTTGCCGTTCACGAAAATTGATATCAAATACCTGAAAAGCATTCATTCGGAATGTATTTATTACAACTACGAATTTCCAGTGAGTTTGAATCAACTTTAATAAAATAAAATGTTTTGTCCGTAAAATTGACCAATAAGTAATGTTGTAAGCCACGCTTTACCTAGTAGACATCCCTACTATCCTTACTCTTATAATAAATCCAAAAATAACTCTGCCTGTCTGTCTGCGACGCTTTCACGCCTAAACAGCTAAACCGATTTTAATGAAACTTGGTACAAAGATAGTCTGGAACTTGGAGAAGGACTAGGCTACTTTTATGCCGAAAAATACGGAATACGCGATAAACGACAGCCACGCGGGCGAGGCCGCGAGCGATCTCTAGTTTGTTTATAAACACTGTTCCAGAAACAAATATCTATTCTAAAACATTGATAGGCACAAATGTATGGAGTCTGGTACTGGCTCCAATCGGAATGATTGATACACCGTTGGAAAGGTATTTTTGTGTAGATTAAGAATAACCATGGCGCTAGTCCCGATTCGCTGTCCGATTGAAGTAATCCTGCTTGAAAATTATTTATTTTTGTTACATCCTATTAAGTACACATACTTTTATTGTCATTTTTCTCCATTTTAGCATGGTATTACAATAATTATTATTAATATTTTTCATTATCTAGGTAAATAAAACAAGTTCGAAGTAAGTTTCATCATTTATTGTATGTAAGTATACAGTGTGTAAAAAGACCTGCATAGCGGAAATCTACGCACTCTGTACATCAAACTAAATTACATTGACCAAAAATAATTGCTGGGAAACGACTTTTATTTTTAGGCATAAAAAAACGCGTCCGATTTTTTTAATAGATAGATCACCCTTAACTGAAAAAATACTAAACAGATTTTGTTGTGATTTTCAACCGTTAACTGAATTTTATGTAGCTCAAAATCTGTGCAAATATCATCAAAATCGGTCAAGCGAAACCGGCGATACGATTTTTTAAAATTCTATTTCGTACTGAATATCCAGTATCTTCTGAAGACTATATTCGTATTTCAAAACGGACAATTGATACGGGTTTGTTGCCAGAGTAGTTTTTTGTACTCTTGAGAAGAGCTATCTAACGATGGTAAATTCATTTTGATTGGACATGAGTACCAAAACGCCCATCCTCTTTTGCGTTCAACACTTCTTCTTCTTCTCGTATCGATGATACATCTAATTATACCACTTGGGCCCAGTAGGTGGCCACGTTTATTACCGCGTTTGAAGCGCTAATCAGATCGTCAAGGGTGCAGGTGAACGGACAGTTGGGACAATCCAGCATGTGGGACATAGTCTGATCAGGAGCTCCGCAACCACACTGGGTGTCAGACGAGTCTAAGATGCCCCATTTCGCCAAATTATGTTTGCAGCGGCCTACTTGGGTGCGCAGTAAATTCTATGCCTACCAAATAGACCACAGCAATTCACTGCCGGAAGGCAGGTGTTCCTGGGGCTTCAAGTAGTTGTGAATCGTTCAACACTGCTGACAGTTTTTGAAGGCAAAAGTTTCGAAACATTTCTAGAAACATTTACCTAAGTACGCGATGTTTCAAAAACTGCTGGCAATTTATATCAGACTCATTGTTTACACGTGAATACACAGCCGTAAAACTGCACTTTAAAATTTCGTTGATTAATATTTAAAACTACATTGTGACATTCATTAAAAATGAATAGCTGATAATGAAACATGTTGCTGATTTGCCCGCATTCTGCATTCAATAAATAATTTATTATGCTGACAAATTGTAAACAATTTTATGACAAAGGTGCTAGCTTTAGTGGTTACTAATTATTTATCACTAAAGGTAGCTCGTGACCTCGCCCGCCCGCGTGGATGTTGTTTATCGCGTATTCCATATTTTTCGGCATAAAAGTAGCCTATGTCCTTCTCCAAGTTCCAGACTCTCTCCGTACCAAGTTTCATTAAAATCTGTTCAACAGCTTACACGTGACAGCGTCATAAGCAAAGTTACTTTCGCATTTATAATATTAGTAGGGATTATCTATAATATTAGTTGGGGTGCATGAAAAGAGCCTCCACGAGTGACGATACTTAAGTACGTCTGGCGCACTCTTAGGCAATCAGCCCCGCTACCAACCTTGATGACTGTCCAATCTTTTCACCACAGCATGAGCTATTTTCGTATAGCTCGTGCTGACACGAGAGAAGAACAAAGAGGCATTGATGATTCGTTGTTTATATTTAAGTAGTAAACACAAACTGTGAACAAGAAAGTACACAGACTGTCATGAAGGAAAACACAGAAGTGATAAAATGCGCAGAAATGAAGGAATTGACTCTGGATAGAGAAAGTTGTAGATTGCTACACAGACAAGTGCCCAGCACTTGAATTTTGAATGGAGTAAACATCCAAATTCCCTTCTAGCCCTAAAGATTAGATTCTATACTTGGGAGCAAATAAATCGAGCCACTTCTATTTTTCACGTAATTGTTATTATTTTTGGTACCTAATGGAACAGATCAATCCGATATCGCCTAAACGGTTATTTGATAACCTTTACAATGAGTGTAGTTTTTTGTCAACTTCATCACTACATTTATAAAACAAAGTCGATTCCCGCTGTCTGGCCCTATGTATGCTTAGATCTTTAAAACTACGCAACGGATTTGATGCAGTTTTTTTGAATAAATAGAGTGATTCATGAGGAAGGTTTTAAGCTATAAAACGTACACGTGCGAAGCCGGGGCGGGTTGCTAGTAGTATATAATCCATGAAAACAAAACTAATAACCAGGACACGTGAAAAAGGAGTGGCTTGATTTATTTGCCCCCAAGTGTATATAAACAAATAGATTCTAGGCATTCTAGATACAGGCCTTTGATTCGAGCAATTTTACTTTATTCACTGTTAGAAAGTCGACTTCCCCTTTTTATGTTCGAACAGCCTGCACGAATCCAAAGCGGATTGCTTTCGTATTTGAGAACTTTAAACAAGGAGGATTGGTTCGTATTAATTACGACTACCTTTGTTAAACTTAGCTCTTGTAATTAAATCATCGGCAATTTAACGCCAGTATTGGGAGAGATTAAAACGAAAATAGGAATAGAACGTATTGATTCACGTTTTAATGTGAAAATCGTAGTTATAGAACTGAGCTTGGAACTTGAAATTGCTAAGTACCTAAGAGGCTACTTAAGTACCTAACTTTAATTGCAGGCTATTAATTTAAATTGCTTATTCTATTATAGGCAGTAATTAAAAATACTGAATAGAAAATGGGTCACAAAGGCTGCATGCTCGAGCTTCATGCTTCAAACGTCGTGCTTGAGCAAAAAAAGATAACAAAAAAGTAAAAAAGGCGTTAGAGTTTTTTTGGTAGATTTTGTTCACGCCACCATTTAAAAATGTCGGATGTTGTGAAACACAACAAAGGGACTGGTATCACGTGCATCGTAAGTATCTCATTACCATTTCGCGTGAACATAATAATAATAACGATAGGGAAAGAATTTTTGATGATATCTTGAGATTCTCGAGAACGCTGCGACAATCTTTGCGGTTGATACAAATACTTCATATTGAACTACACTCCCAGTATGCCTACATAGGTATACTCTCATGGATATAATATATATTCAATAGATTTCCACGCGTGGAACTAAATCCAATTTAAAAACTAACTAACTTACTTGCAAATACACACCACTAATAGAGTTAGATGTCAATTTGCATGAAAAAAATCGTACAAATAGTGCAGATACTCTTAAAAATACAGGTTTATTTTTAGTCATCTCACGCAAAAGCTTCACAGCTGGGATTGTGATGCTGTTGTGAATTTTATTTCATCAATCAATGGATTAAAAACGAATGCTCGGGCTCTATAAAACAACCCTGCTGGTACACAAAAATATAGGTATTTCAAATGTGTAGCAGGTACATACATTATATTCACGGTTAGTCGGAAAGGGGGTACTAATCCGAAAAGGTTTTAAAGTACACATAATAATGAGTAACTTTTATTACCACATTCCCCAAAAGTCAATACTTTCGGAGAAATAGCTGTCTATAGAATTCATAAAAAAATCGCTAAAATATGTCTATACTCAGCTATGGTCAGCTGTGTTTGCATTTTAGGTCATATTTGGGGTCACAGATTATTTTTTGAATTCGTAATTTAAGCAGTGAAAAAGATTTTTTAAAAAAACTAAAATAATATACATTTTTCATGGAGACAAAAATATCGAATTTTGAAATTTTAACACTAGCTTTAAAACAGTTTTGTGATACTTTAAGTGGCCCGCGGATTAGTACCCCCTTTCCGACTAACCTTGTATAATGCCTAATGGGCATTCCCACAGTTATTTTAGATTTCTGTGGGCATTCCTGCTACGATTGGACAGAAACATTACAAAATGAAAAATTAATGATTTCAGCAGATTTCTTTTGGCTTTCCTAGGAATCGTCTAATGCATATCCCGCGTACCTGTCAAGTGAAAGGAAGAAGCCTGCCAGCTACATTTTAGAACCTGGTGTCACAAATGTTATTAATGATTTTGTAGATATAGGTAAGTCTTATAATGACGATCGTTTTTAAGTGATTCGTATGATGTTAATAATACGACGGCAGGCATGTAAGTAAATTATGACAGAAATACTCAGCAAGACATCATCAAAACGTTGGTACAGTAGATATACAAGTTGCAACATAAATAACGCACAACCTCTTAAGGGGTCACTCTACTCATCATTATGAACAACTTTTACTATGGGAACAAACATGAAATCGCGAAAAAAAAACTGCTGTTCCCTACATTTTGACGAGTTATGCGAACATAAATGTAGGGAAGAGCAGTTTTTTTTTTGCGGTTTCACGTTTTTTCTCATAGTAAAAGTTGTTCATAATGATGAGTACAGTGGCCCCTTAAGAGGTTGTGCGTTATTTATATTACAGCTTGTTTAAGCTAAAGCACTACCTCAACTACCTATAATCGCCTGAATTGACACACTCACACAAACACGCATTGCAACAAGACTTCTAAGTGAGCTTCGCAGTGCAATCAGTCACGGCTGTCATAGAGTACACGACAAAGAGTACATTATACTCAGTATACAGTGCGTGTCCGTGTGAGTGTGTCCGTTCAGACGATTATAGTAATTTGAGGTACTGCTTTAGCTTAATTATGTCTACTGTGGGATTGGCATGCAACTAATTTTAAGTACAGTCAAGCACAACTATAAACTACTACGCGTATGCCAATTATTATTATTTTTAATTGACGAGCTGCCATTACAGCATGTTTGTCGTATAATAAATTAAATTATCTGCATCGTTAAAAAATATGGAATGCAATAAATCATACGATATTTAATTAATCGGACATTTTAACTGTTAGCTTACAACCCTCGCGGATGCATTAAGATGCACGGTGCGTAATAAAACCAACTTATAGCGCATTGTGGAAGTTTTGGCATACAGATCACGGCTCATCGACTTTTATTAGAGAGGGGCATCGAACAGCGGTCATAAATTTACGACGATGACGGATTAAATGGGCCATGCAAGCATTTTAAAATCAGTTTGTAAGAGATAGTGCGTCCGACTTCCCATTCATTCTAATCATACTGAGTTCTATTTGTCAATTCAGTTATATATTTCTCAGCATCACAGCCACTTGCTCCAATTACCTACACAAAAAAGAAACAAATCAATTGGCTCTAATGGTCTAATAAATAACAGCAATTTAGTGCTCTATTTTACAAAGATACTGTTAGTAAAAACAAAAGAAAAAACATTAAAAGAAAATAACAAAGCCCGCGACGTCCAATGGAAAACATGTCTAAAAAGCGAGCAACATTTTCTTTTACAAAAATGGGTGTACAATAAACAAGCATTTACGGGGAGCGTAGTTCTTAGAGATGCAGCCATATAAAGGGGAAGGCGGGGTAACGTGATAACGCCACGGATGCCCTGTAGACAATAGAGGAGAGTGTACCTCGACTTTAGCATGTCACGTTCAAACGAGGCCCTCAGTGCGAGCAGACATTTTACGAGACTGAAGTGCGCTTCACGCTTTGCGCATCTCTACTTGTTAGTTCGTTAACAATTCTTCCTATAAATCTATTAATTTGTTTGCCTGAAACGCCCGCTGAGGCACAGGAATAGAGTAAACACATTTTCTGTTTCAACAAGCAATATTAATTGTCAGTATAACTAACATTTTTGTTTACAAGGCATGAGTGTGTCACATAATTTTTTTTCTCATGATTCCGTCATCAAATTAATAAAATTATCTATACACTCACGCAAATCTGAAGAAACTAGAAGTCAATGGTTGGTATAATTATTAAAGCCCTATAGGTATGTAAACGTATTATTATAACTTAAATTATGAAGGTTTGAAAAGCATAAACTTAAAGTACGTAAAGAATTTTTCGAATCGGAAATACCTAACAGTCTAACATGAAAGCTTTATATACATATAGAACTATAATAACTTACAATAATACTTAATTAACTAATACTTAAGTGATTTTGTTTCCAATGTTTGTTTTAAAACGTAATGTTTAAATGTAAGTTTCTCTTTTTAAGTGAACATGTACAAGTTTAGAGAAATAAATTCTTGAAACCGAAACTAACGTGCTCAAAATAATTATAAACGCTGAAATTTATAAAATTTACCTTGAATCGACCGCGCCATTAGTGACATTGGCCATTAAAAATTCAATCAGCATAGCTATAAAATTACATAGCATGTCTAAAAACAACCGTCTCAAAAGTGTACTTTTAAAAGGGGTTGAATTTTTAAAACGTTTACCTGTAGATCCATATTCAAGAACAATGATACTGCTCAGAAATTCTGGAGAACTGTAAGCAATTCTGCGTGTGGGCTCACTGCTCTGAATATAAAGGAGCCTATCTTTCAAGCAGCTGCCTGCATCGAGCGCGTGACGTGGACGTGTTATGTTCCTCGGAGGAACAACCGAACATTATTGGATTCGTTCGTTTGTCGTTTACCTACATTTTGTGATAACGTTTAGATAAATTTTACTGTTGTGCCACATTACGTTTGATTGAAATCTGTATTGGTACTTCTATATTTGCATAAATGTTATATCGTTTAACACATTCGAGTCCACAACACTTTTCATAGAGCTCATTCGCCATGCCGCCATACATATGGTTATAGCTTGATTACACTTACCAAGTAGAGTGGCGAGACAGTGCCCTCGGCCGAGCACTCGGTATTTGTAAATATATGGCCGAGTGCTCGGCTGAGCGCTCGGCCTAACAACAGGCCGAGAGAGTCACTCGGACCCCGTTCTATTTACTAGGCCGAGTACCCACCCCTCCGCTTCCCCGCACTGTCTTGCTCGCTCACTCGGTGGATCTGAATACTCACTCGGCGACCACTCGCCACTCGGTGCGTACACGTCAGATTTTCCCGCGAAAGTTGCTCTCGGTGTTTTAGTTAAAAACGTATTGTCTCGCCGCAATTTCAAAAATACGTGTAAACACTCACTCGGCCACAGCACTGTTTCGGCCGAGTGACATTTTACTGTCTCGCCTCTCTACTCGGTAGGTGTAATCAAGCTATTAGTGGACCTTCCAGGAGGGTCCTCGGCATTACTTTTGCGCTAATAGCTTGATTACACCTACCGAGTAGAGAGGCGAGACAGTAAAATGTCACTCGACCGAGACAGTACTGTGGCCGAGTGAGTGTTTACACGTATTTTTGAAATTGCGGCGAAGCAGTACGTTTTTACCTAAAACACTGAGAGCAACTTTCGCGGGAAAATCTGACGTGTACGCACCGAGTGGCGAGTGGTCGCCGAGTGAGTGTTCAGATCCACCGAGTGAGCGAGCAAGACAGTGCGGGGAAGCGGAGGGGTGGGTACTCGGCCTAGTAAATAGAACGGGATCCGAGTGACTCTCTCGGCCTGTTGTTAGGCCGAGCGCTCAGCCGAGCACTCGGCCATGTGTTTACAAATACCGAGTGCTCGGCCGAGGGCACTGTCTCGCCACTCTACTCGGTAGGTGTAATCAAGCTATAAGAGTGAACCCTCGAGGAGGATTCTTGGCCTTAGGTATAAAAGCATAAAACACGCTACTACGTAGTAAAATAGTATTTTAAGGAGTTCCTGTTGCTTGTTTTATAACGGCGTATTTTAGAAAAAAAACTACATTTAAAATGAGCTCTCCTGGAGAGCATCCGGCACTGAACGGTAAAGAAAATAATCGATACTCGTGGTATGTCACTTTATGTGACTGCGATGTTTCAGCCTCGAGTTCAACAACTCTCTATCATCAAAATCATTCTGACATTTTAGCCTTTGGACTAGTGTTGCTTCATCGATTATTTTGTAACTTATTTTATTATGAATGGCAGGTGCAAAAGTTATACTTAATTAAAACAGTATAATTTCAAAGGGTTCACGAAGCTTGTTCCACCAAGTTGTTATACTTGATGCGATTAAAAACACCTGCTTATTCCAAATTTAGTTCATGATATATAACGTAAACATAATTCTGATACAATTAAGACTATACAGGGTGCAAACGAATTCGTGTAATTCCTTCAAATCACATGATCTATTAATGGTATAGATTTACCCCGCACGGGATTTAGATTGTTTTTTTTTCGAACAAAATTTTTATGTGATAGATAATTTCGATGCCCTGGCACGACTAGCGCGATATCGCTCCACGCAGTCAGTTAACTTGGGACGCTATTATTACTAGGATTCAGAATACATTGGTTCATTAATTAAATATTTTTTTTGGTTCACTTATTAAAACTTTTGCTGTGCCCGACAGGGTCCATAATTGTTTCGATATTTTAATACTTACCATCTGTATGACTGTGTACATTATGGATTGCAATAAAGAATTGAAATTGAAATTTTTTGAAAACTTTTTTTTTGTTCCCAAAAAAACCTATGCAGGGTCAATCAGTGTCACCAGTAGATCACGCTGTTTGAAGGAATTACACGAATTCGGTATTAGAAAAAGTTTTACTATAAATCTTTCAGGAACAATTATAAAAACTTATTTCCTTCGTTTTATGGCGTGGATTCAATTACCGGGGCATCACAGATGAAGGGTCAATTGCAGCGTTGAAAGCAGCTGATTTTAAACCTCTTTGATCAAAGTTGCCTGATTGTCGCAAGAAAAAACTTTAACACGGTCATAACACTGAGTTCAACAAACTTCGACTAGACTTTTTAATTTTCTGCCTCTTCTTAGAGTTCAATCGATTTCATTGTTACATTAACTGGCGAGTTAGCGATAAAATTATCTAGTTTATTTCCGGATTACAATAAAATTTATTTTATGGACAGATATTTTGTAATCGTTACTTTTAAAACGTTTCAGTTTACAGCGCGACATTAAATAATCTTCTGTTATATTATAACGATGGATACTATAGAATTGAGAAATAGGGCATAACAAGCAATAACAAGTTCGGATAATTACAAGATTTGATTGCATCATGCTGATGATGAAACAGGGAAGCATTAAGTACTTAAAACAAATACTATGATGTATGTATACTAATTAGTATGCCTTAAAATAAATCATGTACATTTTTAAAGCGATGCTTTGCTCAACGAAATCATTTTTAGATGTGTAGATACATCTAACTTGTCTGTGCAAATTGTAAAGCTACGTCTGCATGCAATGCATGACGCGTCAACTGTGTGCACCAAAAACAAACCACGACTTTTAGAAAATATACGTTTTTTTGTGATAAAACATTTTGATGCCACGCATAAATGAATGAAAGCACGGCGACATTGCTGGCGGGCACGACTAACGCGATATATTTTGTAGACTAACTGACCTGGGGCGCTAAAATTACTTAGAAATAGAACACCTAGATTTAAAAAGAACATATATAAGTTTTCGGATCTGTGTAGATCGGTTTATATCCAAAATTTTGGGGCCTTATGAAGTTGTCCTGAAAAAACGTAATGACAGATACGGAGTCAAGAAAGTTGGTCATAGTGAAGGCCCGAACAATACAACTAGCTCTGCTGATCTTATGAAACCTTGGATGAGCCAAGATTCAGATTCATCTGGGTCAGATGAACAAGCAGGATGACCGTGTTCTATTGTGGTATAATATTAAGTTAGTCCGTAAAAGGTTTTATTCTAATTTGTTTATTTTTTACGTTTACCTGGTGAACGATGGTTTTGTAGAAATAGCAACACTTTAGAGGGCTGTCAATCAACCGCGACAATAAAAAAAAACAACGTGTTTTTTCTGTCGAAGCAAATTAAATAAAGATATATCAAGTTTCAAGTCATTTCACGCGCTAGTATCCCACAACTTTTGCGGGTAGATCACGCAGTTTGAAGGAATTACACGATTTCGTTTACATCCTATGCAGATAATACATCATGCAGACGTGGCTTTATAGATTATGGGAATTTGTAATTAAGGTGGAGTAGTAACCTAATAACGCTATTTTACGTAACGTTACGTACCCAAAGGGTAAAACGGGACCCTATTACTAAGACACCGCTGTCTGTCCGTCTATCACCAGGCTGTAATCTCATGAACCGTAATAATTAGACAGTTGAAATTTTCACAGATGATGTATTTATGTTGCCGCTATAACAACAAATACTAAAAAACAGAATAAAATAAATATTTAAGAGGGCTCCCATACAACAAACGTATTTTTTTGCCGTTTTTATAGATAACTAGCGTTCGCCCGCAGATTCGCTTGCGTGAAATTTTGAACCCGTTAAGTGTCGATTTTCCATACAAACTTTCATCCCCTATTTAACTCCCTTAGGGGTTGAATTTCGAAAAATCCCTTCTTAGTGGATGCCTACGTTACAAAAGGAACCTACTGTCAAAATTTCAACGTTCTAACCCCAGCGGTTTAGGCTGTGCGTTGATAGATCAGTCAGTCAGTCAGTCAGCTTCTCCTTTTATATGTATAGATGGTACGGAACCCTTCATGCGGGAGTCCGGCTCGCCCTTGGCCGGTTTTTTGTTTTATTTACACCGTAAAATAGCTTTATAAGTATTTATTCCTAAAACAAAATGTAGAGCGATATTTTAAAAAGCGCATAAATCTGTGTAAGAGCTTTCACTTGAGAGTCACCCGCATCACTGTCAACGTCGGAACTCGGACCCTACCATTATTTGCATCAACCTACAAACTTATCCGACTACCCACATTTTCGAAAACCGTTTGGATTAAATAAAATATCTGCGAGTAAATTGTTTGAGTTACAACTCTATTAATTTTGGAAACACGAATACTTCTGTGATTAGTTTAACATTGAATACACCATGTAGATAATAGAGCCAGATGTTTTTTGTTGGAAATTTCTCAGATATGTTACCCCAAATATTTTTATTTTATTATTACGTGTATTGATTTGGGTCAGACATTAGCGAACTATAGCTGTTTGATAGTACAGTCGACACCAAAAGTAAATTATCGTTTTACAATGTTTCAAAAGTTTATTATGGTCTTATTTATTGTTACACCGAAAACTACACCTCTCTTTTTTTTTCTTGCACTTCTTGTCCATCCAAAGGTTGTCTGGAAGAAATCGCCTATTGCGATAAGACCGCCCATTGTACATCTCTATTTTTATAGTAATGTTTCTTGTTTGTTTTGTGTACAATAAAGAGTATTGTATTGTGTATTGTATTATGAATGAAAACTTGGCATTTTTTGTTTCAAATTATGATATAACAGAAAATACTTTAAAGAGTATTCAGTGATAATTTTTTGTTAATTAGCTTCTGTGATATAATTAATTTTAACAATGTCGTCTACACATCTGCCAACCCTTTGATTATCACAAACATAATGGTTATTACGAAATTAAACATCAAATAGTAATTTTGCTACAGAAGGATCCGTTGAAAGCAATAATTATTATTACATAATTAAGTTCATGAAGGCTTTGTCTTAATTCAAAGCAAGTTTCGGTAGGTACTCTCAAAGTTAGGGTTGACTGTAATATTTTAACAAAATGTTTAATTTACTAATACTACGAGACTTAGGCTAAGACATTCTCTAAACAGAACAACACGCTATCTAAACATGCTTAGCCCTAACTTTAAGCTCGATAGTAATTCGTGCGCAAGTAATGTAAAATGTATTAGTTGTAGAAAACTTTGGTGTCCGGTCATTTGTGAACAGAGAAAATAGAGTTAAACTTAGGTATAGTTCCTAATATTTACTGACCGTCGCCGTCGGTTAAAACTTTGACGCATATCTTTTACAAATTATGAATTTACGTGCGTCTACAGTATGCGTAAGATATGTTTGCCTCTCTGTAACCAGGAGGCCTACTCCCTAAGTCCGTCAACGAAGTTAGTCGCCCGTCCGAAAGTAGCCCGAAACGTAGGAGTGAACAAAACAAGTGTCAAGTTCAACTTTTCGGACGGGCAAAAACACATCGGTAGTAGGGACAACTGTCAAATCGTGTTGTCATTCATTCTTAGTTCGGGGTACGAAATAATCCTATGTCTGTAGGTGATAGGGAAGTAGGGGTAGGAAACGCTCGTAACTAAGGCCGAAACCACGGACTTCGTGCTTAGGGAGTAGACCCCCTGGCTTTGAACGTTCTGTTCCTCACTTCAGAGAAGCAAAGTTATTTGGTACCTACTCGTAATATAACTTTGCCGTTCTGAAAACAGGAAAGGTAACCAATGTAGGGGTACGAAGGAAATTGCATGATTATTCATTGTAGATCACATGTTAGGATATGTATAACTTTACTGGTAGGTACCGGTGTCTAAATAAATGATTAATTATAAACTACATAATAATCAACCTATCTGTATGACTGCGGGGAGACGATAGGAGTGAGGCGTATTTATCGTAACAGATACATAAAACAGGTATCTTATGATAACAGACTGTAACTGTGACAAACCAACTGAAAAAGCAGTTCCTGTTCCACGAGCTAACAAAATCCCTTAAGTGACAGTCACAAGCTTTTCTCTATTCATGCTTATGACAGTTACCTTAGTTAGAACAAGATAAAACATTTTACTGTTACTCTGTGACACCCTGTTACAGCCGTCACAAGCTCTTTCCTTTTCTCGTATAGGTTTAATACCTTAGTTAGAAAGAGAAGTCCTACTGTTACAGAAAACAGGTTAAACGTTGTTATCTGTGGTAACAGATAAGACACAATAGTGTGTTCCCACATAGTATGAAATAACAGACTGTTATTTCGTAACAGGTTTTTGGAACTGCTATTTACGTGTAACAGGAACAGGCGTAACAGATACGTGATTTTACCTGTTACAACCCACTCCTGGGAGACGACTGCTGCGCCGCGCTAATACAATGGTGCGCTTGAGTATACAAAAGTTATGCGTCAGCAGTGTCACTACATGTCGTTCAAAGTTATTTAAAGCGTACTGTACACGTAGCGTGTCGGTGCACATATTTTTGCTTATGACCCTATTCCCAGGTAAGGTTCCGGAACCGGCTATTAAGCAACAAACCCGACCGAAGGCGAGGAAGGGCAGTTAAATACTTTAATTACGGTAATTATTAGCGAAGTGAATTATACCACCTGTCTACGAACTATTCCGACATTTAAACGATCGACTGAAACATTACCCATAGTAATGGAGTATCGGTATCGCTCTCCAAGGTGGGGGAAGTTTGTCTTTCAAAGCGAACATTGAATATTAAAAGGCTGAAAGCGGACATTTCATAAACGACCAGTAACTTTATTTATTGCAGGAATACGTCGCTTGACTCGTCCTCCGAAGATAGACTAGAATATCAATTGGAAGAAGTAAATATACCTAGAATATATTGTAACTTTTTATTTGTGTCCCTTATATTTGGAAGCTTAGGACCCCTTAAGCTAAGCTTAAGCCCTTAGGGCTTAAAAAGGTAAGCGTTCACAGTTCCGTATCATACGTATCGGAGGAATCATATCAAACGGATTTGTAAAGTGTAGTGTATCTGTCGTGGCCATATCTTACAATTGATCACTTCATGATGTGGCCGGCCATTTCATGAAATGGTTGTATTTCATGATATGGCCAGCTAAAACTGACCATATCATTGAAACGTCAACGTTTAATGATATGTCCATCCACGTTTGGCCATATCATTAATGTAGGGTTCCCATGATATCAAAGGTTTAATAAAAAATCCAAATAAAGGAAGCAGTACCATGCAAGCAATAATAGTCCATTAATTTTCGTTGCGTGGTCACACTAACAAAACGATATTAGTGCCTCTAACAGTGGATAATGGAACTAATTTTATGACATGATCACTAATGTTTGACCACATCATGAATATGCGTTTAGCTGTTGATATCGTCAAAAGCTGATTATTCATTGATCTGGCCAGGTCATATCATGATGTGGGCACCGGGTATTGGCTATTTCATGAAATACAACCATTTCATGAAATGGTCGGCCACCTCATGAAGTGATCAATTCTATGATCTGGCCACGACATATCCACTGTATTCGTAACATTCGGAATGCCGATTCGATTCCTATGAGCAAGATCTTTAAAACTTAAATCTATCCGTATCGAACTATTTGACTACTGCAAATGTCTTTAAGTAGCGAGATCAAGTCTATATTTGTAAAAAACACAGGTAAAAAATAAAGCTTTGTCGATTAATTCATCCCTATTGTATCACACATGTTAATTCTGAGGAAGTACATAGCTATGATGACTGAACATAAAAAGACGTTAATTTTTTTGTCACTTCTCCTAGACGGCCTTCGCAAAATACGTTAAAATTCGTTTGGGCATTACGAACACCTGTCAGGTAGGTGACAATCTGACGTGTACAGAATACGAAAGCGTGGCGTTAGGTGCGTCTCGGCAGGCCCGCATAATACGAACATATTGAATTCCCCATCAATTGATACTTCGTCACCTACAGGAACGCAGGAAGCGGTGACAGGATGTGTCCCCAGATATTGTCACGTCGTGCATGTATTTTACTATGAGATTGAGAATACGTAACGTGAACTGGTAAAATACAGTCGAATAGTTTTGCCGTGTTAACCTATTTAATCTTCACGATTTTTAAAGAATACCAGCAATACGTGATGCATTTCAAAATCCATACTAATATCACAGTCTACCTATATCTTACTCCTTATAGTCTAGTCGGTCAACGTAGAACATTGTCGCAGAGCAATCGTGCGGGGGGTTGCGGGGTGAAGGAGCGGAGGTTATGTCCCGAGTAGCCAAGCCATACTGCATACTTGGAACATAACCTCCGCCCCTTCATAATTTTGACATTTCTTATGACCTGTCAAATGTATGGGCGTTGACCCCCTGCATGTAGTAAGTAGGTACACTGTGCTAATATTATAAATTCGAAAGTAACTCTGTCTGTATGTCTGTTACGGTTTCACGCCTAAACCGCTAAACGAATTTTGATGAAACTTGGTACAGAGATAGTCTGGAACCTGGACATAGGCTACTTATATCCCGAAAAATACGGAATACACGAATATCGATATCCACGTGAGAGACCTCTAGTATAAAATAAATTATAACCGAATTTATTCTAGAAGTAATACATAAATAAATTAATAGGATTTAAACAATATTACTGTCTATTAAATCTCGTGTCTCTAATTATATCATACGCCAATTAATGAATACGGTTCAACAATATTATTTATTACAACGTACGTACTCAGTATTCATTAAAATATGTGTTGTACTTGTTTCTATTTAATCATTTTAATTAATTGTAACAACATCAATTAATAATTCATACTTACACAATATTAAAATATATTCGAAATTCAAATATGTAATTCAGTTTACCCAGCCGTATCACACTTGGCCAAAAATACTATGTACAAAACATTTACTACGCGACTCGTTCTTACAACCAATTTATCAGTTAATGGGTATAATGAAAATCTAAAGCGCAGTTCAGACTACGCTATACTATTTCGCTTTATAGTAAAGCATATTGCGTCATAAGCTATAATAACTATATAGCATGACGTTCAAACTATACGCTACATCGCAAGGCGGTCTACTATGTATAGCAAGTTATTTGATGGTGATTTATCGAGTGACGGACAGGGTAGGCGAGCCGGGGACCTGAGAATCGTACGTTAAGCTCTGAGAATCGCTCAAGTTTATCGCGTACAGCAAGCCAATACTTTATATCATAGCAATGTGTGAACGTGTTCTATAGAATGTATACTGAGCGATATTGATGTGCTATACAATATTTGCTATAATATGCTATTATATTATAGCGTAGTCTGAACTGCGATTTACAACCAATTTATATCAGTTTATGAGTATAATGAAAATGGGGTGCATGAAAAGAGCCTCCACGAGTAACGATACTTCAGTACGTCCGGCGCACCCTGGGCAGTCAGCCTCGTTACCATCCTTGCTGACTGGCTAATCTTTTCACCACGGCATGAGCTATTCTTGTAGGTATAGCTCGTGCCGACACGATAGAGAAGAAGTATAATGAAAGTCTAATACAAAAGCAAAACTGTCCATTTTCCTTTAACGATAACGAAAAGAAAATTTATTTTCCATAAAAAAACAATTGAGGTGAAATGGGAACACGGCGACACCACTGGCTCTTATCAATAAGTAACTGTTATAATAACAGCTATAGAAACATTTTACATCGAGACGATTGTTTCCTATACCTCAGCCGGCTTCCAATTAAGTGGGCCGCGCCTCAAAAACAAAAGCTATTAAAAAAATGTTTCCTGAAGAGTTTTATTTAAATTAAAGATTGGGAGATCTTTCAATAACTTTTTTTTTGTTAATTTCTTTTTTATCCTTGGTTTAGTACAAAATTTCTGAACAATTTATAAAGAACTGCCTCGTCGGTCGTGGATTTAGTGGTCGCGGTGAGGTCCTGGGTTCGATTCCTAGGTCGGGCAAAATGTTATTGAGTTTTTCCGCGTGGAATTTCTCAGTAGCGGCCCGGAGTCTGATTTATGCCCGGTTGATGGCAATAGGCTCACCCCTATGGGTCTTAAACATAACGGCGAAAAGAGGGTGTGCTATTCAACTCTGTAAACAGCCCTTTAGGGATATAGTAAAATACTGTAAAAATTGAAATAATGTAGGTACAACGCAGAAAGGTTCTTAAATGTTTAATTAGGCCGCTTAACCTGTGTAGTACTGTAATTATAGACACAACAGATAAACAATGGCACTGACGATCCGGATCGTCGCGCGGGACGATACCGGTTAAGTTCAAATTAGTGACAAAACACATTCTGAGATCATATTTCAGACATAGAAAAGAAAATAAAGAAAGAAAAAATATTTATTTGCATAGCTAGACGTGTTTTGTTATTTTTTATTAGAGTAATAGCATTATCAGCCCACTGCCCACTGTTGGACGCGGGATAAGATACCAACAAATAAAAACAAATACAAGCGTTGTCTTAAGTCGTGTACCTTCCGCGAGGCCTAAGCTGAGTTTTGCTTTTGTGTGAGAATGAATGCAGACGCGTCCTTTGCTTGGTTTAAACCGGTTTATACTGCTTTTTGGCAATCGATTCTATGTGCACACACACAAGTGCAAAGCTCAGCTAACGCCTCGCCAGTTGTACGCACGAACGAACACGAACACCGAACACGAATCACTACGAACGAGTTCGCCGAACACACTGTTTGGTAAAGGTACGCACATGCAAATAACGTGTTCGATATTCGTGTTAACGATGTTCGTGTTTGTCCAACAACAGCTTCTGCAAAACAAATGCTTAAGTCCATCCTAAGAATTTAATTTTGTATATAAAACATGTTAGCATGCTTCCCAGTTTGGTAGATAAGAGTTATTAAAATACTTTAGATTTGCCGGCCCGGGCTGCGTTACAGGATTCCCCTGAAACCTCGAATGCCGGTCACGACACACAACAATTTTTATTAAAGCATTTTTCATCAATTGTGAAGCAGAGAAACAGATACCATAAATTAAAAGTAAACGAATATTTGTATGATTTATTAAAGGGAACGTTTACCATCCATAATATTTTTAAACGTGGGTGTACAAATTCCTGTAATAGGAGAACTCCTCTGCTCACCCCGTCGGGGATTACAAGCTTGATCCGCGTCTAATGAGGGACTTGGATATGTATACGAAGGCGGGGAGGGGCCCGTTCACCAGCCTGCTTGGGGCCTCGAGGCGAACCGGCCTCGAACAGGGCCCCGCTGCCAGTGGAAATGTGAGTATTAAGAATTGTACCGTCAGCATCAAGAATAAAGTCTGCTTTAAACGATGGCAGTAACTGGACCCAGTGACTCGGAATTCCGGACCCAGTCACTGCGATCATGTAGACGCATTGGACTGATTTGCGTGGCGTGGCGGGGGAAGCTACTGGGCCCGAAAATAGACGGGTAGGTTAGTCAACTGGACTGAACAGGGTTGAAACTAGTGTCTACACGAGCCCAGTTGCAAGTCAGCGCTAGACTGACTTACTGTCACATTACTGGACTCGTATAAACCTGCCATAAGTAACAATTCCAGTTTCTTTTCAAAAACTTTTGCTTATACTATTTTTTGTAACTAATTACGACAGAATCCTAACTAATACTCGTATTATAAATGCGAAAGTAAGTTTTTTTATTTGTTACCTTTTCACGCATAAACCACTGAACCATCATCCTGAAATTTTGCATATACGTTGTCAGGTGAACAGAAACGGACATAGAGTACAATTTTCATGCCGAAAAAATGTACTATCCCCGAGGAAAACAACAATAACATTCATAGATGGCGCCACGTGTTTTTCGAAATATGATTGAATTATATTAGTATAGAAACTTTAGTAGTGCGTTAAGATTTTTTCGAGCTTAATTACCGCGAGCGTATCCGCGAGCAAAAGCTAGTACAGTATATGTAGGAATTATATGATAACAGAACAATTACTAGCTTCTATGTTAATTAAATTTCCGAAATATTCTATTGTATTACCAACTGTATACAAAGTAAGCTACCTTAATTGTTACAACGACCCACATGACAAAGTTTCTGGAAGGTAACATAATATTCATCGTGAGTCGTAACTACTCGTAACCTTCACAAAGGAAGCTCAAATGAAATTTAACTGTCCGTTGATTGACGAAGGGAGCCGTTGTCCACAATAATTATCTCGGAGGAAGCGGGTAAGAAGAGCGTCGCGTGCTCCAACCACTTATGTATGCCTAGTACGTATACATAAGGACATCCGACGTAATAGACAATACAAGAATAAATCTAATCTTACATCATTATGGAGGGTTTATTGTAATCGTATTTTTTTTTGTTTGTTAATTTTTGTACTCTAGTCTTGGTACCACATTACTCATTGGTCTGTGGTCAAGACTACATTGTTCTCTCATAAGTATCCTAAATCATAGTAATTCACTGAAGTTGTTAAGCGCGCTACGCACCTTCAGTTTTAACAGTGCGATTTAACTGTACAGTTAGACTACAGATAAATCGTTAGGTGTACCTATGTAGAATAAACAGTCAGTACACATCTACACTCCTAACGATTTATCTGTACAGTCCGGTTGTACAGTTAAATCGCACTGTTGAAACTGAAGGTGCGTAGCGCGCTTTACAGTCTATATTCTTTTTAAAAGACTAACCATGGAGTTTCTTGCCGGCTCTTCTCCATAGGAAACGACTAATTGGCATCGTGCACCTAAATTCGACTTTTCATAAGCGCCTGTATTGGTTTATGTGTTTTTTTTTTTATTTAATTGGTTTTGGTTGTGTCGGCTTACGTTAATAAAACACGTAAACGTTAGCGCCAGTGCTCAAATAATGTTTGAAATAAATAAAGAAAAAAATAATTGTAGACTTATTTGAATATGGATATAGAATTTTACCTGAGCTAGACTTTAATAACCAATTCTTCGAAGCAACTCGTGCTTATTCCACAATCGGGTACTCCACCCAATTTCAATTTCAAACATATAGAAGCCACAATTCAAAACAGAATGCTACAACTCCATGTTTGTATAGGACTTTACAATGAAGAGGTTTAGTAACATAAGTACATAAACGGTCCAGACTGCCTTGTACCCTGTTTCAATAGATGTTCCTTCCCCGAACTCTCGAGGACCTAATTGCTAAACGTTGCTATAGCTATTAATAAATCCAAGACCATCCTTTGACAAAGTTGAACCACAATTGAAACAACATAAGACAACGGATGCAGTCATTTGAGACGTTCATTTCAATTATTAGGCCTTTATTAACATTTGTAGTAGTCATCATTGATTAAATTATCGAATATTGCCTAAGAACCTAATTCAATTTCGTCGAAGCTGAACTCTAAATGGGAGTTGCATAACGAGTATACTGAAATGAAACACTTAAAAGTAACCTCTTATAATCAAAATGTGTACCAAAACAGGCATTAGTAAAGTTTTATGAGTTTTCCCTTCACTTGGGTCAAAATAGGATCGAGTTTTATACATTCCTTGGAGGGGTACTTCTCATTATGGCTTAATACGTTCGGGTCCTTGTGGGCCTTATGTCGATGACGGGCTCGAATTAGAGTCCAGTTTGAGAACTCTTTAGCTATCGAGTTCATATATTTTTGTATGTAGTTACGTCTTTCTTCAGCTTTCGAGCAAAATTATGTAAATTCTTTGCCTAACCCGGCCAGTACTGAGACAAAATAATATCTTTAATAAGAAGATTTCGTCCTAGCTTATCGGCCGACAGAGGACCACCGCTTCCTAAATAAAAACAAGAATTACGAGCTTTTTTAAACTCTTAAAAGATTTGCTTACTGAAATCTCGTTTCACTTAGTTTGTATTAAGATAATTATTTTGGATGAATAAGCTTATCGAGATTACAATTACTTTGTGTAGGGACATCAGTACCCCAAGTGTGAGTTTTTTTACGTTACTACTGTAGTTGCGTCACGCCAAAAATGTAAAACGAATGTTTAGTCACGCTATTCGCCGCTAGAGGCTCTGTCTAAATTTTCATACATTTTTGACGTGACGCAACTACAATAGTAACGTAAAAAAACTCACACTTGGGGTACTGGTTACAGCTACCTCATTGACATAAAAGTGAAGTGCAAGCCTACATTGACCGACCTGGTAGTCAAATGACTACCAAGTCGGTCAATGGGGGCTAATTTGATGCTGATAATCCACCCACCAGGCGACGCAGCGACGCCACTTTACACTGAGGTAGGAAAAAAATACAGAACTGGCATATTCCTTTTGATTTGTCGTCGTTATATAACAAATAATGCCCGCATCCTATGGACGAATCGAGAAAACGGCTCGTTTTGCTTATCAAAGGTAGCATTTTTTATTGCCAAACTGGGCATATAAATGGATTTGGGAGCTAATGTTACCTGTGATAAAAGTTACTAACGTAAGGAAGAGAGTGTGCAAAGCTATGAAGTCTTTGCTTCAATGGTGAAGATATAAGAGTCCTTATTTTATCCAATAACGCTCGGTAAATCATAGGAATCGGCCATAAGTTTTATTTTAGACAATTTTTACGGTCGAAATCTTTGTTTTAAAATTGGTTCTATCATTTTTCAAAGTGGCGCCATTTGTCGGATTTTTAGCTACAAATTAGCTTCCATTTGATTCGTTTTTATTGGATTCTTCTATTAAAAACTCTAAGTTTGGAATTCATGGTATAACTTCTAACCATGGGTCTCCCAATGACCGCAATATGGAACGGTCAAAGGGGAAATTCCCATAATCACCACGCTTGATAGACCGATCGGTGATCACAGTATTTTGTCATTAGCAGGAGGACGCTGCTGCCCATCCTGCTGTGATAAACCCTTAGTCGCCTTTCACGACAACTACGCGTGAGAAAAGGGTTGACGTCATGCAGGCGGCTGGTCATAAAACTTAGCCAAAACATTTGCAGCATGATAAGTGAAATAAGAAGTACGTATATTGAAGAAAAATACATGCTACACCGATCCCAAATAAGTTGGGATAAGGGCAAGAGGGTGATGATGACGCGTGAGGAAAGGGTATCCTATTCTTTGTCCGCAACCAAACTGAACAGGGTTCGAGTCATGCACGTTTACAAACAAGCTCGCTCTTTTGTTGGACCGTCTTCAAACTGATTTTATAAGTAGCGCTTCGTAGAGTTACAGGCTTCCGGCCAAGTAGAGTCGCAATTAGTGCAATTGCTACTCTACCGGCCAGCGGATTATAAAAGTAGTTTGTTGGTCTATTAGATGAACTTATAACCTTTCTCTAATTGAACACTACTGCAGCTTTCAAACTTTATTGACTTATGCGCTTGCAACGGCGTACGTAGTAAAGACGTTTAATGACTCATGTGCACATAAAACGGAAGTCGGTTAAAGTCGACTATAGTGTACTACGCGTAGTGACAGGTTGGTAGAGTGTCTGTCTATCTATGGTACTAGTACATGAATACCATTTGCCATTTCTTTCTGATTTGCAGGAAATTAGTACTGACACACTCTTTCTTATACAGAGATACTTCAAATTATTTGGCGAAACTGCATACTGGTATCGATAGATTTTATGGCTGCTCCATCAATAGCCCGATGGTATAAAGAAGTGATCCTAGCGATTAGCGTTGATATTATTTTTTACTTGTAACGATCTGTAAAGTTTTACCAGTTGATTTGAAGTAACCATAATATACAAACTGCCTTAATTGCGATGGTCTTACGAGACGCTTTGGAAATTTTAGAACGTAAGACTGAGGTCCTTCTCAACACTTTGGAATCCTGGGGTCTAAAATGTCGGGAAGTGTCCCTGATAAATAGTGGTGCATAATTTCTGAACTGCAGAAATACTCATTACAAGTGTAGGACAGAACACTTAAGTTCATCAGGATGCATTATTCGAGACTAAAGGAGAAGAACCGAGATCAGAAGTTACGTAATGATGTTTTAACCATTTGTTCCTGAAACCGAAAGGCAGAACTTGGAAGATTTGCCCAGGCTTCACCGATATCGATGTCGGATGTAATAGCGAGTCCAACACAATTCCAATTAGAGGGAGGTGCTTCCGAGAAAACTTAAGAGAACAGTTTGTCTGCCACTGAAATCAAATCCAGCACCTCACTCTCGGCTACTAAACCATGAAGATGGTACGTTTACAAAAATGACATCCGTCCGTGTGTCACTGCAAGGGTACCAACTGAAAATCAACACTGGGTGTTTGACGCCCAGCATATATGCTGAGTTGGTGACACTTTCGGCATGTGCATGCTCAAAAGCATAACATGTGATGTTTCATTCTTTTTATGTTCTTATTGTTTAGGCTATCATTGTGTCATTGACTGTTTTTTTTTTTTCTTTGCATTTATTTTTTCTTCCAATATAGAATTGGCGAAGAGTCACTCGTTATTTGTAAAAGTAAGGCTCACGCATATTATGGCTTACTTCTATTTTCCCTTTGAAGAACATAATGATCGTAACTACAAAATGTTAGAGACAAAGAAAATTGTAATGTCGAGCAGTGAAAGTTAATAGGCACAAATCAGTGCGGCATTGTCCCAAGTGGAAAATAAGGGGTATGACCACATGACTCATGTACAAGCCAGATGGCGGCGATTACAAACCACATTCGCAATAATTAATAGCAGCTGCTATTATTACTTAACTCCTTGTTATGTAAACTAAGCTCAATGAATGAGGAAATTATATTTTGTTGAACAAAACATGACTTTGACTTAACATTTCTCCATACGAAAACAACTTTATAATACAGTCATCAAAGAAATAACATTGATAACGCGGGTCGAGTAACAGCTGAACCAGTTTAAAAAACAACTTGGTCTGCAGATAAAAAACCAATAAGAATGTTATTTATTTATTATTTACATTGCACTTATTATCGTGTCAAAGTACTTACCTACTACGAATAGCAATACCCTTTAAAAAAACAAAACATGGATAATGTTTTACGGTTTTTGATGAAATCGTTTACGTTTTTTCGATAGCAGTATCTTTACAGCTACAATTTACTAAATGACAGGTATGTCAGGAATCATCTTTCGTTGAATAGATTATAGTAGTTAAATCGTAGCTCTATCTGACATTTACCTATAATAAAAGAGAGTTAGGTAATTGTTTTGAGCCAAGAAGGTACTTTTGAAACACCTAGATGATTACGTTTCAAACAACTTCAAGACAATTAAAGTGCAGGGCCAACATAACCCTTAACTCATCGAAGTTACACCGTTAAATAGCCATAACTAACTTTAGCACAACTAAAGCAGTTTTAGCACCAAACTGTCCTCTTTAGAGCTTCTTAAAAGTGTAACAAAAGACTTTTAAAACTATTTAAGTACTCATTAGAAAGTTTGGAATACCTGCGAGAGGTCTACGTCTCCTCTAATTTTCTCGACAACGGTAAGTTTCCTGTCGGCGACCACGAGGCCCGTACACATCACTAACAACAACACAAGTCGTCCACCCATGGTTGGCACGCAAAACATCCAGAGATCACAAAATATATTCACAGAGTCACACTCGCGGAATACATGTACGGGATAATATCCGAGTAGGGAACGCGCGGTATAGTAGAATGCGCCGCGATAAATGCCGGGTGTAGCGCGGGAGGCACTGACGCGTTGACGCACGGTCGCCCCTTCTCTCTCACACGCCTGTTAACCGGCGCGGTAACAAACTGGTCATCATAGTCACCGACCGTTGAGCTTCGAAAAATTATTGTCGAAAGCATGATTAGCATAACAACTTCACTTTTAAAATACGTAATGGATTCGATACTTTTTGATTTCATTGTCAAGGCTTTGCGGTTATTTATGAGGTCTACTCAACATTTAATGCGATTTACCTGTTGTTTTTGAAAACAATAACAACTTTTCTGAACTGTCAAGTTCAAAAGCCTTTGTACACAGTACAATGGCGAACTTCTGAACAAAACTGCGTCAGTGCAATTGTTACGTTACGTTACGTGTTTAAAACGGTGATTGTTATACTCTTTTCAATGAAGGATGAGTCCTGTCATAGCTGTTATTTCGTAAATTGTAAACCGTAAAAGAGCTATATTATCTGTGTTGTTTGTTGTAAATATTTGATATTCTTTGTATGGTAACGTTTTGTAGAGAAACTTTAGGACTCACCTTGCGGTGAAATGGGTAAAAATAATATTTTAGCTGTGACATAGACTACAAAATAATTTAAGTTATTAAAAAAAAAAGTTAATTAAAAATCCTTTCTGTTGTCTTCATACAATACTTCGAATCACTCATTATATAAAAATATAGTTTTAAAAAGTAGACAGATATTGCAAGAAAAAAAAACATAGCTTCAAACCCACATTGCCCAATTATTTTGCAACCTGACATGTCCGATGGAATGGTGGCATTGATATAAAAAAAGAAACAAAAGAAAATAAAAACCGTAAATACACGTAAAATTGTTATCTGTGGACAACACAACATGTCATATGAACGGCACATCAAAAAATTTGACGTGTTACGTACGGTTCTACCTGCGGTTCGTCCGCTGTACCTGGTCGGTGTTACGCCTCGTCGTCGTCCCGTACGTGACGTGACGTTTACGGTCCATTGTATTTTGTATCCATATCGCCATATCCATTTTTACCTTTCTTTACGCTTTATATTTTTCACCTTTATTGTTATGCTACGGTATAGTATACAATAAATTGTTTACTATAATACATTTTTATGTTTATTTTTATCAAAAAATTATGACATCAAGCAGGATTTTACAAAGTCATTAAGGTTTAGATTGGAAATTTGAGGTAGGGCAGTTAGGTCAGGCAGCTACCTTAAATGTTCTTTGGGAGACTGTCCATAACTTTAGAAGACATTAGGAACTCTATTCACAGATTTAAATAAAAGTTTGAAGTGCTTCTCTCACCATTTTTTGTATGTCCATCGACTCTCTTGCGTATAAAGATCAAAATACTCTGTCGGGCCAACTGAGCTTAGAGCAATGATATTATAAACTATAGATGCGTTGCCCGCGCTCAATATTGGCAATATTAAAGCAAGGCAATTGCCCGGCATTCACTTAAGTCACGCACAAACCAGAGTCGCAGTTATATGTCCCTATAAAGTCTAACTCTTGCAACATTTTGCAAAAAAAATGCCATCTTGTGTTTACAGATGATATACGAATTATACTGTATAATTAACTGTATAATTTGTATCGTATAATGAATTATACTGATATGTAGCTATCGTCAAATTTTCGCTGCTTTGTAGTGCAATGATGTTGGTGTATGACGCGTCTAGTAATAAAATGTCATGGGGTTAGAGTACTAGAAATATCAGAAATCGTTAGAATCATTTCCATACATTTTATATGGAAAACAATCAGTTATCATTACCTCAATGACATTTTATGACGTGGATACAATACGGCCGACGTATCTTGGCGAGTCTGAAGTTAGTTGTTTGGCTGCGCAATGAATCTTTTAGAAACAAAATGGTCTACTGCGCAGCTAATCAGCTAACTTCAGACTCGCCAAGATACGTCGACCGTATTGTACTAAGAAATAACAAACCGACAAAGTATTATGTCTTTCAAAACGAAATAGGAATCATACAATTTAACATGTTTCATCTTCTACATCAGACAACTTTGTCTTCTACCTACTTCAGGGACTATCTGACATTTTAATTAGTCGACTGTACATATACATTGTTGGCAAAATTGTTTTATACCCGATGACTGTAGAGAACACAGTTTTACTATATCCAAGCTGCCTCACTGCGCAAGCAAAGAAATAGGCGACCAGGCCGTCTTCCGCCTACCTCCCTAATAGTTCTTGAGGTCAGCACATCTCCAGCGGCTTGAATACAAGACGCGTTTCGTATTGCCTCAGGGAATACGTCAGATGCAAAGAAATTGCAAGGAATTTGCAAGTATTGAAATCCGAGAAACGTTAGCAGGATTTCGTAAAGCCGATGTGAAAGCTGGACCTTGGAACATGCATTATGCTGAACGAAATAGAGAAGTCTGATAGAGTCTGCATAATAGATACGAAAATGCAAAGAAAACAAAATGCTGTGGTCTGGTAACTATTAATACAAGCGGTGCGGTTTTTTTTTTTTATTTTTTTCTTTCTAATACTGATGTATATAATATACAGGGTGTAAAAAGACCCATCACATAGCCGAAATCTACGCACTCTGTACATCAAACTAAAGTACATTGACCAAAAATAATTGCTGGGAAACGACTTTTATTTGTTGGCATGAAAAAAAATGATTTTTTTTGTAGCGCGCATATTATGGTTGTGGCGATGCCGCGCGTTTGCATGCGTGCAGCGGCCACACAGCCGAGCCGAGGTCGTGTGCGTTTGATATTCATTGCGTTTTTGTAACTTCAAATGCGTAATTTGTTAGGAAAAATTGAAATTTTTGATAATGTTTGTAGGGAAGAAAGTTTAGTATTATGACTTGGAAACCGTTTTTGGAAAAAACAAAAAAAAAAGTGTACTTTGACCTTCTATATTTCCAAAACCAATGATTTCCCAGGTATGGTTTGTTCGAAAAAAATGATCCCAATGATGGGTAGAATACGTGGTTTTCGTTATCGTTAAGGGTCTTTTTACACCCGATATGTTACGGGTAAAGGCCGAATGGTGGTTACACCTAGGTTTACCCGAATACAACTAGGTGCAACCAGTAGCAGTTGGTTAGAATTAGGTGTAACTTAAGTCAACGGAGCCCCGCCATGCGGGGCTCCTATTTCTGTCTACAGGTCGGAACTTGTCGGCGCTGGTCCGCCACACAGTATGAGACGACCTGCGTCGACTAACTGCGCGGACCAGCACCGATAAGCGCTGACAGATCGGCGCCGGCAACCCGCTTTCTTCGTGTATACGCACATAGTCAGTACGTTAGCGGGAGTTATTTGTTTTACAAGTTCATGTAACTGAGCTTACAGTTAATTCTCAAGCCACAAACTTTACCGTCAATTTAAAAGTTCCCTACAGACTTATTTTACGTTAACTTATTTTACGTTTCTATTTGTAAGCACTAAATAGGTAATAGGGTTTAGGAGATATACTCGAACGATTCGAGGAACTCGAGTAATCGGGCAGTGAATTTTTTGACACACGAGAAAAAAAATATGTTGAGAAATCAGAAACCCTAGTACTGAAGGACTTTTAAAACGGTCTTATATCAGAAGGGGATACGTAGCTATCACGTCTGTAACCGCCAAAGGATTACGGAGATGTGGACAACGTTATCTGTGTCAATGTAGTTATTATACTAAACACAATTTCTAGCTGCAGGGGCCGCAATTAAATGTGTAAGCGTGCACAAAACAAACAGCAAAACATGACTCACAAACAACAACACATGCCTTATGACCCCGCCTGCAGGGAGAAAATTTGTTTAGTACTTATCGTCGCTGCTGACAAAGAAACCGCTAGTTGTCATCTCATTAGACTATATCGTCGCCCGGGAGTGATAACCTCGGGAATGCTTTTGGTCGTCACACGATTCCTGTAGGCTTTCACGCGGAATAAGTCACTAGCTAACGCTTGTCAATTACATTTAGTACGAATTTTATACAGCATGTAAGGGTAAACACCGTTATCACTCAAACCATGGGTAGTTGACTTAAACATAAAAATATAGGACAAAGTAAAAAAAAAAAATATAGACGCGCGAGAAATGAGCTGCGCGGCGGCGCTATGACGCGGCTTACACACACTCGCTAACGAGACAGCTGACTGACTGGGGTAGCAAACTGTGCGGGGCCGTGCGTCGGACTACGCGGCGAGTTCCCCGCGCCCCCTCCCGTAGCTTGTTGCCCCCGCGCATAGGGTGAAATGCTTTTGAGGAAAAATGAAAATTTAAAAAAAAAAAAAAGTTTGTTATTTTTCATTGATTTTACGTTCTATAAATGAAACCAAACCACTGGTTTTAAGGATAACGGTGTTTACCCTTACAGCCTGTATACCCAATAAAGGCTAGTTTCAGTGCCTACAAACTAATTTCACATAGAGCGGCTCTCTTATAAGATGTAGTCCCTATCCGTTGTGATAAAATAAAAATGACCAAATTGCATTCCCGAGGTTTTCTCTCCCGGACGACGATATAGTCTAAAGTCTAATAAGATGACAACTAGCGGTTTCTTTGTCAGCACGAACTATACGAGAATAGCTCATGCCGGTGTAAAGATTAACCAGTCAGCAACATTAGTAGCGGGGTAGACTGTACTTAAGTATCGTCATTCGAACGAACTCTTATGCAATCTTAAAGAACAGTACAACACAACTAAGAAATTGCATCGATGTACAGACGCCAGCACGTCAAGCTACCCGTGGCCTGCGGGCGGCGGGATAGGGGACCTGTCGCCCGACTAGTAACAGACCCGAGAAGGCGGCGCGCATGTGTTTCGTGCGCTCCTCTCAGGAGGACGTGGGGCAAGGACCCACAGAAGGAGAGGTCCGCCAGGGGCTGGCGGACCGAGGCCTGCCGGGGTTGCGGTGCATGCAGCTGCGAATCCCGCGACCCCGGCCAAGGGTCAGGAGGAGGAACACCGTGGTTTTTTAGCCGGTAAGAGTCCGACATAACCCTGCGCATTCCCCAGGCGAAGGGTATCCAAGAAGATATTGCCAGGAAAAAAAAAATTGTTCATGCTACCCGAAACTGTCAAATTTTCCCAATCAACCTTAAACCTAATGCTTTCGCGATAAAGATGAAAATCTATTAAAGTTTGACAGATTGTAGTAGCTTGATGTGCTGGCCTCTGTACCTAACGGAACAATCAATGGCAGTCGCTCATTTTCGCGCCACTCACGCTTATTTTGTTAGCATAAACCTATTTTTTTCCTGCAGTACATAAGTAAAAAATTATAGGTAACATTCGTCTTGAAGTCGCACTCAGTTCGGAAGTGATCGGTTTTTAGAATTTTACCGATGCGACTTCTTAGTTGTGTCGTGCCACATGAGTAGTCATGTGGTCGTGCTGTACGTAATCTAGAAAGATTGTGGAGAGGCGACGGCGTACCGGAAGGTGCAGCGTAGATAGGCTCCCACTCAGGAGGGCCGATGACCTGGTGAAGGGAGCGGATGCGAGAAACATATTCTGCTGGATGCGAGAAACCCAGGACCGATGTGGCGATGCTTGGGGAGGCCTATGTAAAGCAGTGGACGTCTTTTAGCTGAGTAGCTATGTAGATTTATGTATGTATCTATATTATTTAGATACGATTTTGATTTATCTCAATTCATACAGAATTCATTTATATACTTTTTTAATGCTACTTGACGACACGTTTGGTGCAGTGGCTAAGCGATTGGCTTCTGCGCTACGGGTCATGGGTTCGATTCCCACACGGAACAATTTGTATGGCCTACAGATAGTTGTTCCGGGTCTGGGCGTTTGTTTGTGAGATTTGTGTCTGTAAACGCACCCACGATACAAGAGAAATCTTAGTGTGGGGCAACGTTTTTTAAAAAAAAAAAGATTCGTTTTCCTTTTTAAGCATAATTTTATTATGATAAATAATGGAATCAGGCGTTACTTTGCGGAAATCCATTCGCTTCACAGCCCCATTCGCGTCCTAGCGGTCGAGGAGTCAACATATCCTGAGGATGCCCTGTGCAGGGCCGAAACACGTGTCGTGTATTGGTTTGGTTGCATGTTGTATTATTTTTTCACTTTTTCTGCATGTGCGTATATTTATGGGCGGGAGGGTGGTGCTGCATACTGCATCCAAACTAGCGATCTTGTTCAGCGGAATTAAAGCTAGATATTCTATTTGCATTTTTGTAATAATTATTATTGTAAAAAATATTTTGATTTTCTTTGTATAGAGTCAATTAATTTATTCACCTTACAGACAGATCTGTGTTGCTGGGGAGTTTGTTGCGCTGTTTCTTCTTCACAGCACAAACACTAGGAAGCGGTGAAGGGAGGGCTTTTTTGTGGGCTGTCTTTTGTTAATCTGACGTTCAAAAAGAACTAAGTAATTCTAGTCTATTTTGAATAAATGAGTTTTGAGTTTGAGTGAGATAACAGACAAATAAAAAAAAAACAAATTAAACTTTGCCCGACTCAATAACCAAACCCTTCTAGGTTTGCATAAGTTCATTTTTATGCTCTACAACTGTACCACGAATAGATGGGAAGGGCACTCTATAATAATAAAAAAAGTCGCCTGCCTTACAGAAAGCTCTTAAGAGTGACACAGACTTTAGGTACGTGAGACGTTGTGAAAGAGCTCCTGTCCCGAGATTCATTAATATTTGCGCTGCTCGTTAGCTGGTAACAAATTACATCATCAGTAATACATGTTAACTTGATTAAGAATTAGCGGCAAAACCTTGTTTGGTAGATGATGATAGAGATAAATACACATCTAACAGTATAGAGGATTTCCTTAGGAGTTCTACTTTAAATTATATAAGGTGTTAAAATTCAAGTCTAAGAATTTTGTGGGGTTACTCGGTATTGAAAATTGAACAACTGTCGTTCTACAACTTTTCGAAATTCGCCAATTTTTTTTATGCCTTTCCATACAAATCAAATAAAATATTTTATTGATTTCTATGGAAAGTTAAAAAAAGCGACTTTCGAAAAGTTGTAGTACAAAAGTTGTTCAATTTCCGATACCGAGTAACCCCATTAAATTCTTAGAGTTGATTTTTTAACACTTTGTAATTTTGTCCGTGAAGTTGCCACTATATTTATGATTAGTTACGGTTTACTCACGTGCATTTTTCGGGATTGCCCGACTAGTTTCAGACCCAAACGGAGCCCTAAATCATGAGCTGAACACACGGCGAAGTCGTGAGTCGAAAGTAGTCGGGCAATCCTGAAAATCAAGCACGTGAGTAAACCGTAACTAATCATAAATATGAATGCGTCTCACGAAAGTTATAACACAAAAACTTACCACCACACATTGGGGTGGCATGAAAAGAGTATCCACGAGTGACGATACTTAAGTACGTCCGACGCACCCTGGGCAGTCAGCCTCGCTACCAACCTTGCATGAGCTATTTTCGTATAGCTCGTGCTGACACGAGAGAAGAAGACCACCACACAATGTCGTTGAATTTAACGAATTTTTAATTCGATGACATTGAATTCTCTATCTGCCTTATTTTATCATTCGGTGTTTTTATCTGCAAATATATCACAAATAGACTGGTATGTAGCCAAATACTGCGGAATTTGTTCGAAAGAGTTACCGCGGCCATGGAGCGCAAAGGGCATTAGGAGGAACACGGATGGGTTTTAGTCAGTAAGAGTCTGACACTCTCTTCCGCTCCGCCCAGAGCGGAAGAAGTCACTTGACGATTTAACATCGTTAAAAAAACGTATTAAGGCACAATTAGGCATTATTTTTCTGTATAATTGACCTCATTAACTTTCTCTGCGTTGGTTTAGTGGTCGCAAGCGCGACTACTGAGCTTGGGGTCCTGGTTTCGATCTCCATGTCGGGCAATGTTATTGGGTTTTCCCGTGCAGAATTTTTCAGTAGCAGCCAAGAGTCTGGATTTGTGCCCGGTTGATGGCAACAGGCTCGCCCCCTATTGCATAGGATTTAAACACAACGGCAAAATAAGGTTGTACAGTCAGCATCAAATATATCGGGACGAACAGACTGTTCATAATTAGGTTCATACCTAAACAACTACAGAAATTAAACTTTATCTCAATGTGATGTCTTGTCAGAATGACAGTTGTAGTGTACTGTGTTCATTCTGAAACACCCCTTGTCTCATTGAGTTATACTTAGTTTAATTTTCTTAGTTGTTCAGATCATTTTGAACAGTCTTTTCGTCCCGATTTATTTAATGCTGACTGTAAAATAAATGATTGATTGATTGTACTATACACCTCTACCCATCCCTTTGGGGAACACAGTCGTGATGTAGTGTTGTGTTATTTAACCTTTGTAGGTACTAGGTAGATAAGGTACTACTTTTTAATCCTTTTTCTTTAACTTTATCTTCAGAACTATAATCGACTTACAAGGTTGGCAACATTTTCTTCTGTTTCAAACCATTATCACGTTCCATCTGGTATAAATCTATTACCAACATAAGAAAGTTTTATCTTTCTACTTTAACTATATTAAACTTTGTTCAATCACGTTCTTTTAAGTCTTTTCAACGTTATCTGCTTAAGCCTAAGTTAGAAATGGCTCAGCTAGGATAAAATCTATCTTGTGGATTATCTTAATCCTCAATTGTTTTTTATTTGCTTGCTTGATCGTAGTGATCAGACTTTTGCCTTTATATTGCTGGTGGTAATTCTTCCCTATTTCATTTATTTTAATAATAATTTCCCTTTCACTGCGATTTGCTTGCTTGTTGTTAATAATCTTAATGAATACTTAATGTACCTAACTCTCTCTCTCTAGGGTCGGTCCCTCATGTCTGAGGATCGTGGTCAGCACTAGGGTTGCATCTGGAGCAGATGATCTGCTTCCACCGGTTTCTGTCCAGCGCGTCTCTTACAACAGTGTAGAATTTGGATGACGGATTTTTATTTGATCGGTCCATCTTGTTGGTGAACGACCGCGCGATCTTTAGCCTTCGGTGTTCCAACCACAATCAATTTTTCCAAATTTTCATCGCCTCTGCGCACTGTGTGGCCAAAGTATGAAAGAATACATTGTCGGCATAAAATGGACAAGCGAGTTTTTATTCGGAGCTGAGTCAGGATCGATGCATTTGTGCGTTTCGCACCTAATTTACCTAACATCAATCTATAAAAAGCTCTAACAAATACATTATGTTGGTTTGTTTTTGACATTGTAACAACATAACATCACGCCTGCATTCTCTTAAGGTTTGAGCAGAGGTGTATAAATACACCCTCATTTCACCGTTATGTTTAAGTCCCATGTAATAGGGGCCAAGCATATTGCCATCAAACGGGCACAAATCCAGACTCCAGGCTACTAGCTGCTACTGAGAAATTCCACACCGAAAAACCGAATAACACTTTGCATGATGCGGGGATCAAACACAGGACCCTAGACTAGACCACTTCACCAACGAAGTAGTCATTAATAGATAGGTTAAGTTTTTTTGCTTTGTAAAGTTTATATAGGGGAGATTAGTCCAAAACCGGGTATGGGGGTAACACCGGGACAAGGTAGTACAGCCTCTTTCACGTTTCAAATTTAGGCGCGCGTTCGCTCGCTGCTGTGGGCCACCGTGATTAGTTTGTCAATAAACTTTCAATGGAGTCAGGGCGTGCTCGACAACAATAAATAAGAAAAACGTTTTTATGGTGCATTGATCTAATATTCTTTAGAATTAACAAGTGTATCATTATACTTATTTATCAAGGTAAGTGAAAATTGTTTTCTAGCATAGATTAACCATGTACTAAAGTATAAATGAACGTAAGTAATTATTGTATTATGTTTTTAGGTATTTTTTTTCTCTTTGTCTCTCTAAAGTGCGCTCGGGGCATAACCGTTGAGTAGGACATACAAGAGGCAGTACATTTGTCCCGTACATGACGTCAAAATGTAAGAGCGGCTCAACATTTAAAAGTGTACTACTTCAACTTTTATGTCGCGGTAGTCGCATTACTCGTTACTCTCGGTAAGTAAACTGTAGGGTGAGACAGAGAGGGAACGAGGCACATGCTACAATAGCACGTCATTGTCAGTGTGTCAATGTCAGTGGACATTACGCGACCGCGACTCGACTCGCCGCAGTAACGTCAAATGTCATATTCGTACTCGTTACTTCAATCGTATCACCGAGCTTCAGTACGCCTCGCCTCATTTGAAGTAGTACATTGTACTGGCTCAGAGCAAAAAAGAGGCTACTCTTACAAACTCTTTTTCAAGTCATGTCCTACCCAACACTAGAAGGAGCGATGCACAGGTGCAATGTCTTAAATGTAAGAACTGGGCCCATGAAGGCTGTACGTAGATCTTGATGAGTTTTTTGCTACCACTGTTACGGGGCAAAACGGGTATAAGATTTGGGTATACCCGGTTTTGGACAAGGGATGGGGCAAAACCGTAAAAACATAACTTTTAGATATCGATTATTTTTTGTTATTTAGAATTAAGAATAAAGTGATCTCAAGTACAAAATATCGTCGGCAAAAAGTGCTAAACTGATAACTCCATTTGAACGATTTTACAGGTAATGAATAAAATTTAATAATTTCTAGGTAGTTCGTTAATTATTTATTTTGTAAAAGAAGAGTTTTCTGAGTAATATTAGACTACTATCAATTAAAGTGATTTTTGTTTTAATTCAATATGTATAATAATGTAAGTAACTTATACGTATATTAATTGAAAAAAGCAGTTTTTGAATTGTCTGTGAAATCATATTGAAATGGAGTTATCAGTTTTTCACTTTTAGCCGACGATATGTGATTTAAAAACTAAACTAAATATAGCCTATTAAAATTGTTTTTTTTTTTTACTTTTTGTTTCTTGAATTTTTGCCTTAGCATTCCGATTTTACTCCACTTTCCCATACATTTTATGCATCAAGTACGCTAATTGTCTGCCTTTAAATATCCTTATAGTTAAATATGAAGTGCATAACTCTAACGCATATCTTATCCAATTGGACCGCAACGTATTCATGCGTACAAATCGTTTAGCACGTCCAATCTGTAGGTAATCCAATTGCTAGTTAGTAGTGATGTATTTACGACGATTCATGCTCCTCTCCCCTCTCCCTCCTGCTTGGATACTCCGTACGTTTCCAATTTGAACCGATATCGAACCATTTTGGAGGCTATTCAGCAGCTAATAACTCCAATACCTTAATACAGAAGATAGTGGTAGCAAACATTGATTCTGTAATAGGGAATATGCATGTAATTCAAAACTCTCACTATTTCAATATACATTGTACAGGAGTCAAGAAATTAATTGCATTTTTTTTACATTTTTTGACGCATTACTTATTTTAAATTCATTATTTTATGTTACGTTTTTTTTTGTGGAACGGAACGCAATCTCGAAACGCGTCGTCTTCGGAATGCCGGAAGTGACATCAAAATCCACGTGAATAAATCTTTAAATAATCTTTTCTTAGCAAATTGTTTGATTTCTCACGGAGGTAAGTTAGTAAGTGCGATGTCTGCTTGAATAAAGAAAAAGAAATAATTTAATTTAAATGATTTTTGACTAAAAAAGAGATGTAAACAAAGCAGTATCGTGGATTATGACGTCACATTATGGCCGCGACAATAAAGGACGTTTGAACTGTAGAAGAAAATTATTGAATTATATTAATTGTCTTGAGCAACAAACAATAGTAACATTTGACTTATAATACTTTTCTTGGGTTTACATTATATGTGCATTAAAGATTAAGAGAAAAAAAAATGCATATTCCCTATTATAGTATCGTTGTGTTTGTATATTATTAAGAAAATTGACGTCACGTTTGGTCCGATGTATAACAGGTGCTTGCTATAAGGACCTACACAATTTTTTGAGTAATTGGGGAGTTCATTGACTACTTATTAGCCGTAGACCCAATACCCCAAGTCTCATGGTAGTGGAGATATGTTTTTTTGTATTACCCAAATATCTCGCCTTTAAGTCGTCATAATTTATTTGTTTGTGGTTGTAATAGCATGAAATAACTTTTGTTGTATTTTCCTATTGAATTATTTGATACAATTGTTTTCAAGAAAACTACCTACGCCCTTACAAAGTCAAAAAATGTGTAAATGTATGAAAAGATAACTTATTCTAAATTAATTGTAAAAAAGACTAAATGTTATATTTAATTCAGATTTTGCCAGCGTCGTCGGCAATCTCTCAAAAATGATGTCGGTCCTTTTACAAAACACCAACAAATTCTACCAGTTTATACAAGGTTAGTTGGAAAGGGGGTACTAATCCGAAAGGGAGTTAAAGTACCTATGATACTGAATAACTTTTGTTCTACAACTTCTTCCAAAAGTCAATAGTTTAAGAGAAATAGGTGATCAAAGATCTCAAAAAAAAAGCTCTAAAATCTATCTTTATCCAGTTATGAGCATGTACATTTTAGGTCATATTTGGGGTCATGAATCAGAAGCACCATTTTCTGAATTTGTAACTAAAGCAGGGATGAAGAACTTTTGAAAAAACTAAAATAAAAATCATTTTTCATTGAAAAAAAAAATACCGAATTTTGACATTTTAACACTTTCTTTAAGACAATCATCAGCTGCAGTGATCGGAAAAGGGTGAGCTAATTTACCTAAACTTCAAAGAACAGAGACAGAAACTGGAGACTTCCTTACGACAACATTTTTTGTCGAGAGAATTTTCTCGGAGATCTTTCATTTGTTTTCAAAAAATAAATGACAATCTCCTTTTTTGAAAACAATAAACAATCTCTTTTTAAAAACAATGAAAAACGTGTCATCTGGTTTTGTGAGAATTTTGGGAAACAAAAATAGGAACGAATTTAATTGTCTTCTGTACTATTAACATTAATATTAAATGTACTTTAGTGATGTCCCGAAACCCGGAATAATATTCACGAAAAAAAATGTTGTCGTAAGGAAGTCTCCAGTTTTTGTCTCTGTTCTTTGAAGTTTAGGTAAATTAGCTCACCTTTTTCCGATCACTGGTCATCAGTGATACTTTAAGTGGCCCGCGGATTAGTACCCCCTTTCCAACTAACCTTGTATAGAAAAATAGAAGAGCAAAAAAGATATTTGCCTAGAAAATAAACAAATATTAAATAACTTCAACTCTAAATCGATCTGAATAGATTTTTTTATCTGTATCAAGCAAGTTCTGATTATTGGTGCCATTGTCTCAAAAATGGGTCACATAAAATTGTCGTTCGTGACATTAACAACGGTATTGTTTAACAGTGATTATTTTTATCGATTTACTTGTAACTTGTGTCAGCTGTCAACACAGTTTGTTGAACAAAAGCCCAACTTAATAGTTCCATTTCATTTACTTAACTATAATTAATTTATACGCGTTAAAAGCTTACTTACAGAAAGTCATTTTGCTCGTTAATTTCATTCTTGTCGTTATAAGTCTCAATTTGTGGGGTAATTTATTAAATTCAAGGATTATGTCACTTTGCGAGCTTATAAAGGACCGCTCGAAGCTTTTATACAGAAACATAATGTAATTAGAAATTGTACGTGGAACAGTCTTCCTCATCCCTCGATTTAAATTGGATACTTCGACGAAGACATTTCATAAATATTGTAAATGACATTAGACAAATTCATATTTATAACTTAAGCAGTAGGCATGGATATTAGGATTTTCCGCCTTGAATAAAATATGATAGCGTAGCCTGCCGATAGATAAAAAAAGTTAAACAATGTCGGAATATCGTTTCATGCAATTACCGACAAAGATAATGACGTCATTAAATTTTCTTAACATAAACAAGACAGATTTTGCCAATTATAATTATCTCAGTGTAGTTACTAGCATTCATATACGATTAATTAAGTAGAGCTTCATTACACGTATGCAGCTTTGTTGTACACATATTACAAGCTAAAAACATAATTATAGGCTACGTATACAGGGTGTAAACGAATTCGTGTAATTCCTTCAAACCTTCCTTCTACTGGTGACACAGAATAACCCTAAATGGATTTTTTTAAAAACTAATCAAAGTAAAATTTAAAAAAAACCCTGATATTCTGTTTCCGAGTAATTTTAGAGCTCTGAGTGAGTCTGAGACTGCAAAGAGTGATATCGCGCTGGTATTGCCCACCAGCTTTGTCGCCGTGCTTTCATTCATGTATGCGTGGCATCGAAATGTTCACTCAGATAAAAAAGTTTTTTTGTAAAAAAAATGTTTGCTTATTTTTTTATCGAATCCTTACTAGATGGCTTAGATACGCTCATTTACAGCTACCGCAAGAAAAAAAAAGGTTTTTATTTTTTTTACTTTTAATATGTTATAGTCCACTTAAATCCCGTACGGAGTCAATCTACACCAGTATAGTAGATCATGTGGTTTTAAGGAATTACACGAATTCATTTACACCCTGTATATATGTATATAATACCAAAATTATACAGGATGTCAACGAATTCTTCAAATTCCTTCAATCCACATGACTGGTATTAACCCTGCACTGGATACATCCAGTGCAGGGTTAAATTATTTTTAGTCAAGCTACAGCTTGACTAAAAATAATTTAATATATTTCGTTTTTGCCTGGCAATAGTGGATGGCGATAATAATAGATCGACGATAGTAAAAGATAAGTTATCATCTATATTCAGTTAGGAACTTTATTTTCTCCGCACAAAAGATAGAACTACCTAGAATTTTAGTATTCCTGGCGGAAATCGCAAAGTTTCACATATTCCCCCGTCCCGAACGGGGGTATTGCGGTTTTCTAAAATGCACAAATTTTATTACGAGTTATGAATGTTCAAAGGAGTTTGCAAGGTGTTCCCACGTCCCACAAAACTTTCTAGCTAGAGGACCTCAAATTTACGACAAGTTCCAACAAGAATGAACAACTTACAATCAGATAATGTGGAGATGTATTAGAAGTTTATTCTGCCGTTTAGAATCTAACATATACATACGAGTGTAGGATGTGGAGCTCGGCTATTTAAAACAATATAATAACGTGAACGAAGCGAAAACGGAGTAACTACCTATGTAAGGATCGTAGCATGTACCGCCCCTACCCCCATAGGAAAAAGACGTGAGTAATAATATTATGTACGTACACCATCGAGAACTTTATGGAGCCCTCTCAGGTGTGCAGGTTTCCTCACGATGTTTTCCTTCACCGTTAACGCAAGTAATAATCAAATTCTGCTCTGGTAGACAAATAATAATAATAATAATTCCCCCTCTGGGAAAGGCGTTACCTCACCATGAGATTAAAGTAAAACCGGAGGGAACATTAGACTAGCTTTCTACTACCCCATCATATAATAAAAAATGTATCATGAGGTCTACTGATCGCTTACAAACCGCAGGGCAGCTTGTGGCGAGCTGTTGGTGAGTGACGACACTGCGTACCTTATTGCCTCAGAGAGTCGGTCAGGGCCTCGTCTTCAGTTTGCCTTTATTGGCTGGCTGGAGTGGAACCCCAAGAGTGCCCGCAGGATTCTCAACTCTGGCTTGCCTTTATCGACCAGCCAGAGGGGGGCTTCCAGAGCTATATGCTCGGGGGTGGAAGTGTCTAATGGCGTAATAGCGGGGAAACCCACTCCGGGTCTTTTAGACCCGCGACGGCGAAACCGGGACCACACCTCTCTACACCCCTTTTTTTTTTTTTTTTTTTTTTATCGTGGGAAAATCCTCATGGATACCCTTCGCCTGGGGAAGGCGAAGGGTTATGCCGGACTCTTACCGGCTAAAAACCCACGGTGTTCCTACTCCTGACCCTTGGCCGGGGTCACGGGATTCGCAGCTGCATGCACCGCAACCCCGGCAGGCCTCGGTCCGCCAGCCCCTGGCGGACCTCTCCTTCTGTGGGGCCTTGCCCCACGTCCTCCTGAGAGGCGCGCACGGAACACATGCGCGCCGCCTTCTCGGGCCTGTTACTGGTCGGGCGACGGGTACCTCTCTACACCCCTAGCCGCTCACACGTCTGTTGCCTTCTTCGCCTATGTACTGGCGGCTTTTCAGGGGGCCCAGCTAGTGAGCTGGCGAGTCACCGTCTGCCAACACAATTCAATTTCAAACTTGAAAGGCAGACGCCGTTTTCTTCCGGCAATAGAAGTTAAATAGTCCATTTAACACCCCCTCCCATAGACCAGTTTTATTTTTACCATATTTCACAATAGTTTTGCGCCCACCTGGGACGGTCTATGACTATACTCCAATAGTGCAATCGTGGATAGTCCCCGGTTGGTGCCCCACCCCATTTTAAATTAAAGTTCTCAAAGGGGCCTCTGCGCGTTGGACCTGTGTCCCCGTGTATGCCTTCCAAAGGACCGGACATCTTCCGCACGGAAGATGAGCCGTGAGTAAAGCAAGATACAAAAATAATAATAAATTCTTTATTATCAGGCTACTTAGGCCCATAGATATATACCTTCCAAACTAACATAATATATTTGTACAGGGTTAAATTGTAAACTCTCGACAAACCGAAATGGGAGATTGTACTCATCACTATGAACAACTTTGACAAATACGCAAAATGCCATAAACGCTGAATGTCAGATACTCAAAATGTCAAATATGCATAGTGCCATGATTACATGAAAATATGAGCGGCAGGAGGATGTTGCTTTAGGGTAGGTATGTGGTCCACATAGTCGCTTTCTTTGTTTTTTAATTAGTCAAAGTTTTTTTCATAAATATGCATATTTGATATTCTGCGTTTCTGACTTTTTGCGTATCTGGCATTTTGAGTTTCTGCCTTTTTGCGTATCTGGCATTCTGCGATTTCTGATAATATGCGTGTCTGGCATTTTGCGTATCTGACATAGAGCGTATAAATCACAACTTTTACTATGGGACCAAACATGAAACCGCGAAAAAAAAACAGATGTTCCCTACATTTATGTTGGCATAACTCGTCAAAATGTAGGGAACAGCAGATTTTTTTCGCGATTTCCGGTTTGGTCCCATAGTAAAAGTTAAATTGTTCATAGTGATGAGTACAATCTCCCATTTCTGCTTGTCGAGTGTTAACAATTTCAACCTGTATATTATAATAATACATTTGTATTAATATAGAAACTTAAGCCTATGTTAGTAAAACTTCACTTGAGCAGTCATTGTGCGATCATGTAATTTCAAAAAACAAATTTCATAATCATGAAATGGCAATCGATGATCGCTAGAGAATAAAAACGACAATGAAATGTACTGGATTGACATACGCCTTTGACAGGTCAAGCGATCTGTTATGCCATTTCCATACATTTTAAGTGTCGTATCTATTCTCTGGCGATCGTCGATTGCCATTTGTCTACAGACGCACTCGAAAAGCAGAGGTGCGAGCCGGGATCGATCTCATTCCCTTCTACACAGAAGGCAAGCGTTCAACCGCTAGGCTATCACTGCATTGCAATCCATTAGGCGTATCATATTAATGTTGCCTAGTATTTTATCTGTCAGCACATCAGTGTCGAGCTCATTATGTGTTATCTGGTCATCTGTGTTAAAAATGTACACGATTTTGTCGAAAGCTCCATGTTACATTACATTTGAGTTTTTTTTTTGAGGTTAGATATCAGGCCGACGAGTCACTTGATGGTGTGGTGACCACCGCCTATACAGGGTGTAAACGAATTCGTGTAATTCCTTCAAACCTCATGATCTATTAATGATATAGATTAACCCCGCACGGAATTTAGATTGATTAAAAAAAAACATATTTCTTTCTTGCGGTAGTGTTCAGTAGTAGTACCTAAACCACCTAATAAGGATTCAATAAAAAATATAAGCAAAAACATTTTTTGCAAAAAAATAATTTTATTTGGTAGAACATTTCGATGCCACGCATAAATGAATGAAAGCACGGCGACACAGCTGGCACGAACGACTAGCGCGATATCGCTCCGTGCAGTCAGTTAACTTGGGGCGCTAAAATGACTCAGAAACAGAAAATCACGTTATTTTTATGAAAAAATATTTTTGCTGAAACTGAAAAAAACCAGTGCTTGGTCAATCTGTGTCACTAGTAGATGACGCGGTTTGAAGGAATTACATGAATTCGTTTACTGTATACACCTACAAAATCAAGAGGAATGTTGATGCGTTGCCAATCTTAGAGACAAAGTTGGAAAGCCTCACGTGCCTGTAATTTCAGCTTATATATTCATCGTGTAACTTATTTATCATTTGGTGTATTTTGATTAAGCGAATAGGATTGTCCAATTTCTTCCCACGGGTGTCATAAAGTATGCGTGGGAGTATAAAAATCACTCGTGGGCTGAAACATCTTGAATTGCTAACAAAATTAAAATTAATACATGAAGATATACAGGTTAGTCGGAAAGGGAGTACTAATCCGTAGGTCACTTAAAGTATCACTGATGACTGTTATAAAGCAAGTGTTAAAATTTCCAAATACGATGTTTTTAGGGTTTCGAACCAAAAGGGTAAAACGGGACCCTATTACTAAGGCTCCGCTGTCCGTCTGTCTGTCCTTCTGTCAACAGGCTGTATCTCATGAACCGTGATAGTTAGACAGTTGAAATTTTCACAGATGATGTATTTAACAACAAATACTAAAAAACAGAATAAAATAAATATTTAAGTGGACTCCCATACAACAAACGTGATTTTTTTGCTCTGTTTTGCTCGTTTTTGCTCGATATTGATATCGGTAACAGGTAGACGCTTGAAATATTCACAGAATATTTAGTTATATATTCACTTTAAAAATAAATAATTAAAATAAAACAAATATTTCAGGGGGGTTCCCATACAACAGACATGATTTTTTTGCCGTTTTTATAGATAATGGTACGGAACCCTTCGTGCGCGAGTCCGACTTGCACTTGGCCTGTTTTTTATTTATCTTCATTTATATGATTTTTATAATACTTAATTAAGTTGTTTTTTTGAAAAATTCTTTATCCCTGCTTGAGTTACGAATTTAATGTTTAGTAAAATTAAGGAAATGGAGATTCTTATTCGTGACTCCAAATATGACCTAAAATGTGATGACAGCTGATCATAGCTGATTAAACACAGCTGATTATAGCTGAGGATAGATAGATTTTAGCGTATTTTTTATGAAATATTTGAACGGCTATTTTTCTTAAACTATTCTTCTTCTTAGCGTGTCGATGACAATCTACGCCGTGTCGACCTAGAACTCAACAATGAGTTTAGCACTATCCGTAGCGTCTATTAGTTCTTGTGGCGTACAGGTAACAGGGCAGGCGGGGCATGATGTTAAGTGCGCCATAGTTTGCGGAACTGCACCACATTTACACTCCAGGTTTGAGTTATCCTCAAATTTCCACCTGAGCAAGTTTTCCTTGCTTCGACCAACATGAGTTCGAAGTCTATTTAGAGACTTCCAGGCCAACGAAGGCAACTCATGCCCAGGTGGGAGGTCCTCGGAAGGGGCAACAAACGGAGTGGGCAGAGAAGCCTTAGCTCGCCACAACTGGACTCTTGCCTGTGAACGTCGTGAACCTTTCAAACGCTCTTGGCAATTTTGCTAGCTATTAACCTCGCTAATTCACTTAAACTATTGACTTTTGGGGAAAGTTGTAGAACAAAAGTAATTTATTATTATGGGTGCTTTAGCATCCTTTCGGATTAATACCCCTTTTTCCGACTATCCTTGTATATTTGTTTGATATCTCTGTTGAACTAAAAAGAAATATAAAATGTTTTGTTCGTTTTGTGGTCTAAATATTAATTTGTTATTTTACGAGTTTCTTAACTAATTACATTGTCTTCCTGATACCGCAACTCATGGAGCCAGATGTTCTCATTTCTCATGCAAATTGTTGTTTTATAGCTAAAACTTGGCCAAATCTGTTCTTTTTTATACCTCCTTATTCTTTAAGTTGAAACACCATAAGCGTTGTTTTTTACTAACTTTGAAATGTCTGTTTACATTAGATTATTATAACGTAAGACGGGCAAGGCTCTGTTAAGAGTTTCTTTCGGCAGAAAGGCCATAGCCTTTTCCCAACTATGTTGGGGTCAACTTACAGTCTAACCAGATCCGGCTGAATACCAGTAGGTACACGAAGCGACTGCTATCAGACCTCCGCAACAGTTAATAATAATAAATAATTTTCTTCCGGCAATAGAAGTTATCCAGTCCATTTAACACCCCCTCCCATAGACCAGTTTTATTTTTACCATATTTCACAATAGTTTTGCACCCACCTGGGACGGTCCATGACTGTACTCCAATAGTGCAGCCGTGGATAGTCCCGGGTTGGTGCCTCACCCCATTTTAGATTAAAGCTCTCAAAGGGGCCTCTGCGCGTTGGACCTGTGGTCCCTTCCGCACGGAAGATGAGCCGTGATGTCCAAAGAGATACAAATAATAATAAATAATAAACTTTATTCAATGAACTTACATAATAACAATTTTACATTTGGCACTAGCTCCCACACTAGGATTCCCTGTGTCGTGGAAGCTAGGCGAAACTAATAGATACACATACAATATTACTATTATTAAAGACTACTTATCCTACATACGAACACATACATTCACAAATAAAATAAACTTACATAAACTTACATTAAAAACGACTACTAATATACATATATTATTAAAACTTATTATACACGAAGTGATGACGGCGTCGTGTTGCGCTGCGTGGTGTCACGTAACCTTCCGCGAAAACGTTGGTATATGACACCTTTCGGCCAAAAGTCTTCTTTCATGAAGATATCTTGGTGTTGAGTTGGAAACCGCACTACACGCACAGTTACTGGGCAATGCCGATATCCTAAGGTTAGATCCGTTGTCAGAGTTTCGGGCTTCTGACTACCCGGAACGACTGTCATAGGTATTTTTGTAACACCCGTGACCGACGGTTTAACGGCCGTTTTCAATAACCTATCTATCGGCGGTTTCGCCTACTAGAGATAGAAATTTGACATAAGCTCCATAGAAGTAATGTCAAATTTCTATCTGTAGTAAGGCAAACCGCCGAAAGATAGGATATTGAAAATGGCGGTAAGAGTCTTTATTGTTGAGTACTTACTTCTAGTAATAAGACAAAAACAACTCTGCAGAATAAGGTGCCATATCAAAGAGTCTCCATCATAAAATCTTCTTGTAACGACAAGTTTGTAGAAAACAAATGTAGTCTGAACGTTGCTGTTTCTTGTCTATGACAATGAGAAGCTTTCGTACAGTTTCCAGTCTCAGAAAAAACCGACGCTAATCTATTATGGTCAGACAGGTCATGAACTCTTGTGGGAATCTCGCAAACTTTGCAGTGTTTAAGCATGCATGCGTCTATGAACAGGTAGTCCCAAAACTCAACGTTAGGGCAATTTCAGACGGATCAGTTTTTTTTAATTTTTGTGTGCCTTTTTTAAACACGTTTAATAACTAGATTTAATAGGTAATTTTTTTTCATGGTAACTTAGGAACTCGTAAACGATTAAACTTTTTTTTCTAAGCTTTCTTAATCTTCCCTATCATTTGTTCCCGGCTTGATGTTAAATTTTGGAACATTCCGTATACCTATACATATAATAATTGAGAAGGTTCTTTTCAAAACTTGATTATTCCACTTTCGACAGAACTGTTTTTTTATTGGTTTCATTGAAATTAATACTCAGCGAAAATAAAATTCTGGCAAAACTTAATAATTACACCAGAAAAAAAAAGATTAAAAGGCATAATTTCGTCAAAAGTAGATTATTCCACTTCAAAATGACACAACACAACCCATTTCAAATATATATTTCTGGAACAAAATATGATTAATCCAGAAGTTATTTAACTATTTTAGTCTAAATTGCAACAAAACATGTTTTATCCCTACATTTTTCAGTCAGAACTTTGTGTTCTTTACTTTTTTAATATTGCTAATTTTTTTAATCCTGTACAAAGCAATGACTTATCTTGTCGTCTATAATAATGCAACATCGGGTTAAATACATAGTTGTTGCATTCCTAAAAAACTATGTATTTTCTTAAATTATGCAAAAACACAAAAAGTGGAATAGTTAAGTTTTGAAAAGAACCTCCTCAATTATCATCCCTGACGGGATAACCGAAGTTTCAATTATTGCCGAAACACTTTTTGATGATTCACAAACATTCTTTTATAGCCGATTCCTATGATTTAGTCATCATCTTCCTACCCTTATCCCACACTACACGTATTCCTCTTCCATTCTCCTCTTTTAGCCTTCAATTCAGTACCTACTCCTTTCTTACCCATAAAATATGGTCCTTTATACAATACATCCATCTTTTTTTTGGCCTGCCTCTACTTGCAAATCCAGCTACATTCATATTTAACACTCTCCTAGTAACATGACTTTCTTCCCTCCTCATAATAGGTCCATACCACGCCAAAGTCCTCAACTTTTCAGTCACTTGCGCTGCTTTCAAAATTCCTCTGACATACTCATTCCTTATCGTATCCATTCTATTCTATTTATCAATATTATAATCTGTTCAACGTAAGATGAGTCCTATAATAGCTGAAATTAGTTGCCAATTAGGTCTTGTACAAGGGGTTAGATTGGACCCATTTTTTGTATTATCTGCATACTGCGAGGAAGATTACATCCTTTTTATTATTACTTATTTAAAAAAAGGGATATTTAATTGCACATAATACCTACTTAGACTTTCATTTATTTTCACATGTTATGTTAATGATGTGCATTTAACTAAAACGTAATACATTGTCATGCTATTGTTCTGTTACTAAATGGGGCTGCAAAATGTATGAATGGTAATTTTATTATTGATACAGGTGATAGCATTAAGCCTGATACCATATTGAATAGCGGCGCGGGGCGAACATTAAAATACACGGTTTTTTTGTTAAAGCACAATGAAGGGTAAGTCTTCCGTGTATTTATCACAGAGTACATTATTTTCCATAACTTTGCTGATTATAAGCATAATCAACAAAGTTATGGAAAATAATGTACTCTGTCATGGTTCTCTGTTGGAATATTGAAATATTATTAGCTGATTCTTATCTGGCCGACAACCTTTCGTCACTTTTCATTTCACCGAATAATTAAAACGCCGAATGATTAAAGTCCCTAATTATGTTTTGTAACTTTTTGTTACGCCGACTCGTCTGCTGGCCACTGTTTCATTAGTCAACTGTATTATTGGCCACTTTACACTTGTTAGATGGCTCATTTTCCCATCATGCAAGCACGAAAGCAAGTAAGCATGCAAGTATTTCTGGGTTTGCTCCGCCAGAAGACTCGCTTTGTCGCCGACTCGCTTCGCTCGCCACCTCCCCCCACTCGCTGCGCTTCGGCCTCGTGCACTCGTTCCACTCAGGACCTCCTTTGTGAGCTTCTGACTCCACGCTTTTAAATAACACTCTAGGGGTAGGACAGAGTCTGACCACGTGTAGTCGGGGTGCGCTGAGTTGGATTAACATTACATTCCGCTGTGTGAAAATAATTATGTGCGAATACTTATTTGGCAAATTAAACAATTGCCAAATAAGTATTATACTAAAACAAAATTTCAGAAATGATTTATTGGCCTATTAATTATGGTGGCTAATAATCATTCGGCGAAATCAAAATAAGGTAAAAATTGCTTCGGCAAAGATTACGTCGGCAAATCGTTGTCGGCGTAATGAAATTCGATATAAAATTACTTCGGCATAAACACGGTCACCTGCATAATCAGAACCTTACTGTAAGACTGCTGGCCACGGGCCTCTTCTCAAAACGAGAGGGGTTTAAGGCCTTAGTCTACCACGCTGGCCTGGTGCGAATTGGCGGACTACACACAACAACGAGGACTTTATGGAGCCCTCTCAAGAGTGCAAGTTTTCTCACACCAAGTTGACGCAAGTGATAAACAAACTTATTGGCCAAGAAATACAGGTTGGACCAAATAGAGACGTCATTAAAAAAAATTAGGTTCCTCATACCTAGGGGTATCCAAAAATACCCCATGTATGTTCCGCGATTTTTGATAGTTTAGGAGATATGAATATTTTTTGGGGAAATTCTTCGGGGACATGATTAAAAAATTATAACTTTTTTCTACAAACTCTTTTTATGATTTCTTTTTTGCGATGGGACTATCATAAAATACCCTTTCATGCATAAAAAAACTTATCTTCCTAACATTAGTGCATGGTACTTTTATTCGTCAGAATGTAAATTTCTCGTTTTCGGTGAAAAAAATTGTATCTTGCACTAATGTTAGGAAGATAGTTTTTTTATGCATGAAAGGGTATTTCATGATAGTCCCATCGCAAAAAATAAATCATAATAATAATTTGTAGAAAAAAAGTTATAATTTTTTAAGATGCCCCCGAAAAGTTTCCCCAAAAAATATTTATACCTATCTCCTAAACTATCAAAAATCGCGGAACATACATGGGGTATTTTCGGATACCCCTAGGCACGAGGAACCAATTTTTTTTTATGACGTTACTATTTGGACCATCCTGTATAATAAACATTTAATTAAAGTTTATGTTGAATATTCTGCGCCAAATCAACTAAGATTGCACTGCAATACTCAGTTAGTTCGTAAATCTTACAGAAGTCGAATTGTCAGAGCTTGGAAGTCGATTGGGCGACAAAACACGGTGGATTTGGCGCCTTAGACTTCACCTACAAAAGTCTACGTCATGTTTCTGGACGATCTAGGACTTGTCCAAAAACATGACATAAGCCTACCAAAAGCTCATATTCTTTTAAAGCGCTTTGCTTTTTCTTCTTGTCTACGTACAAGCGTACGTTGATAGGTACGTTGCGAAACGGAGATAGAATCTTTGATATTCAAAAAGCACTTTGAAATTAGTGCATTCTACGTAAAATGTTTTCATTGCCTTTGAGACTTATATAGTTTTTCATAGAATTTTTTGTTCAGTTTCCCCGCTATGTCGTTAATTTCTGTCATGTTCCCGCTCCGCTAAACGCGTGCAGTGAACCTAGGTTACGTTAATGTATTGTTATCAAGTATTTCATTTTGTAGACAGGTGTCAGATGAAGTTAGTTTCCCAAAAAAATGAGTCTAACATTTTGGTAAGTAATATCTAAAATGATATTTATAGGTACACTAAATAACTGTATTTATTTTACAATGGGCGGCCGTCCATTCAAAAGTTTGTCTTTGTTTCAGTATTTTCGCATCGCTTGTGGTATCTATTATGTGTGAAAGTTGCTCCCAGCCGAATATAGTCTTCATTGTGGCAGATGATTTGGTAAGCAAAATTAAAATTGTTTTTCGGACAGCGATGGTTCCCTTTGGAACGCTGTGCGTGTTTTTTATTTGTAGATCACTTTGACTCACGAGCTACAGATCCGTATTTACCTACAACTGATCTGCTTTCTTTCTTGTACGCCAACAATTCGTGTTGATCGAGTTAATCCCATAAAAATGTAGTAAGGTATTTTGAACGTAAGTTGATTAGCAGAGATTGGAAAACGTAGAGTATATTTACCTAAACTTCGAGGAAGGAAGTAACATAGAGTGGATCCTCCTCTAAAATCCCGGAATAATTATAATGACGTTTTAATCCCGGGATTTAAAAATCACGAATTATTTATTGGACTTTATTTATAGTTACAAATTATTTATTTGAAGAATCATGTAACATTATTTAAGGTTATCCATACTAAAAGTATTAAATTAAAGAGCTTTGTTGTACATATTACATACATTGTTTTACATTTTACATGGTACGGAACCATTTTAAGCGTGAATTACATAGAAACGGCATAAGACGCAGGCACGGCGCAGGAGCGTCACTTTCATGCATTTTGTGCGAAAAAAAATTGAAGTAGCACGAAAAATGTATGGAATGCGCCGTGCCTGCGCCTTATGCCGTTTCTATGTAATTCAGGCCTTAGAGGAGATATTATCCACTCTATGTTACTTCCTTCCTCGAAGTTTAGGTAAGTATAATCTACCTATTCCGATATCTGTTGATTAGTGACGTTTCACTACAAAACGTTACCATACAAATAATAATAACAATCATTTATTTCAGGCTTTGACACCCATAAAATGTGTTAGTTACAAATTTCACTTTATCTAAATGTTCGGATTAAGGTGCCACAAAGAATATCAAATATTTTTAAATATCAATCCTCTTCTCATATAGCTATTTCACGGTTTTTGATGGTGTCGTTTACGTTTTTTCGATAGCAGTCTCCTTACAGCTACAATTTACAAAATGACCGAGATGTCAGGAATCATCTTTGGGTGAATAGATTACAGTGATAAAATTCGGTGTTCCCTTGTTTCGCAGACAGAAATTTCATGAAATTTTGTTTCGCAGCAAATAATTCATGTATTATTTTTGGTCCTTGTATTTTTATTTCGAATATTATTGTTTCAACGACTATTTAGTTGAATGAAACATATTTCACAGAAACATAATTCAATGAATTTTATAGTCATTTTTTTATTTAACAAACTTACCGAACAGTAGAATTATTTTTGAACTAATATTGTTTGTTCGCACCCCGACACGGATAGATTACGTTCGAAGGGGATGACGGGGGCTAAAGTGAGCGAGCAAAGCGAACGAACGAAGCCCCCGTCATCCCCTTCGTGTTAGGTTACTTTAAACCCTCCAGACAAAAATAGGAGCCCCGCGCAGTGGGGCTTTGTCGACCTTGGCCCCAGAATCTTTTTTGGTGTAGGTAGTTATTTGATTGGTACATAGTGTGTCACTCGATAAAATGTTTTTCTTGGTCATAAAGTTTTATATTAACTAAACAATATGAAGATAAAGAATATTTGATTTGTTATTCTATGATATGAATACCGAAACATTAAATTTTATTTGTAACAAAAATCAATGTTTTTATTTTCAAAGTAAGTATTCTGCGTATTGATTAATTATTTCTTTGAAATGATAATATGAGTAACATTTTTTGTGAAACGAAATTCTATAAAACTTATCTATAAAACAACGTACAGCTATAAAATTTATATGCACAGAACAGTCGTTTATCTTTCTTGATATATAAGAAAAATGGTTTTACCTCGAAATTCCCAAACTATTTCCACTTCCAAGTTTTTCGTGCAGTAATTGTATAACCGCTAACAGGGCTGGGGCGACGTGAGTTTCCACGGTTCGGATCAAATAATGACTCCTAACATCGACGTGCTCGCGTACCAGGGCATCATAATACCGCAGTACTACACCGACACACACGGCACGCCGGCGAGGAGCGCGCTTTTCACCGGGAAATATCCTATAAGGATGGGTACGTTTTAGAAATGTAGAAAGCGCTTTCTTATACCAAAAGGTAGGGTGAATTTATCTGTATAATATTTTGTAGAAGACACTGTAAGTTTAATCTCTTTTTAGAATTTTATTGCTGAAAGACTAACTCTGTTATTTTCTTTGGGGTATATACCTGAATTTCAATTATGTAAAGAAAATAGAGTTCCCGAAACGAAATGAAGACGATAAAATAAAAATTGGAATTGTGATACAATTATACAGGGTATAAACAAATTTGTGTAATTCTTTAAAACCACATAATGTAAGTATTGGTGTAGGTTGGCACCGCACGGGAATTAGCTTGATTAAAAATAAAAAAATAATATTCTTTATTTTTTCATGTGGTAGCGGTTAGTGATCGTATCTAAACCAACTTATAAGGATTCAGTAAAAAAATAAGAATGTTTTTTTTGTAATAAATAATTTTATGTGAGTGAACATTTCGATGCCACGCATAAATTAATTAAAGCACGGCGACGCGGCTGGCGGGCACAATTCACGCGATATCGCTCTTTGCAGTCAGTTAAATCGGGGCTCTAAAATGACACAGGAATAGAAAACCAAGTTTTTTTTTATACTTGATTTTCGGTAATACCCATTTAGGATTAATCTGTCTCACCAGTAGATCACGCGGTTTGAAGGAATTACATGAATTCGTTAACACCCTGTATAAGTAGGTACCTATGTAATTAAGGTACCTTATTCGAAACTCCGTAAATTTATCGGCAATACCGGAAATAAATCTGCTACGAAAATAAATCATTAATAAAATATAGATTCGTATGAAAATTTCATTTTTAACGTAAAGACTGTCTATTTGGGCTTCATTTGTGATTTATTTCTTTGAACATTTTTGCAAGCTTTTATGTTTCTATTTCGATAATACTATGCAGGGACAAAGCTTGATTAAAACTATATTTATAAAATCGCTTTTTACCTACTTACAGATTAATTTTGGTCCCTGGACGTTATAATAATTAGGTACCATGTTATATACCTACTTTTTGTACTAGGAAGTATACCAAGGACTTTATATAAAAACGTAGTACATAATTATTCTTCCATGGGAAGTACCTACTTAGGTAGTCCTTAAATTCAGTAGAATCTTTAAGGGAACTGAAAATCATTTTAAAGAGAACGTGTCGTTCCTTAGAGCCTATGCACACGACGACTTTTTAACGCGCCGTCGACGCGCATTTCTGTCATACTTCATACTTAAAAAACGTCGTTGTGATTTATATGTAAATAAGACTGCCTCGTTGGTCTAGTAGTCGCAAGCGCGACTGCTGAGCGTGAGGTCTTGGGTTCGATCCCCAGGTCGGGCAAAGTGATATTGGGTTTTTCCGTGTGGAATTTCTTAGTAGCAGCTCGGAGTCTGGATTTGTGCCCGGTTGATGGCAATAGGCTCGCCCCCTATTACATGGGACTTAAACATCGTTATGTTCGCCGTTGCGAAACGTGGGTGTATACTATACACCTCTGCCAACCCTTCGGGGAATAAGGCGTGAAGTTATGAAGATGATTTATATGTATAGAATTTGACGCATTTGGCATAGGCCCTTAGAAGCCATTCATGTACTCTATATTTTCATATCACAATAATCTTTAAATAAAATAAGCATGTCCCATATTATCCTATTCGTACGACAAAAAAAGTCTAGGCCTTATAACTCCTAATTGAACTTCAAAATTACTATAATACCAATTAAATTACTTACACTAACTCGCAACCCATTTCAATAATGTGTACTAAATAATTCATTAACCTAACAAGGTACTCAAGGAGTCTCGATCGCTTCTGCTGAAGACCGCGGCCTGCCATTCACAGAACGTCTATTACCCTCGCAGTTACAAGAATTGGGCTACACAACACATTTGATAGGTAAATGGGGGCTCGGTAAATCCAGAGAACATTATCTACCCACTAATAGAGGCTTTGATACCTTCTACGGCTTCTTAGGCAGCAGCGTGGATTACTACACATATAACCGCGTAGAGGTTTGTATAGTTATGTCTTTATATTAAGGTATTACTTGTTTAGGTATTTGGAACACAAAAGCAGCATTGTTATGAGGAAGAAAAGGAATCCTCCATTGTTTGGACTAAGAAATAGGATCTAGGAATGTTCTTTTCCATCTTTTACTTGAAATGTATTTGAATAGAATGGTTTTTACGAAATGTCCGATTACGTTAACGATGAAGTATTTATTTATTTAATACTTTAATGCACAATGGTGGTACATTAGGCGGACTTAATGTCACAAGGCATTCTCTACCAGTCAACATTTGGATCAAAGAGAACAGCATCGAAAAGAGGTACAAAAATAAAAATAAAAAAAAGGATACTTGCGACTTAATTAACTATACATAACAAGACAATTAAAAATATAGGACATAGATAATAAAATAATTATAATAATAAATAACGATATATAATAGATACATAATGATAAATAATAGGTATGTAAATATATATTTAAATACGATATTATTATAGTATGAACATAAGTATAATTATGACGAAAACTGTAAATGTCAAACTAGGGAGGCAGCGATTTCAGGTAGTATTCCCGGACTTTGCGTTTAAACAGAATTTTTAAGTATTAAATATGTAAGTACGTAATTTACTGTAATATTAAAATATACAGCATGTTAACTAAAGAAAGGCGTACCCGTTAACCAGCAATACCATAGCGTCCGTACATACAAAAAAAAAGATTCCCAACCAAAAAAACATAAAAAAGAACAAAAAAATCAAAAACTGATACATAAAAGCAACGCTTACTGTATACATGCACACTTGTCTATCAATGTGGAAGACACGGCAACCTCACATTTAACCTATTCACGCTACTATTTTGGTTATAAACAGGACATTTCGGCTGTCCCATTTCAAAACCTAGTAAGGGCTTAAAACGAAATTTTACAGGAGAGCGCATAAACGTTAAATCGGTCAGTCTTTGAAAGTATTTATGTTAGGTAAAACCACGTGGTTAAAGTGACTTACTAGGTTTGAAAATGATCAGGGGCAGTGAATGGCACTTACTAAGTATCGATGCTTTTATATATTTGCTTATTATGTGAGTTTTCAACGCTGGTGTTTTTGTATTTCGTAGACTTTCTAGGTTATCAAGATTATGCATTAAAACGATTTTTGTAAAAAGTGTCCCTTACTAGGTTTTCAAATAGGACAGCCGATTTCGAATTGTTTTTCGTTATTATTATGTTTATTTTTTGCTTATTTTTATTTTAATCTGTTAAGGATGTACCTAGATTAAAGATGTAGGTTTAAGGGACCGCCCTCCGTTATTTTACATCCTGCATAAGACTGCCTCGTTGGTCTAGTGGTTAAAAACGCGACTGCTGAGCATGAAGTCCTGAGTTCGATCCCCAGGTCGGGCAAAGTGTTGTTACGTTTTTCCGTGTGGAATTTTTCAGTAGCAGCCCAGAGAAGGGCTTAAAGAGGGTTTAAAATTTCACGCAAGCGAAGCTGCGTGCAACAGCTAGTTAAAATATAAGAAAAATATAAAACTTATTATATTTTCAGGTTTGGAACGATACTGTTTTGTATGGACTCGATTTCTTTAATAATTTGGCGCCGATTGAAGATCAAAGTGGTCATCTCACCGAAATACTAACAGATCGAGCTGTGAAGCGTACGTATGTTTTAGCAATTAAAATGTTTGTAACGTATGTATGGTATGGACACACATGAATATTTATTAGCTGTTCCCCGAGATTTTATTAATATATACACCGTTAGAACATCAGAGAATTTTAAATCTGCATTTGTGGTTAATCTCGCATTCGTTTTGTAATTTTATGGCGAAATTATGGTCCATAATCCCTTATGCATATTGAGTAAAGTCATCCTTAGGATAAGCGCGCAATGCGAATAAAATTCGTGCGAATTTTATGCAAAATCTGCGTACTTTGCAATCACACGGAAGCGCGCGAACTGCGAATAATTCGCTGCGTATGGATGTACTAATATTTTTGTTATTTGTTGCGGTATAAAACGCACCGGTAATCGCCGCAACGCAGTGCGCGCTAGCTCTTAAATCTAGTAGGTTTCGGGGGTATTCCACCAACCTATCATTAACCGTTCATTAAGCTTATTCGGTCTGTAAACTTTTCAATAGCTAACATTTGCATTTCAGAATCTTATCAATAGTGATGATGACAGGATTATTGAACACATAAATGTCATATTTCTAGGTCACCTTCAGCTTATCTGATGAATAGTTACGGGCTACATTATTGAGATGTTGGTGAAATACCCCCTGAATGTGAGAATCAATGGCGGCTACCACTCGACACTAGAGAATGAACTATCGTGTAAGGTATGTGCTGGCTGGGATGGGTCTCGACAAACTGTGAAACAGGTCGCATACGTTGTTATCGTATTAGTGCGTATGCACGTAGAAAGCGGGTTGCCGGCGCCTATCTGCCAGGGTTTGTCGGTGCTGGCCCGCGCAATTAGTTGGCGCAGGTAGTCTCTATACTGTGTACCACCGCGAACCAGCGCCGACAAGCTCCGAACTTCGCTGACAAGTTCCGACCTGCTCCGATCAGCGCTGGTAAGCCGTCTTTTGTTGTTGTATTTGCAAGGGAACAAGGCGTATTTTTGTTAAAACTCCAGCCCCTGCTTCTACCCGCTTCCTATATGTAGTAGCGGTTACCTGCACGGACTAGTACCGATAAGCGCTGGTAGGTCGGCGCTGGTTGCTACCTGCTTTCTTTGTGTATACGCCCTTATAAAGACTCAAAGTAATGTAACATTTTTTTTTGTGTTAATTAAAACTCTCAATTATAATAACAATAAATCAGCCTGTAACCTGAAACCTGGACTTTAATGGTCTGAAATTGCCAACCCGCAATGAGCAAGCGTGGTGATCAATGCTCGTTCCTTCTCTGTACGAGAAGAGGCCTTTGCCCAGCAGTGGGACAGTTACAGGCTAATATTTATTATTTATTTATTTTTATCAGCCTGTAACTGTCCCACTGCTGGGCAAAGGCCTCTTTTCATAAAGAGAAGGAACAAGCATTGATCACCACGCTTGCTCATTGCGGGTTGGCAATTTCAAACCGTTAAGTCCTGGTTTCCTCACGATTTATCCTTCACCGTATATCAGTGGCGTCTTAGATTAACTAACGGCCGAAATTAATAACCGATCTCAATCCAAAATCTCTGGATTGATGTAGATTTTTGACGTTAGTTCTATTGAATTTCTGTCAAAAACCTAGATCAATCCAAAGATTTTGGATTGAGATCGGTTATTAGGTTATTAGTTTCGGCCGTAAGGGTCAAAATACACGTCCGATACTTGCTTCCGGGAGCCGTATCCGACTATCTGATCGGATTCGTGAAATATACATACGATTCTCGTGTCCGATTTTTTCCGGATGACGATGACGCCCGGACGGTGCTTACGATTCTGACATTCGCTCCGATAGTCTGATCGTACATGTAATTAATGTTCAAACAAATGTATGGCGCGGAGGCCTTCAGATAGTCTGATCAGACTATCAGATCCGACTATCGGAGGCAATTATCGGACGTGTATTTGGGCTCTAAGAAAGTACGTTATGTCATTAAAAAGTCACATTGGCGCGTCTGGGTTTAAACCCGCAACGCGGTGCTTTCAAGCGGATCTCTAACCTCTGGGCCACCACGACATTTCCACAGTTGATATAAATAAATGAAAATAAACTTACCTGAGAGAGGAGTCCACGCCATCTAAATATTTTTATCCTGGTGTTCTTTTATTAGACAAAAGTCGTTTTTATTTGGTGTCATACTGTGTTCCTCTTGTTTTAGTGATAAGAAATCACGATACATCGGTGCCACTATATCTTCATATATCACACGCGGCCCCCCACACGGGAGGGGGGTACGTTAATCTGCAGACGCCTGAGGAGGCCATAGCTGCAAACAGCCACATCGCGCATTCGGCACGAAGATTATATGCTGGTAACTGATATAGACTCAAATCTTATGACAATAAGAACTATAATCCTATAGGTATAGAACCTATCGAATTTGAACATCATGAATTAACCGCTGATAGGCTTGGTTGTGATTGGCAATTTGGTTAGTTTCATAATGATTATTAGAATTTCAACACACGATCAATTGTATGTCAATCTGGTAGATGTGGTTGAAATATATTTTTTCTTTGTGTCTTGTTGTTAAGCCTTTGTGGTCTTGAGTTTGATTTTAATAATTGTAGTGAATAGATTTTTCTTGGAATTCTCTAGCCCCAAGAATGGTGCTCAAATCAAAGCACACCAATAACAACCTTTTTTTAAATATTTATAAATTTTTTATATCCAGTTTACACATTAATTTGAAAAAGAATATAAAAATATAGTTATAATGCAATACAATTAAATACATTTATTCGCCATAAGATATCGTATACAAGGATACTAATTACATAATTTTTATAAGTCTGTCATAATATGCCTTTTGCAGCCATGCGAATTTTTAAAAGTATTTTTAGATTACAATAACTAATTATTATAATTACGACTGCTTCCATTATTATTTATTAAATTAATTAATTATTTCAATAACTACATTATAATCATAACCATGTCACAAGTTGCGGGCTAATGTATATTATTATCTTCATTAATTGTCTTGTTCAAATTCTAATTGCAGGCATACAAGTATGCCTCTACAGTACTCTAAATTCGCAACTATATCAATTAACTGAATCTCAACAGGTCTCGTAACCGCCTTAGACAAAAGTGTGGGGAACGTTATAGCGGCACTGGCTGAAACGGATCTACTCCAGAACACTATCGTCGTGTTGATTTCCGATAACGGTGCAGCTTCCACAGGATTATACCGAAATTTCGGTTCAAATCTGCCTCTGCGGGGCACAAAGGGCACGCCTTGGGAAGGTGCGGTACGAACGACAGCGGTAATATGGCACGCATCGCTATCATCGAAAATTTGGACTGGCCTTTTTCACGTCACCGACTGGCTGCCAACACTAATTACTGCTGCAGGTGGCAACTATAACGAAACGATCGACGGCGTCAACCAATGGAATGCAATAACAACAGATGAGTCACCTCCACGACACGATGTTTTAATAGCAATGGACGATCTTAAAGACTGGGCTGCCTTTAGAGAAGGAAATTATAAAATAATCATAGGCAACGTGGAACAACAGAAAAGTCGATACTACGGCATGGAGCTAAAGAAGTTTAGACAACCTTCGTTTTCATATGACAACGCTTTAGTAAACTCAGAAACAGCGCGAGTGTTTAAGGAAACACTATTTAAAAATATGGACTGGGAAATGGCAGATATAAAGCGAAATTATTCAAATTTGTATAGACATTTAAATAAAACACATACAGATGACCTTTGCATACCCACAAAATGTAAGTAAGAAGAGTTAATATCATCCGCGTAAATAATTAAACTAATTTAGCAAACGACGAGACAATAATTCCTCATACTATGTATTTTCTAATTACAGCAAAAGGGTGTCTGTTCGACGTGAGCGTGGATCCTGCAGAAGCCAATGATTTGTGGTCCTCTCGTCCGGATCTTGTGCAGCACTTGGTCCTTCGGCTGCGAATGTATTGGGCTGAAATAAATCCACGCCAAAAACCAAAGCTAGATCTAAGAGCAAATCCCGCACTTCACGCTTTTATTTGGCTCCCCTGGTTAGATAACAAAGAAAATATATCAACGCCTTTACAGGCGTTTCCGTCTTTTCCTCTGCAAGTTTCAGTCGGTGAGCTACAATATTTAGTCAATTTAAACCTCAAATCGTTTAGAGATAGTTTCGTTGAATATATGAAGAGCACGGCTGATGCGTTTGTACACAGCATCGCTGGACTATTCTCGTTTTAATTTTTTATATAAAGTTTGATATAATAAATCTAAATTTTATTGAAATACCCGCCCTTAACTCTTTTAATTGTACATGTTTAGTATTTTTACTAATGAAAGGGTTGTGAAAACATGCTTGATGACTTGGATGGGCCGAAATAATGAATTTTATGAGCCGACGAGTTATTTTGTCGTCGCTTCGCCGCCCGCCCTTTGATCAAGGCGTGCATTAAAAAGGAAAATTGGTCAGCTTTTTGGGTTCGCATAGCTGGAAGAGCAACTGTGTTATTATGTTAAAATAAATAACAGCATCCATATACGTCGAAAAGGCGTGGGTATAACGAAATAATTTTTCACAGGAACTTTGTTCACATTTCAGTCGCTTGGTATTATATTTTAACTCCACAAATATTACAAGTTATTAATGTATGGTTATCGTAGAATATAAATGAAAACTTGTTTATCTGAAAATCCTCGATTTACGAATCAAAGCCAGAATAATGTGATATGAATAAAACATAGTAGGTATTGTGTTCGCTCCAATTGGTGTGGTATAATTTTAATGAAATATTCAAAGAAAAAAAACGGAATTCTTAAAGATTATTTTCGTAATCAGAACAAAAATAGTCTCCACTTTTATTTTCTCTTGTTTATATATTCAGCGTCGTATCAATAATTTTCTTGCCACTTACCTATCGCTGCTGAAACTGTTTTGATTTAATTCTCCGATCAAAATGTAAATCACTACAATTCACAGGCTATAAATAAAATCAAACATAGCTAAACACAGCTCATTACCTTTGATAACTTCTGCCGAATTCCTTTTGTGACTGTAAAATTGTCGACTTTTGGAACGTTAAATCAGGATTGATAGCAGGAACTGTGAACGCTTCGAATCGACTTAGTATTGGCGTCATAAATCTTTTGAGCCGGAGAGCCCCCTAATCTAACTCCCGACAAGAAATATACGAGCCTTCGTTTGTACACCATTCTTAAGATGAACCACGAGAATATTGTGAATTGGAAGAAAAACATACCTACCTACCTAATGAAAGCCTAGCTAAGTTCCGAACTGAACTTTTAATGATGGAACTTCACATTATTTATTCATGAGGTTGTCGTTGAAGAAATTTAATATTCATTTCTGTGACTTCAAATTATTTTCAATAAGGGAGTCTAATGAAATGTCACGGTCATGAACGGAAATCCACGTCATGACAGCATTCATGAATAATTAGGTAATGACAATAATAATTATCAACTCGTATTCACAATATATAGTGTTTTGTATTTTTTTAATAATGAGGTTCGTCTAACATTTTAGATGTTATATTTACCAAATGTAAAGCAATATCCTATCCATTTTAGTCCGGTCAAGTTAGCTCAAAAAATAGGGGTAGGTTAACAGAAATTCGCATAGAGCTGAAAATTGGTACGAATGTTCGGAACACCATTATAAATCAAATGTAAAAAGTCCCCAGCGATACCACACTTGCAAAAAAAAAAATTCAAGGTCAAAGTTCGCAAATATGGGTTTGTTGCGTTTTTTAGCCAAACGGTAAGTTTTATGATAAAAATAGGTCAGACAAAAATTGTAGATTATGCAATTCTCCATAAGAATTGTCTACATTTTTTCTCCTAAACGTCACCGTTTCTGAGATATAATGGTTGAAAAAGTTGTATTCTTTATAATATGCGTTTCCACGCCACCTGGAAGGTAGTGTACTTGGCGCGTTTTTTTAACGTGGTTTCTCCAATAGGCCTATCCCACAATCTATTGTGATCCTGTTTAATTCAATACTAATTCAAAATATTTAAAAACTGGTACTATTGGAAATGATGAAAGCCGTATCAATTCTAAAAAATTAGGTCAAATTATCCGTCTCATTCATAATCATCTGATAATTCTGCTTCCTCTTCTTCTTGTTCGTCTTCTTGTACTTCTTCTTCTGCTTGTTCTTCTTCTTCCTGCTGGGTGTAAGTCAATTGGTCTAACAGCGATGTATCAGATGTCTCCTCACTGATATTGTACGAATCCTCTTCTGATGGTGATTCAACATTGGAGCACGACTGACCTTGACAACTGGTACATGTTAATCGCCATCAGAAGAGGATTCGTACGATATCAGTGATAAAGAATACAACTTTTTCAACCATTATATCTCAGAAACGGTGACGTTTAGGAGAAAAATTGTAGACAATTCTTATAGAGAATTGCATAATCTACAATTTTTGTCTGACCTATTTTTATCATAAAACTTACCGTTTGGCTAAAAAACGCAAAAAACCCATATTTGCGAACTTTGACCTTGAATATTTTTTTTTGCAAGTGTGCGCTCGCTGGGGACTTTTTACATTTGATTTATAATGGTGTTCCGAACATTCGCACCAATTTTCAGCTCTATGCGAATTATTGCACTTTGAAATGTCTAATTTGACCGGACTATTTAGAATTATAAACACGTAATGAATTTTGACATTTTCATTCACACGACTTAGCAACCAAGTAACAACTTTTCTGTTCGAAAGAATAAGAATATTTATTTGTAAGAAACATTAAATTAATGGTAACACTGTGTTATATAGGCTGTCCCAAAAAGTATTGTCAAGCGGAACTCCAGAGGTAGAGCACCCTTAGAGGTACCCAAATCACCTCCATGTACGTTCCTCGGTTTTTTTTGTAATTTTCGAGTTATGATTTCTTTTCATGTTTGAACCAAACTCTGACTTTAATGACATTTTTGATCATAGTGTCATGAATAGTTAAGACAAATGCGTGTTTTTTAGGGTTCCGTGCCCAAAGGGTAAAACGGGACCCTATTACTAAGACTCCGCGCTGTCCGTCCCTCTGTCCGTCTGTCACCAGGCTGTATCTCATGAACCGTGATAGTTAGACAGTTGAAATTTTCACAGATGATGCATTTTTGTTGCCGCTATAACAACAAATACTAAAAAATAGAATAAAATAAATATTTAAGGAGGCTCCCATAGACATGATTTTTTTGCCGTTTTTATAGATAATGTACGGAACTTCGTGCGCGACTCCGACTCGCACTTTTCCGGTTTTTTTTTTTGTTTTTTGTATAAAATATCGTGCTTCATTTTTCGCCGTAATATCGGCATGCAAAATATCACAAAGCATGTGAAATATTGATAAACTATCAACCAAGTCGAACTTAGTCAGGAAAGGAGACAAAATAACTGAAGAATCACTCTATACTGAACTTCCAATACATTCTCTCTCCAATGTTATTTATTCTGTACTAAGGGATTGGAGCGGTATCGATAGTGTGAATGCTCTCATTGTTTATCCTTTAAAAATAGTTTATCCGAGCGAGAATGTATTGATATCAGCGCTGTAGAGTGAATTTGTACATTTATATCAATCGTGTAGTGGTAACAAGTTCGACCTTCACAGCTTTTGAGGTTTCGCAAACGTAAATGGATCTTTTTAATACAAAAATAGAAGTTCTTTGTTTAATTTCCTGGTCGACAAAAATGGAGTTTGGAATAGTGGCCGATAAATGGCTGTAGGCATGTCCTAAGAGCCGTATATGGGAGCTAATAGTAATACTATACGCAAACTGAAGGTACTACAGTACCAGTACACTTTTGCCTAACCTTCAATGGACGTAATGACCCTATAAACATCCTATGGGTATTGCAGTTAGCTAATAAACTGTGATTCTATTTGCTACATGGTAATTATCAGCTCATTACTGGCCCACAGCAACGCACGTGCCTTTTCTCAGTATGAAGGGTTTAAGAATATGTCCACCACGCTCGCCTTATGCAGGTTGCACTACACATACATATTGTTTATGTGCGTATACACGTGGAAAGCTGGTTGCCGGCGCCGATCTGTCAGCGCTTGTCGGAGCTGGTCCGCGCAGGTAGTCGGCGCAGGTAGTCTCTATACTGTGTGGCGAACCAGCGCCGACAAGTTCCGACCAGGGGCCTAATTCTCCTAAAATAAATCTTGATAAATCTGACTGACGGTTGTGGTTCGATTGCGTTTGGCAACAATTTATTTTAGGAGAATTGGGCCCCTGCTCCGATTAGCGCTGGTAGGCCGTCATTTGTTGCTGTATTTGCAAGGGAATAAGGAGTATTTTTGCTAAAAATTCCAGTCCCTGCTTTTACCCGCTTCCTATATATAGCGGTTACCTGTAGGCCTAACACGAATATTGTGACGTATAGTAACCGTACACGTAACGTTAATGTGAGTGAATTTTTAATTGGGATAACTCGTTTCGAAAACATTACTCAGTTAAATTGAAAACTGAATTCATTTCTATCGATAAAATAAATTGTGCTTGTTGCATAAATTTAAACTAAAATACAGTTGTATTTTTGATTAAAAATTCACTCACATTAACGTTACGTTTACGTTACCATACGTCAAAACATCCGTGCTAGGCCTACAACACGCACCAGTACCGACAAGCGCTGGCTGGTCAGCGCCGGTTACCCGCTTCTTTTATGAATACGCCCTAACGCTGGTACTAGTAGTAATACTAGGGTGAATCTTCGAAAAACATTAACAAAAATGAAAAACATCATTAACTTATTATCATCATCCCAAGGTTAAGAATGCAGATATTTTAAACTCTAATTATGTTAATAAAAACTAAAACTATACCACTGCCGTCATGCAATAAGATAAGAATAAAAAGATCTAAAAATCGGCCAAATGCGAGTCGGACTCGCGCACGAAGGGTTCCGTACCATTATGTACAAAAACGGCAAAAAAATCACGTTTGTTGAATGGGAGCCCCTTAAATATTTATTCTGTTATTTAGTATTTGTTGTTATGGCGGCAACAGAAATACATCATCTGTGAAAATTTCAACTGTCTAACTATCACGGTTCATACGGAGGAGCTCGTGGCTAAATAATTACAGCCGCATAGACCGATCTTCCGGGTTAAGCCACGCTTGCCGAGGTTGGTCTGTGGATAGGTGACCATTAACCATAGCGAGTTTCCTCCGTGCCTCGGAAAGCACGTAAAGCCGTTGGTCCCGGCTGTCATTTGTAGATCTTTGACAGTCGTTACTGTTGGTCAGAAGCCAGAAAGTCTGACAACCAGTCTTACCAAGAGTATCGTATTACCCAGTTACTGGGTTGTGGAGGTCTGATAGGCAGTCGCTCCATGTAAAATACTGACATTCAGCTGCATCCGGTTCGACTGGAAGCCGACCCCAACATAGTTGGGAAAAGGCTAGGCAGATGATGATATCCTATATTCACCTATTAACGTTGTGTAGTACACGCATTATCGAGACATTTTTATTTTGAAGCCCTCTTCTGTTTGCAGGTTTCCTTACGATATTTTCCTTCACCGGTAACGCAAGCTATAATAAAATGTTGATCCGCACATGTATTGGAAAAGTCTGAAGATCAGGCCTGGTCAAAATCAGACCTGGACATGAAAGGCGAGCATTCAACCGCTTGGCTATTACAGCATGGTAAACGAACCGTGTTTCTAGCCAATAAATATTTCTATTTCTACTTCTACGAACAAAGAACTGCGCATTTTATCCTAAAGAAGTTTATCAGCGAAATGCCATCGGTGGGATGCCACTGGCATGGGGCCAGCCTGCGTTCCTAACAACTTTATTATGCATTACCGGGTGCCGCGTCAAGCCTAAATAAGCAACAGTTCACTTGCCAAGTTTCGGCTTTACATTTTCATTAGATGGCGGTCTGTCAACGCGTGTGTGATATTAGCGTTTAATTTGCGATAACAGCGGCTCAAGATTTCTAATATTAATAGATTAATAAGGTTAAGAGACTGCCTCGTTGGTCTAGTGGTCGCAAGCGTGACTGCTGAGCGTGAGGTCTTGGGTTCGATCCCCAGGTCGAGCAAAGTGTTATTGGGTTTTTCCGTGTGGAATTTCTCAGTAGCAGCTCGGAGTCTGGATTTGTGCCCGGTTGATGGCAATAGGCTCGCCCCCTATTACATGGGACTTAAACATAACGGCGAAACGTGGGTGTACTATACACCTCTGCCAACCCTTCGGGGAATAAGGCGTGAAGTTATGTGTGTTAATAAGGTTAAGAATTTACAACCGCTTTCCAGACGGAGGGAATTCACGATCCAAAGGTAAAAAAACGAAGACTTTAAAGGCTAATTAGTTGGTGGTTAATAAATATATTATTCAACTGGCTTGCCTGTATATCCCAGGTCAGAAGCTTCTCTTGAATAGGGTTACCAAATGTCAGGGTTAGTTCTTATACCTCAAGATTTATAGGCGCCGATCTTGGTCAGGATCCCAGGCGGATTTTTGATTATTGAGTGAAATACTGAATTTTAATTTTATGTTTTTTAAGTTGGGAGTCCCGGTACAGTCTCCGGTTCACAAAATAAAGTAAATCTATACATATACTCGTAATAAAGTAGAGTTGACATGTCCGTACTTAAGCAATATTTTTTAAAAAATGCGGTGGCTATACATTATAGAATCAATTTCAATTATTTTTGGAATTTTTGTCTGTTCTATTTGTCGATTTGTTTGTGCATGAATCACGTAGAAACTACTGACTCAATGCGTTTGACTTTTTAGACAAATATTGTGCCTATCTCGGAGTAACATTAAATTATTTCATCGTAATCTTCGTTCGTTCTTCGTTTAACTTTGAGTGCTATTTCCATTTAAAATTATTTAATTTAGGCATCTCATAGTATTTGTTTGTTTTTTATTGCATGTTGTGGTCTCCTATAATTGAGGGAGTACATGGATTTTTGTTTTTATCCTTTATAATATAGCATGTAAGGAAAGAATACATCTTTGTTGGAGATCCTAATAAAATAAAATAAAAAAATAAAAATAATCAGTCAAATGACATTAGAATTTAAAATTATCCAGAAGAAAGTTTAGTTATTGCGACACAGCATTGGTTTCCGACTTCAACGCGGAACGAGTCGTGGGCACAGCTAGTAAGACAAGTACTAAACTTGCATTACGCGCGCTCACGGCAATAATGCCTATACAATTTTATGAAAAATCTAGTTTTTTGTCAGGACTTTTCAGTTTTAATATCTGGTAACCCTACTCCTGAACGAGAAGACTGACTCTGCGGTTGCCAGCCGGCTTTAAAACCCTGCACTAGAAAATTTGTAAAAAGTATAAATTCTAATAGATTTAAACAGACATTATTACGAAAACTGTTCCTAGTAGATTATCTGACTTATGAAAAGGTTTTTGGTTGAATAACTTACATAAATTCTCTTGTTACCCAGCTTGATAAAATAAGTCAAGTAATGTTTGGAGAGGCACGTAACATAAATCCATTCATCTCAAATGCACTGTTGTATTTTCAGAATTTGATTAACTCAATTCAATATAAATTTTCAATGAACAGTTAAATTCAAAATGGGGAAAGAAAACCACAAACAAATTATGCGGATAATTTCAATTACTTATTTCATTTTTTTTTTACGATGTTATTATTATTTATATCGGATGACTGTTTTTACCGCTTTGAAAAAAAAATGGTTAATACTTTTTTTTATTGCCTTTTATTAAATTAATCTAAGTATAAATAAATACTACTAATTTGAAGTAAATTTTCATACTAAATCAATAAAAACAGAAATTTTGAAGTAAATAAATCGATTAAATAATATCTAAATTCAAATCATACAAACCTGCGTATGAATTGAGTGCCTATAGTAGGTATCTATAGATATATCAATTTCATATTAAGTTAATATTAAGTCAAGTTAATAAATAAGAAAAACTATGCCAAACGTTCTGCTCCGTTCACCTATTATACCCATTTTTTTCCAGAGGTAAATGTCATCCAGTATAATTGTAGAAGAGACACATTTACCGTACCGTACCGTATAGTTTCCTGCAATAGAGAGCCCCCCCCCCCTTCTCCCCGCTTGTATCTTCGTAAAAGAAGACGAGATTATATCAACCGGATGTGCAGCACTCACCTGTGATATAATAACAATATACTGCGATCAGCATGGTAATGCTACGTACGGTAGTACGCCAGGGCTGTCCAAGTAGGAGACGTTTACGAGCCAATAACACAAATTACAAGATGGACCTGTGGGCCTTTGATTCATTTACTTTCTTTTTCCTGAGCGAACTGACAGGTACTTGTTTCTATTTTCTTATTGCGACGCAATTTTTAACCGACTTCAAAAAGGAGGAGGTTCTCAATTCGGATGTTTATATTTTTAATCTTCCAATCTAAAGATTAGAAATTGTTCGCGGGCCTCACTAATATATGTCGCGGGCCGTAAGTGACTTGCGGGCTGATTTGGACAGCCCTGCCGTACGAGACGCATAGTTGTTTAGGTATGTAGGGTCATGTCAGTTGGCGTTTACAAGATGACGACAGGGAGAGGATGCCTGAAGTTCAAAAAATACCTGTAATAAATATAACTGTGAAGGAATCATTAGTCATCTCATATTTTTAATAAAGTAATTAGTGGTTAAACAAACTTACCTGAAGTGAAGTTTGACCGCAATTACACTTCGTCGCTGCATCCTCGAGATTTACATGATTCACTAGGTAGTACACTCCTAAATGTACTAGGCATCGAGTACAATTTTTAGAGATAAACTAAAATAATAAAAGAAATTAGATATTAAACGACTTCTGTGGTATCTGGTGGGGTAATCCCCTCCCGCCGCACCCGGCCCATCACGCCCGTTAGCTTGTCATTCTTTTTAGAGGGCTATTTATCTAAAACATAATATCGGGTTTGCTTACAAAGCAGGGTTGGGCGGGTTTGTAAATCTCTTCGGATGCAGCGACTCGTGTAATTGCGGTCAAACTTCACTTCAGGTAAGTTTGTTTAACCACTAATTACACTTCGTCGCTGCATCCTCGAGATTTACATGATTCACTAGGTAGATGTTCGGAGCCTTTTGGATAAATAGCCGATTGGGTATTCACACCATTAAGTAAAAAATTAATGTAATAATTTTTTGAACATAACTTTATTTATTTAATCAAATCAACAAAGTAATAGTACAAAACTTAATGTTTATTAATTAGGTATGTATTTATATTATAATACGCTGTCGTCATAAACAGCCCGAGCAAAATCATTGTCCTTCTCTGAGTGCAGAGGTCTGTTATAGAATTTGCCGAAAACCAAAGAATTACCAGACCAGCCAGCAGCCTTTTTAATTACATCAATGGAGGCACCTCTACGACCAGCCGCTGAAGTAGCCGCGTGACGCGTGCTATGAGACTTAAATATTGTGGTGTCTATACCACTATCTGTAAGGGTTTGTTTAATCCAGCGGCTAATTGTAGAGGAGCTGGCATTGTGGACTGGTCTCTTAGTGGTTAACAACAACCTCTCAGTGTGTTGATAAATCCTAAATTTATCCGTAATGCTAATATATGAACATAACGTCCTTCCTGGACATATCTCAATTTTATTCGGAAAAAACGGAATAACCAAACGAGGTGTTTGTTTGCCAGGGGCTGAAGTTTTAACTAAATCATCAATTGTTATTATGATGTTTGAATCACAAATATTTATATTAGAAAGCCGAATCAAAGATAACGTCTGCACACGTTGTGCAGTCGACAACGCGAGCAGAGTTACCAACTTTTTTGTTAATTGATCTAAAGATAGATTTTCATTGGGAAAACAATTGGACAAAAAGTTTAATACTACGTTAGTATCCCAGGTGGATTGATATCTAGGAAAAACTGGTTTCATTCTGTAAACCCCTTTAAGAAACCTATTGACGTTATCATTTGAACTGAATTGTCTGCCTAGAATTAGACCAAGCGCAGACCGATAAGTGTTAATCGTAGAATAACCGGCTCCTGATTCAAATTCTTTTAACAAAAATTGCAATGGATATTGTATAGATGTAACGTAGTAGTCTACTTTATGGCTTTGGCAAAATTGCCACCATTTTTTATAAGCAACGTTATATTGTTTTAATGTATTTTCGGACAGAGAAGCAGTAATAATTTTTATTATTTCCGGAGTTAATGATTGTCTAGAAAATGCTTCCCTGATAACAGGCATGATACCAGGGTAAGCTGCCTCCAAAGGGGGTGCTGCGTCCTGAAAGGAGATAAAAGGAGGTCACTACTGGGTCCATGATAAACAGGTTCTGCCATCTGTAAACTTATAAACAGCGGATACCATGGCTGGCTGGGCCAATACGGAACTATAATGATTCCTGTAGCTTTATCATCTATTATTTTTCGTAAGCATTTGAGAATCAAGGAAAATGGTGGGAACGAGTAGAAATATAGTTCGCCCCAATTTAAAGTAAAGGCATCAATATTGAAAGCGTGTGGGTCTCGTTTCCACGACAAATATTTATGACATTTCGCATTTAAACAAGTTGCGAATAGGTCAATCTCTGGAGTGCCATAATGATGAACTAGTTCATGGAAGGCTGAACGAGATAATTCCCACTCGGTGTCAATATTGGTGCGCCTTGATTCTTTATCAGCTTCCGTGTTGTCCTTCGACTTTATATAGGAAGCGAAAATGAAGAGACGACGCTCTTCACACCACTGCCAAATCTCACGTGCTATATTGTTAAGGTGTGTATATTGAACACCGCCCATCCGATTAATATACGAGATTGCAGTAGTGTTATCAATCCTCAAGAGTATTTCCTTGTCTACAAGTGCCCTGGCAAAACATTTTAAAGCAATGAAAGCCGCTTTCAGTTCCAATAAATTGATATGGTTTTGGGCTTCAACTGTGCTCCAAAAACCACCGCTTGTTTCACCGTTACAAGCGATACCCCAACCTGTTAGAGATGCGTCGGAAAATATCTCTAAATGGTATTTATATTGACGAATCGGACAAAATGTACTCATGATGTTTAACTTCCACCATGAAAAATCAGATTCTAGCCAATTAGGTATGATCATATCAACATCATAATTTTCATTTGATTTTTGAAGAGCAAGATATTTAATTCTTTCGAATCGCTTCGTATAAACCCAACCATAGTTAACAGCTGGGCACGAAGACGTAAGCAATCCCAAAAACTTCGCGAAATCTCTGATAGATACCAAGCGTTTGTTAGAGTATTTATCAACCATCTCTAGAAGCTTTACACGTTTCTTTAAAGGTCATTTTAAAGCCATGTCCATTGAGTCTAACTCAAAGCCTGAAAACGTTTTAACCTGACTGGGAACTAAGTCACTTTTAGTGGAATTTATTACAAAACCGAGCTTCTCCAACAGGACGGTGATTTCTCTTACATCGTGACAGCAGCCTTCAAATGTTTCATTAATACACAACAAATCATCCAAATAAATCACCAACAGGATCCCTTTCTCTCTGAGGTATGCAACTACTGGTTTCATTACTTTAGTAAAGATCATCGGAGCTGAGCATAAACCGAAGGGTAAACACTGAAATTCATAAGTCTGATTTAAAAACTTGAATCGCAAATATTTTTTATTCTTTTCATGAATTGGAATAATAAAATAGGCCTCTTTGAGGTCGATATTAGCCATATAATAAAACTTTGATAATAATTTAGAAGCTGTTCTAACATCTTCCATCTTAAAATGTTGTGGATCAATAAACTTGTTTAATTTTTTAAGGTTAAGAATAAATCTCTGAGAACCGTCACTTTTTGGTACCAGAAAAATGTTTGAAATAAATTGGCCAGGAATGTCCTCACATTCGATTATTGCGCCTGATAATAAAAGCTTAGAAATTTCGATACTAAGATTTTTAACCTCTTGGAGAGAAAAAGATTTATTCATTGGTTCTGCATACTGAAAAACTGGTCGATCAAAACGTATTTTGTAACCTGAAATACTCTGTAAGATTACAGTGTCTTTAGTAATGCTTTTCCAAGCTGATATGAAGTGTCGTAGCCGGCCAGCGTGTTTGATTACCTCTATTCGCGCCTCGGCGGTGCCTTGGGGGCTGTCTTCGCAGAATGGTAACGTTCCGATGACGTCGGACGTCTCCCTCTGGCTGAGTTGGTGGAGGCCTGGGTCCTGAGCCCACTCGACCTGCCTCTGTGGTTCTGGTAGCGAAGTGGGCGCTTCGAGTTTCCCTGACGATAATTATTATTGTTATTAAAGCGCGTTGATCGGTTAGAGGTAGATGGCTGAGGCTCTGTCCTCTTTATTTGTAACCCAGACTTTTCAGCCGTCTTAGACGCTTTAATTTTTTCACCCAAATTCTCTCCAAACAGAAAAGCGTCTCTCTTAACCCCTTGAACAATGTTCAGGAATTTTTTGTCTAAGCTGAATGTAACCAGCTTCCTTCTGTTAGCGGTATCTTGGCAATGTAGATCTAATAATATCTGTGCTGTCTCTGAGAGCTTTTTAATAATTTCAGTCTTTTCCAGATTCCCGTCAATTGCAGATGATAACAAGTTAGTGATAACCGCTACACCAATACCCAGGTGGTTTTGTGCCTTTTCGAGGCGTTTATCCCTGTTTCTAGCCGACTCTGTTAAAACAGAGGATATTTCCTGGTTAAGCTTCGGCGCCTTAAGGAGTTGAAAGTTTTCCGGGATCAAAGCACTTTCGAACAGCTTTTGCCTCTGTTCTTTACCTAGGCCTTCCATAATAATCTTACCCCAACGTTTAGAGATCTCTTCTCTGATTTTGGGCCCGAAAACCTCATCTTTTTCTTTAGATTCGCCCAAAATCTCCAATATGTCAGCCGGAAGAGCCTCCATAATCTCTGTTGTGGCGCTGGTACTTGCACCACCAGCAACAGTGTCTGAAACTATGTTAACGGTTTGTGGAACCGTTACCACCGATCTAAAGTTCGTATGACTTCCATCTGATAGATCATGCTCAGAGGATTCGAAGTCTGAGAGTAAGGAGGCAGGTCGTGAGTGGTCAGAATCAAGATCTGAAACGATAGTTGAGACTACTATAACGTTATACTATCAATCTTTGGTTTTAACCGGAATCAATAAAAGGATTTGATCGCATCAAATCGCTTGACAACATTAGTCCTCATTTAATTAGGTCGTAATCGCATCACGACACTTGTATTTTACAATACATACATCGCTGCTCTGAGCTGTGACCGCAATCGCGTCGCGGTACCTGCTATGCGCTATGTATATTATATGCATTTATTTAATAATGCTTAAGTAAAATGGAACGACTGCAATCGCGTCACAGTACAAATCGTCCAACGAATAATTTGTAGATACACCCACAGGCCGAAAAAAAATAATTAAAAACAATCTAACATTATACCGATAGTATTAGTTTTTATAATTATTTGCCATAATGCATCAACAATGCGAGATTATGAGTCATACTGCAGGTGTGCGAATAACAAAGCGCTTAGAAAAAAAAAAAAAAAATCTGATCTCAGTAACTGATAAGAAACGTGTTCTATGAATCAGAAAAAATATTTTAAGTATTATATTCAGCTAGTTAAAATAAACTTACCGTCATCGCTGAATGAGCGTTGTCTTTGTAACCGCTTTTCCAGTCGTCTTATTTTCCGTTTTATGGTGTCTGGATCATCTTCTTTTCGCCTTCTTCCCATTGTCGCACACACACACGTATAAAATACTATATTTTACTGTACTTTATAATAAAGAATTTACAAGAGATGTAACGATGCCTGTACAAAAGAAGCGAATGACAAGCTAACGGGCGTGATGGGCCGGGTGCGGCGGGAGGGGATTACCCCACCAGATACCACAGAAGTCGTTTAATATCTAATTTCTTTTATTATTTTAGTTTATCTCTAAAAATTGTACTCGATGCCTAGTACATTTAGGAGTGTACTACCTAGTGAATCATGTAAATCTCGAGGATGCAGCGACGAAGTGTAATACTCATAACTTTGACTACTATTAAAAACGTACTTGGAATTATTTAAAAAAAATTGAAAGACCACGGTATGTGAAAAAATAAGTAAAAAAAGATGAAAAAATAGAGGAGATACACGCTTTCGAAGTTTGTGGAGGGGGCATTTTCTGTCCTTGTCACACGAAACGGATATTGTACAGATGTCAAGTCACTATGAAGTTTTTAAGGTATGACGTCATTTTTAAAGGCTTATTATTTTCCAGGTGACTAATAACTTAAAAGGCGACTAAGTGTTTGCAACTAATTAAATGAGGCGAGGAGCTATAAATAATGACTTGGCGACTAATAATGATAGCAGGGTGGTTAAGGGGAATCCCGACATGGATAGGTTAGGTTCGAAGGGGATGACGGGGGCTAGAGTGAGCGAGCGAAGCGAGCGAACGAAGCCCCCGTCATCCCCTTCGTGTTAGGTTACTTTAAACCCTGCAGACAGAAATAGGAGCCCCGCACAGCAGGGCTCCGTCGACTTAAGCTCCACCTAGTTTAAAAAGAAAAACCAAAAGATCACTGCCAATTTAAATTTAAACAAAGCTTACAACTAAAAATGAAAGCTGCTACTTTATACTTAAAATGCTACTTCACTGTAGCTGCCAACCTATTATTTTTGCTACCCATTTTAATTATTTTTAAAACCCTAAATCAGATTAGTTTGTCGCCGCGTTAAATACATGCCATTTTTAAATAGTGTTGTCTCTGTCTCGTGAACAATTTGAAATTGTTAATAACTTGGGCATTTTATTAAATATATCATTGTTTTTTTTACTGCTGCTTTATTTTTGTAATACTTTCGAGATTAGGGTATTTGACTGAAAAAATCTAATTAGTCCGTCAGTTAGATTATCAAAAAATATTTGACCTGTATTTTTTCTTTTGTTACGTAAACCAAAATTGGCGAAGATACGACACTTTTAAAATTGGCATAACGTCACAAGCAAGTACAATTTTTACTTGCTTCTGACGTCACAAGCCCCCACTCTTGAGTTTTGATGCGTTTTATCGTTCCAAATATTCATAGATTTAAGAAAAGAAAAAATACGTGTTCATTATTTTTCAAAACTCTAACTGGCGGACTAATTGGATTTGCAATTTGTTGATGCTGTCAACATGCCTTTTGTAATAAAAAAAAATTGTTAAATAAATACCCTATTGTGTACATGTATTGTAATGTTGGTATAGACAACTCCTTAGCAAGTTTCTGTATAATATGACTATTTGCCAAGGAAGCCGAAGGTATTAACTCTCCACTCCTGTATATTATGCTCATAAATCTCGCAAGTGGCTTTTCCAGGTAAGGAGTGCCTCTCTTTTTAAGAGCTAATCTTTTTGTGAATTTTCTTTTAACAATGTAAAGCTTGATAAGGTATACAATACTGTTTATTGTACACAAAGCAAACAAGAAACATGACTATAAAAATATCAATATTACTATAAAATAGGTTTTTATCTATATCAACACATTGTGATCACCAATCATGGTGATTATGGCAATTTCTCTTTTTAATGTTCTTTTTAGTGCTCATTAGGAGGTTCATGTTGGGCAGTGGACGTTAACGGGCTGATGTGATGATGGTTCAGTGAACAAAAAAGGGGGGGGGGAGGGTAACAACGCCGTTTCATATTCGAAACTACAACTATAAGTGGGCTGCATATAGGGTTACTATTTAGAAATTTGAAAAGTCCTGACAAAAAGCCTGACATTTCAATAAAAGTCCGGACATTTCAGTCACAAAATGCAAACATACGAAGATTTATTGTTTGATCTCGTTATGTTGATTGTTAAAAATTTATATTTTGTTTTTAGATGCATGAGAAGTTAATAAAGATTAAAAAGTTATTTGATATTACATAAGTAAGTTTCATTACTGTATTCCATCTAAGCCAAAAAATCCGGACAAATTAAAGAGCCGAACAAAGGCCAGACAAAAGTCTAGAAGAGTGGACATGTCCGGACAATTCCGGACGGATGGTAACCCTAGCTGCATATCCAGTCGACAGTTGCCACACAGTTGCATTGACTACATCCTTATTGCCTACAAGCTACATTCAACAGTTGCGACTGAATATTCAGTCTACTTGCAGTATGATTACGAATAACAAACAAAATAAGTTTCTCCAAACTCGGCGTTATTATCCCCTCAGACTGCAGCAACATTAATAGCATTTGTATAGCACTTGATGACGACATCATTAATTCTAATTCCACCAAGGGTTCTGCTCCGTTTAATTCGAATACAAGATCAATAGGTACTATCAATAATTAATTACAATTCAATTACGAGTTTTCAATTACAAATCAACATTAAACCAATATTATGTTCTGTGGTTAAGATGACATAGCTAGAACCACAACATTTTATGCGTGCCAAATGCCAGATTATCCATGACCTATTGAGGGGACGTGCCTTGGTGGACGCGTACGGTACGCGGTGCCAACTACTCAGCGATATTACCGACTGTGATTAAGTATATATTCCAGCAAGCTTATCATGTCATCCGGTTATAAACAATGCAGTACGATTTATTTAACTGAGATACTATAGAAACATTTTAAATCAAAGGAGCTACCGAAAAACTTGAGAGACGTTTGCCCTTTTACTCGACTATGAAAAAGGAAGGGTAATGAGTTCAACAGTCTATGTATGCATTGTGTTCTATGTATGGATGTTCGATCGTAGTTCAAAATCTAGTGACTGAGGTGTCGATTGAATAGGGAATATGCATGTAATTCAAAACTCTTTCATTATTTAAATATACATTGTACAGGTGTCAAGACATTAATTGCATTTCTTTTTACATTTTTTAACGCATTACTTATTTTACAATTCATTATTTTATGTTACGTTTTTTTTGTGGAACGGAACGCAATCTCGAAACGCGTTGTCTTCGAAGTGGCATCAAAATCCATGTGAATAAATCTTTAAGTAATCTTTTCTTAGCAAACTGTTAAGAAAAAAGTTTAAAAAAAGAAGACGAAAACTTAAAAAGTTTAAAAAATATTATATTAATCGCCGCATTTTTATGTAAGGCTCAATTCGTTGTATAGGAGAAAAAAAACTGAGCACGTTTACACACAAATTGTAATACAGGCACATACTCGTACTTAAGTACCTATATTAGATGCAAACTGAGAACGGCCAGTCATGTGTTTATTCATGTGTTGGCAGCACTGCAAAACCTCTTCAAAGAAATAACTGGACTTGTATATACCAATTATGTTACATATCACTCAGCTGAAAGACGTCCACTGCTGGACATTGGCCGCCCCCAAAAAGGGGGGGGGGTTGGCCATAATCGCCACGCTTGGCAGGCGGGTTGGCGATCGCAGTATGGTTGTTAAAGTACTCAGAGAACGCTGCTGTCCAATCTCTAGAGAATCCCTTAGTCGCCTTTTACGACACCCACTGGAAGAGATGGGGTAGTGCTATTCTTTACGTCCGGCACTACACGGACAACCTTAATCGACGTTATTTAATAAAAATTAAATAGATATGTAATCTCTAAATAAATAAAATATCGAATTGCAGTTAACATACCTAGCAACAATGAATAAAATATTAAATTGTTATTAAACAAATAAGTGTTCTTCCTCTCTTCTACTACACTATGCTGTGCCCGACAGGTACCCCAAGTGTGAGTTTTTTTCGTTAACTACTGTAGTTGCGTCACGACAAAAATGTATGAAAATTTAGGCTGCGTCTCTAGGCGCACCGTTCAATTAGCGCGCGAATATTAGTCAGTGAACGGTGCGCCTAGAAACGCAGCTTAAATTTTCATACATTTTTGTCGTGACGCAACTATAGTAGTTAGCGAAAAAAACTCACACTTGGGGTAAGGGTCTATAATTGATCCTATAGTCTTAAGCCCTGTACCTGTACCTATTTGACATTATGGAATGCAATAAAGAAATTGAATTGAATTGACCTCTTCAGGTATTATTGGTTTATTCTATTGCTTGGCGTCACATGCATCTTATTCGTTGTAAGTCATTGAAAATACATGTCGAAAGGCTAATTCTGACGGTTTTCTTAGAATATCTATACAGGCTGACTGATAATTCGACCTATTCCTTGAAAGAGGGTAACCCCTTTCAAGGAATAGGTTATACTAGAGATCTTACCCCCTTTCAAGGAATAGGTTATACTATAGATTTTACCCCCTTTCAAGGAATAGGCTATAGTAGAGATCATTGGCAATAAATTAACCTCCATCAACAGTGGGTCGAAAATGAACGGTTTCCGAAAATATTGGGGTTCGAATTCTTATCGAAAAAAGGACTTGTAAAAAAACTATACATTTCTGGGAACTCAATTGATACTTTTCTAAAAGCTAGTAAACTAGCAATCACTTTAGACAAAAATTATCAATGTCTCAGAAATAAAAGGTCTTAAGGGACAAAACTTTTTATTTTTACTTTTTATTTTCAACCTTAATTTGATGAAGGTTAATTTGTTGCTAATGATCTCTAGTATAACCCATTTCAAAGAATAGGTCGAATTACCAATCACCCTGTATATCACACAAATTGCTTGTTTGAGCTTACTTAAGTTCATTTCTGTAAAATATCGAGCCTGTAAAGTGTTTTCTGTTTACTTGGCCTTTTAATTGCTAGTTAAATTAGCCTCCGAAATTAATATACTTTCAGTAACGCCTACATATTACATTAATTGCTAAATTAATTACGAATACGACGATACCGAATCCTAATTCATACGTTAACCAGAGTAATAACACTCGAGTTCAATTTATATAGCACTTTAGTGTTGGGAATGCACCTAAAATAGACGTTAGATTTTTATAGAAGTAACTTCCATGCCAATCCACAATTTGCCAAGAACTGTTTCTACATGACTATCCACAGTAATAGTATATTCATCATAGTCATCCCATTACTGTCCCACTTCTGGGCACTGGCCTCTTCTCAGAATGACAAGGGTTTAGGCCTTATACCACCACGCAGCCCTGGTCCATTGTTGAGCCCTCTCAGGTGTACTGGTTTCCTCACGATGTTTTCCATCGCCGTTAACGCAATTGATAATCAAATTCTGATTCGCACATAAATTCGAAAAGCAGAAGCTTGAGCCGTTTTCGAACTCAGACCCTCCTTCATGGAAGGGAAACGTTCAACCGCTAGGCTATAATAATAATTCATTATCACATGATAATTCATTTAGCTGTTCGTGCACTGTAGTTGTTTACGGGATGGCATGATGAAAATTTTATGAAAATTCCCTTTTTGCCAATATTCTAAAATGGGTTTCTAAAGCCCCGCCCCGCCGAGCATCAGTTATATAAAATTCTGGCAAACTTCTAAATTGGCTCAAATAAAACAGCGAGTAAATATCAAGTTTCAACAAACTAAAAACTAGATCCTAGACATTGTTAGCAGTAGTTAGCGCATAGCAAAGTTTCAACGAATGAATTCCGTTTCAAAAATCTGGCATGCAACAGCTGTCGATTGAATATTTCTGAAAAATTCCGTTGTACCTTCACATTTTTGCAAATCTTATTTTCTCGTATTCTCACACGTTTTCAGCTATTCCTTTTGGTCGTAGCAAGCCTTGTTCGACGAATGTTTCAAAGTTCGCTACAGAACTACAAATGGTAAAACAAAGAAGGCTGTAGACTCGAAGTTAGGTGTTCTCATTGAAAAATCCTCATTGATTACAAAGTGAAAAACAAAAGGTCGGGGCTCGGCGGCCAGAAAGCCTTAATGCTTCTTTGAAAGTTGTCGAACTAATTAAAAGTTTAACACCTCTTGTTGCCAACGTTTCCGGCCGCATTCCGCACGTTTTGTGGCTTGCAAATTACTAAAAAATTCATGTCCGGACTGTTTACTTTTTACAAGCCTTTATTTAACCTGTTATGATTGCTTTAATGTAGGTACATTGTCAAAATGTCAGCCTGCAAACGTACACTGCTGATGCAATGAACGGCTATGTCGGAATTAAACAACATGTTCTTTGAATTGTTACTAGCACATACGAGAATGCTGCTATCTACTCTTCATATAAAGGCCCTATCATCACATCCCATTCCTAAGTTGCCTTATACGCACGGCCTAACCTTATACGCACGTCCTAATCTTCTACGCATTGTCTAATCTAATACGCAAGGCCTTATCTAGTACGCCCGGCCTAATCTTAAACGCACAGCCTAATCTTATAAGCATAGCCTAATCTTATACGCATAGCCTAATCTTATACGCACGACCTAATCTTAAACGCATAACCAAATCGTATACTCATAGCCTAATCTAATACCTACATCCTTATCTAATACGCACGGCCTATTATTAAACGCACAGCCTAATCTTATATGCGTAGCGTAATCTTATATGAAAAGTCTAATCTTACACGCACGGCCTTATCTAATACGAACGGCCTCACCTAATACGCACTGCCTTATCTCATACGCATGGCCTAATCTTAAACGCACAGCCTAATCTTATACGAATAGCCTAATTTTATACGCACGGCCTAATCTTATACGCATTGCCAAAAATTTGCTGGTAGGCTTTAACGATGTTATTATTACCAAACTTCCGTTCCATTATCATTAATAAAGCCTCATGGGTAATTAAACAAATAACAGCTCTGTTTTAAGATGCTTTATTGGAGGTTAATTACTCGAGGAGTAAAATGATAAACAAACTCGGTGCGACGTCAAACTATCTGTAACAGTGAAGTGAACTCAATTTGAGTGATTGCTTGCTCTACCGCATCTTATTCACTGTCGATACGGGTTCTAACTAAATTATTTATATTGTTAAAATAGTTACGAAAAGTAACACCATGTAATTGTAGTAGAATAACAGATCCTAGTAGTAGTACCGTCCGCCGGGCCTAAGCTGAGGTTTGCATTTTTGTGAGAATGAATGCAAATGTGTCCTTTTCTTGGTTTAAACCGGTTAATACTGCTTTTTGGCAATCGATTCTATGTGCACTCACACAAATGCAAAGCTCAGCTTACGCCTCGCCAGTTATACAGCACCTAGTAGTAGTGATACAGCTCCTAGTAGTAGTAGTACAGCTCTTAGTGTTCAATTTTTTTTTCTTTTGTGCTTCTTGTGCGCTCCTTGCGTACCGTTTCTGCGTAATCGGGCAATTATTGGCGAAACCTGAAGGGTCTCCAGCCATTCTTTATGAAAGAGTTCGTTCAGGGAAGTAGGTACTACCGCTGTAACTATTTCTTCGCCAAGCAGCGTTGCTGTGTTTTGGTCTGAAGGATATGGGTGCCGGTGAAATAACAGGCACATGAAACTTTCCAACTATGTCTCTTATGTTGACAACGAATTAGCAATCTTCTTAGGCGACGGTAACTACTTTCCATTAGGAGGATAGTAAGCATGACAATAAAATGAAACAACTAAAAAAAAAAAGTAGCTACCTGTACCTCATGATATTGTAAGCTGGAAAAATTAATTCAAATGGTTTTTTTTCATAAATTTTAGAATAGAATCCATTTATTTGTCAGAATATTGTTACAATATTGTTACAAATTTTAGAAATGTCCTTAATATTCTGCCGTTTCCGGCGTACAAACATATAAAATTAAATTTAAAAAATTACAGTAATTAGGAAACGTGATATCAATGATAAAATACAATAGGTACATCGTAAGCTTTGAACCGCATACAAATGTCAAAAATTAATTAATGTCATGGTTTAAATTAAATATTGTATCAAATTTTTCATTCAGATAGTCGTAGGTTGTAACATTTGTGTAATAAGAATTGTAATAATTTGATTTTGAATGTCGTGAAATGTGTTTTGAATGCATCGGGTAGTTTATTGTAAATTAGAATTACCATCCTAATCCTAACTAATATTATAAATGCGAAAGTAAGTTTGTTTGTTGGTTACCTTTTCACGCCTAAACCACTGAACCGATCAAACTGAAATTTTACATATACGTGAACAGGTGTACAGAATCGGACATAGGGCACCTTCCATCCCGAAAAAAAGAACGTTCCCGTTGTTCCCGAGGAAAACAACAATAACGATAATAGATGGCGCCACGTGTCTTTCGAATCATGATTGAATTATACATGGTGCTAACGAATTCGTGTAATTCCTTAATAGCACATGATCGGCTACTGGTTTACACAGGCCCCGCACGGGCTTTAGCTCGATTAAAAATAAAAACTAAAAATCTTTTTTTTTCATGCGGCTTTGTTACCCATCGTATCTAAACCACCTTATAGGGATTCAGTAAAAAATAAGTTTTTTTTTTTTTTGCAAAAAATAATTTTATTTGTTTGAACATTTCGATGCCACGCATAAACTAATGAAAATACGGCGACACGGCTGGCAGGCACGAATAACGCGATATCGCTCTTTGCAGTCAGATAATTCAAGGCTCTTAAATGAAATAGAAAACCAAAACATATTTTTGAATTATTTTTTTTGGTTGCTTTTCAAAAATTCCCGTGTAGGGTTAATCTGTGTCACCAGTAGATCACGTGGTTCTAAGGAATTACACGAATTCGTTAACACTCTGTATTATTATAGAAATGTTAGTAGTGTGTTATGAGTTGATTGTCAAATTCTAAATTAACGCGAGCAAAGCTGCGGGTGAAAGCTAGTACAGAATACATTATTGGAAAATAGTTGACTCTGTTTAGGTACCTACACATAATTTATGAACCTTACGACTTTTTCCGGCTACAACGTCATTATGCATCTCCAATAAATCTTTTCTTTTCATTCACAAGTGTAACCTGCTAGACGAGACAAAAATGTTTTCGTCGTTAGGTTTGCGTTTTTTAATAAAAATACATTTTCCATCAAAAAATGTGAAGTTGACGTAAAATGCACCTTCTTTAACAGATTTCAATTATGATAAAGTACTCGTACGGTCAGCAACAAAAGCAGCTGAACATTTCAGTTTTTAAACTTAGCATTAATTAAAAAACTATTTTTTTTTAAACAAAAACTTTAATAGATACCTAGAGCTGCTAGATATAGCTTTAAGTATGTCTTAAAGTTTTTTTTTCCTATCAATTAGTTATCTAATTAATGCAAAGTTTGAAAACTCAAATGTTCAGCTACTTTTGTTGCTGACTGTACCTCTTATATTTAGTATAATGAATGCTGAGTTATCACCCTGTGTAAAGCAACCAAAAGAAAATTATATATTATGTTAATAATTAGGTATACCTGTCGAGATTTCAATTATGCAAGCTGATTTCTTTGTAATAAGTTTGCAGTTGTGCTTTTCTCAAATGTATAAGAAAAGTGATCAACCACTGTTCAAAATTAAGATTACCTACTTTGTTTAAAAAAAGAAAAATGTATATTTAGTGTCCAAACACACTATGCCGAAGGTATGCGACCGTAGTTCCGCGGCCGATTTTACGTTCCGACGTATTCGGCTGATAGGACTTATGTGCCGAATTTACGCGGCAGAAATTCACTTGCGCAACCTTGTGGGGGGCGCGGGCATTCCTGCCTCCCGCTGCTCCCCGCCCCGGATCTTCGTCGGCCATCATGCCGAACTTCGGTCGTGTATCTTCGGCATAGTGTATTTAGACACATAGGGCTTTATTACAAAAGATGGTCTAAGAAAAACCCTGGTTTTAGGGTAGCCCCGTCTCTTTTTGTTATATGACATAAGAAAGTGATGGGTATATTTTACATCTGGGTTTACCTTAGTCTTGGTTTAAACCATCTTTTGTAATAAGGGATATAATAAAGTAGTAAAAAGGGAATAAACTTTGAAAAAAAAACGTATTTTGTAGCCCGATCGGAAAAATCCTGTATAAGGGCCGATACTTAGTACCTACTATTCTTAAAACATTTAAACTGATCTGACAAATGAAACATTGACATAAAAGAAGAAACCGGGTCGCGAATTTCCGTTCCCTATACCATTTCAGTAACGGTCGGCGTATTTAGCATTTGTTAACATAATAACCCTAAATCCCGTTAACAAAACCTAAATGGTATACATTTCAGTCCAATTCTTTACTGAAATAGACTAAGAATTTGAAAGATTTAGCGTTTACAAAAGCTAATCTATTACGGTGCCGGCGGTGACTGAAATGATTTTGGGAACGGAAATACGCAGCCGAGTCGATCCCCATATTTTTTTTAACATAAAATAATGTAATGTTATACAAGCTGTTTTTTTTTTGATATCCCATAACTCTAGGGTATGATTGAGACCATATCAAAGAACCAACTGGCATATGAATTATTCTTCAATCATCTTTTTTTTTGTTTTCCTTTTTCATACAAAATAATTCGACAAAGTCACGATTATTAATGTAAAACACCCTTACGTGAAATATGACAACGTCGCATTTTCTTAGCTTTAAATATTAATGATTGGATTGAATAAAAATGAATTACTCTTATTTATCAATGAAACTTAGATAGTTACCTATAATTTAATTATGATTGATTACACCTTCGAAACTATGCATTTTTGGACCACCTATTCTAGGAGATTTTGTGTTCTTTTTACTTAAATAATATAACTCTAGGGTTATGGGATATCAAAAAACACACGTTGTAGGTATAAGGTTTAAACAAAATACTTGGTCAAACTTCTAGAGATCACAGTACTCATGAATATCCCTGAAATTAAAAAAAAAACAGCTGTTCTATACAAAAGTGCAATACTTACACGATCAAAATGTATGGAACAGATGTTTTTTTTTTATATTTCAATGTTGGTCGTAGTGTAAAAGTTGTTCATATTCATGAGTACTGTGATCTGTAAGACTTAAAACGCACTAGCGGCCAGCCGCAATACGGCGTGCCGCTTGCGGTTGGCCGCACATCGATTTTTACATGAAACCGCATGATCTCAACGCACTAATTTCCGGCCAGCCGTCGTGCGCCAGTGCGTTGAGATCATGCGGGTTCATGTAAAAATCGATGTGCGGCCAACCGCAAGCGGCACGCCGCATTGCGGCTGGCCGCTAGTGCGTTTTAAGTCTAAAAGTTTGACCAGGTATTTTGTTTACATCATATACAGGGTGTTAACGAATTCGTGTAATTCCTTAAAACCACATGATCTACTACTGGTGTGGACAGGCCCCGCACGGGATTTAGCTTGATTAAAAATAAAAATAAAAAAACTTTTTTTTTCATGCGGCTTTATTACCGATCGTATCTAAACCACCTAATAAGGATTCAAAAAAAAGGTTTTTTTTTTTTTGCAAAAAAAATAATTTTATTTTTGTGAACATTTCGATGCCACGCATAAATTAATGAAAGTACGGCGACACGGCTGGCAGGAACGACTAACGCGATATCGCTCTTTGCAGTCAGATAACTCAAGGCTCTAAAAAGACTCAGAAATTGAAAACCAAAAAATTTTTTTTGAATTTTTTTTTGTTCGATTTCGAAAATTCCCACTTAGGGTTAATCTGTGTCACCAGTAGATCACGCGGTTTGAAGGAATTACACGATTTCGTTAACACCCTGTATGTACTCGTAGGTATAATAAATAATGTAGTGATACACGTGTAGCTTGTATACGTGGTAATGTCATACATATGGTATGAGCTCCAATCTTCCTTAGGTTCAATCATAATAACAAGATATAATTATAACATCGTTAGCCCGTCTGTTTGATAGACACATTGTGCTAAACATATCTCAAGTACATTGCAGAGCATCCAATTTGATATTACAAAGTGACAACAAACGTGTTTGGTAATTTCGAAATGACTCTACACATCGTAATTAGCGCTTCATAAAGGTGCGGTTAGACTAAACTAAACAAACAGAGCGTGGAACAGAGCTAACATAACAATCCTGCTCGGAATGAAAATACTACATTAGCGAATGCTTGTCTATTATGATGAAATAGTAAGCCAAAAAGGGATGGTCGAAAGGAAAGAATTTATATATAAGAGCGGTAACGCACTGTATCCGATCCGGATCCGTTTTCTCTCGTGTCAGCACGAGCTATACGAAAATAGCTCATGCTGTAGTGAAAAGATTAGCCAATCAGCAAGGTTGATAGCGAGGCTGACTGCCCAGGGTGCGCTGGACGTACTCACAGACTACATAGAGATACTACGTATGACGTACTTAAGTATCGTCACTCGTGGAGGCTCTTTTCATGCACCTCATTTTCATGCATCATGTAAAATACGGATATAAAAACTCGGACCAAATTCGGATACTAGGTACTTTTCGCACTGGATCCGATCCGAATTCGTGAAAATACGGATCTAGAGTTTAAAACACTCGGACCGAATTCGGATATTGGTTACGCACTAATCCGATCTCTGATCCAAATCCAAGCAATTCAGGGGCCATCTTTGGCATATGTCTGATTTGAATCCGAGGTAATGCGGAAGCGTTCATACAAACAGTACTACGGCTACTTCGGTCCGTCAATATTTTTTCCGAATTGGAGACTCACGGATGACGAACAGAAATCGGATGACGGAAGTCGGATAAAATGCGTACCTAAACTACCATACAAATAGGTTTATGACCACTTCGGAACGTATTTTCACGGATCGGGATTGGATGCAGTGCGTAATCGCTCTAAGAAAGATTTGATTAAACTGCCAAAAAAATTCAAACGCGTGCGTGAAGATTCTCTGCGCATACATTTTGTACTAGAGCCAACCGGCAGCCGGATCCGGTAAATTATGACGGTGTGCGGAGTCTAGTACAAAATGTCAGAAAACTGGCAGAAATTTCTGATAATGTGCGGGCGTGCTAAAATTATTGCCATTTGGCACAAAAATTGAGTAGCAATTTAACGTCCGCCACGTTATGTACAGACATCTGCATCTAACACACAAAATATGATACAATTTTGAAGTAAGTATTATAAAGAGGCATAATAAGGGTTGGACCTCATCTGGCAGCACGGAATCGCCATTTTCCGTCGCCCTTTCTCTTTCTGTCGCTTAGAACTGCCATTGCCGACCATTGCATTTTGTCCGTGATGCCGATCGCCTCGAGGATTCCGCCGCGTGCTATCGCATTATGCTTTCTGTCTCGGTCTAGCAAATGGCAGTTCTAAGCGACAGAAAGAGAAAGGGCGACGGAAAAAGGCGATTCCGTGCTGCCAGATGAGGTCCAACCCTTAATCCCTATTATATTCATCAAATTACAAACATTAGATTTGATTACACATTAGAGAGAGATAACATTAGATTGTTTTATAAATCAAAATTTCTATCTGTCTGAGTTGGAGGCCTGGAGACTTGCAACACAGGTTATACCTAGTGCAGGCTCCAGTCTCCACAACATAAATTGTCTACACCTAACAAAAAATAATAACCCTTGTACGTTTAATTTAAGTATGTTTGTGGAGAAAAATAAACGATTATTGTATTGTATTAGAAGAACCTTCAATGTTACTTGGGTACCCAATTAATGCAGCTGTACATGGTGCAGAAATCATTTATCCTTTAAACTTTTTTTTGTCATCGAGGGAAAAGGCAGATGAAAATATTATGGATGGATTGTCTGAAAATAGACATAGACAGGTTGTAACTGAGGACTGAGATGTCGACAGATGGAGATGAATGGAAGCATAACACACAAGTTTTACTTGTGAATTTTATTCAATACTAGCTGTACCATAAAAAAGTGTATGCGTGCAATACACTTTTTCCTACTTACTACCTATACCTACCTACAAAATCAAAATATTAACAAAAAGTTAAAACCATTTTCATGCATGCGGTAAACAAAAATGAAAAATATGGACATACTGAGATAATTTCGTTTTTTTTTTAATATCATTTTCTTTCATATTATGAACCTTCTCCTGACAATTACGTACAAAACGAAAAAAAATAGCGAAATCGGTCCAGCCACTCACGCGTGATGACCAAGGGAAATAGGGATTCATTTTTATAAAAATCTTGCAGGCCAATATTTAAAGAACTTGGTTTGTTACCGCTACCCTCTCTCTATATTTATGAAGTATGCATGTTTGTGAAGAAGCATAAATACTTATTTAAAAAGGCAGATGATGTATGTCCTCGAAACCGGCGAGATCCTCACAGGCTTATATTAAATGAATTACCAAGACTGACTAAATATAATAAAAGCTGTTTAGCCATGTGTGTTCGGATATATAATAAAATACCAAGTGATTTGAAAACTTTAGATTTTAGACTGTTTAAAAATAAATTACACAAATGGTTAAGCACTAATAACTTTTATAGCATAAAAGAATTTATTGACGGGAAACACTTTGTAATGTAACCAATAATTTGCATGCTATGATATTAGCAAAACATGTATGCTCTATAATTGAATTTGAACAACTTTATATACCATGTTTTATGCAAATAAATATTATTATTATTATTTGTATCTCTCTGTAGTCACGGCTCATCTTCCGTGCAGAAGATGTCCGGTCCTTTGAAAGGCATGCACGGGGACACAGGTCCAACGCGCAGAGGCCCCTTTGAGAACTTTAATCTAAAATGGGGTGGGGCACCAACCGGGGACTATCCACGGCTGCACTATTGGAGTACAGTCATGGATTAGATCAGTTATTATTATTATTATAGACATAAGATTTCATTGGTTGTTTCACTGTTGCTTGTTATTTTTTTAATAGTTTCGAGGTATCTAAAAAAAAAATAGTCAAATACCTTATGGGGACAAGAAGAGAAGGATATTATCCATCTCTTGACGGTGTTGTGTCAAGCAACTTAAGAATGTTTAACAGTGTCTACTATCCTTGTTCAACCTAAACACACCTCAAGTTTTGCTATTTTACGCTCTAGATGTATTTAATGGAAAAGTTGGTGAAGGATTTAACGGAAGCTTCGTGTGAAGTGACACTCAAGGCGAGATGTTGGTGAAGTGCCGTAGAACTTGAAAAGCTTTGCTAACCGTAAATTGTAGGAACTTGATCTTTTCATAGAGAGTGTAAACGAATTTGTGTAATTCCTTCAAACCGCGTGATCTACTGGTGACACAGATTGAGACTAAATGGGTTTCTGTAAGATTCAACGAAAAAAATATTCTAAGCTAACCCGAAGGATAGCTAATAAAATAACAGAATTTACTAATAGGATTAATAGCTTTTTAGCTTTCTGGGGCGTTATTTATTAAAAACAGGATGGTACATAAGAACTGAATACTTTAATACGATCAGTTATTATTATAATGTACGAATATCGAACACAGTCATAATTACAATCTTCTTCTTCAGCACGAGCTATACGAAAATAGCTCATGCTGTGGTGAAAAGATTAGCCAGTCAGCAAGGTTGGTAGCGGGGCTGACTGCCCAGGGTGCGCCGGACGTACCTAAGTATCGTATTACAATCTTTAAACAAAACAAAACAACTATTATAACAATTTGTGAACGTTCGTACAAACCAAAGGTCGCAGCAAAAGAAGGACGAGTACCGCACCGCATACTGTTTTATAGACCGTTTTGACAGGTCGTGAAGTAAATATGTCAGACTACCGCCACGACGTCATTAAATCCCTAACAATATTCTTATAAAACAGTGTTCTGTTTCGAGTCATTTTAGCGCCCGAGTTAGCTGACTGCGCGGTGCAATATCGTGCTAGTCGTGCCCGCCAGCTGTGTCGCCGTGCTTTCATTAATTTATGCACGCTTAAATGAATGCATCGAAATGTTCTATCAAATGAGTTAATTAATTTTAATTTTTTTACGTCGTCTTATTATGTGGTTTATACAAGGTTAGTCAGAAAGGGGGTACTAATCCGAAAGGGTGTTATAGTACCCATAATAATGAGTAACTTTTGTTCTACCACTTTCCCCAAAAGTCTTTAATCCCCAAAATAAATTAAGAGAAATAGCTGTTCAAAAATTGCATAAAAAATTTGCTAAAATCTATCTATCCTCATACCATACCATACCATACATATCCTCAACTATGATCAGCTGTGTATACATTTTAGGTCCTATTTGGGGTCACGAATTAGAAGCTCCATTTTCTGAATTCGTAACTAAAGTAGGGACGAAGAATTTTTGAAAAAACTAATATATAAATTATTTTACTTGGAAATAAAAATTATTGAATTTTGAAATTTTAACACTTGCTTTCAAACAGTCATCAGCGATACTATAAGTGGGCTTCGGATTAGTACCCCCTTTCCGACTAACCTTGTATACGATGTTTTACTGTTTTTTTTATTTTGAATCCTGCATCTCCCATGTGGGTTTAATCTACACCAGTCGTCAGATCATAGGGTTTTAAAGAATTAGACGAATTTGTTTACAGCCTGTATATTTTATTGAGTATAATAGCAATTATTAAACGAACTTAATTTTGCTCTGTAGAATTCAAGCGGCACCTTCAAATAACAGCTTTCAATTTTCACGGCTGTGAGAAAATATATGAAGTCCTGAACGCAGATTTTGTTACAATTTTTATCAATGTACCCTTTCCCCAACTGTGTTGAGGCCGGCTTTCAGTCTAAATAAGGTCCTTTTTTTAATCTCGGAGATTAAATTGACAGGCACAAGTGTCAAAATTGTTAATTTTAGGAACATTATTTTCAAATTTGACGTTTCGTGCCTTTCAATTCAGTCTCAGTGTTTAAAAAACGAACTTTAGATGCAGTTGATATCTATCACCATATACCAATAATAATACCTACCTATACGTTGTATAGGTACTTTACTCCCTAAATAAACAACCTTTTAAGCGGCTTCAAACCTTAAAATACTCTACCGAACCCAAAAGCGTAGGTCCCTATCTATATTTAGCTCTGAAGATTGATTTAGTATAGCATTTATGTACATAGCAACTAGCGAGGTATGTCACTCCATCATTATTTCGATAGCGTTCTGCAAGTGACATGACATAACGAGACGGTGTACTGCGTCCAATTAATTAATTGACAATGATCTATCTGACTGTATAGTGTTCATGTCTATCTGATCCTGTGTCTGCATTCGTATATTAATAAAATAGAAATAAAAAAAAGCTTCAACAAAAAATGTCGCGTTACCTTTTAAATATGCATCAAATAATTCTGTGGGCTCTACACAACGTTAAACACGAATCCCGTAAAATTTTGGAGCATAATAATGATATAGGCACAAGGGAAATCTCGAGAAATAATAATTCATAGAGTTGCCTAAGCTAGGTTGCCTCTTACCCTCTTCAGGTCAGCCACCCCAGCCGTGGTTGGTACGCTACGACCTTCGTGGGTACGACTCAGTTTGACAATGTTCTGACGCGGCCTCACAGCGCAGCTGCGTATAATCTTCATCAATTTAATCACTAGACTGAACGCCGACTGTTTTGATTAATTACGTTGTGTTCGGCGGTAGACATATGGATCCGACTAGTTCGCCGACTAGACGAGACAATAAGGGTAGCTATAGAATATGAATTGTGTTTATGAAGGCATTCAATGCTTTTCCTGGTTTAGGGAACAAAAGGGGAGTCCGAGTGTTATAGTGATAAGCGAACAAAACGTATTACGTGTTGATCTTCGATTTCGAAATCACAGATAAAGAAATTCGATTTAAGTTTTCTCTTTAAAGTTGTAATAGTCGCCAGTAAGTACCATACCGTTTTCGCAGTAAGCCGAGTCCTGGCGCGTTCGTGTACAAAACGTTACCATACAAAGAATATCAATTTTTTTTTAAAAACAAACCATGATTAATATAGCTAGCTATTTGACGGTTTTTAGGGTTCCGTACCCAAAAGATATAACGGACCCTATTACTAAGACTCCGCTGTCCGTCCGTCTGTCCGTCTGTCATCAGGCTGTATCTCATGAACCGTGATAGTTAAACAGTTGAAATTTTCCCTGATGTATTTCTGTTGCCCATAAAACAACAAATGTCTACTAAAAAACAGAATAAAATGAATATTTAAGGGGGCTCCCATACAACAAACGTGATTTTTTTGCCGTTTTTATAGATGGTACGGAACCCTTCGTGCGCGAGTCCGACTCGCACTTGGCCGGTTTTTGATGATGTCGTTTACGTTTTTTCGATAGTAGTACGGTCAGCATCAAAAGTAGCTGAACATTTGAGTTTTTAAACTTGGCATTAATTAGAAAACGAATTGTTTTAAAACAAAATGTTTAATAGATACCTAGAGCTGCTAGATATAGCTCTAAGTATGCCTTAAATTTTTTGCTTCCTATCAATTAGTTATCTAATTAATGCAAAGTTTAAAAACTCAAACGTTCAGCTACTTTTGATGCTGACCGTACCCTTACTGCTACAATTTACAAAATGACCGCCATATCAGAACTCATCTTTCGTTGAACAGAGTGTAACAGCGGTTACGCACTGCATCCGATCCGAATCCGTGAAAATACGTTCCGAAGTAGCCATAGAACTATTTGTATGGTAGTTTACGTACTACATCCGGCATCCGTCATCCGATTTCTATCCGTCATCCGTGAGTCTCCAATTCGGAAGAAATATTGACGGACCGAAGTAGCCGTAGTACTGTTTGTATGAAAGCTTTGGCATCACCTCGGATTCAAATCGGACTCCAAATGGATATGCCAAAGATGCATCATCCGAATTCGGTCTCGGAGATTTTTACTCTAGATCGGTATTTTCACGGATTCGGATCGGATGCAGTGCGGAAAGCAATATCCGAATTCGGTCCGAGTTTTTTATATCCGTATTTTCACGGATTCGGATCGGATGCAGTGCGTAATCGCTCTAACGGGTAAATGCTTATTCAAGAGAACAATATTTGAAGCCAATTTTTACACCGTTATAAGTATACGTTAAGTCATTCCAGGTGTTTTCACATAACAGCTGTATTGATTAAACATTAACATCTCTATACATAAACGATGGTTAAAGGTTGTTTATCATAAAAGGCTTTTAAGTTTATTACCTATTCATTGGCATACAAATGATACGGAAAGGTATAATTTAATCAGTATTTAAAAATTTCAATATTTTATGAATCATCATCTGCCTAGCCTTTTCCCAACTATGTTGGGGTCGGCTTCCAGTCGAACCGGATGCAGCTGAATATCAGTATTTTACATGGAGCGACTGCCTATCAGACCTCCACAACCCAGTAACTGGGTAATACGATACTCTTGCTAAGACTGGTTGTCAGACTTTCTGGCTTCTGACCAACAGTAACGACTGTCAAAGATCTACAAATGACAGCCGGGACCAACGGCTTTACGTGCTTTCCGAGGCACGGAGGAAACTCGCTATGGTAAATGGTCACCCATCCACAGACCAACCTCGGCAAGCGTGGCTTAACCCGGAAGATCGGTCTATGCGGCTGTAATTATTTAGCCACGAGCTCAATATTTTATGAATAAAGGGGGTAAATGATTTTAGATACTTACGTGAGCTTATGTAAATCTAATACGTGTATGCTTAAGTTGGTTTTTAATATATAAAATGCGTAGAATCGTACTAGTGTACAAAAATTCACAGTATTTCAATTCAGTGAAGTGAAACACTGCCTTCATGGAAAGCCGGTATACGTCGCTCCTTCTACAAATTAAAAATGCCACATACAATTTACTTCAGTTTGTGTGCGTGTTTGTGTGTGTGTATGCGACACAACGTAAACTTAAGTACAGGCGCCAGCACATCAAGCTACTACAATCTGTCAAATTTCTTTAATAGATTTTCATCTTTATCCCGAAATCATTAGGTTCAAGGTTGATTGGGAAAATTTGACAGTTTCGGGTAGCTTGACTTGTTTCTTTTTTTTTTTCTTGGCAAAATCCTTATGGATGGGTATGCCGGACTCTTACCGGCTAAAAACCCACGGTGTTCCTTCTCCTGACCCTTGGCGGGATTCAAAGCTGCATGCGCCGCGACTCGGGTAACTTGACCTACTGGCGTCTGTACTTGGAAATCATTTTTTCACCTGTGAGGCGCAGTTTAATTATCTTTTTAACTTAAGACATTATCTTTTAAGTCAAAAACAAAGCACGTAAGCACAGTTATCTTTCTACCAACATGATGTTACAGGAACTTTAGGACCAGATTCCGTCAACACTCCATTTTCGCATTGGAAATTGTTCCGCATTCGGAGCGAATGCGTCCTTTCAAAGGAATGCCCTATATCCAGCAGTAGACTGTGAAGTGTGGAATACTGTTCATAATTGTTGGTAGTATTTTATAGACTAATAAAATCAACCTACACATTGTGTAAAATGTAGGTATTATCATAATTATATTTAATAAATCAAAATAACCTGAGAAAACGACTACTTTATAAAAATACAGATTCGGGTCTAGTCGCGTAGAAACTTAAAAGGCACTAAATACCTTTTTTATCCCGACGTTTCGGCCGAATTACAATTACAATTTTGAGACACTCTTCGACTTACAGGCAGCAGGAGTGAAGCTGTGGAAAAGGTATGTCGACGATGTCTTTTGCATCATGAAGGGTAGTTGTCAGGAAGCAGAACAACTAGCTAGCCGCTTGAATTCCATACATCCGAACATCGATTTTACTTTTGAAATGGAAACAGGCAGGTCGTTAGCTTTTCTCGATGTACAGGTAAAGGTGAGACATGATGGTACCCTAGGACACACTGTATACCGAAAACCGACACACACAGACAGGTACCTTAATGCCCATTCACACCACCATCCGCGTCACCTTCAATCCGTTGTTACCTCACTGACGAACAGAGCATACGATCTGTGCGACGCTGAACATTTAGACAGGGAGCTCGCCCATGTTCAGGAGGTATTGAAGACAAACGGATACAGTGGGTACCTACGACGTCCGAAGAGGAAAGATAAAAAACCGGGGGTAAGCAGAGTGCCAGCTTTCATGCCATATTTAAAAGGAGTGACGGATAAAATTGGTACAGTAGGTACTACAGAAATACGCCATTAAGACTGTATATAGTCCTCTCTCCAAGGTATCAAGGCAACTGCGTACTCCAAAGGATGTTATTCCTCTTCAGACACCTGGCGTATACAAGATTGACTGCAGTTGCGGTAGTTCTTATATCGGGCAGACCAAAAGAACAATAGCAGAACGTGTCAAGGAACATATCGCCGCAGTCAAAAACCGCCAGATCAATAAGTCCGCAATAGCCGAGCACCTTCTGGAGTCCGGTTCCAATCACTGGATAGAACTACACTGTCCAAAAATCCTCTCCACCGATCGTCACTATTATCCCAGAATCGTACGTGAAGCGATTGAAATTAAGAAGTACAAGAATTTCAATCGGGAAGATGGATATAAATTGTCAACATCGTGGAATCCGGTCATCAGCAAGTGTTATCGTAGACGGGACGGTTTAGGCGAGTGTAAAGACGTCGTTAGTGTAGTGTGTCGAAGTACCGACGATAACTTAATAAAATAAAATAAAAATCAAGATCGAGTGAGGGTAGATGACAATACTTTTGCTTCACGAAGATGACAACTGCTCCGCAACTTCAGTCTACCCGTGACCACGGCCGGTGTAATTCGGCCGAAACGTCGGGATAAAAAAGGTATTTAGTGCCTTTTAAGTTTCTACGCGACTAGACCCGAATCTGTATTTTTATAATGTGTACAAATCGCGAAAGTTTAAAAACATTTATTGCAAACCGCTACGGGCCGGAAATTGCTCAAAAAATAAAACAGCTAGAATTCCTTCGGATAAAACGTGTGCGTTGTGAAACATCATTGACATTTCTTATAAAATGTCGTGATAGGAACTTATTACCGTCGGCGGTTAAAATAAAGCCACGAAAGGACATTCCACACTCCGAAGGTATTCTAAAAAACGCGAGTGTTCGTCTTCTGAGACAATTAATTAGAAATTGTCGGTATGATGTAGACAGTGTGCAGTGTAAATTATACGAATTACATATGGAATGCAGTGTTGTGTTATCGGCAAGTGATTTCGAAGTGTGTGATCGAGTGACGTATTACCAAGCATGTCGCATTTATGACTTGTGTAGTCAACGACATGACGGGAAGTTTGCAAAGCTCCTTGCGCGCTACGAACGTACCAATACTGTCAAAAGTTGTGATAGCCAGTTAACACCTAAACATACGGTTATCAATCTGTCCAACATTACCATGGATGACACGACACATAATGTACTGGCAAAGGGGCTAAATTATGCAGTAACACCAAAGCGGATTCCGTATGAAAACGTTATAAGTAGTGTTGAGGAAGTGATAATTCGTAACAAGGTACCGTCTACAGATGCGGACACGCTTAGACAGGATGTTGCGGTTATTTTACGAAAGTCGACATTACCAAGGTCGAACGTCACAGCGGAAGAGCGTCAAGCATTAAGAGCGCTTCGGGAGAACGAAGATATCTTAGTGCTTAAGGCCGATAAGGGAAACGCCACCGTAGTGATGAATTCCAGTGACTATGACGATAAAATACGTAGTCTGTTGAGTGACACCTCCATATACAAGTCGGTGTCATATAACCCTACAGCCAGAGTCACCAAACGTATACGAGCACTAATCGCGGACCATAAAGACGTGTTCACGGATGATGAGTACGAACGGTTACATAGACCAAAAATTGTTCAGCCGCCTAAACTATATGGTTTGCCTAAGGTTCACAAAGATAGCGTTCCACTACGCCCGATCGTAAGTCAAATTGATTCTCCCACTTACGAATTGGCGAAACACGTAGCTACTATACTGCAGCCATTAGTAGGTAAGACCTCATCGTTCGTGAAAGACTCACGCCATTTTGTAGACATCATCAAGAGCATAAAGTTGGAACCAGATGAGATTATGGTGAGTTTTGACGTGGCATCTTTATTCACCAACGTTCCAATCTTGGAAAGTCTTGATGTAATCGAACGAAAGCTAAGAGACAACGACCTGCCTCTACAGTATATTGTTCTGTTGAAGAAATGTCTAGAGGGTAATTTCTTCCTCTACCGTGGACAGCACTACCTCCAGATCGACGGAGTGGCTATGGGCAGCCCAGTAGCGCCGGTAATAGCCAATATCTGGATGGAACATTTTGAGACACTCTTCGACTTACAGGCAGCAGGAGTGAAGCTGTGGAAAAGGTATGTCGACGATGTCTTTTGCATCATGAAGGGTAGTTGTCAGGAAGCAGAACAACTAGCTAGCCGCTTGAATTCCATACATCCGAACATCGATTTTACTTTTGAAATGGAAACAGGCAGGTCGTTAGCTTTTCTCGATGTACAGGTAAAGGTGAGACATGATGGTACCCTAGGACACACTGTATACCGAAAACCGACACACACAGACAGGTACCTTAATGCCCATTCACACCACCATCCGCGTCACCTTCAATCCGTTGTTACCTCACTGACGAACAGAGCATACGATCTGTGCGACGCTGAACATTTAGACAGGGAGCTCGCCCATGTTCAGGAGGTATTGAAGACAAACGGATACAGTGGGTACCTACGACGTCCGAAGAGGAAAGATAAAAAACCGGGGGTAAGCAGAGTGCCAGCTTACATGCCATATTTAAAAGGAGTGACGGATAAAATTGGTACAGTACTACAGAAATACGCCATTAAGACTGTATATAGTCCTCTCTCCAAGGTATCAAGGCAACTGCGTACTCCAAAGGATGTTATTCCTCTTCAGACACCTGGCGTATACAAGATTGACTGCAGTTGCGGTAGTTCTTATATCGGGCAGACCAAAAGAACAATAGCAGAACGTGTCAAGGAACATATCGCCGCAGTCAAAAACCGCCAGATCAATAAGTCCGCAATAGCCGAGCACCTTCTGGAGTCCGGTTCCAATCACTGGATAGAACTACACTGTCCAAAAATCCTCTCCACCGATCGTCACTATTATCCCAGAATCGTACGTGAAGCGATTGAAATTTAGAAGTACAAGAATTTCAATCAGTAGTGTTTAAAGGATAATTTCGGGAGCTCACTAGGGAAACAACAAGTCAACGAACCAACTGTTTATTTGCGGCCTACCCGCTACTTGTAATTATTACACAGATACCACACGTCCCCTCCTAAAAAAAAACTAATTTGGAATTACAAAACGTAGTACCTATAGATCTAATTATTCTATTCACTTTAATCGTTGTGAAAACAACTGTTATGTAAATTATGCAAGAATACAATACTCACAGCAAATTAACTGCTTATAGTTTTATAGGAATAATAAATAGTTACAAGGATAATAGTTTTCGTGACTACTTGTGCATTTTACAGGTTTAAGTTACTAATAAATTAATACAAAAAAAAAAACAATATACCTGAGTGAAACATAAACAAAACTAGGGCCAAATACCGACTAGTCTATACATAATATGTAGTAGTGTATACAAGACAAAGATAAACATATAAATGAACTAAAAACACACATGGTATCATTCATAGTTAGCAAAACAATCTGTACTTATAGTAGTTTAACAAGTAGATATAAATAGCTATTAGTACTCATACTTTTTTTTAATTAAAGTACACGCGCGCTTTGAGCGCACACTTGACTTCTCAGGAGTCTCATTGCTATCAGAAAACTGACCTGGTTTCGGTATTTGAACTTCTTGATTTGTGACTTGTGGTGCATTAAAAATAATTTTTGGAGACTTCGTAAATTCCGTTTTCCTATCCTGGCTATCGGTATTATTGTCCCCGATCGCGTCCTCAATTTTGTCGTCTATATTTACGTGATCTGAGTCATCGGATGTGAACACGGAATGCCGTAAAGTGGAACGAGACTTCCCAACCGGTAGCAATTGATCAATGTGTCTTTTCCACTCTTTACCGTCTTCACAACGCACTCGATATGTGAGCGGTGCCTCTCTCGCGGTGACCACGGCCGGCGCCCACTTGTCCGCGCGTGCACGGTAATCTCGCGCTAGCACCTGGTCGCCGAGCGAGGCGTGACGTTCGGTGCCCGGCCTATGGCATGCGGCGCGGGCCGCCGCTTCCTCGCTGGCGTGCTCGGAACTCGGACGCAGCACGTCCAACCTACCACGGAGCCGCCTGCCGAGCATTGCCTCAGCCGGCGCAACGCCTGTAGTCCCGTGTTCACAATTCCGATATTGGAATAAAAAATTTGTGACTGCCATATCAACGTCAACCCTCTCGTGCGCAGCCTTCTTCATGGCGCGCTTCACTAACTTCACCGCGTTCTCAGCCGCTCCGTTACCCGCCGGTCTATAGGGACTAGTAATCGTGTGAGTGATGAAGTTTTTTTTTAAAAAAAATGCTAACTCTGCCGAACTAAAAGGTGGACCACCGTCGCTCACTACCTGTGAGGGAAGACCAAAACGAGCGAATAATTCCCTGAGTTTACCTATAGTCGCCGTGGCGTTTGTGCCCGACATTTTCTGCACCTCGATCCACTTACTGTGAGCGTCCACAGTAACGAGATAATGTTTACCCTGAAATTCACCGAAATCGACATGCACTCTTTGCCAGGGGCGTGCTGGGAACTCCCACGGATGTAGTAAGGAACGTGGGGGTGCATCACGCTGCTGGCGACATGCACTACAGTCTTTCGCGAGAGTTTCAATTTCGACATCCAATGTAGGCCAGTAAACGTAACTCCTTGCTATATTTTTCATCTTAACTACCCCTAAATGTCCTTGATGTAGTTCGGCAAGAATTGGTTTTCTCAAAGATTCCGGCACAATTACTCGGTGATTATACAGAATACAACCACGATCCAAAACTAAATTATCTTTTCGGTTGAAATAGGGCTTTTCAAACTCTGATGTTATTTTTGAAGGCCAGCCTGTGATAAGATAATTTTTAATTTTATTTAAAACGCTGTCTTTTTGTGTCCATGAAATCACTTCTTTTGCACTGATTGGAATCGATTCCTCGACATAATTAAGATATGATACCGAACCCAGATCATCACAATATTTACGTTCATAGGGCAGCGGCAGTCGCGACAGTGCATCGACATTGCAGTTTTCGCTCGATTTGACGAACTCAATCTCAAAGTCATAGGATGCCAACCTGGTGGCATATCTTTGCAGCCTACTTGCTGCCGTTTGCGGCAATCCAAATTTTGGGCCAAAAATAAAAGTTAATGGCTTATGGTCGGTTTTTATTATAAAATGGCGACCATAAATATACTGGTGGTGTTTGATCACACCAGCAATAATCGCGAGCGCCTCTTTATCTAGCTGACTATAAGATCGTTCAGCCGCATTTAACGTACGTGACGCAAAACAAATAGGGCGCTCGTCGCCGTTTGGAAAACGATGTGATAGCACGCTGCCGATACCATATGAACTGCTATCAACGGCTAACACTAAAGGTAGTTTAGGATTATAGTGCACCAAAACCTTGCTACTTAGAATAGCTGCTTTTATTTCTTGGAAAGCCTTTGCACAATCTGCTGACCAGACCCAAACACTTTGTTTACGCAATAAACTATGCAACGGATGTAATATAGTACTCAGCTGCGGTATGAACTTGGCATAATAATTTATCATACCAAGAAATGATCGCAGCTGAGTCAAATCTTCTGGTGGGGGTGCATCCACAATTGCTTTAATTTTGTTTTGGTCTGGATGCAAACCCTGTCTATCAATAATAAAGCCTAAATATGTAATGCTTTCTTTCATAAAACTACACTTCTTAAGTTTAATTCGCAAACCGACTTCACGCAGCCGAGATAATACAGCCCTTAGATTAGCAACGTGTTCGGACTTGGTGGCACCTGTGACCGCCACGTCATCCAAAAACACTGCAGTGCCCTTCAATCCCCTTAGTGTCTCTTCCATAAATTTTTGGAATTTTTCTGGAATGCACGTCAAACCGAACGGAGTACGAAGGTAAACAAAGGTGCCTATATGTGTCGTTATCGCACTGCAAGCCTGTGAATTGTCATCTAAAAATAGTTGTTGGTACGCGTGTGTAAGGTCGATTTTTGAATACAGTTCGCCGCCACTTAAGGCGGCAAACAACTCTTCAATTCGTGGCATAGGGTACGGGTCGCGAATTAGCTTTGGATTAATTGTCACTTTATAATCGCCACAGATACGAATTTCACCCGATTTCTTAATTACTGGTACAATTGGTGTCCCGTAATCTGAGTACTCCACCTTACGAATAGTACCCTCTGCCTCGAGTCGTTGTAACTCTAATTCAACCGGTTTACGTAATGCTAGCGGTAATGATCTCGCTTTGATAAAAACGGGAGTCATGTCGCCTAGTCTTAATGAAAGTTGCTTGGTACATGTTCCAAGACCCGGGGCAAACACGGTGGGAAATTCCTTTTTCAAGCTATCGACTAATTTGTCATCTGATAAACTCATCATCATTTCGGTAATTTTAATGTTGTCAATATTTAATTTACTCAACCAATACCTACCCATTATAGGAGGTCCACCATTTTTAATAACAAATAGTTTTAAATTTCTCGCCGAGTGTGTCCCGATCTCCACATTAACTAAAATATAACCGACCACTTCAATCCGAGTGCCGTTATAAGAATGTAAGCAAACATCCTTAGAGATAAGCGGTAATGCCTTAAAATGTGCATCATATGAACAAGTACTAATTGCAGACAACTTACTGCCAGTGTCCAAATCGAACGTTATCGCCTTACCGTTAACTTTCACGCACACATTGTATGGCCTATCACTATTATTACACACATTTAGATTATACAAATCTAAATCCGAATCACTGTCACTATTATCAATATAATTTTGACCTCCCCCCGACGATCGCACTTCGCCCTGACGGGGATTTCGTTTGCACATCGCTTTGAGATGACCTTTCTGCCCGCAAACGTCACATGAGTAATTTTTAAAACGACACACGATTGCTCGATGACCCTTTCCGCACCGCCAACAAGACTGTTGCGGAGCGCGCTGTGTCACGTTCACGGGCGCTGCGGAGGAGCGCGTTCGTTCGATGCTGCTGCCGCTGCTGCCGGTTGCAGCGCGCGCCGTTCCACGTCCCATCGCGAGCCGGTGCATCGGCTCGGTCGCTCCGGAACTCGTCGATGCCGCAGGCGTTGCTCCGCTGCACGTACCGCTCGCTTGAGCGTGCCGGTCAGCCGCTTCGAGTGCGAAGGCCAACTCCACCGCCCTCTTGTACGTCAGTGTCGGCTCGGCAAACAGCCGCGATCTCATGTCATCGCTCACAAGACCAGACACAAATTGGTCTCGGAGGTTTTCCTCGAGACCACTTTTAAAGTTGCACGTACTGGCCAGATGTTTGAGGACTTGCAAATAATCGCTCAGACTTTCACCGCTATTTTGACGTCTCATTCTAAACACATGCCGCTCAGCTATCTCAGAGCGCTTTGGTTCGAGATGGTCGCCAACTATGTTCACTAGCTCCTGAAAACTTTTGGTCTCCGGATTGTCCGGCGCACAAAGATCACACATCAGATCATAAGTGGCTTCGCCCACTAACGTCACTAATGTGGCCACTTGTAATCCTGGTTTGATTTCATTGAGCATTATAAATTGTTCCACGCGTCGAATGTATGCCAACCATTTTTTGTTCGATAAATCGAATTGTTCAATCTTTCCGATCGGCATTTTATTATCACTTGACAATCAGGGTTATTGATACACAAACTGTTAGTGATATTTTTGCACAGTTTTCCTCGTCGCCAGTAGTGTTTAAAGGATAATTTCGGGAGCTCACTAGGGAAACAACAAGTCAACGAACCAACTGTTTATTTGCGGCCTACCCGCTACTTATAATTATTACACAGATACCACAGGGAAGATGGATATAAATTGTCAACATCGTGGAATCCGGTCATCAGCAAGTGTTATCGTAGACGGGGACGGTTTAGGCGAGTGTAAAGACGTCGTTAGTGTAGTGTGTCGAAGTACCGACGATAACTTAATAAAATAAAATAAAAATCAAGATCGAGTGAGGGTAGATGACAATACTTTTGCTTCACGAAGATGACAACTGCTCCGCAACTTCAGTCTACCCGTGACCACGGCCGGTGTAATTCGGCCGAAACGTCGGGATAAAAAAGGTATTTAGTGCCTTTTAAGTTTCTACGCGACTAGACCCGAATCTGTATTTTTATAATGTGTACAAATCGCGAAAGTTTAAAAACATTTAAAACGACTACTACTACACGCACCAACTGTATCTACAAACTACAGGCGCAACGCCTTCTGTAAGTATACGTATTGTAAGAGCCTTTAATAATTTACCATCGCACTTGGGAATTGATGTATTTAACACTAGGGCACGTAAAATTAGAGATCCTAAGTAGGGAATATTTTGGTGATGATAGGAAATATCGCACGGCTTGACACAATTTCTTCATTCCGTTGTATTGTGTTCTTCTCTTCTATAACATTGTGTAGTTCTGTTAGTTGTGTGTTCATTATATTTGCTAATTGATACATACAGTGGTGGACATATAATTAGAAACACCAAGTGTGACTTTGATTTTTAGTACAATTTATCTTGATAATTAATGTTTTACGTATCCTAGAGGGCTTATACCTATTTATCTGTAATGTATCCACATCATGAAGTATTGCTATGTTAGTTTTGGAAATATCATACAACCGTTTATGTAAAAACTGGTATACTTTATAAAATAAAATGAAGCAGCACAGCATACTAAGGTGGACAACTAATTAGAAACAGAAAATAAACATTAGCATAAATATGAACAAAGGTAACGAAACAATAAATAATGAAGTTAAATGGTACAAACTTTTTATAATAAACAATTAATGTTTGGTTGGGAAGCCTCTGATGTCGATTACAGCTCTACAACGACGTGACAGTGATTCTATCAATGTTTCATACATTTCTAGGGAATTTTTATCCAAGCTTCTACAAATGCGTCTTAAAGTTGTTGTAGTATGATACTAGTAGTAGTACGATATTAGTGATATGTTTATTGGACAATGTCTTCTTTACAATGTACCACAAACTCAGATTTGATTCAAATCTAGACTACTTGCAGACCACTATAACACCGACACTAATTAGTCTCTTAGAAACGTTTTAACGCTGTTTGTTTGGTTTGGATTATTGTTGTGTCGGTCTGCAAGTAGTCTAGATTTGAATCAAATCTAAGTTTGTGGTACATTGTAAAGAAAACATTGTCCAATAAACATATCGCTAATATCGTACTACTACTAGTATCATACTACAACAACTTTAAGACGCATTTGTAGAAGCTTGGATAAAAATTCCCTAGAAATGTATGAAACATTGATAGAATCACTGTCACGTCGTTGTAGAGCTGTAATCGACATCAGAGGCTTCCCAACCAAACATTAATTGTTTATTATAAAACGTTTGTACCATTTAACTTCATTATTTATTGTTTCGTTACCTTTGTTCATATTTATGCTAATGTTTTATTTCTGTTTCTAATTAGTTGTCCACCTTAGTTCATTGTGCTGCTTCATGTTATTTTAGAAAGTATACCAGTGTTTACATAAACGGTTGTATGATATTTCCAAAACTGACATAGTAATACTTCATGATGTGGATACATTATAGATAAATAGGTATAAGCCCTCTATGATACGTAAAACATTAATTATCAAGTTAAATTGTGCTAAAAATAAAAATCACACTAAGTGTTTCTAATTATATGTCCACCACTGTATATGTGGAAGCTTGTAATTAGCAATTGTCCACAAGCATATTATAAATTATTTAAATTTGTCATTAGTCTGTAAGCTTTCTGTAAAATAAAGTAAATAAATAAATATGTGATAATACCAACATTTTACACAATGTCAAACCCTATTATGTTTTAACCACACGAATGAGAGTTTTAGCAGAAGAAAACTTTTTTATTATTAATATTTATGGGTGTATTCTCAGCGGGGTGAAAAGAACGTGAAAAACAAGTTAGTAACTTATGAAATAGTACCGTTTGTAACTTGTTAACGTGGTAAAAGGTCTTTATTTTTTATCCCGACTTACCTTTGTTATGAACAGGTAAATTTAGAAAAAACAAAAATCTGTTGTATTTACCTATGATACGTGTTATGCCAAAGTTAAGAGCTTTTAACCCCACTGTGCGTCAGCAAAGACAGGGTTATGTTTTTAGACTTATATTAACTATTTGTTCATTGTGTATATACGGCTTAACTCAAATAATATCGAAATGTCTCACGTAATAGACACAACAACATAATCGTTCAGGGGTGATTCTATCATTACAGTCATAGCTAATATCGGTATGTCAGGATTGCGAGCAAGGTAATTTAGTAAATAAAACCAACATAGACTCTCCACCACTGAGAGTACCTACTTGTATTTGGGTTAGTGTTAGTAACATGAACTAAAACACAATATAATACTTTACACAATTATTACAAGATCATAAAATAAGGACAAGCTAGTCAGATATAAAAGGTCAGACTTCTTCAGCTGTTCAACACAAAATGCCCCGCTTCTTCGAATGACCACCGCCTTTATAACATCGGGTGCGTTGATCCATGTCGACGACTACCTTCCTTTGTCAACATTGTCCAGTGTTACCCGCTAGCGATAACACTCAAAACATGAACTTGTGTGTAAACTGTGTACAGGTTCACCTTGATAAACAAGAATAAATCCAGACTGGCTCGTTGGCCTAGTAGTCGCAAGCACGACTGCTGAGCGTGAGGTCCTGGGTTCGATCCCCAGTTCGGGCAAAGTGTTATTGGGTTTTTCCGTGTGGAATTTCTCAGTAGCAGCCCGGAGTCTGGATTTGTGCCCGGTCGATGGCAATAGGCTCGCCTGCTATTAGGTACATGGGACTTATGGCGGAATGAGGGTGCACTATACCCATCTGCCCAACCCTTCGGGGTATAAAGGCGTGATGTTATGTTATTGTTTAAAATACAGTAGATGGTTACTCCTAATTTCTCACACCGATAATTCAGCTCTCACCAAGCTGTCTCCCCCCCCCTAAGTCCCAGCCAGCAACGCCCTAAGCCGAGGCCCGAGTCCCACTAGGGGTCGCCCTTAGTGCTGTTGTTGCAGGTAGTCATGATGTTAGTGTAGTATAAGTAGTTAGCTTAGGTTAAGTATTTTACTTCCCCCCCCCCCCTCCCCATGGGCTGGAGACCCTTCAGGTCTCGCCAATAACTGCCCGGTTACGTAGGAAGGGTTCCCTAGGACCACCTACAGCAGTCCAATAGAAAAAAAAAAACTCCTAATTATAATAATAATAAGCCGGGCATGCCACTGTCCCGGTGAATCTATCCGACATATTGTCTCTGGTTGTTCTCGTCTAGCTAACGGTGAGTATTTGCACAGGCACAACCTCGTAGCTAGGATTATCCACCAGCAACTTGCTCTGAAATATAACCTTGTGGACACAGAAGTACCATACTACAGGTATGTGCCCGACCCAGTTCTCGAGAATGGTCATGTCACACTGTATTGGGATCGATCTATCATCACCGATAGGACTATTGTTGCCAATAAGCCTGACATCGTGGTGATAGATCGATTAGAACGCCGCACAATGATTGTTGACATCACTGTTCCGCATGACGAGAACCTCGTGAAAGCCGAAAATGATAAAAAAATCAAATATCTTGATTTGGCACACGAGGTTGTCGACATGTGGGATGTTGACTCAGCAGTCATTGTGCCGATAGTCGTTACAGCCAATGGCTTAATAGCCAAGAGCCTCGACCAACATCTGATGAGGCTCTCGTTAGGCAGCTGGATCAAGGATTTGATTCAGAGAGCGGTACTTCTGGACACGGCGCGTATTGTTAGGAAGTTCCTCTCTCTGGAGCCCTGACCGCCGGCAGCTTGGACCCTGTTCCCGATGCCGATGGGCTACTATTTTTTATATTTTTAAATGTGTTTTGTTTTTATTTTTTATAACATATGTATTTAAAAATATAATTTAATATGTTTAAACAATGAATAAACGAATAATAATAATATTTTTGGGACATTTTTCTACACAGCACCATCTAGTCCCAAACTAAGCAGAGCTTGTACTATGGGTACTAGACAATGGATATAATACTTATATACTTTTTTTTTTGTAAATACATACTTATAATACATAAGAAACACTCAGACGAACACAAACACTTATATTCATCACATAAATATTTGTGTCCTGTGGGAATCGAACCCACGACCTCGTGATCAGCAGTCCGACACTCGAACCACTAGACCACAGACGTTGTCTGTGGTCTAGTGGTGAATTTTGTGTTATTCTAGAAATAAATAAGCAATGGATCATTTGTATTGTCTATATAAGTTATAGGTCATACAACTTACTACATTCGAATATTTCATCGGATTGACATTTTGTTTACATTAGCTAAATGGAAAAAAAATATCGATTGTACAAATACGGCGACCTTTTGAGTTAACGACATCAATGTTACCCATTTGATCTTTTTAATGTTAAGAACAATTTCAGGTGTCGCTAGCTCAATGGACGTGTGCGATAAGCCATGTTCTGTTATTATTTAATACACATAGAGACTTGATATCACTCTATACAATTTCGTTTCGTGTGACAGGGATAAGCAATACCACCTCCACAAACTTCGAAAGCGTGTATCTCCTCCAGATTTTCAAGTTTTTTTTTCTGACACCTTATTCATTCTATACTTTCTTTAAAATAATACTAAATTGTTGTACATTTTCAATGTAGTCAAATACCCTATTGCATAGAATATCTGTTACTTTTTGAGAATAAAGCTCGAAACACGCTAAGCGTTAATTAAGTATACTCGCGTAAAAATCAGAACAAAGCAAAGTTTACTTGTGGTAGGTCCCTAGATCCATGTAAACGTTTCCGAATCCGTTGGCGTCGGATGCGAGCTGGGTGCCTAATTATTATAACGTGTTGCGTCATCAGTGAGTTCGGAATCAGAATGTACCCCACGTACGCGGAGATACATAGGTATGTTCAGTGAGATGTAATGGCATTGTTTTGTCGACAACTTAATGACTGTAGTTAATGCACGATTTTGCTCTTTAGATTTTCCTCTGTTATAAAGTACCTAAGGCGGTCACGTATGATGGAAAAGTAGAGAAATGATCGATCCCCTGTTTGGTAAGAAACGTATACTTAGTGCGTTTGGGTGAAGTCCGGATAAGGGGTAAATTCGGGCAAATGTATTTACCGTAGAATGTGAGGATATTTTTAATTGTTGGCAAAAATAGTGTGGCGCAGTTTTTCTGGTTCACTTCAGTCTGCGTCGTAATATTTTGACTACACATTCTGCGCCATTTTGAACGAATTTACCCCATATTGGAATTACCTCAATAAACCTTATTCTAAAACACAATTTGCTATACGCGTCTGAAGCCGTAGTGTTAGTGTAAAATGCAATTAATAATTTTAATTAAGATCACGCAATATGTTAGTTTATGCTGAAACCTGTGGCGCAACGTACCAAACGCCAAGCATTACCGACAACATCAATCAGTGTTATAAAAGAAAAGTAACCACGTCACTGCGTTCACTCTTCACTCACTACTATTATTTTTCTCCATTTAGGTTTAGACGCGCTATTAGCACGTCTGCAGCCTATCCCTGAAACAAAACAGCTAATTCATCCCATTCGCAGCCCTCGTCAGGCGAGACGATTGCTACAAAAACCTATTTCTGCCCTTTGTTTTGCCATCGTGTTGCAGTTTTTTCCCCGGCGCGGCGGGCGTCCGTCGTCCGACGTCCGGCGTCCGCTTCAATTAGTTCCCGTTGTGACGTACACACCGCATATCCATCAAAGAGTTCCGCAAATAACGATTGCAAATACACAAATCATTTTTTCAGAGGAGCCATCAACCTTTATCGATTGTGTTTCGCTCTAGGCGTTAAATAAAATAGCTGGAAACTGAAAAAATACGATATTCAGATTTAAATGTAATAAAGGTAAAAATATTTTTATTCGGCGTAGGTGTTCAAATTTTTTTTTAAAATCACTGCTTATTTTAAAACAATGTCGCTTCCCGCTGTCTGACTGTCCTTATTGTATGCTTAGATCTTTAAAACTACGGAACGGATTTTGATGCGGTTTTTTTTAATAGATAGAGTGATTCAAGAGGAAGGTTTATATGTATAAATTGCACCCGTGCGAAGCCGGGGCGGGTTGCTAGTCTAGATATAAAAAATGAGATTTCGATTTGTAGTTACTAATTAATGTAATCCCAGACATCTACACTAGATCTTCTGGTGCAGTTGCGATTGTACGAGTATGTGAAGGAATGAAGTGTAAATTGAACTCAATCGGAAGCTACTTACTTAATCTATTACACTATTTCTATTACACGTGTAATAAGTTTATTTCATGTTTTATTTCATTTCCATAGTTGCTTGTCTCATACCTATCTTTATCTATGCTTTGTATTATTTTCTTACAACTTTTAAAATTTTTTGAACATAAATCCTTTGCTGTGCCGTCCTGTTGGTGTGAGCGCTGACCATTACCTACAATTCTGAGTTAATCCACATATACTTATACAAGATTACTCGGAAAGGGGTACTAATCCGAAAGGGTGTTAAAGTACACATAATAATGAATAACTTTTGTTCTACAACTTTCCCCAAAAGTCAATAGTTTTAGAGATAGCTGTTCAAAGAGTTCATAAAAATATGTTAAAATCTATTAATCCTCGGCTATGATCAGCTGTGTTTACATTTTAGGTGATAATATGGGTCACGGATTAGAAACTCCATTTTCTAAATTTGGAACTAAAGTAGGGATAAAGAGCTTTTGAAAAAAAACTATAGGTAATAAATATTATTTTCAACGGAAATAAAAATTATCGAATTTAAAATTTTTAACAATTGCTTTAGACCGGTCATCAGTGTACTTTAAGCCAGAGATGCACAGACCGCGGCCCGCGGGCCATCTGCGGCCCTCTGTCAGTATACATGCGGCCCGCTAGCGAATTAAACCCTTTTCTGCGTTCGTATGAAAATACTGCATTCTATCAGTAATAGTCAGTTTTAGCTTCTGAATAAAGATTTTGAAGCGGGCCACTTAATGCAGGGATGCACAGACTTATTAGGACTTGAGGCCACTGGAGCGGACTATGAGCTAAAGGCGGGCCACCACAATTAAAAACAATAAAAAAGTTGAAATTAAAGATCTTAAAAAATATAAGTATCGTAGTGTGGGCTTTTGATAAAATTCGTACTTCCTTTCCGACTAACCTTGTATATACATGTTTTACTCTTGAAACCTCTCCAGATAAAAAACTAGTTCCAATGTCACTCTAAAATAACATCGATCCTGACAGAAAATTATTTAGGTATAGATAGCAATAATGATAAAATTCCCATAAACGTGATTTTTATGACATATCGATTGATTCACGCGATCAATTCTGATATAAATGACACACACAATCTTATATTTTCTTGTTTAGATAAGAAATCCCATGTCAATACAAAGTGCTATGTTGATCATAGATAGGATCTATCAAACATTCTTGTCATTCCCAAGATCTAAATGGAAATTCCAACTATCGTTCCGATAGTTTTTTTTGGGTCTTGCGGTCACGATCTTCTCCTAATAATGTAACAGCGAAAGCATGGTAATACCCTTTGGATGAGTCAGCTGCTGCCCGCTCACCGCTCACCGCCCAGACAGAATAAGGGCGATCCATCAAGCTGTCTGTTTGACGAGATGACCCATTTTGCTTGGTCGACGACCGTCACTTTATCCGAATTGGAACAAGGTCTAAGTCGAATCATGATTCGGATTATGTCTAGCTAATTGATTTTGGTTGACTAACGCTCTTTGTTGCTATGGATATGGGATTTATACTAGAACTTGTCCGTCAACCCATATTCCATAATTCGTAAAGCAAAGTGCAACAGCAGATAACCTAACAATTTACGAGTTCGAATGTATAATAAAGTCAAATATTCACAACATTAGGCGAATTCACAAACCAGGAAATATTATTTATAAAGGAACGTAACATGCGAGGCGTCGGCAACGGCAATAAAAACTTTGTAAAAGCAAACGCAAAATATTTTTCCCAACTTTGTGCGAACACGTCGCTTTTAAAGGACATTAACAGTTATGCAAATGTAGAATCCGCTTTGCAAAATTTTGTTAAGGCGTTTTTACATTAACCTTAAAACAGCAATACAAGCAAAGGGCTTTGCCGTATGCCGTATGTACATATTACCTATGTACCTTCATTGAGAAAATTACATTAGATGTTTAGAGTAGATACCACTCTTCATTTTGTTATCTTTTTCATAAATTGGCTTGATATTCTAAAAAAAGAGATGTCGAGATTCAAAATAAGGAATTCAAGACGGCAGCGGGTCTTTTGGGCCACGACCGGAATACAAATGAACATATAAAGTAGAATATCTCGGGGACTACTGAAAATGGACTTTGAAATGTTGACACATTTTATTGTGTTTACGTAAAAACTACACTTGTTACTGAGCTACTGAATGCTACAAAAAATATCAGGCTTGTCTTGCTTGATTATATGTATTTACCAGAATGTATGTATCTATCAAGCAGATTTCTGCAGGATTCTCTTCGCCGTGTGATTTCTGGAAAAGAATAAGCCACGAAGCATTAAGCGTACTAATTCAAATCACACCAATAGTATTCCTATTACTATTGGTGTGGGTCAAATTAGTGCGCTAAATGGAATGCCTCTATAAGCCACTCCCTGTCCACGAGCAGGTGTCACAAAAGGCGAGTCCGGAATTAGTTCCGTAACACAACCGTAACAGCAGCATCCTCCTTTGTGTGTGTTATATAACACTGCGATCGCCACAGAAATCTAAATAATGTGATCGCCAATCCATCTGCCAAACATGGTGATTATAACAGTATCTCCTATGACCGTAAATTATAGAGATCATTAGAAGGCCCATGCTCTGATCCTTATATAATTCCTTAGCCCAAAGGTTTAATAACCTAAAATCTCGACAAAATTTATGAGACAAAAGGTCTCATCGATACAGATCGAGTAAATTGACGAACAAAAATATAGAGACGCCTCTCTTTTGATAATCCAATACCTACGTGTTGACAATCTCTGATACAATTTTATAGGGCTATCAAAAATAAGCTTTCGTGCGTTATCTTGTCATTTTTATGTTCCTAGCTCATTTTAAAACAGACGGTAAAATGAGCACTTAAATGTTTACAATTTATCATTTAACTTTACTCACTTAGGTACTTAGATATCGTAGACTATTATCGTAGATTTATCGATATTCGATAAAATCTGTTTAAAGGTGTAGAATACTTTATAAATAAATAATCATTATTTCAGCCCATGAACGTCTACTGCAAAAAATAATTAGAACACTATTAAAGTATTAATCATCAGTAAGTCATAATCATGAACACACACAATTAGAGTATTAATCATCAGGGTTGGCAGACGTTTCAATGATCACAATATTTTTTAAACGATCATGTTGGAGCGCTACACCTTTCTCTTGAGTTTGACACTCACGGAAAGTGGTTGATTTTCTTTGCCGTACCTAAGTCACACGGCCAGCATACACAACAAACTAAAAATAAAATTAAGATAAACTTTAAAAGAAGTTAAAATCGTCTTAAAAAAACCAAAAAGAGTAAAATAATTATCATATTATGACATTTTAATTTTGGCTTTTTTTTTTGTTATTTTACGTAAGAACCTTCCTTGGGAATAACTGATTTGATCAGTGACAGTTCTCGATGTACTAAAACGAATAGTTCAATTGCTACTCATCTGTGCCCATACTTTGAGGAGTTCTATTCACCAGGTCCTAATATATACAGTGGTGGACATATAATTAGAAACACCAAGTGTGACTTTTATTTTTAGTACAATTTAACTTGATAATTAATGTTTTACGTATCATAGAGAGCTTATACCTATTTATCTATAATGTATCCACATCACGAAGTATTACTATGTCAGTTTTGCAAATATCATACAACCGTTTATGTAAAAACTGGTATACTTTATAAAATAAAATGAAGCAGCACAACGTACTGAGGTGGACAACTAATTAGAAACAGAAAAAAAACAGTAGCATAAATATTAACAAAGGTAACGAAACAATAAATAATGAAGTTAAATGGTACAAACGTTTTATAATAAACAATTAATGTTTGGTTGGGAAGCCTCTGCTGTCGATTACAGCTCTACAACGACGTGGCATTGGTTCTATCAATGTTTCATACATTTCCAGGGAATATTTCGCCAAGTTTCTACAAATGCGTCTTAAAGTTGTTGTATTATGACAATAGTAGTAGTACAATATTAGTGATATGTTTATTGGACTATGTTTTATTTACAATGTGCCACAAATTTAGATTTGATTCAAATCCGGACTATTTGCAGACCACTCTAACACTGACACTACAATAATCCAAATAGCGTTAAAGCATTTCTAAGAGACTAATTAGTGTCGGTGTTAGAGTGGTCTGCAAATAGTCCGGATTTGAATCAAATCTAAATTTGTGGCACATTGTAAATAAAACATAGTCCAATAAACATATCACTAATATCGTACTACTACTATTGTCATACTACAACAACTTTAAGACGCTTTTTTTTTTTTTTTTCTATTTGACTGCTGTAGGTCGTCCTAGGGGACGGTTTCTACGTAACCGGGCAGTTATTGGCGTGACCTAAAGGGTCTCCAGCCAATGGGGGGGGAAGTAAAATACTTAACCTAAGCTAACTACTTGTACTACACTAACATCATGACTACCTGCAACAACAGCACTAAGGGCGACCCCTAGTGGGACTCGGACCTCGGCTTAGGGCGTTGCTGGCGTGGACATAGGGGGGGGAGACAGCTTGATGAGGGCTGAATTATCGGTGTGACTGCGGAGTCTGAAGAGACGACCGGCTCTACGACGGGAGAGCTCGGTGGATCGTGACCGGCGGCGGTGGGACGTCGCGACGGGCCTCGTCGGCGAGGACGATATGCCGGACGGCGGCGGACGTTGTGTATTGTGCTGGTCGATTTACTCGCCTCCTGGAGGAGGGTTATTTCGTCATCTGGTTCTAAAAGTGTGTGCCTGGGGCGGCGAACTTTACTTATGAGAGAGGGACTGTAGTCGGCCGCTGCGGCAACTAGGGGGTTCGGATGGAGAGGGGCAGTGTCGAAGTAACGCTTGGAAATGCGTTTGAGGTATTGCCTGATGGTTGGCATTTTTAGATCGAGGTGGAGTTGGACGTTACGCATGAACCACGGGGCAGCCGCGGCTCTGCGCAACACTCGATTCTGGAGGGTTTGAAAGGATTTGAAACGACAAGGCTTAACGTGTGCGAACACGACGCTAGCGTAAGTCAAGATGGGGCGGATGCACGTCACGTAGATTCTCAGCTTATTTCTAAGTGACAATTTACTGCGTGCTCTAAGGATGGGGTGGAGGCGACCGACAGCGAAAGCGGCGCGAGCGCGCACCGCTTTGATGTGGTCTCGGAAACTCAGATGGTGGTCTAGGATAACCCCCAGGTATTTGGCTTTCATCTCCCAAGGGATCTGTTTGCCGAACATTAGGACGGGACGGATGTGGGTGTGGGAATCACCGTGTCTCTCGAAAAGAACGGCTGCGCTCTTTTCGGGATTCACCTCTATTCTCCATTTCCGGAACCAGACCCCAAGGGCGTCGGCTGCGGTTTGAAGGGTTCGAGAGATACTATCGAGACTCCTACCGGAATAGTAGATAGCCGTGTCGTCGGCGAAGAGAGCCAACTTGGCCAAGCCACGTTTGGGAATGTCGCTGGTGTACAGCGTGAACAGAAGGGGCGATAGCACGGAGCCCTGAGGGACTCCTGCGGATGGGGTGAGGGGACGAGAGGGTGCCTTCTAGGCGATAGCGGAAGGAGCGATCCAACAGAAAGTCTCGAATGATGAGCACGAGACGGTCCGGCACGTTGAATTGGTACAGTTTGTATAATAAACCGTTGTGCCAGACCTTGTCGAAGGCTTTCGCTACGTCGAAGAAGAGCATGCCCGTTTTGTACGAGCGCATAAAACGGGAGCTAATGTGTTCGACTATGCGGTGCAATTGTCGAATGCAACAGTGCTGGGTTCGAAAACCGAACTGTTCGTCGGGGATGAGTTTACGGGAGTCAGCGAAATCCTTTAAACGGATATAAATGAGACGCTCATAGATTTTCCCAAATACATTGAGAAGACTGATGGGGCGGTAACTAGTGGGCTCACTCTTGGGTTTGCCGGGTTTGGGGATACCGATAACGGTGGCTTGTTTCCAAGCTTGCGGAAAGATGTTATTACTCAGAGCGCCATTGAAGATGGCGGTCATGAGGACTATGAGCGGGGCGGAAAAGTGTTTGATCACCTTATTGGTGATACCGTCTGAGCCGGGGGCTTTCCTAGGTTTGAGTTTCCTCACTATCGTGTGGACCTCGTCTACGGTGATGGGGGGTAAGGGGTCGTCGGGGTCTTCATCGGGTGGGAGGGTGGCCCTACGTTCGACCTCGCGATCTACCTTGGAAAGATGGACCGGGTCTGCGGATTGGGTGCTGGGAGTACATTGGGCTTCTAGACTGTCGGCTAGACATTCGGACTTTTCGTCGTCTTCAAAGGCCGGCCTTTGGTTCGGACGATTGAGAGGGGGAGTTGAAGCTACACAATCGGATTTCAGATTACGTTGCAATTGCCAGAAGGCCAGATGGGATGGCTCTAAGTCGCTCAACATCTTGTCCCAGCGGGCTTCCCGAACCTCCCGTACACGTTTTTTTACAGCACGCTGTAGAGAACGCATATGGACGCGGTTAGCTTCGCAGGGAAAAGAGTCATAGGCACGGATGGACGCGTTCTTCTCCGTCAGCAGTTCGCGTACATCGTCCGGCAGCTTCCAGCGGTGTTCGTCCACCGCTGGAACCTGCCGTGAACACTCGTTCACCACGGACTGTACGTGACTGGTGAGGGAGTCGATCGCGCCCAACGTGTCGGCGATCGTAATGATATCGTCGGGGATGGAATCTAAGTGAACGGACGAGGAAGACTTGAGGCGCTCCTCTAGTTTTCCCCAGTCCGTGACAGTTTTGGTCGGGGCGGGTTGACCAGGATCCGGGGGACCACCCCGGGGACCTAGGTGAAGGACTACGGGGCGGTGATCGGAGTCTAGCTCTTCATGCGTCTCTATAGAGCGTAGACCGAGGTTTACGTTCTTTAGAAGCGCTATGTCGAGGACATCGGGCTGATGGTCAGGGTTATGGGGGTAGTGAGTGGGACACATCGGGGCGATAACGTCGAATTCGAGCTCCGGGCTCAACTCTTCGAGGTTACGACCCGCGTGATTGTTGGAGTTGCAACACCACGAGAGATGTTTGGCGTTGAGGTCGCCCGCTATGATAACGGAACCTCCACCGAGGTCAAAGAGGGCTTTAAGATCGCTCCGGAGTTGGATCTTATTACTGGAAGGAGGATTATACACCGAGACGATTGTGATCGGCTGGTGTCCTGTCATGCCTAGTCTGCATATGGAAGTTTCCAGGAATTGGAGACCAGGAGGAGGGTCTAAGGGAGTGCAGTACAGGGAACGTTTGTAGTAGATGAGAGTACCACCGCCCCTACTACGGGTCCTGTCGTTGCGAACTAATTTATAGTTAGCAATTCCAGGGTTCCTGTTGTGGGGCTTGAGAAACGTTTCCTGCACTAAGAAGATGTCAATTTGATGATCACGCAAAAAGATTGCGATCTCATCTCGTTGACCGTTAACGCTGTTAGCGTTGAAGAAGCCTAATTTAAGGGATCGGGGCTTAATTCTACAGCTTTCTGTATCCATTGGAATTTATTGGATGAGGAAAATGACTATGTCATCTAGTTCGCAGAGGACATTGATGCGAGCGATTGGATCGCCTTGAGAGGCGTTCCAAGCGGAGACTATGTTTTTCGCCCACTGCGTATTGCAGGAGGAGAGGGTTTGGATAAGGCTGGGGATCGTGTCCCTAAGGAGCACTTTAGTGGACGAGAGGGAAGTGGAGGGAGCAACCGCTGTCGGCGCTGGCCTGGGGGCGAGTGCGGGGGCGGGTGCGGGGGCAGTCTGTGATGTTGGGGGACTACGTGCAGCCTGTGAAGCAGCTAGCACTATAGTGGGAGCGGGGATAGTGGAGCTCATCAGGGCGGGGATAGCCGGGATTGGGGGCCTTGTGGTTGGTTGCTGTTGCTGGGGCAACTGGGTAGTGGGCCTTAAGGCGGGGAACGCCTGCTGATGGTTCAGCGCGTTCCATGGGGACGGCCTTTGGGGACTGAGGCGGGCGGGGAGTTGGGAAGAAAGAGGGGGAGCCGTGGAGGGACTCTCTCTTTGGTGACGATCGGCTGAGCGTTTAGCCAGCTTAGGGCTGCGCTGTTTTGGCGCTTTGGCACACCCGCGATAATTCGCCGGGTGACCAGACTCGCCGCATAAAACGCAACTAGGGGGCTCAAGGCATAGGGACCTATCTTTTGGGCGTTCGCAGTCGCTAGTGCCGTGGTCGCCCAGGCACTTGACGCACCTGGGTTTCGCATAGCAGTTACGCTGCGAGTGGCCATAAAGCTGGCAACGGTGACATTGACCAGGGGGACCGGACTTGTTGGGGCGCTCGACGCTTATGCCAGACAGGTGGCATAAGGTCTTAATATTATAGACGGCCTTAGACTCGTCTGAAGGCTCGCATACTGCGAGGACCATGTCGTAGGGGGTGCCACCGCGGCCGCGGTGCATGCGGTGGACTTCCAAGGCGGGGATGTTTTGCGACTTAAGGTCGCTGAGAATGGCGTCGGAGTCAATCTCCTTGGGGATGCCGCGGATAACGACTCTGATAAGTCGTTCATCAGGAAGGGCAAAAGTGTGGAACGACACACTTTTTTCTCTGAGCATACGCGTAAGATCGCGGAAGTCTTTGGAGGTGGGTACTAAGACTTTAATGCCCTGTTGGGTGGTGCGGGCGCTAAGATAGTTGATCTTGCGATCAACACACATCTTGGACACATCTGTCCACTTCGCCTTGTCCTGAATGTACAGAGGCGGAGGAGAGGGCTCTTTCCTCGGAGCCGAGGTTTTCGAGCCGGTGACGGGACGGGGAGAAGAGGGACGACTGGCCTGCGGGGAGGTAGTCGGGACGGGACTATGGGAGGCAGCCGACGCGGGGGTCGCAACGGTTGTCTTGGGGGTTTTGGCCGGAACTTGGCTGGAGGAGGCCGCTTTGGATTTGCGGGCACGCTTTTTCCCCTTTCCGGCTACGGTAGTATAGCCTTCGGAGGAAGAAGCAGACGAGTAGGATTCTGATTCGATGTCAGATTCAGGGGAGTGGGGCTCTGACGTATCCATGGATGACATCATCTCAAGAACATGGCGGAGGGACGGGGCAGGGGTATTTTGGTTATCAGAACCCGCAGCTGCAGAGTGCAGGTGCGGAATTTCTATTGTCTGCGGAGACAATGGACCGGGAGAGAATGGCGGAAGTGATAAAAGGCTCGGAATGCCATTGTTCTCGTCGAACAATGGCTCTCCTTCGCCGAAATAATCAGTGTCGTTATCGCAGGTGGGCGACAAGGGATTAGTAGTGTGCCTTATGGGCCCACTACTAGGAATTCGAGCGCCGTATTTGGCAATAAATTCGGGGTCCTTTAAAAGTTCCCGGAAGAACGCTAATAACACAGCGTCAGACATCTCGGAAAAGATGCCTGAGCCGTGTGTAAAAATGGAGGATAAGCTTAATAAAAACGCGGCGCGCACATGTACGCGACTATTTTTAGTAACGGCCTATTGGTCCTAACAATTTAATTTAAAAACGCGGCCCCGGGTTGGATGGGCCCGGGGTGTGTGAAAACCCTCCCTGTCGGGTATAGACAGGGAGGTTGAGTGCCTATTGGTGAGCCCTAAGCTTGTAATCCCGTCGCCAGTCTTATTGTGCGAACGGGTTCCTAAGTCTCTAGTGAGGTGCAATACTAGAGAGTGCTAGATGGGAGAGAACGGGGTTAGAGCTAGCGTCGACTAGGAGACCCCCCAAGGCCGGTGGTACTAGCTCCTTCCAATTTTCGCCTTGCCCTGAAGGGGCGCAGCTGGTGTATTGGGACAACACCCGCTCGGTTTCGTTAACACTGCAAAGTATCAGCCGAGGACCACGAAACTGTGGATTTTCCCTGAAGGGGCACACGCGTTTGACAAAGAAATAGGCGTTCAGCCACCGCCTTGAAAAAGGCAGCTTTTGAACTTATATTCGTGAAGTGGAGAACACTACGGCAGGGCGTAGCGATATTCGTGAGCGAGCACGTCGAGAAAGTACGCAGCGCGAGTTGCGGCACGTCCGTCCTCAGCGAGCGTCGGAGCGCGAATCGCGCTTAAGACGCATTTGTAGAAACTTGGAGAAATATTCCCTGGAAATGTATGAAACATTGATACAATCAATGCCACCTCGTTGTAGAGCTGTAATCGACAGCAGAGGCTTCCCAACCAAACATTAATTGTTTATTATAAAACGTTTGTACCATTTAACTTCATTATTTATTGTTTCGTTACCTTTGTTCATATTTATGCTAATGTTTTTTTTCTGTTTCTAATTAGTTGTCCACCTTAGTACGTTGTGCTGCTTCATTTTATTTTATAAAGTATACCAGTTTTTACATAAACGGTTGTATATGATATTTCCAAAACTGACATAGTAATACTTCGTGATGTGGATACATTATAGATAAATAGGTATAAGCCCTCTATGATACGTAAAACATTAATTATCAAGTTAAATTGTACTATAAATAAAAGTCACACTTGGTGTTTCTAATTATATGTCCACCACTGTATATAATATATCCTTTATTCTCGTCGTTACGTACCCAGTAAAATTATTTGTTAATTTATTTATCTCTTGTGTACTCTCAACCTTTGATTTCCTTCTATTAGTCCTGAATCCCATCATCAAAATATGGGACAACCTTAGAGCCACCTTACCTAGACCACCTTACCTATTTGACCACCTTTGCAAATAACCAAGAAAACATCCACATCGGTTCAGAAATGCCGGAGATTTGAGGTTACATACCTACATTATAATGTATTATTAATAATTTATCAACATTTTCAATATACATATTTGTAGCTTATTTGATTAGAGAAAACCGCATCAAAATATGTACAACGGTTCTCGAGTAAATCGCAAAAAATACCTACATACACACATATAAATACGAGTATACATACATACAGGTCAAACGGTGAATTCTCTTCAGACTCCGCAGTCACGCCGATAATTCAGCCCTCATCAAGCTGTCTCCCCCCCTAAGTCCACGCCAGCAACGCCCTAAGCCGAGGTTCGATTCCCACTAGGGGTCGCCTTTAGTGCTGTTGTTGCAGGTAGTCATGATGTTAGTGTAGTACAAGTAGTTAGCTTAGGTTAAGTATTTTACTTCCCCCCCATTGGCTGGAAACCCTTCAGGTCTCGCCAATAACTGCCCGGTTACGTAGAAACGGTCCCCTAGGACCATATAAAACAGTCAAATAAAAAAAAAAACGGTGAACCTTCTTTTTTGAAGTCGGCTAAAAATGTATTGTATGTAATCCAAACGTTCGTCGAGGTTCCACAATAGGAGTAATTTCACATAACTGGTTTGACAACAAAATAAGAAGTTTCAGTAACGTACGCGAAGCTTGATTGATGATAGCCTTAATTCAATTGAGCACCTAATGTGGGGTGCGTGTCGTCACAGTTACGTAATGATGTAGTTAGTGTGTCAGGCAAGGTAGCGATACATTGTCGCGAGTCTACTATAAAATCAAAGTCATAGAACAAAAAATTGTTACTATTTTAATGTTAGTAAATAGCAGCTAAAATCGTGATTATGAATTTTCAATAACCATGTATACTATGTATAAGGTCGGAAATATACATGCCGATTTGGCCCGGTCCATTAACACATTCGAGTCCACCTCACTTTTCATGGAGCTCATACGCCAAGCCGCCATACATATAGTTAGTGGCTTCCAGGAGGGTCCTCGGCATTACGTTTGCGCTAAGAGAGAAACCTCGAGGAGCGTTCCTGGCATTAGGTTGGTTAAAAACCGTGAAAAATACGCTACTACGTCGTAAAATAGGTGTTTGCTTGTTTCATGACGGTGTATTTTCCAAGAGAAACCTACATTTAAAATGAGCCCCCCACGAGGGCACCCGGGATGGCGAATGCGAGTACAGGGTGCCCTCCTGGAGGGCACCTGGCACTGAACGTTTTAAGAAAAGAATAAAATCGGAAAGTCAGAACTGAATACAAAAGTCATAATTCTGTCCCCACATACACGCCCGTACCGTTCCGATATGCAAGGCTGGTAAGAAAACTGCCTGAGTCGCCGCGCCGCGCCGTCGCAATTTTACAATCGGCACGTGTGTGACGATGCGCCCGTTTTCATATTCTTTTCGTAACGGACTGGACCAAACCAACATGAAGGTATATGTTCACCTAAAAAAAAAACAAAAAAAAACTTAAAAATGTATTTAAAAAGTAAAAAATAGCTTCGAATATTTGAATATGACCAAAGCTATTAGTTTTCAGTCCAGTTCATCGAAATTATTTGTTCCTCTTTAGTACATTTTAGTTTTAAATGAAAGTTTTTGATAATATATTTGATTTTTTACTTTTTGGCAGGTAAATAGGTATTTAATCAATCGGAAATAACTGAAAACTACATGCGTTCACAGCAAATAGATCATAATTAAATTTTGGGATTTGTATCAGATAGACATAAAAAGCAAGTTTATTTTAAAGCTCTTTTATTTCTCTCATACTTACATACCAAATACACCTACGAATCTATGCTTTTCTTAACCTACATTTGCTTAGTTAGCTTAGCTCATACTTTAATGTTCATATTTTATTCATAGATAATTTTTCCCGTAGAGATAAAGTTACTAGACGAAGTAACCGATCACCTACCTCGCAAAAATCTAGACAGGTAATAATACATACCTATTTGTAAATTTATTTTATAACTTCCCTGATTTAGAGAATTTTAATAAAAACAATAAAAAAATGATAAAACCGGGCGAGCAAAACCGCAAACTGAAGCTAGACCTTTATTAAGTACTGTTTCGCCCGTAAATCTGTTATTATTCTGTCGATTGCATGCCTTTTTTTCACAAAACAATCACTGCAATACTTAAAAGTCCCATTATTTTCCATTTCATAAAGAAATATGTTCAGAGCGTTTTTTGTTTTGCTGAATACACACCGTTTCTGCGGTAAAAATGTCGAACTTTGACTTAAATTTTGAAGAAATGTTTAAACTTGCAACAGTGTCTTTACGTTTAAACCGATCACACCCGTCAGTCGCTCGAGATGCACGATGGATGCTTCAATTCTCAATCATTCTAACAGTTACATTCTCTTGCTTGATTTTTCTTCTGTACTCAATATTTTTTCACGACATTAAATCTGGAAAATTTGCTGAAACCAGCAAAAATGGCACCATGGTTATCGTTGCTATTACAATTACCCTCAAATATATTGTGATGCTGTATTATCAACAACCTATTATAGAACTCATTGATATTGTAGAAGAAGACTACAAAACGGCCAAGGATTATTCTGATGAAGACAAAGATGTAGTAGTACAGTATGCTAAAAGAGGTGTAACCGTATGCAAATTTTGGCTCGTGTTTGGCTTCGGCACTAGCGCTATATTTCCGATAAAAGCTTTTGTGTTAATGGCATATTACTACTGTCAAGGAGAATTTGTTCTTGTCCCTCTGTTTGACTTTACGTATCCCCAACCTATAGAGGGTTATAAAAATCTGACTCTAGTTTTTTGGGCATTATTTATTACCACTTTTTTATTCGACGCTTATGCTGCGACGATGTACATGGGATTTGATCCTTTGGTACCTATATTTATGTTACATGCATGTGGACAGCTTGACTTGCTTAGTCGACGTATCAGTAAATTATTCGTTGAAGCCGAAGATCTTGAAGAAATAGAAGAAGGGTTGAAAGAAATTATTTTGAAACTGCAGGACCTTTACAAGTAAAGCAATCATTTAGCCTTTTTTTATGAAAATTAAATGCTTTTTTGATAAACATTGATCTGAATACTAATGTTACAGCTTAGTGGATCGCGTGAAAAGAAACTTTTCTATTTTATACGAATACAATATGAAAGCAACTACATTTTTACTACCATTAACTACATTTCAAATAGTCGAGGTCAGTAAATTAATAGATATTTAAAAGCTTAATTATGAAATAGCTAAATGATTATAGTTCTGTGCCTTAACTATGTATCTATACGACATTTTAATAACATTTGAAGGATTTAACCCTTTATTATTTTCATGTTCAGTTTTCTTAAAATTAATAAAATAAAATGTATCATTGAAAATATATATTTCTGATGCAATGAAAACCCTCAAAAGGCTAAAATAAACCGAAACAATGCGGAATACAAGATGGATTATACACAATAAATTATAATTAATTCTTACAGGATCTACGAGATAAACGGATAAACGTCGAGTTTATTTCATTCTTTGCTGGCTGCATTATACATTTCCTCATGCCTTGTTACTACAGCGACCTTCTCATGGAAACGGTGAGACCCATTTATTTACTAAATAAATTAATACTTTAATAATAATAATAATAAGCAGGGCAGCTTGTGGCGAGCTGTTGGTGAGTGGCGACACTGCGTACCCTATTGCCTCAGAGAGTCGGTCAGGGCCTCGTCTCTAGGTTGCCTTTATTGGCTGGCTGGAGTAGAACCCCAAGAGTGCCCGCAGGACTCTCAACTCTGGCTTGCCTTTATCGGCCGGCCAGAGGGGGGCCGCCAGAGCTATATGCTCGAGGGTGGAAGTGTCTAAAGGCGTAATAGCGGGGAAACCCACTCCGGGTCTCTTAGACCCGCGACGGCGAAACCGGGGCCACACCTCTCTACACCTCTAGCCGCTCACACGTCTGTTGCCCCCTTCGCCTATGTACTGGCGGCTTTTCAGGGGGCCCAGCTAGTGAGCTGGCGAGTCACCGTCTGCCAACACTTCAATTTTAAATGTTGAAAGGCAGACGCCGTTTTCTTCCGGCAATAGAAGTTATCTAGTCCACCTAACACCCCATCCCATAGACCAGATATTTTTCACCATATTTTACAATAGTCTTGCACCCACCCGGGACGGTCCATGACTGTACTCCAATAGTGCAGCCGTGGATAGTCCCGGGTTGGTGCCCCACCCCATTTTAGATTAAAGCTCTCAAAGGGGCCTCTGCGCGTTGGACCTGTGTCCCCGTGTATGCCTTCCAAAGGACCGGACATCTTCCGCACGGAAGATGAGCCGTGATGTCCAAAGAGATACAAATAATAATAAAACCCTCTGGGAAAGGCGTTACCTCATCATGAGATTAACGTAAAACCGGAGGGAACATTAGACTAGCTTTCTACAACCCCATCATATAATAAAAAATGTATCATGAGGTCTACTGAAGAGCTTACAAACCGCAGGGCAGCTTGTGGCGAGCTGTTGGTGAGTGGCGACACTGCGTACCTTATTGCCTCAGAGAGTCGGTCAGGGCCTCGTCTCCAGTTTGCCTTTATTGGCTGGCTGGGGTGGAACCCCAAGAGTGCCCGCAGGACTCTCAACTCTGGCTTGCCTTCATCGGCCGTCCAGAGGGGGGCCGCCAGAGCTATATGCTCGGGGGTGGAAGTGTCTAATGGCGTAATAACGGGGAAACCCACTCCGGGTCTTTTAGACCCGCGACGGCGAAACCGGGGCCACACCTCTCTACACCCTTAGCCGCTCACACGTCTGTTGCCCCTTTCGCCTATGTACTGGCGGCTTGTCAGGGGGCCCAGCTAGTGAGCTGGCGAGTCACCGTCTGCCAACACTTCAATTCTAAATGTTGAAAGGCAGACGCCGTTTTCTTCCGGCAATAGAAGTTATCTAGTCCACCTAACACCCCTTCCCATAAACCAGATATTTTTCACCACATTTTACAATAGTCTTGCACCCACCCGGGACGGTCCATGACTGTACTCCAATAGTGCAGCCGTGGATAGTCCCCGGTTGGTGCCCCACCCCATTTTAGATTAAAGTTCTCAAAGGGGCCTCTGCGCGTTGGACCTGTGTCCCCGTGTATGCCTTCCAAAGGACCGGACATCTTCCGCACGGAAGATGATCCGTGATGGCCAAAGAGATACAAATAATAATAATAATAAGTTTAAACTTGAAAGGCAGACGCCGTTTTCTTCCGGCAATAGAGGTTAACAGATCCATTAAACACCCCTTCCCATAGACCAGATATTTTTCACCACATTTTACAATAGTCTTGCACCCACTTGGGACGGTCCATGACTGTACTCCAATAGTGCAGCCGTGGATAGTCCCCGGTTGGTGCCCCATCCCATTTTAGATTAAAGTTCTCAAAGGGGCCTCTTCGCGTTGGACCTGTGTCCCCGTGTATGCCTTCCAAAGGACCGGACATCTTCCGCAAGGAAGATGAGCCGTGAATTCAGACGAGATACAAATAATAATAAATAACTTTATTTTTCACAAAAAAATACAGATTTAACATGTTTTATATAAACACAGTATTAAATGAGCTTTGGTAGTAACACAATGCAACATAATCTATGAACTGGAATCTGAACACAATATAGAAAACCCTGCCTCTCAAACTAGGAAACCTGTATCTTGAGAGACAGTGATTCAACCTAAAAGTGATGCTAAAAGTATAGTAGTAGACATGCAGTGTCGATCTACCTGAGCGAATATGAATATAAATCTAAAGCTAATCTAAGTAATAGCAAATATTTTATACGTGATGTGTGTGACTGTTTGCGTGTGTGTGTGTGTGTGTGTATGTGTGTGTATGTGTGTGGGTGGGTGTGTTGTGTGTGATTGTTGATATATGGGTGGTTAGGAGACGTACTTAAGTAAGGATTCTGTTCGTAAATAGTCCTGTTCCAGTAGCCATTCCGTTAATTTTAATTTTATTTCATATTTATTAAGATCGACAATGTTTAGATTTTTGTGAACTTGTTTGTATATGTATGTACTTAGAGTGTAGTATTGGTGTTGAGCGAAGGCAGTTTTGTGAGGGGTGCTTATGGGTAGTTTCTTCCTTTTTTTAGGGTCACTTTGGGGAACGCTAGCGTGTTTTCTAACAGTAGACTGCAGTACAAAAAGCTGGCGCACAGAAAGTACTTTAGAATCGGCGTATAATTGCATAGTGGGATATCGATAGGGTTTGCGCGACATCACCTTCAGTACAGCTCTCTGCGCTCTTTCAATCCTCAGAAAACTGGTTTTAGTGGCACCACCCCATACTGTAATACAATATCCAATGACGGATTGGCATAATGCATAGTACACAATCTTCAGGGTCTCAGGCGCAGCCGAGTCTCTAAGGGATTTGAAAATATGCAAAAGTTTCAGACATCTAGTGGTAGTGGCGTCGACCTGTTTGTCCCATCGTAATCCTTCGTCTATTTGGACACCGAGATACTTCAGATTATCAGTTCTTACAAGCGCAGAACATAAGCATCGTGGGGATTGTTTGGAGCAGGTGTGCGCTGTTATGGAGAAGGATTTGTCAGGCAGGTTGTTACGCCGGATAGCGAAGGGAATGTACGATGTTTTGTCGCAGTTTAGAGTAAGCAAGTTTAGGTTGAGCCATTTCATTATAGTTGACATTGCCGCTTCTGCGTAGCGCTTAACGCTATCCCAAGTTGGTCCGTGAACTACGACTGCGGTGTCGTCTGCATACGCAATGATCTTGGAGTTGGGGATGGTCATTCTGCACAACTCATTGACGTATATTAGGAAGAGGGTGGGGCCCAGAATGCTTCCCTGAGGTACACCGTAAGTGGTCGATACTTCTTTACTTAAATGCTCTCCAATTTTTACTCGTTGGGTCCGGTTGCTAAGGTAGTCTTTGAAAATTTCGAGGGTATTTCCTCGTACCCCTAGGCGTTCCAATTTAGAGATAAGTTTGGGAACAGAGACTGTGTCAAATGCTTTAGAAAGGTCCAGGAAGATCCCTAGGCATTTGGTTCTACTGTCAAGATTCCTAGCAACCAATTGTGTCAGCTCAAGAACTGCATCTTCAGTAGAGATTCCTGTGCGAAAACCATACTGATTATCAGCTATGAGCTGGTGCTTGTTAAGGAATTTATTTAAACTGTTATTTAGGATCCTTTCTAGTATCTTAGAGAGTGCTGATAGAACCGATATGGGTCTGTAATTGTTGACACAGTTCCTGTTCCCTCCCTTATGAATTGGATGGATGATTGCTTTTTTTAGCGCAGCAGGAAAAATACCTTTTTGAATGCAGGAGTTGAGTATATACGTCAAGGGTGGCGTCAAGGACAGACGGCAACTCTTAAGTACTAAGGGAGATATGCCATCCCAACCAATTGCACAATCACTACGCAGTTGCAGGATAAGAGACTCTACGTCTGATTCATCAACCTCAAGTATCACAAGGGAGTTGGCGGGGCTGGACGAGGTGTTTTGACAAGAGCTCTTAGGTGTGTTTGTAGGTTGATGAAATTGGGACAAGATTTTTTCTGCCAAGTTAGTGCCTATGTTACTGAAAAACCTACATACTTCGTTTACGGATGAAGTAGCGTTATCGCAGATGTCCAATAGTTCCACTGGGCAAGTTTTCTTTTTGGTGGTATTGGTAATTTGTTTTATCGTTTTCCAGAGGGCTTTGGGGTTGTTACGAGATTTTTCAAGTTCGCCTTTTTCATGGGCTATTTTTAATTTCCGAAGCAGGTCGTTACAATAATTCCGGTATCTCGTATAGGTAATTTTAAGGATAAGATTATTGGGATCTTTTCTTGATCTATTGTGCATCTGGTCACGGTTTTGTATACACTTTAATAGGCCGGTGGTTATCCACGGTTTGATTATTCTTTTTTTTCCTTGGAATTTTAATTTGTTTAGTGTGTTTGTTAATTACTGAAGAAATAATGGTTATGAACATGTTCATGGATACATTGGGGTCAAGAATTTTGTATAATGGGGTAAAATCCGATTTTTCCAAATCCACCTTAACTGCATCGTAGTCTATGCGGGTAGCTATGTGAGGCGGTTTATTATCTGGGTTTGTGTTAGCAATATTGAGTAGCACCGGTTTATGGTCCGTGATGTGTGAGTCTAGTACAAGGGTAGTAACAGGAAGGGTAGTTTTAACAAGTGCATGATCTAGACATTTATCGAGCCGAGTGTTGAGCCTGTGGGTTGGGAGAAGACCGTGGGACGCATTTAGAATAAGATAGTTGAGACAGCGGTCATCTGTACTATTGGGATTGAGATCTATATTAATATCACCTATGAGGACTATATTTTTGTAGGAGGAGAGGCTTACGTAGACATTATTTAAACTATCCAAAAAATTTTCGGTAGTTTCCTTGGAATTGTATGACGGGGATCTGTACACCGCTACAATAGCGATATTTTGGTTAACAATATGACATACCAAGCAATTTCCACTCACAAATTGAGGTTCCCACTCAGAGGTTAGGAGCTCTTGTTTTGTAAAGATAACAATTCCATCATTTTGGTTACTATTTATTTCAGTAAAATAGGAATCATATCCAGCCAAAACGGGCATTTTACTGACTTTACTAATCCAACATTCAGTAAGAATTACTACGTCTAAACTTTGAAATATCCTTCTCAGCTATTACCCGTGGTCCCAGTGGGTTGACCCATTAACGGGTCCACGGGTAATTTTATTTACCCGTAGACCCATGACACTAGAGATTACATTCGAAGAAATGTAAATATCGATAATAAAGCTAAAAGCAACGAACAAACTATTAGGTCAAAAGAGTTGCAAAGAATTTAATGTTGTTTTCCTATTTTTATTGTTCTGATTCGGTGATTCTGATTTGCAATTATGTATTATCATTATATATAAAAAGTACTAGGCTGTCATGAAATCAAGAGGGTAGTATTTAGTCTAACTAAAAAAGATTTGTCAGAATTAAGTAAGCCTAAATAATACTGCTAGACTAATAAATACTACCCTCTTGATTTCATGACAGCCTAGTTAAAAAATAATGTATTGTACTGCTTATTATTTTTGAGAATAATCAAAGGAAGAGGTTCGAATTTTATTATTATTTTTGGTCTTTAATAATTTTACCCACACGTTCAGGAGTCGCATTCAATTTGTATAGGATTTATTTAGTTTAAATTTACTTTGACGCATTGTTCGTCCGGTGTCTTTCCCCGAACAATTCAGAATAATTGCAAATCATTAAATAAACATTTATTTATTAGCTTAGTTTGTTCGTAGCTCTTAGCTTTATTATCGGTATTTACATTTCTTCGAATGTAATCTCTAGTGTCATGTGGCTACGGGTAAATAAAATTACCCGTGGACCCGTTAATGGGTCGACCCACTGGGACCACGGGTAATAGCTCATCCTTCTGGCACAAAATTGTTAGCATCATCATTTTAAAGGCCGATTTTAATAACGGACTTTCAACTCTGCTTCACTGTTTTCAAATTTTAATGAAATGCAGAGATGATCTTTTACTTCATTGTATGAGTGTTCTGTTCATTACAGAGCGAAAAATTCCGTCAAGCGATTTATTCATGTAGCTGGGAGAAATATCCTGACAAACGAATACGACAGATTGTGTTGTTCATGATAACGAGAGCCAGGATCCCTATGGGAATCACTACGGTGTTTTATGTGATTAATCTCAATACCTTCGCTGAGGTAAGCAATTGGCACACCACATTTTGCTCGTGTAAAAAATGGGCTAGAAACCTTTTCCCCAAGGCGTTACCCAAATGCTACAGAATAACAGAAGCCACATGCTTTCATACTTCTTGCATTATTTATTTAATAATTAACATTATCAAAGATTCAACACAATTATTAATTAAATTAGAAGCTCATACATTAAACTACATTATCATAATTTATCATGTAGGTATAATATAATTAATGATAAAATTATAATAATCTAGAATCATCAACCCCTAAGCTTTCACTGCTTGCAGAATGATTATGCACCTATTGTAAATATTTTTTATCTTATTTGCAAGCATATCCAAGAATGCTTTTAAATTAAAACATGAATTGGTTCCTAGATTGAAAAGTTCAACGACTACGTAACCATTGTTCTTTCTTACATTTGAAATCATTCGTAGTTTTAAATCAAATAACGGCTCAACTAACATTTGCTTGATTGATTGATTGCTTACAGATGTGTCGTCAGTCATACGGAATCCTTAATCTAATGAATGCAGCCTGGGGATAAGGGAGTCCAGAAAAAAGATTTAACGATACTGCACTTGCACATTTAATAGATAATATCACCACAGAACACTGAAATAATAAAACTAATTTCGTACAGTACGCGTAAAATAAGTTTGCGTCTCTGAAGTTAGGAACAGAACGCTCGAATCCTGGTTACAGAGGGGAAAAGTTGTTTTACGCGTACTGTACTAGAAGCAACAATATGACACAACATTCTGTATTTTATTAATTGTAGTTCGTGTACATGAAATAAATTCCCTATCACATGTTAAACTTTATTATTACACATTCATTGTCATAATTGGGTATAAATTCTGGGAGAATCCAATTACACAAGGCCATTAAAAAAGGATAAGCATTGTCTACTTGGGTGCTTTAACAACATAGGAGGATTTTCTAAATTGTCCAAGCACGAACCTAAATCAACAGAATACGCTACAAAATAAGGGATAAATGGATACAACCCCAAAAAGTTGCATAATTTACAAGTGCTCGTATAAAGTTTAGGTTGTACCATCAAATCCCAACATTATGATTCTATAAAGTAATATCGACCTACCTATACATATTAGGTAGGCGCAAAATGATAAAATCTAACTGCCAAATGAATAATTGTTGAACATTTGTAGGTATACCTACGATTTTCTCACGATGAATTAAACAAAATAATGAAATTTAATGAAAACCATAATTTAAATTTTACCATAAATGTCAAACCACGGAAATCTATTACTTAGATTGTTGTGGTCAAACTTAAAAGATAATACATATTAATCATTACTTATTCCTTTTTGTTTGATTATTGTAGCTTCTTTCGAGTTCAAATCCACTACAGTCAAGCTGAATCAATCTATGTACAGTTAGCTATAAAAGATGGAAACACTTAGCAAATTTAAACAGCGGAATGTGGAAGAATTCGTGAAAGTATTCATTCAATTTCACGAAACAAGTATTCAGTTGTGTTAACAGAAGATGATGGTACCTATGTGTGTATAACAAAAGATTTAAATAACGAATTCTTCTACAAATAGCAAAGTGTTTACATATCTTTGTAGCTGATTATACAGTAAGCGTCAAATAATATTTGAATCTGATAAACAAACAATTAATTACTTGTGTTTATGTACAATAAAATGAGGTCCATGTCAACAAGAATATTTTGTTTTACTACAATTTAATACGAGTTTTCTAAAAACTGATCACTAATCAAAATGCACGTTTTTACCCGCTGAAACAGTCTTGGCCATCGTAACAGAAGTTCCACAGCTTATAATTCAATGTTTATTCATTAGCATCTGCTAACGTTGTGGGGACATAGTAATTATTTCTCAGCGCTGCTCAGGATAATGCCGGCGTAATGAGATTCCGCCGGTGTTGGCCGACAAAATAGCCGGCGGGCTGCATCGCCTAAACTTTCTCTATAACTAACACACTATATTCATAAGCCTAGTACCTACTTGCAAAAAGTTAATAGATTAAAGAACTAGGATATTTACATTTACGTACATAAAGACTTCAGCAAGCCACATACGCTGCACGAGAAAATTTTTTCGTCGCATTTTCTCGTGCACCTTCGAGATAATGTGTTGCAGATAAATATAAAGTTGCGACTACAAAACTTGGGTGCTGTCTCCAGAATTATTATTATTGTGTTGAATTAATTAAACATAATGATTGTTGTAGTTTAATTTGCATCTGAAAATCGTCAACCGTAAATTGTTTTGACTCTACGATTTATCTAAGCAATAGCAATATTTCTCGTAAATAAGATGTTATTGAAAATACACAATTATACCTAAGCCTACATCGTAGAAAGCACACAGAAATATTAACATGGAGAATCCATTGTAAAAGTATAACAAACGAAGATACTTTATTAAATTTCGGCGTTAACGTTTTCTAAGATATTGGTACGAGCAGGTACGCCATTTCCTCTTGCCGAGTCAGCAAAATTCTAAGCAATATCCTCGTGCTATAACTACGCTGATAACGCTTCGAGCTGTGCTGCGCTCGTTCTTCAGAATTCTGTGAAAAGATTTAGTGTATACTGTGATCTCAAAAGCGTTATACTTCAGATGAAACAGGAACATGTGTGTGAATACCAAAACAGTTATTAATACAGTAATTACATTTGGCTATTAGACGACCGCCTAATGACATGACAACACAACAAGATAGCCTTAAGTGAAGACTGTAATGTACCATATTTCAGCGAATAAATATCATTCTCATTATTATTGGGCCATCGTAGCAAGAGAATACCTGGCGTAGCAGCTACACCATGCCCTGAAATAACCTACCGCAACAGCCAATCTGCTTGATATGTTTAACAGTTACAATACATTTTTAACTTCCCTACGGTCGTTCTCCACGGATGTATAGGTATTTGTAGTCCCATAGTCAGCTCCAGCCTTTTCCGGGTATAATTAACGAAAACAGAGAAACCGCTTAACAAAAAGAACCTTGACCTAACGGTTAATCCAATAAATCGATCGAGGTTAAAGTGTTTTTGCTGGCACGTAAAATTGTAAGCTACTTATTCTGGCCAACAAGGCAGCCTCGGTCGCTAAAAGCCAAGTAAATGAATTTAAAAAATATTTAAGAGAGAACACGAAGATAATCTCCGAAGGATATTAAACTGCATATTATAATAAACTGAAGCGCTAACACGTAAAGTTAAAATATTCAAACTAAATATCAAGTAGCTAACGGAGGAACACTTTAATAGCTACTTATGAGGTTTAACAGAGATTCTGTTTATATAATAAGCAGCCGCTTTTGTAAGAAAACGACGTTTGTAATATGCTCCTAAATTCCTTTCGTACAGAGAGGAGCATTTGAAAACGACCCTAAATTCGTGCCATTGCTCAGGTGTCACTCCACATGGCTCTCATCATGAAGTGTCTTTAAATTCATCTTAAACAAGGTGTTAACGAATTTGTGTAATTCCTTCAAACCACATGATCTATTAATGGTATAGATTAACCCCGCACGGGATTTAGATTGATTAAAAATTAATAAAAACTTTTTTTTTCCATTTTTTTTTTATATTATTGCAAATTTCGATGCCATGCATAAATTAATGAACGCACGGCGACACAGCTGACGGGCACAACTAGCGCGATATCGCTCCACGCAGTCAGTTAACTTGGAACGCTAAAATTACTCAGGTACAGAATGCGATAGTTCATTTTTTTAAAACTTTTTTTGTTGATTCTGAAAAAAACTAGTGCAGGGTCAATCACCAGCAGATCACGCGGTTTGCAGGAATTACACGAATTCGTTAACACCCTGTATATGAAAATTGCGAAGATCGTATCATTCTTTTGCAATCTTTTCATTATTACAGCGATTTTTATGATTTGCTTTTCTATGTTCAACGAAAGATGAGTCCAGAAACAGCGGCCATTTCACAAATTGTAGCCGTAAGGAGACTGCAATCTAAAAAATGAAAAAGACATCATGAAAAACCGTAAAGCACCTATACCAGGTGTAAGGGACGGTGTACCGAAAACTGACACAGTGAATTCAGCCTATATTCATATATTATTCTGAATTGAAAATAGGTGAAAATTTTGCTCAGAATTTTCCAACTTTTCTTTCCACAAATTTCACATTTCTCTGCTATAAAATAAGCAATCCTATTAAGACACAGCACGTTGCAAAAATAAAATGTATCTATATATATAAAAGAAAGTCGTGTTAGTTACTTCACTTATAACTCAAGAACGGCTGAACCGATTTAGCTGAAAATTGGCAGGGAGGTAGTTTAGAGCCAGGAGAAGGACATAGGATACTTTTTATCCCGTTCGACATCATGTAGGTAGGTAGTAGGTAGGTAGTAGGTAGGTAGTAGGTAGGTAGTAGGTAGGTAGTAGGTAGGTAGTAGGTAGGTAGTAGGTAGGTAGTAGGTAGGTAGTAGGTAGGTAGTAGGTAGGTAGTAGGTAGGTAGTAGGTAGGTAGTAGGTAGGTAGTAGGTAGGTAGTAGGTAGGTAGTAGGTAGGTAGTAGGTAGGTAGTAGGTAGGTAGTAGGTAGGTAGTAGGTAGGTAGTAGGTAGGTAGTAGGTAGGTAGTAGGTAGGTAGTAGGTAGGTAGTAGGTAGGTAGTAGGTAGGTAGTAGGTAGGTAGTAGGTAGGTAGTAGGTAGGTAGTAGGTAGGTAGTAGGTAGGTAGTAGGTAGGTAGTAGGTAGGTAGTAGGTAGGTAGTAGGTAGGTAGTAGGTAGGTAGTAGGTAGGTAGTAGGTAGGTAGTAGGTAGGTAGTAGGTAGGTAGTAGGTAGGTAGTAGGTAGGTAGTAGGTAGGTAGTAGGTAGGTAGTAGGTAGGTAGTAGGTAGGTAGTAGGTAGGTAGTAGGTAGGTAGTAGGTAGGTAGTAGGTAGGTAGTAGGTAGGTAGTAGGTAGGTAGTAGGTAGGTAGTAGGTAGGTAGTAGGTAGGTAGTAGGTAGGTAGTAGGTAGGTAGTAGGTAGGTAGTAGGTAGGTAGTAGGTAGGTAGTAGGTAGGTAGTAGGTAGGTAGTAGGTAGGTAGTAGGTAGGTAGTAGGTAGGTAGTAGGTAGGTAGTAGGTAGGTAGTAGGTAGGTAGTAGGGAGGTAGTAGGTAGGTAGTAGGTAGGTAGTAGGTAGGTAGTAGGTAGGTAGTAGGTAGGTAGTAGGTAGGTAGTAGGTAGGTAGTAGGTAGGTAGTAGGTAGGTAGTAGGTAGGTAGTAGGTAGGTAGTAGGTAGGTAGTAGGTAGGTAGTAGGTAGGTAGTAAGTAGGAAAAAGTGCATTGCAACGCATGCGGGTACAGCTAGTTTTTTATAAATCGGAAAATTCGAAAGATTTCGTTGATATTTTCCACGGATTTTCAATTCAAAATTATGAACTAAATTCACTGTCTCAATTTTTGGTAACCTGTCTTTTACACTCAGTTTATTTACGTGTCAAAACACTTATTAAAATACAATAAAACATAGGCAAATTAGCAATTTCCAGGAAATTCGAAAATTCCGAGAAAAAAAACACTTATTTTCGATTCAGAATAATGGGCTGAATTCACTGTTTCAGTTTTCGGTACACCGTCCCTTACACCCAGAATTATACATGTTTTTTTTTCTTTTCTTTTTATGGTAATGTTTTGTGGAAAAACTTCAAAACTCACCTTAAGGTGAAAAGGGCTAGTTTGAACGAGTTTAGCTATTCAAATCATAGATATTAATCTATTTTTATTATCGTTCAAACTAGCTAAACTCAAAGCTGCTGTGAGAACATTAATCATAGTGCTTGCCTGTGCTTGCAGAAACAAAGGATTTTAAGTAGGTTCCATTTCAATCCAATGGCAATCATAGCTATTAGCCTAAATTGATATCGATTTGCAATTGGACTAGCAGATTAGGCAAATCTAAGGCGACTGTAAGGCGGATTTGGGCTACCTAGATATTTGATTGCCCAAGTTCAGCGCAATTGAACATAAGTGATGTCGCGAAGTTTTTCCTATTAGCTCATTACAAGTTGTGTTACTGAGAATCATTATTTAACAAGCCATAGATATACAAGGTTAGTCGAAAGGGGGTACTAATCTGCAGGCCACTTAAAGTATCACTGATGACGGTTTTAAAGCAAGTGTTAAAATTTCAAATTTCGATGATTTTTATTTCATGTAAAAAGTATTTATTTAAGTTTTAAAAAAATATCTTTATCCCTGCTTCAGTTACAAATTCAGAAAATGGAGTTTCTAATCCGTGACTCTACATATGACCTAAAACGCAAACACGGCATGTTCATTCAATCATAGTTAAGGACAAATGGATTTTAGCGTCTTTTTTTTAAATCTTTGAACAGCTATTTCTCTGAAACTATTGTCTTTTGGGGAAAGTTGTAGAACAAAAGTTGTACAACTCATTGTTCATTATTATTGGGTACTTTAACACCCCCTTTCCTAACCGTGTATAAATGATAGTTATAGTGTAAGTACTAAAACTCCATAAATAGTAAAAATTCTTAGATCGCTAGGAAGGATATTATAGGATCTAATACAGAAATTATATTTTGGATCACTGCAATATTAGGACTGTTGCCCTACAAATTAGGACTATTGCCCTACAAATTAGGACTATTGCCCTACATGATGCAAGTTTGTCCGATGTTTAGAATCAGATTGGAATAGAGCGTGCTTATTCTAGATTATACAGACTATGTTTAATATAAGATATATTATTAGTAAACAAAACTAGGGCAAGTCGCTTAACAAACAGTAATAAATTATTTTGTAAAAGCTAATCCTTTTAGACCATAAAGTCCTGTCCTTATTTTTACGACGGTATGGTATAATAATAAGTAGAATATGATTCTGTTAGATTTAAGCACAACAATTTTATTTTATAACACTATAAAATTGTCGAGTGTCCTTTTTTGATCCTGACAGTACCTACCGCTGTATGTCGAATATTCGATTATTTTTTATACATAGTTTATTTTATGTTACATTCCGTATTTAACAGCCGTATAAAAAGTACTTACATATTATGTAAAATGAATATTTTTTCTGTTGATTTGATATTTAACTGACCTATTAGCAAGGGTAGAAATATTAAGGTCCTGGATTGCATCTACAAGGCATATACATATAAATATATACAAAAGTCTTTAAATTCAAATCAAGATTGTCATGAAACATTTAATAACATTTTATCTTATCTTTACTAACACAAAAAAAACTCATTTTCTCATTCGCAAAAACTCGTACTTAAACAACAATAAAAAGAACAATGTTTATGAAAAACAAAATAACATTACGTTTTACATGTTAATAAAAATAAAAATATTGTATTCTTTCCTTAGCATCTGCCAATGTTGCAACAAGATTAATTACTTAGTATTCGATTCCTTTTTTACATTTGATTCATTATATTTTAGTTTCCTCGTAAAAATATAATAGATTGTTTTAACTTTATTTCAGAACTTTATCGAATAAAATTCTAATTTCACAAAACTAATATAATTTTAGTCAAATACAATACGGCCGACGTATCTTTGCGAGTCTGAAGTTAGCTGATTAGCTGTGCAGTAGACAATTTCGTTTCTAAAAGATTCATTGCGCAGCCAAACAACTAACTTCAGACTCGCCAAGATACGTAGGCCGTATTGTAAACTCATTTATAAATCTTTCTTCTTGTCGTACTATCCTTTCCTTGTTCAACAGCAAACAATATAAAGACGAATAATTTATTTTAGATCATTATTTTATGATATCCGACCAGCTACGAGATTCTCTAGTAGGAACACGTGTTGCTTTCAACAGCGCTGAATTCGACGACGAGCAGTTATACTGCAATAACAAGAATTATGCTGCAACGCGAAATTGACGCGAATTGCACATTTTTAGTGCATCCTAGCGTGCAGTTGTTCACAGAAAGGGACTACGCGTATTTACACAACTGGTAATTATTGTTACCAGGTAGAAAGAAAAGGACAAAACTCAAGTACATCTCGCCAGTAATACTCGTATGTAAATGTTTGAACAATTTGCGTCTAAGTCTGGAGGTCACTACGAAGTTAAACTACGAGAATTATTCATAATATCGCTATGCTACCTTTCCTTCTACGACAAAAGTCAAAACTTACATTTTTAGAAGGAACTTCATGTTTTTTAAACATATATTTATTCTAGTACAATCTAAACACGTCAAATATTTCAGCATCTTTACGCTTACTGGCCGGCTCACTAACAGGACGGCACGGCAAAGGATTATTTAAGCTCAAATAATTTTAAACCTTATTCTAACAGTCTCAGCACTCGTATTTGCTTAAGCATACTGTGGGTTGCTTCGTCGTGCTTTTGCATGCCGAAGTATCCCGCTGTACGGTAAATAAAAGTCATAGTGATATTAAAATAGGGTTTAAAATTATTTCAGCTTAAAAAAATATTTGCCGTGTCGTCATGTTAGTGCGAGCAGGCCATTTTTTTTTACAATATTTCTTCCAGAATTTCTACAACTAATTGAGATACTCTGCAAATACTGAGATATCAAAATAATTTTAATACATTTTCATTGGGTTGGGATGACTCAGTATTCAACAATACTTGCAGAACTTAAAAATAATATTTATTTTCATACTTATGTATGATGTGTAGTCTTGTCTTACTACGTCGATTCTTATTTGATCCAGGCATCCCATGTGTAGTTGAATCTACTAGGTGCAGATAAGGGGTCTCTATAAATTGGTAAGATTCTAGGTATTCTTTTTGCTGTCTCTGTCTCCAAAAGAGCCAGCATGCTCGACACTAATTCTGGATGTGTTTCTGATAATTCAGTCGTTTCGCACGGATCTTCAATTATGTTGTAGAGACATACCGTGCCTGAAAACAATTATATAGATACAATTATTGATACATGCATATGGAAATACTATTTAGTATCACGGAGTTGTAAACTAATGAAGTGCCGTGCACGTGATCATCTGCGCCCCACGTCTTTAGAAACACTGTCGACAGTCTACCAAGGGCCAACTTAACAAACGTATAATTCCTCGGATAATATACAAATATTGCCAAAACGTTAATACTATCCGACATTAGTAAAATTGCCCCTAATAGAATAATTATGGGTCTTAATTTTGGACTAGTTAGGTTTTTACTCAATAAAATAAATGCCACAAAATTCCTAGACAAACCCCATCAATAACCAGAATGCATTTACGACGCTACGCTGGAAACACATGACGTGAATGACGTCTCGCGAATTGGATTACTTTGAGAGAGAAATACTTCATTTGTTCACTACTCCATGTTTCATTTATGACAAGACTTACCGTTACCAGGATAACATATAGCACTCGGAGGTCCGTCGCATTCTATTCTTGTCTTATTTCTCAGACTCAGATCCTCTATATCGAAAGCCATGCCAAGTGAGTCAAGTACACCATACACAGTACTCTTCACTAAAGCCTTGACATAACACGGAGGATTGCCAATGATACCAGTGAGATTAGCACCTTGATATGTACTATAACTTTGAGTCACGTTACCAGTAATTAACTTATAATCTCCATATATTACTGAAGCATATCCTGTGTAATCATCGATTTCGTACATATCGATCCTTTCAGAAGCTGAATTTGAGTTAATACTGTCCCATTGGTTGATTCCATCAAGGCCTGATGGTACTTCTATATTAGCTGCACTTAATAAAGTTGGCAACCAATCTGAGACGTGCATGTAACCGTCCCAGTAATGACTTGTGTTATTCAAGTTGGCACTCCACAACAACCCGACAACCCTTATGCCACCTTCGAAGGGTGTCATTTTAAGTCCTCTCAATGGATAATTGGACGCGTAGTTTTTAAATTGGCCGGTTGTCATGGCTCCGTTATCAGATACGAAAGCAATTATCGTGTTTTTCAATATTCCTTTTTCAGAAAGAGCTTGGACAATATCACCGACACTGTCATCGAGTTTTTTGACCATTGCTGAAAAGAAGGTAAACTAGAGTTTAATGAAATCGGTGGAAGAACTTTATGATAAATTATACACATTGAAGCAAAAATATCGGGTAGAAATTGTCTGTATTTGATACTAGCTTTTGCCCGCGGCTTCATGCATGACGATTTTCCATACAAACTTTCATCCCCTATTTAACTCCCTCAGGGATTGAGTATCGAAAAATCCTTTCTAAAGGGAACCTCTGTGCAAAATTTCAGCTTTCTAAGTCTAAGGGTTTGGGTTGGGCGTTGATGAGTCACTCAGTCAGTCAGGCAGGACTTTTCATTTTATTTATATAGATTTGTATTGCAACCATGACTGAGGCATGGAATGGTCTTGATGAACAGTCATCCACCCAAGCCAAGTCCGCAATTAGCGATACCAACCTCGAGTTCCTGGTACTTCCCTAGTAGACTCCCTTACTTTATTTAAACTACATTTACCTGCGAATATCCTCCTGTTAGGTGATTCGACGTGTCTCATTTCTCTGACTACTTCTGGCGGCGCCTGCAGCTGGGCGCCCTCGTTCCCTGCGTGCGGAGCGTTGTGCGTAACCATCAAGAATAGCGGTTTTGATGTATCGTGTTCCAAGATAACTGTTGGAAACATAGCACGATTAAATAGATGCGGAACCTGGAAAAGAATGGTCAGTAACCTACCCGTAAGTTTTTAGCTTAGCCATTTTCCCAACTATTTCTGGGTCAGCTCCAGTCTAATCAGACGCGACTGAATACCAGTATTTTACACGGAGCGACTGCCATCAGATCTCCGCACTCCAGTTACTGGCCAATGCTGATATCCTAGAGTTAGACCGTATATCAGACTTTCGGGCTTCTGACTATCCGGAATGACTGTCATAGGTATTCGTATGACACCCGGGACTAACGGCTTAACGTGCTCTCCGAGGCACGGAGGGGTCTCAATGTGTAACGAACAGTCACCCATCTCGTAAATGATGACTAAATGATGGAATCAAAAACATAGGTAGCGGCATCCTACAGGGAGCTATTAACAACATACTGGGCTCATCAATCCATTGGCCAGTGGTGGTGATATTCGATTCCGACCGCTCAGTTCACTAAAACATAAGTGTTCTAACACACTATGCCGAAAGTACGCGACCGAAGTTTCGCGGCTGATTTTACGTTCCGACGTATTCGGCTGATATGATACACCATAAGTGCCGAACTTACGCGGCAGAAATTCAGTTGCGTAAACTTGTGGGCGGACACGCGGGGCGCGGGCATGCCTGCCTCCTGCTCCCCACCCCGGATCTTCGTCGGCAATCGAACCGAACTTCGGTCGCTTATAATGTGCGCTCTACAGAATACGTTGCCGCCGAATTGTCGCTGAACTTACGCCCGACCGAAGTTCGGCTGTACGCTATAACGCAACGTAATTTCGGCATAATGTGTCGTCAGTAATTCAAATAGCATTGCAGGCGTAATCATGCCGAACTTCGGTCGAATCTTCGGCATAGTGTGTTTAGACATTTAAACATGAGATGCATTAAAAGAACCTCCACGAATAGACTCTACTGGAAGTACGTCTGGCGCACCCTAGGCGGTCTGCCTAGGTACCACCCGTGCTAACTGGCCTAATCTTTTCACCAAGGCATTTGCTATTTTCGTGTACCTCCTGCCGACACGGAATAATACGTCTAAAACGGTCTGTGAGCAGGTAATATTAAGCGGTGAACATTTGTGTACTGAAATCCTGTGAAAACGTTATCAAACTCGATGACGTTTTCACAGGATCGTCACACTACAAATACTACAAGAATGCTGCACACTGCAATCCGAGTGTATGGCAGTTTGCCCTAATAAACTAAGGCTTAAAACGCACTAGCGGCCAGCCGCAATGCGGCGTGCCGCGCCGCAGCCCCTGAACAACCGGAGCGGTTGACGGCTGGCCGCAAATCAGTGCGTCGATAGGTATCATGCGGTTTCATGTAAAAATCGATATGTGGCCTGCCGCAAACGACACGCCGCATCGCGGTCAGCCGTTAGTGCGTTTACGGGCTAATAGTTTGAGAATAGTCATTATAATTGATTTAATAATTGGGAATTAAATTTAAAATACCCCCTACATTTTAATGTGGCTGTCGATCCTTGATATCAGTTATTAGTAATACACTGATAAAGTGTTTTTTATTACGAGTCATATGAGTCCAAACACGATGGGTCTACAACTAGTCATTGCGGAGAGCCCAGTTCCACGTCCTTCTTGTCAAAACAAGTCACAAGGCAAAATCGATGGGTTTGCCTGATTTTATTAGCTATTATGAAGTAAGTACTGCTAAATAACAACCTACCTATCCAAACCCTCAATCAGATCAGCTTAATGGTACCCTAATTTTGTAGGTACTAGGTAGGTTTGCATACCTATATATCAGAAGTTTCAATCATCATTTCATTGTTTGGCTGAAATCCCTACACTAACTCTGGAGAGCTGATCATTTTGAAACGGCTGAACCGATGTCCATCAAACATAGCCTGTATTTTAACCATCACGATTAAATCAGCTTTCGAACAAAAAAAAATCGTATTGAAAACGATTCATCCGTTTGGGAGATGCCATAGACAGACAGAGATAGGCTTGAAACTTATGCATACCTCTTTTTTCGTCAGGTTAAAAAATAACTTTTAAGACATTTTTAATACAGTTATTCCTGTATCGTGGATTTGTTTACATACATAAATCTCACATGCAAAACAGACTGATATAACTGCCAATCAACCTTGACTGACAATTATATCAGTCAAGGTTAGGATTTCTGATTGATTAGTATCTTATCTTTGTTTCTTTAATATTTCTTTAGGTAAGTAGGTTTTACTCCAAGGCAACATCGTGCCAATATGTAGCATGATGCAAGCGTCTACTTCTGGCATGCCGCAAACGTTATGCGGCAGTTTCATTTACACCAACACAAGAGAATCTGTTTCAAAAATTAAAAGATCTGTTCTCTGTTATAGTTCTGTGCATCAATAAAAATTTTTTTCGACATGAGACGTTCGTGACCTGAGACATGAGTCATTTAGGCACCTACAAGAGAATGGCGATCAAATGATTGCAGCGGCAGCTTACTTGGTACTGATATATGTGTTACGGGTAAAAGCCGAATGGCGGTTACACCTATGTTTACCCGGGTACAACTAGGTGCAACCAGTAGCAGTTGGTTAGAATTAGGTGTAGCTTAAGTCGACGGAGCCCCGTTGCGCGGGGCTCCTATTTCTGTCTGCAGGGTTTAAAGTAACCTAACCTATCCGTGTCGGGGTTCCCTTTAACCACCGGTGTGTGGCTGCACCTAGTTCTACCCGCTATTATGAAGGGTAAACCTAGTTCTAACCGAAGATAAATAGGATACATCTAAGTTTACCCGCATGTGGCCGGCTGCACCTAGTTGTACCCGGCTAAAACTAGATGTAGCCACACTTCGGCTATTACCCGTAACATATGCATCTAATAACAAAATACAATAAAAAGAAGCGATGAAGAAAAAAATTCTACTTATTTTAAAGATGACCCATGGGTTTGTACCTATCTTTAACAGCCTTATTAGTTCGCCTTATTAATTACTTTACCATTTATTTATTCTTTGTGAATTAATTGATAACACAAAAATATGAATATAATTTCATACATAATTGTAAACAAATAATATAAATAAAAATGTTCTTTTGTTGTAAAGCCAGGTGTACTGACGTGACGTAAGTATCTGTAACTAATTTCGTAAGTGTAAAACACCACGGTAATAATCATGTTTGATTTGCATAAATTAAGGTTATTGTTTTTGCATAAACATGTTTTTCCATAATTCGCCGTAATTCATTCTTCTTTATTCATTTTATTCCAGAAAATTCTTGGGAACACCAAGAATTTTCACATATTAACAAATCCTAACAAGTAGGTCAGTAAGCACTACTTTCGGTCATGACTTACCTGACGTGGCCTGTTCTGTGTAGACGTCTGTGATGTAACCTTCGACATCCCATGCGGGAGTCAAGTTTCTAAATAAGGTCATACCAGAAACACTGCCAACGGGCCACTAAAAAAGATTGTACAAATTAAAAACCAAATACTATAAACAGCTATGGTCCTCAACAGGTTAGATAGAGATTTAGATTCCCAAAACACCTACGTTTCACAAATGTTAAATTAAATCCCAAGACTCAAATAGACCAAGTTTAGTGTTAACACCGCTCTTAGGCTGAGCCACTGATCCACCAGAGCTGTGCGAGAAAAAAGTGCGGTGCGAAAACGTGTAACGAGGATGTGAAACGGTGTATCCTTTTTTTACCAGAGCTGTGCGAGGAATGTGTTAATGTGTAATGTGTGTGTACAAATATGAGCGGTGCGAGGATAGGGAGCGGACTCTTTTCGAATATGAGGGAGAATAATACACATTCCTCGTAACACATTCTTCGTAACACATCCCTAGCAACACATTTTTCGCAACACATTCCTTGCAACACATCCCTCGCTCGCATTTCTTGCTTGTTTTGTATGAACAAAAACCTCGCACCGCTAAGCCCATATCCACCAGAGCTGCGCAGAGCGAAGCTAGGTAAATGAAATGATTCTATTGGTGCTTACAAAACACTTTCCTCGCTACGCAGCTTAGCACAGCTCTGGTGGATGCTCAGCCTTACGCTCGATTCCATTCGAACAAAGTCCCATTAGAAACGGGTGGAACTGTGTAGCTAACTATTGCAAGACATTAATTTCTGACAAGATCAACGACAGGTAGAGAATATTTTAATGTCGTACACAGTTTGTAATATAACATCCGTATTATGCCTTAAGGTACAAGTCCGAGACGGGCTGCAAACTGCAGACTGCACTCAAGTCGCCATCGGAATAGCGCCTTTAAGGTGTGCACTTTAAAGGTGCTATTCCGACGGCGACTGCAAAACTGCAACCGCAGACCGCAGCCGCAGAACGCACCGTAAGCGATACTATTTTTGCAGTTTGCGGTCTGCAGCCCGTCTCGGACTTGTACCTTTACCCGAACTAAGAAAGAACAACTAAACCAATGAAACCATAAGAGATACGAAATAGGACTCCGTGGAATAGAAGCACTTACCGTCTCCTCATACGTGTACTCATAATAATCCATATACCCTCCCCTATGCCCAAAGTGACTTTCAAAGCCTCTTGAAGTAGGTAAAAATTCTTCACGTGATGCTCCGGCATGCCATTTTCCAACCAAATGGGTGGAATAACCAGCTTCTTTCAAATATTCGGGCAATAGCATCACATTGGTCGGAATACCTCGATCTTCACTCATCGATAAAGGATACCCTTGCATACCTGATTGAGAAATCACGTTACACTTTCAAGATTCGTAATTTAATACAAACAAGTAATATAGTGTATAAGAGGAACCGCACTACACTAGGTTTAATCGTGTGGTACTTCCTGGCCGCGCCACAGTCTCCAATTTGAATGAAAGTGGGCTGAAAAAAAATTACGTAAACTGTACGTTTTAGTACTAAAAGAAAAAAAAAGTACTGTAAAGGTTCGCGAGAAATTTAACAAAATCGGTGGCGCGGCCGGAAAGTATGCTTCCTAGCCGCGCCACCGCGTACATTGCAATAAATAGTCTAATAATGTACAAACTCATTGGTAAACAATTGTACGTCTATTTTCGTTCTGTTAATAACGAGAAATAGTGAACTGCGCCACCGATTTTGTTAAATTTCTCCAAACCTTTGTAGTACTTTTTTTTCTTGTAGTACAAAAACGTACATTTTTTTAAGCCCACTTTCATTCATTCATTTCATTTTATTTCATTCATTCAAATTGGAGACTGTGGAACGGCCAGGAAGTGCCACACGTTTAATCAACTTGCCAATTGCCGCGCTAGACGTCACATCTGCTGCTTGCTGCAATGACCAACATATGTATATGGCTCTGACAACTGACAGATAGCGGGATTACTATGCAACCTGTCGGTTTGATCCTTAGGCCGGTGATGGACGGCAGTCACCGAGGAAAGAGTACTGACGCTGTGGTCATCCACCCGCTTTTTTAGATCATTATAGTAATGATCCTGTAGGATATTACTAGACATGTGGACACAATTATTATTAAGCTTATTAAAGGAGGTATACAAACCTGTCTTATATGAATATTTGCCGGTAAGAAGCGCTGTTCGAGAGGGCGTACATATCGCATGACTGTAATACCTTCCTAAGCAAACTCCTGAGTACGCCAGCCCGTCGATATTAGGTGTATGAATCTGATCAGATCCGTGAAAACTGACGTCATTATATCCCTACAAAAAACAGGTAGCGCTAAATATGTTGCACGAGTAAAGTTAATTACTTTTTGTTATTACACAGAGCTGTAATAAATAGTTAAATAAAAATTGTTACAGTAATATATTGTCCATTGTTTTCTTGAAGCCTTGCGTCATTTTTTTTCCAACAACGAAATCAAAATTTTATTGTAATAATTCTCTTAAATTTATAGGGTGAAGAAATAATGCTGGTAATTCCATCAGTCCAGTCTTTTCCCAATCACGTTGTGGTCGGCCTCCATTCTTACCAAATATAGTTGACTATCAGTCAATAGGTAACTATTTCACACGGAGCGACTGCCATCCGACCTCCGCAATTTAATTATTGTTGAAAACTTACAACTTACAGAATCTAGCAGAACTTACAACTCAGCGTGTCAGAGCGTTGATGGACTTGTCACACAGGATGCGTTCTGTGTCCTACGGTCCGGTCAAATCGAACGTAGCCCGCATCCTATGTGAACATCATTTGCGCTTTATACAAGGTTAGTCAGAAAGGGGGTACTAATCCGAAATGGTGTTAAAGTACACATAATAATGAATAACTTTTGTTCTACAACTTTTCCCAAAACTCAATAGTTTAAGAGAAATAGGTGTTCAAAAATCTCAAAAAAAAATCTCTAAAATCTATCTATCCCCAGTTATGATCAGCTGTGTTTACATTTTAGGTCATATTTGGGGTCATGAATTAAAAGCACCGTTTTCTGAATTTGTAACTAAAGCAGGGATGAAGAATTTTTGAAAAAACTAAAATAAAAATAATTTTATTTAGAAAAAAAAAATATCGAATTTTGAAATTTTAACACTTGCTTTCAAACAGTCATCAGCGATACTATAAGTGGGCTTCGGATTAGTACCCCCTTTCTGACTAACCTTGTATATATTTCATGTAATTACGATCTGACTATGCGAGCACAAGCAAAGAACGTAGGGAACGCACCGGCCAGGCGGTCGGGGTGGGAAGGTAGCGCGCGGGCTGCCCGGTTATGGGCAGGCGGGCAGCGGGCGGCGGGCGACACGCAATCAAATATAAAATGGCCGCTGTTTGCCCTGCCCGTCAGATCGCTGACCGTGCCTGGATCGCTGACCGGTTGCCCAGACCATGAAGTTCACATAGGATGCGGGCTGCGTTCGATTTGACCGGACCGGAGGACGCAGAACGCATCCAGTGTGACAAGTCCTTGAAACTGATCTTTTCTGCACTATTATTCCTACTTTAAAAAGGACAATGTGTGAACATTTCTTTAAATAGTAGTTTTTAATTTTTCAACAGTTTAATGTCAAAAAAAAAAATATTTAAATTTTATACCTGTGTAATTAACTGTGTTTAAATATTTCATATTTGTGTCTACCTATTCTACTCTCGTTCCTAACCGTGAGAACTTGTAATTGGTCATCCTATAATACTGTGTGTGATAATTTTTTTCTAGCTGTAATTTTCTAGAGAAATAAAATAAAATAAACCGATTTTTGATAGACTGATTGCAAGTATTTCAGGTTTCTGACCACGACTGTAATTTTGGTGTACAATTACGTAGATAAACAAGTTGTCCAAAAAAGTATTGTCAAGCGGAAGACCAGAGATAGAGCACCCTTAGAGGTACCCGAATCAACCCCATGTTAAGTTCCGCGATGTTTTGTAGTTTTCGAGTTATGGTTAATTTTCATGTTTTAACGTTTGGTCTGACTTTAATGTCATTTTTGATCAAAGTAACGTGAGTAAGTACTTATTTTTTAACCGACTTCAAAAAGGAGGAGGTTCTCAATTTGTCTGAATGTTCTTTTATTTTTTTTTGTGTGTTTGTTACGCTATACTTATCTCCGCCAATTATGAATGGATTTTGATGATTCTTTTTATGTTTGGTAGGTCATACTTCAGAGGTGGTCCCATGTATTTTTTTTTTAAATTGATTCAGTACTTTTTGAAAAAATCAACAAAAACAAAAAAAATACACAAATCGTATGTAGACGACGTTCTAGTTGTAGTGCTGGTCCGAGAATTTGTACACTATTGTGATTGTAATTTGTGGCACTAAAAAGTATAAAATAAAAAAAACTTTAAAAAGTAAAAACCGACTTCAAAAAAAACTAAACGGAGTAAAATAATTATCATTTAATAAAACTACCAGTTTCAGAAGTCAGTGTTCTACGCTGAAACAAATTGTATGCACCGACTTCTGAAACTGGTAGTTTTATTAAATGATAATTATTTTACTCCGTTTAGTTTTTTTTGAAGTCGGTTTTTACTTTTTTAAAGTTTTTTTTCTAAATTCGATGAATACAGAAACTAATTTCAACTATTCATGACACTATGTTCAAAAATGGGTGCTCTACCTCTGGATTTCCGCTTGACATTGCTTTGGTATTTGTAAACCAATGGCCCATCACGGTTAGCAAACTAATCAAAATAGGTATTCTAAAAAGACATAAATAAACCAGCCTGTACTTGTCCCACTGCAGGGCAAAGACCTCTTCTCATACTGAGAAGGAACGAGCATAGATCATCACTCTTGCTCACTGCGGGTTGGCAAATTCTGACCATTAAGTCCAGGTTTCCTCACGATGCTTTCCTTAAGGAAAAACTTTTTGGTGTTCTTTTTCTACATCACTTGACTAAAATGTTGTACGTACGAAATTTTAATATGTTGTACGTTGACAGAAATAATGTTTTTTTTCTGAAGTGGCTTTCGCTGGGGGAAGCGCCTTAACTAAGAAAGTACATATGACATTGAAAAAGTCATATTGGTAGATGACTGAGTCGAACCCGCAATCCGGTGCTTATCAAAGCGGGTCTGTAACTTCCGGACCACTGCGATGTCAACCAACCAACCAAAACCGTTAACCGAACAAAAAGACATAGGTAGGTATATTTAATTAGTTATTTTAAAAAAGAGTCGTTTGATATATACTTAGCTATATCTGTGCCATGGGAGAAGACTGGAACATTGTTTCAAGAAAAAAATCCCGCGTAAGAAAACGCCACCCTAGTGGTAAGCCAAATCAGCAGGATTAAGAAAATAATATATTTATAGCTTACCATATCATCAGCCATGATAAAAACTATATTAGGCTTATCCGCTTCACAAGATAAAGTTATGCCAATCGTGGTCATAAGAAAAAATAACACTTTGCTGGTTCCCATCATAAAATTATGGATATGTGAACTACTTTTAATTAAAGAATCAGTTACTTGTTAAAATAATTTAAAAGTACCTTGATACATTAGAATATGTAAAGATATAAATATAATTATATTAATTATCTTTATCACAGTAACATGGCACGTGTGCGCAGTGTTGACGGTTAGGACTGTGTGATCACACGACCCGTCACTGAACGATATCACATTCGCACCTAAGTACTTGTATTTATAACCCATTTTATTATGTACTTAACGGTTTTCCCAAAAAGAACTACAAAAGCCGCAAAATAAAACGATAATATTGTTTTTATGATTAATTACGGTTTACTCACGTGCATTTTTCGGGATTGCCCGACTAGTCACGAAAGTTACAATACAAAAAAAGATAATATTGTTTGTTGGTAAGGCAAGATTTGTTTGCTCGAATAACACAGGTTTTATTTGTTTTCAAGGCTTTGAAGAAAAATGTCTTCAGTGGCTCTGAGTGGCTGAATAGAAATATTATTTTGTATTTTAAGTTTAAAATAAAGATAATTCAAACTTTACCTACTCGATTAATTCTACGCTGAAAAACTCACTGGCAATTCAAATCAAAATTCAATTAAAGAGGATTCTATCACAAAAACTAATTAGTTACTCATACAATTTTACGCAGCAGCAATCGTTAAACTGAGATAATATACCTATAGGAACCATCTATGAGTCTTTCTGATAATTTATGATTGATGTTTTAGTTGTTTCGATAAGACCGTTGTCAGACACTGCGACGGCTTGGTTGGTTTAGTTGCCTTGCAACTTTTGCATTGCAATGAAAGTTTCTTTTTTTTTCTATTATACTCCTGTAGATGTTCCTAGGGGACCGTTTCTACGTAACCAGGCAATTATTGGCGAGACCTGAAGGGTCTCCAGCCAATGGGGGAGAAGTAAAATACTTAACCTAAGCTAACTACTTGTACTACACTAACATCATGACTACCTGCAACAACAGCACTAAGGGCGACCCCTAGTGGGACTCGGACCTCGGCTTAGGGCGTTGCTGGCGAGGACTTAGGTTGGGGAGACAGCTTGATGAGAGCTGAATTATCGGTGTGACTGCGGAGTCTGAAGAGGCGACCGGCTCTACGACGGGAGAGCTCGGTGGATCGTGACCGGGCAATGAAAGTGATGTACAAATTACATTAGAGATATAAAGGTCCATTAAAATCGACAAACATGTGCGTAATTCTAGTATAATCTTCTCGTGCTTCTCGTGCACTCGTTCTCGACAGTTAGCAAAATATACCCAAACCGCACAGAAAAAACTGTTTGTTGTAAGTAACACAATATATTACGATATATAAGTTACATAAAAAAGTGTCAACTTGTGCTACTTAACCAAATCAAGAAGCTATCAGTAAACAAGCGGTTTGCTAAATACAATCAAACTTTGTTTGCTAGTAAGCACAATTTGTCTAAATATGAAATTATTAAACTAATTTTGCTGTCCTTTTTTTTTCAGTGCGCCAGGTTTGTATTGTCCCGTTGTGCCTGACATGGTACTCACGTTCAGCTTATAAAAATATTAGAGGAGAGTGTGCAAATTACATATTACCAAAACGCAGTACCAACAGAAACGACTCGTATTGATATTTGTCACACTTAATGTTCTAAACAATCCTGCATATTATATTTATATTTTCTATAATTGCCAATTAATCAATCAGTGTTAAAATGTTGCTGTTGATAATTTGATAAATTTCTGCAGTCTTTTTCCAAGCAGTACCTAGTGAATGTCATTTCGGAATGAAATAAATATTATTAAAAAGTCCTTGGAAGCAACAAAAGTGTAGTTTTTATGAAAGGTTTGTAAAATTCGAATTCTTAATTAGATCAGCGTAGATGGATGCGGATTTAATTAAATGTTGATTTAATTAAAACTTCATTAGAGCCTGACGTAATTATTGTACGGTAAGAATTTATCGAGCGATCTTATTTACAATTGAAAAAAAACAAAAGGTGTACTAAGTATAGTTTTATCGGCGCTCTCATTCGGGTGGATGTGGTAAAAGGTTTGATTTATATTATTATACAGGGTGGTAATTTGAATTGCGGCATGAAGGGCTGCTACCTGCTAACCATTGTAGCTACAGGAAAACGTTCTTAGAACACCACCCCTAACTTTTGGAATAATTTATATCTGCAATCAAAGATTTTGAAAAAAAAAATATAGTCAACGAGAAAAAGGGCAGTTTTCACAAAACATTTTTATGATACTAATCAATCCTACTTCCCATTATTATTATTATCAGCCATTTCTGTCCCACTGCAGGGCAAAGGCCTCCCTTCCCTCCTTCCATTTATCCCTATCCAGTGCTGTTATGCGCCAATCCTTGTGGAAAGAGTCGAGTTCGTCCCGCTATCTCATTCTGGGCCTGCCGCGTTGTCGTTTGCTGCTGTTTGGGACCCATTGTGTGGTTACTCTAGCCCATAGCTCCTCCGGCATGCGACAGATGTGACCAGCCCAGTTCCATTTTAGCTTGGCAGCCGTGTGACCTACATCGGCAATTTGAGTTTTAGAACGCAGTATCGAGTTCCTTATACGATCAGTAAGTTTAACTCCAAGGATACTGCGCTCCATTGCTCGCTGAGAGACCCCGAGTGCGGACTTTTGACGATTGGTTGGTGACCATGTCTGCGCTCCATAGGTGAAGGTAAGAAGAATGCACATGTCATGAGTTTTCTCTTCAGTGAGAGAGGGAGAGTTCCTTTCATTATTTTCTTCATCGACCAATAGCTCTTCCAGGCGTTCTTGGTGCGTCGAGCAACTTCTTTATCGTGTCTTGCCTGGAAGGAAACTATTTGGCCGAGCTAAATGTACGGACCACTGAGGTTGAAGTACTAGAAAGGTAAGAAATGGCAAAAAAAAAACTCACTTGTGATGGGTTAGTTATAACAGCAGCTACCTTAATCGTTGTGGCTACTGGAAAATGTTCTTACGAGACAGTTCATAATTTTTAAAAATATTTCTTACTGCATACAAATATTGATTGGCATCATAAAAATGTTTTGTGAAAACTGGCCTTTTTGTCGTTGACTGTTATTTTTTTCAAAATCTGTGAATGTAGATAGAAATTATTCCAAAAGTTAGGGGTGGTCTTCTAAGAGCGTTTTCCTGTTGCTACAATGATTAAGGTAGCTGCCCTTCATGCACCATCTCAAATTACCAGCCTGTATATAATAGTAGTAATTATATTAGGAGTATGACCAGTCCACCGATATTCCCTGAGGCTGGTATTCCACTTATCAAGTATCTTTGTCCAATATTTGATCAAATTTCTTTTCTTCGAAATTCTTAACAAAAATCATCAAATTTCTTTGATCAAATGCACAATTTCTTTGATCAAACGAACATTGGACAAATATATTTTATACGTGGAATACCAGCCTGACATCTGTTCGTCGCAGCGGCTTGTTAAAAGTCTCATGTTCGGAGTAGATCGGCGGCAAACCGTAGCATACGATTTGAGAATGAAAATCCACCAGTATCTGATAGCTATAAATAAAGCTATTAATAATAATATTGCTATACGAGTATAACAATAACTTCGTGAGTGAAAATCATGTTTAGGATTATGTACGGTTTTACTCTCGTGCACTTTATCGGGGTTACCCGAACAGTTTTGGACTCAACCGGAGCCGTTAATCATAAGGTGGGCCACCCCGATAAAATGCACTTGAGTTAAAACGTACCATAATCCTATACAATAAAGTTTATCTTCAGGAGTTCACGAGACTCATGCATTTTGCGAGATGTAAATTTCGAAAGGCAGCTGATGACTACCTATAATTTGCTTTTCTTAAGATAAAAATAAATCGTGCTACTGGCACTAAAGTTTATGGCAATACAGCTATGTTAAGCTGTCAAACAGAAGACATGAAAGAGGAAGGTAAAGTTCACATACAAGTCCGAAAAGATTGGTTTATACTTAACGTGACCATACGTCCCGCTTTGAGCGGGACAGTCGCGCTTTTGAGCTATGTGTCCCGCTGTCCCCAAAACACATAAACGTCCTGCTTTGAAAAAAACGTAATCGATGTCAATGAATTCAATATAACGGGCGCGTATTTATTAATCACAGCAGAAAATATTTTTATAGCCGAGGATAACATCAACAAGTCTTGACAGCATATCACATATTGATGTCTAAAAATCAAACCTGATAATTATTTTAAAGCAAACTGCTCATCCAAAAAATATACTAGAACCAGGCCCACCAGACTACACAAGATTAGTTCCTAGTTTTCGTTTTTTTATAAATATACATAAACCATAAATATGCGTTTCATTCTTGTAAAAATATTAAAGCCGGTGTCCCGCTCTGGGGGAAAAAAATAATGGTCACGTTATTTATACTACACAATTTATACAGGTTAGAGATGAAATTGCTGCCCCATACTGACAGAATGCCAATCCATTCCTATCTACTGCACAATGCACAACTATACGTAGCTCAACTTTTACCAATGCGTGAGATAGTATCCAACTGGTTGATTTGAGTTCCTTTTTCAACTGTGATTCTTTCTCTTTCGACTATCAAATTTTGCACGTTTCAATTCAAACTACCTCGCTTGTTTTAAAAAACCCTTATCTATATGAATTATCTGCAATGCCTTACAATGAAAATAAAATAGAGGCGACAAAATCGTTATGCAAGCTAAAGTTCAGGTGAGTGGTGAACTTTAGACTTTAGTAATTATGCAACTTAGCAGGAGCGAACATTTGGGTCACCTAATAACTCATCAACAACATTAACACACGTTTAACTTTAGTAATTACAGCGAGCATGGATGCAAACTTTCATGGCTTAGATGTGAGAAATAATCTTAAGAAATGTCTAGATAGCAATAAGGCCACTTTCTATCAAATGATCAAAATAGCCAATAATCATGATCGGGATCATTTAATAGAAGGCTTGATAACAAGGAGATGCACTGGGGATGCGATGACCATTCGTCACATTAGGTATTGCGTCGCTATCTCTGATAGGTCATATTCACTACTATGTCACTTTGTGCAATTGGTCAGTTTCTTGGAGCTTCCCCAACCAAAAGTGACGCCACTTCAGAAAAAAAAACATAATTTCTGTCAACATACAACATATTGAAATTTCGTACGTACAACATTTTAGTCAAGTGTTGTAGACATTTTCGAACACCAAGAAACAACACTTGACATCCTAGGTTAGAAGTTTTAGTAATTAATGCTAAGAACGGCCGTTTTTGGTACTTATCGCTAAAACTTCAAATCCAGAAGCTCTAGTGTTGATTTTTGTTTTTGAAAATTTCTACAACACTTGACTAAAATTTTGTACGTACGAAATTTCAGTATGTTGTGTGTTGATAGAAATAATGCTTTTTTTTGAAGTGGCGCCACTTTCTATGGTGAAGCGCCTTAACGTGTCTCATGATGTATTTAGACTCATTCCCACCTCGTCCAACGCTGTACATTTAAGCCCAAAGGAAAATTTAACAGTATCTACAACATTTAACTATAAATTATGTAATAAATTAAACTTAAGTTTTACTTTCGTCACCTTTGATTTATCTTGGTATAGCTAAAACTGCATTCATCATTTATAATTTATCTACCACGCACTTTAGTCTCATAACTAATAAATCTGAAAGTTTGTTGTGATAACATTGCGGATAATGGATAACTTTTTTTTTGTGCATTAGTAAATAAATCAATAAAATGAATCAATAATATGAGATAATTCACTTATGTTAACATAACAAATTCACTAGTGATGAGGCTATAATTATATGTATGACAACCGCTTTTAAAAAATCTAGTTTTGTGTGAATCTAATTTTACGGGATATTTCGATCGTACGTGGATTTGTATCAAACATGTTTTTACAAATTACGCAGTTCTATGCAATTCGTTGTAAAATTATTAACAAAAGAGGTTCTGCGACAGTGAAATAATTAAGGAATATAAAATAACTAAGATAATGCGCGGGAAACATAAATTCAAAAATAATCTAATGTCAATTAAGGTTAATCATTTCCGCCCAGAAACGGAAACCATTTGTAGTATTTACGATGTTAGCATCGATTTGATACACGACTACCATTACATACAATGGCTTACTAGCAGTCATTTTGGAAACCTCCATCGTATCAAAATTTAATACTTATAATTACATGTCCCATATTCGCAAAATTTCCGTCGCTCTAGGTGCACCGCAAAATAGTTAAAATTCTAAATATAGGAACAGCATAATGAAAGCAATTATATTTTCTCCTAACAGTTTAAAACTGTTTGCAGAAAATAGTAATGGACATGTGGACCGTACACCGCAACTTTGCGTACATAATGTAGCTGTCAAACGTTCCAGGGAGGCCAGTACCGCACATTTTCATACTAACCAGTCAAGTGCCGCTAACGACCGCTATTTGAACGTAAAATTTCAACGCTTGGCTTAAAACAAATTATAACAATGTGCAGTACAATTGTGTACAGTACAGTGTACTATTCTGTGGAAAACTGACAAGGGCTGTGGATTTCTGAAATTGGGTATGGATCCGAAGTGTACATGAAACAAATATTTGTACGAACTACAGATCGACGGCTCCTACATAAACTAGGGCAAGTGCAAAAACACAACTTTACAGGAGAGTACATTAAAGGTGCTAAACCTTTTAACTTTGACATAAATCAATAGAAATATTTGAAATTTCGAAAAGGTATGTCATGGTCCATTTCAGAATTTCAAATATTTCTATTTATGCCAAAGTTAAAAGCTTAAGCACCTTTAAACCGCTCTTCTGTAAAATTGTGTTTTTGCACTTGTCCTAGTATACGTATAGGAGCTGTCGAGATATTTTATTTGTTCCGTGTGTAGACTTTTGTGCATGGAGTATTTGTGGCTTTCGCACATAGAAAACGCATCGGCAAGGGACCACATCGGCTGTAATGTTAAGGCTAATCTGAATGCATGCCGTCAAATTCTCAGTGTGACGAAGTTATACTAACCTATGCATTAGAACTACCGCCCGCGTCCGACGTGTTAATGAATATGGCGGAGACTTAACTGTCCTCATTAGGGCAATAAATAATAGTAAAAATAAATGGTTTAAAACAAATCTATACATATAAAAGGAGAAGCTGACTGACTGACTGACTGACTGATCTATCAACGCACAGCCTAAACCGCTGGGGTTAGAAAGTTGAAATTTTGACAGTAGGTTCCTTTTGTAACGTAGGCATTCACTAAGAAGGGATTTTTCGAAATTCAACCCCTAAGAGAGTTAAATAGGGGATGAAAGTTTGTATGGAAAATCGTAACTTAACGGGTTCAAAATTTCACGCAAGCGAAGCTGCGGGCGAAAGCTAGTTACTCATATGAACTTGAACCAATGAATCCACACAATAGCTCCAAAATATTTTAATCAAAGAACCTGTGGCTAGCAGGGTAATCTGCGTTAGATTGATCGATATTGATGTCAGTCGTAGGTAACCAATTTGACTAAAAGCCGAATACTTTAGAAATTGCTAGAAGGATAATGATACAAGTCCACAAATGTCTACTGATTCATCCATACATTAATTTGAATTGCTTAGCAAGTTGCTAATTATAATAAAACAGGTACGCACGGACGTCCATAAAATTCTTATCAATTAGGATTGAAAATTAAAACAAATTCGCTACAATCCGTTTGGGAACCTTTGATTTTAATGTTCACCTATTTAGTTCTTAATGCTTATCACAAATATACAAGTTTACAACAACGATTTACTTACAATAATAATACATAAAACAAACAGGATCGTTCCCACCAAGAAGTTTCTTATTTTAACGTCCTTCATACATTTATCAAACATGTAGAGGGACAACACGTTAATTTCGTAAAACTAAAGTATAAGAAAAGCTGTTAGGAACCTCTTAAAATTAGGAACTTATTGGTGAGTTCGGGCAACAATCTATTTACTACCTATAATAAATAATAGATCAACAATAAAAGAATTACATTCAATACAAATACTTAATCACACTACATACTGATTGTACAAGTAAATTACACTGGAGTTTATATTTAGTGTGCTACCTACAGCATGGTATAACAATATGCTACGGCAGGTATATTCTCTTCCCGGTCACAGCTAGGTCACGTGATTGGTCCAAGACTACGTCATCGACTGTGGGTGCTGCCACGAATTGTAAATAAATTACCCGAGCAAAATGTATTCATAAGCCTTGTACGGACTAAGCGTTCCAATGTACGCGTAGTCGGTTACGCATACACAGGAATGCTTAGTCCGTACCTGCAGCAACGCGTACACAAAGGGGACGTGAACGCTCAATTAGCCTGTACGCGTATTCAACATACCTATATGACGCGTACATTGGAACGCTTAGTCCGTACATGGCTTTTCACTTACTTGCTTCTTGAACTAGTAATGTTATGACTACAGTTTACTCTTTAACTAAATAGATGAATAATACGAAATAGCCAATAGTTAGGCTATAGTCCGTAGGTATTTTTTTTATCTCGGAGACTAAATTGACAGGCACAAATGTCAAACTTGTAAATTTTGGAACATTATTTTCAAATTTGACATTTCGTACCTGTCAATTCAGTCTCCGAGATAAAAAAACGATTTTTTCCCAGTGTCTTTTTCAACCTTGACGTTGGCAGAATCGAATAACGATGGAGCCATAAAAATTAAATTTGAATTGATTGAAAAAAACGAATATTAGTTAGCAATTTATTTTATATTCATTATCATTATTATGAATTAAAAATCTCCTTGATTGTATTGTAGATGTTCATCAATGGCAACACTGATCGTGACATTCGTGACGTAGTTTTGGGCCATAGCGGGAAGAGAATACCTATACATCTTATTATACTATGGCCTACAGTAAGTTTTGGATAATTAAGGCTGATTTACACAACGCCAGTTTCTTGAAGCAACTCTCATGCTATCTCTGTTTTTTGCTGAGAAAGACAAAGACAGAACGATTCTTGCTTCAAGAAACTGGCGTCATGTAAATCAGCCTTTACTTTCGGCAAGTGTTAACGGTAATTTTCTAGAAGTCTAATAAAAATGTACAATATTATTACCGTAACTTATGGAAAAGTCACGTGATCCAACATTTATAATAAAATCATCCACAAAATTATCAATTCTTTGTCATATTAATAGTTTTCTATTCGTTTAAGCCTATAGAAAGTGACTTTATCTACTGGTCCAGAATTTTAATAACATTTGTCAACTAAAACAGCAGTCTATTCAATCAAGAGTAAAAATGTATAATCATACCTTATTTCAAAATTATTCGAAGTGAATCTGGAACTGTTTCAGTACATATCATTAAATGGCATCTTAAAGAATCTTGACACGTGTATAGTAGATCCAGGTATTGGAACAGAAAGTCCTTTAAAACACTCTCGAGCCAATCGCCTGTACGAGATTAACAAAATTACGGTACTGCTGATTAAATACTAACTAAAACACATTTCTCAGAATACACAAAAAGTTCCTCAATCCGGTCGTACCGTCGCAGTTGATGACGGCGGCTATCGTTGTGTTTTTGTTCCCAGTCTTCTGCTGGTTGAAATTTATCGAAAGGTTTACATTATCAGTCCTTTTGTTACCATTGGTTTTTGCTCTTAAATTATTCCGGGTGGAAGTGGTGTTCTTGACGTTAGTTTGGACAAGCCAAGGTGTCCAAACGTAGTTGAAGTTAGCAGGATCTGATGAAGCGTTAAGTCTGAGAGCCCCTCGTCTTTGCTGCGTCGCCCAGAGTCCTCTAAGCCGACTTGTAAGTAACGTAGCTATCTTACTAGCTCGTCCCCATAGATCATGGCTCTCCGTTGGATCTCGGCGCACGTTGAAAAGGCAGCCGCGCGCTGAAATTATATTTTATTCTTGCAGAAATTTCACCGCGTCTCATTATCTCTTTTAGCCTTATCCTGCGCTAAAGAAATTATGACACCGCATAGTTAGAGTAACATAAAGCGAAAATGCGGGCTAATTTATCATACAGAAAATTTAGAATTTGTGGCAGGCCTTATTTTTTTTTTTATTTAGTAACCTAGATATGGGAAATGCGGGTGGCAGGATAAAGGATTCAATATTTTAGTCTTTTTATGGATATGTGAATCATACCTAACCTATTTGCATCCATTAAGATAAATCGACTAAAATTATTCTACGCGTCTATTAGAATTTCATTACGATTACAGAAATGGCAGATTCTTGAAATCGTGTAGTTAATAGAATAATCATGAATTTCATTTAAAAAAACGAGAAAATCTATTTCAGTAGAATGTCAATCGAAATTACGAGATCAAAGTTAACATTAGAATAATGAACCATGTTAATACGTTTCTGAAGAGTAACAGAATTTTTTATTCTCAGAATACAGTCTGTATTCTAAGTTTTTATTATGTAGGTTAAGTACCAACGGCGTTTCTTAAAGCGAGGAGGAAGATTTCTATGGATGTCGTAAAAGACGATTAATGTCCTTTTCATAGCCAGACTGCACCCACAAACATTCAATCATACTGCTTGCAAAAATATGGGGCGACATTTCTATTCTTAATATGATTACAAAAATAATATACTACACATTGGCGTAGAAACTAGAAACACATGAACCTCGGGTTAGCGCTCAAGAATGTCCTAACCGAATGTAGACTAAAACGAGTAAAAGAAGACGAATTTACGTCATGTGTGCACTCGAATTTTCGTATGGTTGTAAGGCCTCCCACAAGGTGGACCGATGATTTGGTGAAGGTCGCGGGAATCCGCTGGATGCGAGAAGCACAGGACCGGTCGATGTGGCGATGCTTGGGGAAGGCCTATAACCAGCTGTGGACGTCTTTCGGCTGAATGATGATGATGATTTAAGCTAAATTAGGCGTTGTGATGACGACATAGGACTTAAGTTAGTTTGTTGGTATTTCTAAGTTCGTATGGCGATGTAATTTGGTGAGCGCTCTGGTGGTGTATGTAAGCTCAGGACACTTTTTTCGTGAATTTTGTACTAGACACGTGATCCATGTTTTTCTACGTCAATGCATCTACAGTTTTCTTTTTACCATAACAAAAAGTAATGAAAATCGTTGTTTACAAATCTTAAGGTGAAATCAGAAGATTTACTTTTTGTTCAACTATCTTACATTTTACCTCTTTCACTTGGAATCAAACGTCTATAAACAAAATTAAACATAACTGTCGAATGAATTTATAAACTGATGAAATAATGTTGGATATTTTCATTCGGCATCATTCACTGGTGCTTTGAATGAAAGAAAAGCCCACGGCGGATTTCATACGCCGACATAGTCGAGGGAATGAACGGGTCAGCGTTATTTTCTATGGCATTTCGTCGGTGCCAAGTGAATGCGAAATGAAATAAAAATGACGTTCAGTCGCCTTAAGGCCCTGTTGTTGCACCAACTATAACTGCAACTATACAAAATTTCTGTCAAATTAGAACAGATTTGACATAAAATATGGCTTGGTCTCTTACAGTTAGTAGGACTCAGCCTTAATAATGATATTTTATAAACAATCTAATGATGACTTATCTGACTGCGCTGAGACGTGGACTAGAGACACTGGACTACTGGATAGTTCGGCTAGTCCACAAATTCAAAGTCACTGAGCGAGGTATACTTGGAATTTCTTTAAAGGATGAGATCCGCAATGAGATTATCCCGAGAAGAACCAGAGTAACCAACATAGCTTGCAGAATAAGCAAGCTGACGTGGCAGTAGACTGATCATGTCTGTCGAAGGAGCGATGGCTACTGGAGCAGACTATTTCTTGAATGGAGACCGCAAATCAACTAACTAGCCAGTTGGACCGACCACCTATACAAGGTAGCTGGGGGGACTAGATGCGGAAGGTGGAGGAACAAGTGTTGTGGCGCAACTTGGGAGATGCTTATATCCAGCAGTGGACTGCAATGGGTTTAGCTGATCGAGATGATAACTGATTGAAGAGGACAATAATAATACTGCTATCACAAATCGGTTTGCAAAGCGGAGTGCTTGTTGCAATGTTAAGTCACACTCGGTCTTTTAGCGACATACAAAGAGGCCCATGTTATAAATAATAATGAAATGATAACCAATTAACTACTAAACTGTATGCAACTTACTCGGTGTAGGAAGACAAGGCGTAGCATCTCTCACAGTATCCACTTGTCTAATTGTAGCCTCTGCCCTTGTAGCTCTCACTGCATCCAGATCTAAGTATACTCCCATCTCTTCGAAAGTCTTCGCTACTTCACAAGTTCTTAAAGTAGAGTAATATTCCGGAGGAGTCTTTTTATTAACCATGAATTCTGCTCCATAGTAACCATTGCTAACTCCTGTTACATTACCAACTACAATTTTATAATCTCCTGCTCTGTAAGCAGCCCAGGAATTGGTACTGCCATCTTCGACAGCTATCAAGACCTCTTTGCGTTTAGATTCTCCGTCTTGAACTATGGAGTCCCATTGATTGACTCCGTCTATGGTAGTTGGTATTTTTACTCTTCCTCCTGCTGCCGCCGTGAGGGTTGGCAACCAGTCAGAGATGTGCATCAAACCTTGCCAGACTCTCGGCCTGACGGAAGACTGCCATATAAACGCTGGGACCCTCACTGCTCCCTCCCAAGGCGTATATTTCTTCCCTCTGAAGGGTAAGTTGACGCCCCAGTTTCTTAGATCTCCGACTGTCGGTGCTCCGTTGTCGGAAGCGAATACGATGATGGTGTCATCGAGTATGCCCTTGTCTGACAGAGCTCGAACCACTTTGCCGACGCTGCGGTCTACGTGCGTCACGATTTCTGAAAATAAATAAGATTAATTAAAAAGAGAAAAAAAATGGATTAATTAATTATCGTTTCCATACTAAATTAAGACTGGACTTCCCAAATCTCCAGAAAAAATTAAGCGTCCATTGAATAACTTCAATATGGACTTTAAAGCTTTTTGCCGATCCAACATCGTTTGAACAGAGCATTGAAAAAAATGGACTTCAAGTTATTACATCATACAGTCATACATACATTTTCCGTAGATGACCGAATGATGGTTGAGTTGACGGCAGTGTGACAGCTTGGTGTCCAGTATTTTAAGCTAAATTTTTAAAATGAACCGTATCTGACAGAAGTTAGATACAATCCACGTTTAACGCTCTATTTAGAGTCGAGGTGGAGCAGTGTTAAGGCCTCTACACACCTAAGCCGCCGGCCCGGCGGCTTTACCCGGCGGGTTGTGCCGGCGGGTTATTGCGGCCAACTAACGCGAATTAAGCGAGCGAACATGACGCAAAACAAGCCCGGCGGCATGACCCGCCGGGTAAAGCCGCCGGGCCAGCGGCTTTGGTGTGTAGACCACTTTAGATGAGTGTTCAGCTTATTATAATCTCGCACAAGTACAAGTATTGTAGGGAGATACTAGGTAAACAATCCCAATACTTATTACTTCGTTAGCATCGTGAATTTTTTTTTTCCACGTCTCCACACATCTATCTGATGTGATCGGTGAGGTTGGTACATAGCTTCCCAGTGCATTCTAAAATCGCTGTGCCGGATATCACTAAGTCGAAAGCCACATTCCGCAACGAGCTTCCGAACAATACCAGCAAATGCATATCGTTTCTGACTGAAGTCCGTTCGGTGCCAAAGAGCTTGTAGAAGAGTAGAATAGAAAATATACAGGCATCGGATACTGTCCATTCATTTTTATAAGGTACTAGCTGCGTTGCAATACACTTTTTTCCTACTTACTACCTACCTACTACTTACCTACTACCTACCTTCAGAAACAAAATCAAAATAGTAATAAAAAGTTAAAACCATTTTCATGCATGCGGTAAACAAATGAAGAATATGGACATACTGAGATAATTACGTTTTTTTAAATATGTTTTTTTTTCATAAGAACCTTCTCCTGAGAACTAAGAACACAAAAAAAAAAATTTTGCGAAATCGGTCGAGCCACTCACGCGTGATGCCGTGACCAAGGGAAATAGGGATTCATTTCTATATGTATATACAGGGTGTCCCTGGAAGTATGGATCAAATCGAATAGGGGCATGGGCACGGTCATTTCAAAACTTGTAGTAGCAAAAACTTGAGTAAAGTTTTTGCCAGACCAAAAAAGCCTTAGCAGTAAATGTTTTTTCTTATTGAACACATATTTTCTAGCTGCGTAAAAGTATTACCACAAGAAAGGCCTACTGTTCGCCAAAGTCCTGAATAAAATTGACAGCTCTTATAGTTTATTTTTTTGTCTATGCGAAGCAGTGGCGTGCCTAGGGTTCAAAGTTAGGGCAAGCCCGATAGATTTTTAGAAAAAAAAAACCCTGTAAAATTTGACTAAATTCGTTATTTTGCGAAATCACACAACTATTATTTTCACCCTAATAATAAATAGAGTGCAAATAATACAATTGTGTGATTTTGCAAAATCACATACAATTTGGTTTAAGAGCCATCTATGAGCATTACAGGTGCTTTTTTGCGCGCTTCGAGTTCGACGGGAAAAATGGCACAATCGCCCGTCGCCGCCAATAGATGGCTCAGAAATAATTGATGAGTATAATTATTAATTACGCAATGTTATATAATTAAAAAAATATTGTTAATTTATAATAGACCCGATCTATATTTTTATGATGTGTAGAAATCGCAAAAGTTTAAAAACAATTTATAATTACTTTCGATGTAAACAGCCGTATTAACTCTTCATTCTTCGCTTCTTTACTACTGCTGATGACAAACAACAAAGCACACTGAAGGCATGGCATCACTAGATAGATTTACAGACATATCTATCAGCAATCACATACCTTCGGTAGCTTTGATAAAAGCCGTTTGTTGTTTCGTTCTATTTGTTTAGAGCAAAATTAAAACCTGGCACCAGATAAGTTATTCAAATCATCGTGACCTGATGTATTCCAGGCGTTCGTATCATTAGAGAAAAATATGCAACTGGTGTTGCAGAATAATTTCTTTAAATGAGAGCAACCTACAATCCAAAGAGTTTTGTAAGCCGATCTATGAAAATGCCTATTGTGACTTTGATTTACCAAAAATACTCAAATCAGGAGTAGGTAGGTTCAGGTGAAGTAATAAAACGGTATTTGTCTGCAAAATTCAAAGTATTTACCTTCCCGAGTAACGATTGCACACACTTCAATCCATCACACACAACTTCACACAAGGAACAATTATTTCCGAATTCATCTTATAAGAAAGGCAAATCACAAAGAAACTTAATCACAAACGTTAAAACAAACGAATAAAAGTTACACAATACTTAAAATCACAGAAACTGAAAAAATTATATTTCGCGTCAAAAAAATGCTCCAATATCGCTCAAAACAAAATGTGAACTAATTTGAAATTGTATCATTTCTATCAAAATACAAACGTCGCGGCATCTATGTGCCTAAACACGCATGCCACACAAATTGCACTCGTAAACACACTAGAGTAATGTTCAATTTCGTCAAACTAACAGAGTCATAAGCCCGGCTTCTTCCTTCATAGAAATTAGCTATGTCTAGCTATAAATATGTGAATATCTACAAAGGATTTATCAATGAAATCGAAGGAAAAGAGACAGACGGCTTAAGCCGCGTAAGAAGCCAGCGCGTGCGACCGGAATGCAAGATCTTGCAGGCGGTTTGGCAACGTTACGTTACGGAGGCCGGCCGAGGCGCGACGCGAAATAAATATTGTTTGTTTATGTAAACCTGGCAACGTAGGCCACACGGTGGCTCGCTGCATTGCGCGCGGAGTTTAAACATATTTTTATTTATTACAGTAGGTATTAGCTGTTATGAGACATGATGTTTCAATTAATTCAATACTACTTTACATGATGTCACTTACGGGATATCTTCCGTGATTATTTGTCACAGTGGAATTGGAAAAGGATCGGTCTTTAGCCTTTCTTGACGTCAAGGTCATTGCAAGGAGTGATGGGACCCTAAGCCATTCAGTTTACAGGAAGCCGACTCACACGGACCGTTATTTACACGCCACCTCACATCATCACCCCTGTCACCTCAATTCTGTAGTCACCTCACTTACAAATCGCGCATTTGATCTTTGTGATACTGAACACCTTACTGGTGAATTGTCCCATGTGCAGAAGGTGCTACTCATGAATGGCTACAGAACAAATGATGGAGCAGTAAGACCAGAAAAGAAACGAGCCACCAGATCTACAGTGGAGCGCCAAACAACTTTCTTGCCATATCTGAGAGGAGTAACGGACAAGATAGGTCGTTTATTGAGTAAATACTCGATAAAGACCGTGTTTACTCCTCATAGGAAAATTGCACAAAGTCTGCGTTCCCCTAAGGATATACTCCCATATGAACATCCTGGGGTTTATAAAATTGATTGCAGCTGTGGCAGCTCATACATAGGTCAGACGAAGCGAACTGTCTCATGCCGCATCAAAGAGCACATTAAAGCTGTCAAAAACAATGATGAGCAAAAATCTGCCATAGCTGAACATCTGCTGCAGTCAGGGCCCAATCACTGGATTGAATTTCACAAGCCAAGTATTTTGTCCACGGACAAACATTACATACCAAGACTGACAAGAGAAGCAATTGAAATAAGAAAACACAAGAATTTCAATCGAGAGGATGGCTTCAAATTGTCAAGTACGTGGAATCCAGTTATGAACATGCTCATAAATGGCAGCCGGCATCGTTATAAAGACTCCAAAAAACGTGTTGATACTGTGAGTGTGTTTTGCCGTGACTTAGTGTCGAGTTCCAGTAGTGCGCGTAGCAAGAGACAAAGAAAGAGGGTAGACAGATTTGTCTGCTCCTAACAATTTATTTTCATCCACCCGCAATCTCCAGTCAACCCGCGATCATGGCGCTTGCAACAGCGTCGAAATATCGGGAACTCAAACAAACAAATAATCACGGAAGATATCCCGTACCTAAGTGACATTTTAAATTTAAAGACAAACCGTGAAAGCTTAAAACAGTGTTTACTTTACATGAGTTTTTTTTTGTTTTTTTTTTTATTTAAGTATCTCGCTTTCCTGATATAAAGCCGGGCTTTTCGGCTTGTATGGAAGGCACGCCACTGATGCGAAGTGATTGAAAAAAAAACAATAATTGGTCATAACTTTTGAACCGTAAAAAATTGCACCGACATTCTCAGAGTTAAAAACTTTGGAAAGGACATTGCCCACGCTCCTATTCCATTTGATCCATAATTCCAGGGACATTAGATGTATTTTTGCGAAAACCGAACACGTTTGAATAAAAACGGCAAAACCACTATAAGCAGACCAAAACAAGACATCCTGCAATGTAAGCCAAAGAGCATTTTTAGATAATTTTATTTTTATAAAGATTTAATTCATTAACATAAGAACACGTTGTATTACAATTTCGCTCTGTGTACTTACATGTGGCGAACAACTGACTCGTACTTATAACTTCCATATTGGAGAACTGTCACCCATTTTGTTAAAGTTAAAAGTAAAGTAGTCACGAAGACCGATGAGCGTTAGCGTATAATTAAAATTCGCTATGGGTTCGTTCACACGGACGATAAAATAGAAAGGCGAACTAATATTAATTATTAGTCGTTTTTTATTTACAGTTAATGTATCCGTTTTTGTTTAATAGTCGATTCGTTCGTTCAACTTTAATGTAAACAAATGTTAAGTCTTGAAAGCTGGTTTTATAATTAAAAGAGAGGGTTAGAAGCTGTCAGATTGTATGTCCAACCAAAACAGAAATTAAAAAATAACAAAAAGTGGTTGATTGTTTCATAAACTCTATGAACATTTTCATTAAGGCAAGAAAAAACGCGTATGATTAATAAAAAATTCAAATTTAAAAAACCCCCAACGCAAATAACAAAACAGCTGATGATCCTGAAATGGCTGAACCGATTTTGATAAAACATGTCTAAGAACCACCGCTAGAAAACCAGCTTTTAAATAAAAAGAACCGCACCTAAATCGGTTCACCCGTTTAAGAGCTATGATGCCATAGACTGACACACAGACACATATAGCAGTCAAACTTATAACACCTCTCTTTTTGCGTCGGGAGTTAAAAATAAGTAATATTTTGGTTATTAAGCCGACACAACGCGACGGCCCATCTGATAGACAGTAGTTACCGTTGCGGTCGCCTACACCTACACCTACAACACCCAGAGGAGCGCTGATGCGTTGCCAACAATAGAGACAAAGTTGGCAAAAATCATGTGCCTATATTTTCACCGGCACGCATTCACACCCTTCAAACCGGAACACAGCAATGCTATGGTTACAAAAATTGGTAAGGGTACGCACGAACGAACACGAACATCGCGAATACGAACATCGAACACGAATTACTATGAAGGTGTTCGCCGAACACACTGTTCGATAGTGGTATGCACGTGCAAACAATGTGTTGATATTAGATAAAGATAAAGAATAATTTATTTGGATACAGCACAAAGAGACACAACAGGTAAAAAATGTGATAAAATAAAAAAAAAAGTCTTGGGTATGTGTCTCACGGTTGGACCAAAAAGGTGTCCAGATCAGCTTAATGTCAAGCACTTAAGTACTTGACGCTGGTTTTCGTCTGGAACCTTTGTGCTCCACGGATGTCAGTCAGCGGTCATGCCCGTTCACTTAAACCAACATGTGTGTGTATATGTGTAGTGTGTGTAAAGAAAGAAAACAAATAAAAACGCAATAAATAAGGAACAATCTTAAAGTGTATGCAATATAATATATTCGTGTTCGCGATGTTCGTGTTCGCTCGTGCGTACACGGCTGTAAGGTGGTAGTACTTCCCCGGACGAACGCCTTCACAAAGAGGTCCACGGGTACTGTAAGGAGCTCTACCAATATCTTCTAATTTACAAAATAACAGGACATTACCAGCATAAAGTCGTCGGTTTGAGTTGGCGATGTGCGGATGCTTGACTGAAGAATACAATGGCGGCTGTAACGCTCCGCCGTCATTACCGGCGTGAGGCGCGTTGTGCGTCATGTGCAGGAACAGGGGCTGAGACGAGTTGTGATGATGGATTACTGCGGAACAAACATTACAATTTTAATCACTTCTTGATGACTTAGAGCGGTTACGGCGATCCGGATCCGTGAAAATACGGATACGTAAAAAACTCGGACCGAATTTGGATATTGCTTTTCACTTTGCGTCCGATCCGAATTCGTGACAATACGTTTCTAGAGTCTAAAAATCTCGGACCGAATTCGAATATTGCTTACGCACTTATCTTTGGCATATGTCCAATTTGAATCCCAGGTAATGCGAAAGCGTTCATACAAACAGTACTACGGCTACTTCGGTCCGTCAATACTTCTTCCGAATTGGAGACTCACGGATGACGGAGAGAAATCGGATGACGGAAGTCGGATCTAGGGCGTGTACTACCATACAAATAGTTCTATGACTACTTCGGAACGTATTTTCACGGATTCGGATCGGATGCAGTGCATAACCGCTCTTACCAGCGATGACATTATGCGACAGAGACATGGTCGCTCACAATGGGCCTTACAAGAAAGCTTAGGGCAAGTAACTAGCTACGGAGAGAGCTATGCTTGGTATTGCTCTGCGGGATCACGTTAAAAATGAAGAAATCCGTAGAGGAACTAAAGTTGCCGACACAGCTGAAAGGATTAGTGAACTAATGGCCGTTGGGGCAGAAAGGTTCTCAAGTGCAGATCACGCACCGGAAAACGCAGCGTGAACGGGCCTTAAGCTAGACAGACGACCTGGTGAAGGTCTCTGGGAGTCGTTGGATGCAGACGGCAAGTAACCAGCCGTTGTGAGAATCTATAGGAGGGCCTCTGTTCTGCAGTGGACGTCCTTCGGCTGTTATGGTGATGATGATCACTTCTTGTCAATTTCGTAAAAGACAACCAAGAGACAATACCAGAAAATGGGTGTCAACTTTAAACTGTTCAGAAATGACACTGAAAATTTTGTTTTCTCGTCGATAACGGAGGTCAGAAGCCTTCGAAGAAAACGAGTTTTAAACTCATTATCACAGATAAAGCAGCAAAGAATTCGATTGCTTAATTCATGATGTTGCGATAAGACATTAAACTGCTAATGGGTGTTTTTAGATTGCTTATTGTTGTCTTTCTCGCAAAACTATACGCCGGAAACACAATATTAAAGAAAACGCTAAATAAAATCTCAATTTTAAAATTGTGTTTAGAAATGGATATTTGCATAACTGCAATAATAATCACATAGTACCCCGTAACGAATGAATGTTGCAGAACATCATATTGCAACATCTTACCCAATTTAGGTATTAAAGATGAAATCTTGCGCATTCCCCATCGTTATTGAATTCATAAAGACAGTTGCAACACAAGATACTTAATACAAATTGTACAATGGCATTTTATTCGAAACTTCTGTACAAACTTACTTTTAACGGCTTTCTCGGTGAGAGCGTCTACAATATACCGTTGCTCGCAATCTTGTGGAATTGCATCATCGTACAGATCTAGACCAAACATTTGTCGTCCAGTCGGCCACTGCAAACAGTTAACAATTCCGTAAATACATACGTTATTATAAAATAAACAGCCTGACATTTGTTCTTATTGGTAAACAATAGAGTAAAACAAATATTAAAACCGCTCACTTTGAAGTACTTTCACGTCTAACAAAACGTGACTGCATATCCGCGTTGCTTGGCCTTATAAAATTTCATGGCTCGGTTGCTGGGTGTCCACACCTAATTACCTATATCAACGAACCTTTTGTACGATATCAATTCGTGCCGGTTGGTACTTACCGTTTCGACTTTGTTGTATGTGTAATAGTCGACGTAGCCGCCTCTCATGCCGTAGTGGTGATCGTATCCGCGAGACGTGGGCAGGTACTCCGGTTTGGACATCCCGACGTGCCATTTGCCCACCAAATGTGTGGAGTAACCCATCTCTTTCATGTACGATGGTAAAAGGCGCTCCGTTAATGGAATACCTCGATCTTCGGAGTTAAAAAGTGGCTGGCCGTGCATACCTGGAAAATAATAAAAACAAAACATCATCTAGAAGTTACGCTATGTTGATATAACTTTGAATGAACAGAAAATTTGCTACAATACGGCCGACGTATCTTGGCGAATCTGAAGTTAGCTGATTAGCTGCGCAGTAGACAATTTCGTTTCTAAAAGATTCATTGCGCAGTCAAACAACTAACTTCAGACTCGCCAAGACCCGTAGGCCGTATTGTACTTTGAAATAAGCCTTTGTTAATTATACAAATGTTATCGCTCCTGATAAAAGCGACCCCAAAAATGATTAAGTATTTTGAAGATACCTACACCATTTTATATCCTTTTCCGAAAGAAAGGAAAAACAAACCCATTTCCATAAACTTAAAACCTTCTATAATTTTAAATTTCATCGTATTGTACACACTGGCTACTAGGGGTATGAATATCGGAACCCCGGAATTTTGTTATATTGAAATCTCGGAAGGATTTTCCGATATTTCAATTCCAGTATTGAACAGTCCAATATTGTAATATCGAAATGTATTTGTAATTTGTTTTGTTAATTATTTGAATCAATTAAAGATTTAATTAAAACCCTTTTTCTATGAAATTCAACCTTTTATTAAAATGTTCTACTTCCGAATCTAATATCAGAATTCCGATATTGGGGGCTAATAACGGAAATTAATTCCGATACTGAAAACCTTACTGGCAACCAAAACGATTTTCGTTTTTAATTTCAAATTCACAAATCGAATTGTGTAGTATAAGAGTCAAAATACACGTCCGATAGTTGCTTCCGGGAGCCGGATCCGACTATCTGATCGGATTCATGAAATACACGTACGATTCTCGTGTCCGACTTTTTCTGGTTTCATTTGTTTTCTGTCTGTCAAGCGAAACACTTCAATCAGTCACACGGCAGTGTGTCGAGCCAAGTTCAAATAAGAAAAGCGACGCACCGGCTATGTGTTATAGAAATAAATCAGAAAATCATTTTAAGCAAATTTCTTAACCCTCAGGGCGTGGGTGTATCTCGCACTTGTCCGTGTTTTTTTTACTTTTTTTCAATGGTGGTAATAATTGAAGTTTAAGTATGGCATTATACAAAAAGTGTGTGTCTAAGCAACTAAAGTTATTATTATAATGTCTGTTGTTGCTTTTGTTTTTGTTCGTATTTCAATCAATTGTATTGCGCTTGTGATTAATAAATAAATCGAACACTAGGTACTCATTTTATACATTTATTAATAAACTAGCTGTGCCCGCGACTCCGTCCGCGTGGAAGTCGGAAAACAACATTGTGTCGCAGCAACAAAATAATCCATTTATTATAATAATAGACAAAGGTGTCCCACTAAGACACTTATATCTTTTGAACCATTTCTTTATGTAGAGTTTCAGCTCCTCTTGATTGACCGTAAAGATTCATAAAACCGTAATACTAAAAACGTGTTGCTTATTTCTATACATTTCCTTGCTAAAATGGATTATAATTGAATATTGATACTTTTATTGAAGATGTAACAAAACCATATCGCGATACAAAAATAGCTACAACGCCGTCTTGTTACCATCTGCGAACTAAATTATGATTTCATTCGAGGTGTGGTAGGTATAGAAAAGAACTTTAAATATTTAAAAAAAAAGCTTATAGAAGACTTCATTTAATTTTAATAAGTTATAAATCGGTAGGTACTGCTTTCAAAAAGTCTGATCTGGAAATCGAACCAACGCAAACGCGAAAAAACATCATCTATATTTTTATTTCACCAATCGATATGATCGCTCCAATAAACATAGTGCCTGAAATTGATGGAAGACCATAAAAACTAACATTAAGTACCTACCTAACTTAGGTACATTTCAATTCAAACACTTATTTGTTGTTACTTCTTATTTCTTGCACTTCCTTCAATTTAAGACAGTGTGTTTGTTGGAGAGATTTGATCCTTATTATTGACCTTATAGATATCTATCAACAGGTGCCATAATAAAATACCGGATGGTACATAAAGCTTTGTCAGTTCGATTCCCGGTTCAGGCAAAAAAATCAATAAAAGGTAATTTCTTACTTTAAAAAAAAGTGAAATGAATTTTCCTTTGAGTGAAATTTGCTATTTTTAATATTAAAAGTACTTTCCCTCCATGGCCACGTCTTTGGAACATTACCTAAAGATTAAAAAAACTCAATTAAATAAACTTAATAAAACGACGGCGACAGGCTTTGAATAGTTCTGACAATAATGAACAAAATAAAATAAAATGTAGAAAAACATTCCAAAAAGTGCATTGAGTAGATAGAATGATTACGAAATACTAAATTTCAACGAAAGCACTGGGTGAGCGCTTTCCTTGCAAATAATCATGGCCACCGATTTCAATTTGAATTTGGACCTTATTTTCGGCATCAGCATTCCCAAAAAGTATGAACATTCAATGAACAAAAATCCTACTATTAGTCCACATCATGAATTAATTTTATTGTGAACAACAATAAGAAATTGACCTAATAAATTCTAAATAACAATATCTTCGTTTTTTTTTTTGTAAAAGCTTAGTTCCTTCTTCATAAGGATAGCATTTCATTAGACCTTTCGTAGACTGAGAATAGGTACCAATTCAACAATGAATATTAGGTAATTTGTGGATTTATTCGTTGTAAAATATTTCCTCGCAACATTATTTGATACACGTAACGCCATCTATTGAAAATAAACTAATACATGCTAAGTTCTTCTAGAAAACTTAAAATTCGCATAACTTTTGATTGCGTGAACCGATTGCGATGAAACAAAAAACATATGTTACTTGGAGATAAGCACAATATATGTTTATAAAAGTCAACAGCATTGGGTCAGTTGTTTTTACGTGATGCTTGAACAAACAAACAGATAAACAGATAAATAGACAAACAGACAAACCAACAAACAGAAGAAACAAAATACAAAAATGTTAAAAATGGGTTCTTTTGGTTATTTTTTAACACCCCAACCATGTTTTTTCAAAATATTTGCTATGTACAGATACGCAAAGTCTACAGATTTGATAAATGTATAGAAGATATTGATTATTTGCATATCTTTTGAATGCGTGAACCGATTGCGATGAAACAAAAAAAATATGTTACTTGGAGATAAGCACAATATATGTTTATAAAAGTCAACAGCATTGGGTCAGCTCTTTTGACGTGATGATTGCATAAACATGCAAACATATGTTTAATCTTTACTTCCCTAGATGGCGTTGGCGTCGAATTAGATCGCGCTATGGTTTCGTTAAAGCGCGATTTATAAGTTCTAGACAAAAATTTCCTAGTTACTTCTCAACCACGATTTTATTATATGTATAGATTGATTGATGAAAGTATAAAGACATATTTAAATGAACGTATTTTAAATAGTTTAGGCTCAAAAACTTAAAAAAGTACCACCCTTTTAACTCGCAGTTGGATAAATAACCACAGTCATAACTAGAACTACGTCCGTACTTATCAATGCTCACTTGCCTGCTGACGAATCGGAAGGAAAAATCGTAGGTACGTGTATTTCACCTCTATACAAATGTACGCGCCGCACGCCTTCAGACAATCGGATCGGAAGCGACGCCCGGACGATGCTTACGATTCTGACATCCGATCCGATAGTCTGATCGTACGTGTAATTCATGTTCAAACAAATGTATGGCGCGGAGGCCTTCAGATAGTCTGATCAGACTATCGGAGCCGACTCTATCGGAGGCAAGTATCGGACGTGTATTTTGACGCTAATAGGTATTAATTACTTGTTGCGTAAAAGATTCCAGCAGAGAACAATAGGTAACTAACAAAGTTACGAAAGAGATGTTAAAAGTCTCTTCTCAGTGTTAATAAAACAAAGCTAAAGCTAGCAATCAATTAAAAGTAGGTAATTATGCTCGGCGCCTCGCCGCACGCGATTGTGGAGCAAATAGCCGCACACCGCGGTAATCATTGTTGCATCCGTCAACTAAATGGAAATCATTATTAAAAGAGTATTATTTTACAATTTTATCTATCATTTTCCAATAATAAATAACTGTTATTGAGGCATTCAACTGTTAATGGACCTTTACAATGTTTGACATCTAACTAAATCCATCACATGCCTACGAAGAGACAATTTAAAATTAAAGATGTTCCGTGGGCGAACCATACCTAATGTGGCAAAGAATAGAAGGAAAGAAGAATCAATATACATATACAAGGTTAGTCAGAAAGGGGCTACTAATCCGCGGGCCACTTAAAGTATCACTGATGTGATGACGGTTTTAAAGCAAGTGAAATAATTTCAGAATTCGATATTTTTTATTGTAAAGTCGAAAAATTTTATTTCCATGTATATTTTTTCAAAAAATATTCGTCCCTTCTTTAGTTAAGAATTCAGAAAATGGAACTTCTAATTTGTGACCCCAAATATAACCTAAAATGCAAACACAGCTGATCATAGCTGAGGTTAGATAGATTTTAGAGTATTTTGTTTGAGATTCTTGAACAGCTATTTCTCTTAAACTATTGACTTTTGGGGAAAGTGGTAGAAGAAAAGTTATGCATTATTATGGGTACTTCAACACCCTTTCGGATTAGTACCCCCTTTCCAACTAACCTTATATACGTGTCTAGCCTTTTCCCAACTATGTTGAGGTCAGCTTGGAAGCTGAACCGCATCTGGTTAGACTGGAGTCTAACCAGATGCGGCTGAATACCAGTATTTTACACGGAGCGACTGCCATCAGACCTCCGCTACCCAGTTAGGTACTGGGCAATGCCGATATCCTAAGGTTAGAGCGGTTGTCATAGGTATTCTATAATACCCGGGACCGACGGCTTAACGTGCTCTCCGAGACACGGAGGGCCCTTGATGTATAACGAACGATCACCCATCCACGAACTAACCGCAACAATCGCAGCTTAACTTTGCAAATCGTCTGATCCGCACAGTTGTTAATTAACCACGAGCCCCTCAAAGAATGAAGAATCATTGCGAAATAAAAATATTTCAAGGATAATACAAAGAAAGATGATATAATAATATCGGTAATCAAATAGCCAAGAGCCTCGACCAACAAATAGCCAAGAGCCTCAACCAACATCTAAAGAGGCTCTCGTTAGGCAGCTGGATCAAGGGTTTGATTCAGAAAGCGGTACTTCTGGACACGGCGAGTATTGTTAGGAAGTTCCTCTCTCTGGAGCCCTGACCGCCAGTAGCCCTGTTCCCAATGCCGCGCCGGTGGACTACTATTTTTTATATTTTTAAACGTTTTTTGTTTTTATAGAAATATTTGATTGAAAAACGTAATTATGTATGTATATTTGATGAATAATCGGTAATCAATTAAAGCAGCCGGATGCTACTGTTACTTAACTGGAGTTCCTCGTACGCAGATATAAATTAATTGGACTAATTCATGCGTGCTCTCGAATTACATATCTACCAATTAATTGATATGCTAAGCTGATCTGAGGCTAACAAGCTCAGAAACAAATATCACTGTGAGGCATGGAATGTAATTTACCTATGTCAGTCACAAGACATTGATTATATTATTGAAATTGGTGACATGATAATATCCTTGATATGGACAGTAATCATCCCTAATATTATATGCCTTTGATATCGAACCATCTTGCCTTCGAGCTCACGAATAAATTATCATCGTCATCAGCCCGTTATGGCGGCCATACACACTACGGTCCACCGGAGAGGTCTACCTGTACAGGTGTACTCGCGCAGGTCGACCGGAGCGTGTATTGGAATAGACCTGTGCAGTTTTTGGAACCTGCATAGGCGACCAGTGCAAGATCGTAAATCAATTCTTTCAAGTGGCACCGTACGGTGAACTGAAGACCTCTACGGTATACCGGACCATCCCATACACGCTACGACATAAGGTCGACTTGCACAAGCAAACCTGCACAGTTAAACCTTTCCGGTAGACCGTAACATGTATAGTGAAACAGTCAAAATAAAATTCGGCAGAGTTTCGATCAGATATTTAATCAAAATCAAACAGACTGTACAAATGGCTGGCATGGGCTTATAGTAACGCATCCCCACTCTTTTGACGGTCGTGTCGGCTTGGCTAGTGGGGCGCAGCAATATGGCGGCTTGGCTTTGGCGGGGGCGGCATGCTGGCTGACGTCATGTCCGTTACAATAGCTTACATTACTATTCCCCTGCTGGCCACGGGCCTCTATCAGAATGAGAAGGATTCAGGCCTTAGTCCTCCACGTTTGGCGGACTACGCACCCCTTCGAGAACTGTTTGGAGCTCTCTCAGGTGTGCAGGTTTTCTCACGATATTTTCCTTCACCGTTAGAGCGGTTACGCACGTGAAAATACGGATATAAAAAACTCGAACCGAATTCGGATATTGCTTTTCACTCTGCATCCGATCCGAATTCGTGAAAATACGCATCTAGTCTAAAAATCTCGGACCGAATTCGGATATTCCAAATTCCAAATCCAAGCAATTCAGGGGCTATCTTTGGCATATGTCCGGTAACCGATTTGAATCCGAGGTAATGCGAAAGCGTTCATACAAACAAACCGTACTACGGCTACTTCGGTCCGTCAATATTTATTCCGAATTGGAGAATCACGGATGACGGAGAGAAATCGGATGATGGAAGTCGGATCTAGTGCGTAAACTACCATACAAATAGTTCTATGACTACTTCGGAACGTATTTTCACGGATTCGGATCGGATGCAGTGAGTAAACGCTCTAACTGCTCTTAACGCAAGTCATAATCAAATTATCGCAGAAGCAGAGGTGCAGGCCGGGTCGAACTCAGACCCTCCTGCATGGAAGGCAAGCGTTGAAGCGGTTGGCTATCACTGCTTTACGAATAAATACACCAGATGTATTCTAACACCAACACTTCCAAAGGGTTTTGTAAGAAAAAACACGGAGTAAGTGCGTATACACGTAGAAAGCGGGTTGCCGGCGCCGATCTACCAGAGCTTGTCAGTGCTGGTCCGCGCAGTTAGTCAGCGCAGGTAGTCTCTATACTATGTGGTGAACCAGCGCCGACAAGTTCCGAACGTCGCCGACAAGCTCCGAACGTCGCCGACAAGTTCCGACCTGCTCAGTGCTGGTTGGTAGACAGTCATTTGTTGCTGTATTTGCAAGGGAATAACGCGTATTTTTGTTTGTGCAGCCAGCCCCTGCTTCTACCCACTTCCTATATGTAGCGGTTACCTCCACGGACCAGTACCGATAAGCGCTGGTAGGTCAGCACTGGTTACCTGCTTCCTTTATATATACGCCCTAAAACTACTTACCCTTGGTTAATGAAAGGCTGATAAATTTAATCTGCTGTCAAATTTCATGTCAAGAAATGTGATTGGTCGACAAAAATATTGACAACCAATCACGTCGCTTGACATGATATTTGACAGGCGATTAGATATTTTTGAGTTATTACTTTCGTGTTGACCAGCCTATCGAAAACCGTGGGTAGCATTATCGGCGTCTTTTATTTATATCGCAAAACAATTTGTCAGGTTTATTTAAACATATAAAAAAGCCTCGACCTTCATCTCCATTGATAAAAATCACTGATCTTGTCTTAATTGCATGTTACAGCGTGTATGGATAATGTATTAAGATGAATGGAGCAATTAAATTGGTATCGCATAAAAATTAGTATACAAAACAAAAATTACAATAAAAATTAATTGCCGAAAGCCCTAGTTTTGCGAAAGCAATACCTAAGTACACAAAATTGCGTACACGACTGAAGGTTAACAACTCTCACTTGGCTGTTTGCCTTCGACTGCATTACACTTTCTTGGATAGAAATTAAGTTCTCACAGTTCTTTAACTAGAGTAAAATGAATTATAATTATAAACGTTCTTACCCAACCGCATAGGGTATTTCCCGGTGAGTAGCGCTGTCCGCGCAGGCGTACAGATGGCTTCGCTGTAATACTGTTGTAGTATGACGCTCTGATACGCCAAGGTGTCGATATTTGGAGTATGGATCTGATCTGACCCGTGGAATGATACGTCATTCCAACCCTGTGAACGAAAAACATCATGATTATTTTTGTATTATAACTTTCGTGAGACACATTCATGTTTATGATTAGTTACGATTTACTCATGTGCATTTTTCTGGATTGCCCGACTAGTTTCGGACCCAAACGGAGCCCTTAATCATGAGCTGAACACGTGGCGAGATCGAGCCATCCCGAAAAATGGGAATATTCCGAACTGTCCCCCTGATTTGTCCCGTCGTTGGTAACAAGGGGACAGATCGAAACTTTTTATTTCTATTTGTCCCCCTAAAGAACAGCAGGGGATAGACCAGAAATAATTCGTTCGATCTGTCCATTCGTCTTGGTGACAGGGGAACAAATCGATTTTTTTATTCCTGATTGTCCCCGGAAAGTGGCAGATCAGGGGGACAGACCGGAATATTCCGAAAAATGCACGTGAGTAAACCGTAACTAATCATAAATATGCCAATTATTGTTATGAAGTTTACGGTATGAATCTCTTGGAAGGTAGTAGGTAGGTACAAGCTTATCTCCAGAAGTAAGGTATGAAATGATTAGAAGATAAATGCTATACAGCGTAAATAATTAATCTTATAGCTCTACGGCGCAGTCTACACCACTTTGCCCGACCAGTGACTTTGCTCAACACTGTTCTATAATTTTATAGGTTACCTTAATTGGGCTGATCTGTCGTGTAGAGCAGGCTTAAGTTTACCAGGCAAATGTTTAACAAATCAATAAATGCTTTAATGAATCCATGGCCAGTGAAAATTACAGTATTGTTTCTTTTCATTCAGTGGAGCGTGAACTATCGGTCTCCATTACAACTCAAATTAATGTATTATCTGCGTAAACGGAATCTTTAATAGTACCAGCATGTTGTGAAGCTATTGAATACACGAAAATGAATTGCGGTTGTGACCAACCAGACTATAACGAAAAAGGTAACCTATTCACAATGGTGTTAAATATGCAGGATACAAAAAAAAAGAAGGAAGAAAAATGATTACCATATTATTAAATTAACAGTGTCAGAGTTGGTGCTAAACTACGCTGAAAAAAAAATTAAAACACCGACTTATGAAACTGTTAATCTTATAATATGTTAATTATTTTACTCCTCTCAGTTTTATCTCCTCTCATTTTTTATTGAATACTTTGAGTGCCATAAATTACAATTACAATAGTGTACAAATTCATAGACCACTACTACAACTGGAATGTCGTCTACTATTAGGTAATTCATTGTCCACTACTACAACTGGAATGTCGTCTACTATTAGGTAATTCATTGTCCACTACTACAACTGGAACGTCGTCTACTATTAGGTAATTCATTGTCCACTACTACAACTGGAACGTCGTCTACTATTAGGTAATTCATAGACCACTACTACAACTGGAACGTCGTCTACTATTAGGTAATTCATAGACCACTACTACAACTGGAATGTCGTCTACTATTAGGTAATTCATTGTCCACTACTACAACTGGAATGTCGTCTACTATTAGGTAATTCATTGTCCACTACTACAACTGGAATGTCGTCTACTATTAGGTAATTCATTGTCCACTACTACAACTGGAACGTCGTCTACTATTAGGTAATTCATTGTCCACTACTACAACTGGAACGTCGTCTACTATTAGGTAATTCATAGACCACTACTACAACTGGAACGTCGTCTACTATTAGGTAATTCATAGACCACTACTACAACTGGAACGTCGTCTACTATTAGGTAATTCATTCACAAACTACTAATAATATTGTACAAAAAAAAAACAATTCAATCAAACCTAATAAAATTCTTAAGGGACCAACTCGAGAGTATTCATATATTTTTTTATTATTTGACGACACATTTGGTGCAGTGGCTGAGCGATTGGCTTCTGCGCTACGGGTCGTGGGTTCGATTCCCACACGGAACAAAAAGTATGGCCTACAGATAGTTGTTTCGGGTCTGGGCGTTTGTGTATGTGAGATTTGTGTTTGTAAACGCACCCACGATATAGGACAAATCCTAGCGTGGGGCAACGTTTTTTTAAAAAGAAAAGAAAGAAAGAATTCTCTCCAAATAGAAGAATTACTCAAATCGGTCCACAAAACTCGGAAAAATCGGTGTACATATATTCTAAAAAAAAGATAGTCGTTTTCGAAGTCGGTTAAAAATAAAGGAATGCAGTACCTAGTGCAACCGTTGAGCTTGTATTAAAAGATGTAAAAGGATTCGTAGCCCAAAGCGTTCTGTAGTTTTTGAGCGTCAAAAGAAGAGCGTCTATTTTAGTAGTTTTACTCGCTATGAAAATGTGATTCCCATAGTTTACATAGTAAGTCATCCCTACCGCGCAGCAAATGAGTGTTTCCACAGACTATATACTTATACCAGAAATCTAATTTAGTTTTCTATGTTACTTCGTAAAGTGTGTTTTCGGTAGGTAATTACTTGTGCTACTGCCTTTTACCGCTTTTAATTAAGGAGGCTAATGTTCTGTACAGAACTGTCTGAAATGGACAGTATCGCCATAATCTTGAAATTGAAATGTCCCTTCTGAATATCAATCAGTTTGCCATATCTTTTTATGCAGTTTGCGAACGACGCAGTGTAAACGTATATCCGTAGAGACCCTTCTAAGATTACGACTGTGATATGCCCGTTCACAGACAAACCGCAATAAGTGCTTGTATTAATGAGAGTTGCACAACAGGTACCTAAATATTACAATTTGAAAGCTAATCCGAGTAGATTTCGATTAACGGATTAAGGTATTTATTGCATGAAACAACACGGCTGTCCCATTTCAAAACCTAGTAAGGGCTTAAAACGAAATTTTACAGGAGAGCACATAAACGTTAAATCGGTCAGCCTTTGAAAAGTATTTATGTTAGGTAAAACCATGTGATTAAAGTGACTTACTAGGTTTTAAAATGATCAGAGGCAGTGAATGGCACTTACTAGGTATCGATGTTAGGTTTTTTAATATATATTAATGATCTCCCGGAATCAACAACCAATAAAATGGTTCTTTTTGCAGATGACAGTACAGCTATTATAAAGTGTACTGATCCTAATAATTATAAAAATTACATCAATATTTGTTTAAATGACATAATAAATTGGCTCAATAATAATAATTTAGTTATAAACCTCAATAAAACAAAAGTCATGCATTTTTATCAACGCGGAGAAAGCCCAAAGTTTAATATTTTCTACAAGGACTGTGATATTGAAGAAGTGGATAGGGCTAAGTTTTTAGGTATTACAATTGATAATCAACTTACATGGAAACCTCACGTAGCAGAACTATGTAAGAAACTTAGCAAATCCGCATATGCTCTCTATCAACTGTCAAAGAAAGTAAATAGTCAAGCTCTTTTAACAGCCTACCATGGACTAGTCGCCTCTGTTTTGCGGTACGGCATTATTTTCTGGGGGCAGTCCACTGATAGAGAACTGGTGTTTAGGTTACAAAAGCGATGCATCAGGTCAATGTGCGGTCTGAAGACAACTGATAGCTGTGTTCCCTACTTTAGGTCCCTAAAAATTTTAACTTTGCCTCCTTTATATATTTTGGAAACGGCCTTGTTTGTGAAATGTAACCCACATCTATTCCAAAAATTATCAGAGGTCAGGAAAAATCCAATACGGACGCAGTACGTCAACAAACTATGTCAAGTTCAATGTAAAACTGCACTTATGCATAAAAGTTTTTTTGGTATCGCCCCTCGCATATATAATAAAGTACCAAATGTTATTAAAAATATGACTGTATTAAAATTTAAAAGGGCGCTAAATGAAATGCTGCTTATAAAATGCTATTACACTGTCGAAAACTTTATTAATGATGATTCACTTACTGATTGACATGTTATTACTTTGATTATTATTTCATTTTCTACATTATTCAAATTATTATCGTTTGACATACTTGTATTATTTTTTATAACTGTAACTCCGATTAGGCTGACACTTAATATTTTATTGTAAAGTACCTACCTATGTTAAACTAAAACTGTACACTATTTGCATGCCCATGAGTCGGTAAAATATGGAGAACTTAATTATAAATAACATCTATGTATCATCTACCCATATTTGCAAAGAAATAAATGATTTGATTTGATTTGATTTGATGCTTAAATACATCTGCATATTATGTGAGTTTTCAGCGCTGGTGTTTTTGTATTTGGTAGAGACTTTCTAGGTTAGCAAGATTATGCAATAAAACGATTATTGTAAAAAGTGTCCCTTTAGTTACTAGGTTTTGAAATGGGGCCGCCGAACAGTCGCCTATTATTCCCACTGTAATGATGACAGATTTCAAAATAGGCCGCATAAATACACAACACTGCCGTCGACAGGGAGCGATACCGGTGCAATGTCAGCGGCAAGCGATGTCAAAGTGTCAACTGAGTTCGATTATTACGGACTTCTAAAAATAAGAAGTTGTTCAATTTATATGTCGCTACTGCCTTTATGTATGCTTGTTGTACCATGAACTGTCGAACATAAAACTTCAGCCCTTTTCCAGTCAACCAGCCATTCTTTTTCTGTCTGTGGCTATACACGAAGGTTTAAAAAAATAAACAGTTAAATCGTAGTTAATCAAGTAGTTTTTGTTCGAATACATAACATAAGACCAAGCTTTTTATATGAAGAATAATAATGATAAAAAACAATTATGGAAGAAGTAATGATGACGAACAACTATAGGAAATATGTGTGAAGGACAGCAAAGTTGACATCTGTCGGACATGCCACTGCCCCGGTGAATACTTCCGGCATTTATCTAGCTGTTCTCGTCTTGCTAACGGTGAGTATTTGCACAAGCACAACCTCGTAGCTAGGATTTAGGTGTTATCCACCAGCAACTTGCTCTGAAATACAACCTTGTGGATGCAGAAGTACCATACTACAAGTATGTACCCGACCCAGTTCTCGAGAATGGCCATGTCACATTGTACTGAGATCGATCTATCATCACCGACAGGACTATTGTTGCCATAAGCCTGACATAGTGGTGATAGATCGATCAGAGCGTCTCACAATGATTGTTGATATCACTGTTCCGCTTGACGAGAAAGATAAAGAAATTAAATATCAAGACTTGGTACACGAGGTTGTCGCCATGTGGGATGTTGATTCAGCAGTTATTGTGCCGACAGTCGTTACGGCCAATGGTTTAATAGCCAAGAGCCTCGACCAACATCTAAAGAGGCTCTCGTTGGGCGGCTGGATCAAGGGCCTGATACAGAAAGCGGTACTTCTCGACACGGTGTGTATTGTTAGGAAGTTCCTCTTTCTGAGGCCCTGACCACCAGTGGCTTGGACCCTGTTCCCGATACCGGTGGGCTATATTTTTAAATGTTTTTGTATAGAAATATTTAAAAATGTCATTTATATGTTTATAAGATGAATAAAGGATAACAAATGTAAATACAGAATACAACAAAAAGATAAACAAAGCGTTTTCTAAATATTAATATCTAGTAATTCCAACAGCTATCATTTCTGATGATCATGAGAATATATCCTTATAAAAACAAATTCTTACAACATAATACACTACTATCCTCTATATTAGTATACAGAAACTGGGAAATATTATTAACAATAATTAATTATTTATACACGTATGTTATTTCTTGTTCAACGAATACTATTTCACTATAATTTATTAGAGAATTTAAATACTAAAGTCTAAAGATTCTTGGATAGTGGTTTCTCAAATTAATTTCAGTTTTAACGCGACAAAACCTCTCCAAGTAATTACAAGATGTATGATGAGATTGTCAAAGGGACAAGTTTGCGCAAACTTTGAGAAAGTTTGACATCCTATGCAACACATAACAGTGCATACTTTCGGTTTTATTTATACCGGATAACTTTTTTCCCGTCTCGAGTCTGGACAAAAAATGGGTATAATAAGTGAACGGAGTAGAACCCCATAGCATAGTTTTTTTTTTATTGCCTCTTTTGAAATTGATCTATCAATGAATATGAATTTGAAGTAAATTTTCACACTAAATCGATAAAACAGTAATTTTGAAGTAGGTAAATAAATCGATTAAAGTAATATCTAAATTCAAGTCAAAATCATCATCAGTAATATCAAAATTCAATGCGTATGATTTGAGTTTCTATAGTAGGTATTTATAGATATACTTATCAATTTTATAAAAAGTTAGAGAAAGAAAGAAAACGTCATTTGGTATTTTCGTTTAAATAATTAATGAAAAATCTACAGAAAGTACGGAACGTTATTTAATAAACAACTAACGCAAATTAAACTAGCGGTCCAATTATATAACTCGTTATTTCAGTGCTCCATTTTACTAAACCAATGGCCAGCACAGTGCGCACAATGCCCACAGTGCGCTATGTACAATACGGCCGACGTATCTTGGCGAGTCTTAAGCCCGGACTCCACCAAAGTGGAGACGAGACGAGCGGAGCGGAGATGTGTTTTAAAAAACCAACAGAATTTCGTTATTCAGACATCTCGTCTCCACTCAGCTTAACTGGATACCACTGAGCGGAGATATATCATATTTTTATGGCGCGATGGAAGCGGAGATGTGAGCTATTCCTCACTGAGATTGAACTGGGCCGCGGTACAAGGCGAAGATGTGAGTTTTGCCTCGCAAGCTGACGACATGACTGATACGTCTACCTTTCGTGTCAGATCGCACTAAACTGGGCGTTCACATCCAACGCTCGCCGCACGCAGCTCAGTTCCGCTCTAGTCAGCGAACATCTCCACCCTAGCCAGCACACATCTCTGCTACAGTAGCCAGTACGCATTTTCCGCACAGTTTCGGTGGATACACCCTAGCTGAAAAACATCTTTTCTCGTCGTCTCCGCTTCGGACATCTCCGCACATCTCCGCTTTGGTGGAGTCCGGGCCTGAAGTTAGCTGATTAGCTGCCCAGTAGACAATTTCGTTTCTAAACGATTCATTACGCAGCCAAACAGCTAACTTCAGACTTGCCAAGATACATCGGTCGTATTGTACTTAACTGTCTTTTTAGGGTTCCGTAGTCTTGTCATGTCCGTCTGTCTGTCAATCTGTATGTCACAGCCGTTTTAATCACAGACTATAAGTGCTGTAAAGCTATATGGCGAGGTTATACGTATTTATAACGCCTATAAAGTTAGGAAATAAACTCGTATGAAATTTATTTTTTAAGAGTAACTTAGGGCTCTCAACACGCTACGCTACGACCGTTTGTTTTTTTTCTCCTAGCTAGGTCTCTATTAATTAAATTCACCAACTTTCAGTCTGATAATTCAAAGTATTGTAATTTAAACTAAATTACTTTCAAATGTAAATATTATTATTTGAACTTTTGGTGAGATTTTGTTTTATTCACATACTCCATCGTGTTGTGTTTCGTTGAATAATAGGTCATTTAAAAATATTGCGGAATATTGTGAACAGTTTTTCGATACAGAAATCCGTTAACGGAATATTAAGCTTTAAAGTGGTCATTTTAAAGCTTAATAAGCATTTTAAAGCCTAACTGCTATACCGCTATATCTAAATATCTGAAAAAACGTATACCAGTTGTACACGCGCTAGAAGCTAGACATAGTTAGCACAATAGTAGAGCGGTTAGAATTTGACCTCTCGACACGCTACGCTACAGCCGTTTGTTTTTTTTTTCCTCCTAGGTCTCTATTAATTGAATTCACCAACTTTCAGTCTGATAATTCAAAGTATTCTAATTTAAACTAAATTAATTTCAAATGTAAATATAATTATTTGAACTCACAGTACAGTCACATAATTACGAAATATTTGCATACAATGAACACATAATCACGAAGCTAATTTTATAATACGATCGCGTGTATTCATAGTTTACGTACTTACGGGCTAATTTAAGACTTGTTAGATTGTACAATTACGTCATCATCATCAGCCAACCTTTTTCCTTTATTAGAATTGGTTCCGGTTTAAACAATTGTGGATGAATATCAGGAAACCGATTCCATCTGATCTCCGCAACCGTGGTTCTAAAGGATATGGTATCCTAACTAATATTATAAATGCGAAAGTAAGTTTGTTTGTTTGTTCCTTTCACTTTGTTTGTGTTTTCACGCCTAAACCACTGAACCGATCATCCTGAAATTTTGCATATACGTTGTCAGGTGTACAGAAACGGACATAGGGAACCTTTCATCCCGAAAAAAAGTACTGTTCCCGAGGAAAACAACAATAAGGTTAATAGATGGCGCCACGTGTCTTTCGAATCATGATTAAATTATAGAAACTTTAGTAGTGTGTTAAGAGTTTATTGTCAAATTCTAAATTAACGCGAGCGAAGCCGCGGGTAAAAGCTAGTGATATCCTAAAATTGACTGATAGACCTTACGAGGGTATTCATGCAACCGGACGTAGTAATACAGGGGTGGGCAAACTTTTGTCATCAGGGGCCAGAAAATTGCAAGAAAGATAGAGGGGAGCCAGAGTGAAAAAAATGCCAAAACTAAACATTTTGGCGCATTTTTTTTTTTTTAAATACGTTGTCCCACACTAAGATTTCTCCTGTATCGTGGGTGCGTTTACAGACATAAAACTCACAAACAAACGCCCAGACCCGAAACAACCATCTGTAGGCCATACAAATTTTTGTTCCGTGTGGGAATCGAACCCACGACCCGTAGCGCAGAAGCCAATCACTTAGCCACTGCACCAAACGTGTCGTCAAATTACGGCTATTTTTTGTAGCATTTTATAATTATCATATTATACAGGCTGAAATTGTAAACACTCGACAAACCGAAATGGGAGATTGTACTCATCCCTATGAACAACTTTTACAATGGGACAAAAGCGGAAATCGCGAAAAAAAAATCTGCTGTTCCCTACATTTTGACGAGATAAGCGAACATAAATGTAGGAAACAGCTGTTTTTTTTCGTGATTTCCTGTTTGGTCCCGTAGTAAAAGTTAATCATAGTGATGAGTACACTCTCCCATTTCGGTTTGTCGAGTGTTTACAATTTCAACCTGTATTAATATTAATTTTATTTAGGTATTTATTTTACTCTTATGTGGCCATAGAAGTCCATACACGCTCTTGCTCTAAAAATGAGAGTTGGCGGGCCGGATTTAAACCCTTCGCGGGCCGCCGTTTGCCCACCCTTGTAGTAGTAAAACGGGTAGAATAGAAATTTATTTATAATTTATTTGGTAGAAGAGTTCGTCCGGGGAAACACTACTTCCTTACCTATTTCTGCCGCCAAGCAGCATTGTTGTGTTCCGGTTTTAAGTGCACGGGTGCCGGTTTAATTGCAATACCAAGAAACTTTTGGCTTCGTCTTTCTAAAGAGAATTTTATCTTCTTCTTATATATAAAGAGACTGGTACTGACTGACATTTGATTCATCAACGCAGAGCCTAAACCACTAAAGCTGGAAATATGAAATTTAGACAGTAGGTTCCATAAGTGACGAAAACATCCACTAAGAAGGGATTTCTCGAAATTCAACCCCTAAGGGGGTGAAAAGGGTGATTAACGTTTGTATGCAAGTCCGTCATTTTTGAAGTAAAAAGCATGAAATTAAGTATTAAGGTTTCTGGTTAGGAGTAAACGTACACGTGTTTGAGCGTTTTTGGAAATTCAACCCCTAAGGGGGTGAAATAAGTATGGTAAGTTTGTATGAGAAATCTGGTACTTTTGAAGTAAGAAGCATGAAATTCAATATTTAGGTTACTGGTCAGAAATAAACGTACACGTGTTTCAGGGTTTTTGGAAATTCAACCCCTAAGGGGGTGACATAAGTGTTGTAAGTTTGTATGATAAATCTGGTACTTTTGAAGTAAGAAGCATGAAATTTCACGCAAGCGAAGATGCGGGCAACAGCTAGTAATATTATAATTTTGTGTTTTGTAAATGTTAAGGCATTATAGTTAAAATTAGGTCAAGTTAGCTAGCCTATTATAAAATGGATCGGTCACCGGAAGTGATAGTCATTATAAACGCAAAAGTAATTTGGCAGAAAAATAAACTTGGTACTTATATACTCTTAGATTAAAATGAAGGGTCCACTGCAATAATGCTAAATGTCCTTTTTACTTTGTTTTAAGATATTTGCTTTATAAGTTTACTAGCGACCTGCCCCAGCTTTGCACGTGTACGTTTTATGGCTTAAAACCTTCCTCTTGAATCACTCTATCTATTAAAAAAAAACCGCATCAAAATCCGTTGCGTAGTTTTAAGGTACTATTTTGAACCGAGCTGCCAACTGCAACTGCCGACAGCACGTGCAGCGACTGCATGAAGCACGTGCAGTCGCCGTCGGCTGCTGCAGCGGCGCTTGGAAGCCATTTCATATAAATACATACAAACCAGTAGTGCAGCTGCGGTTCACACCGATAATTCAGCCCTCATCAAGCTGTCTCCCCCCCCTATGTCCACGCCAGCAACGCCCTAAGCCGAGGTCCGAGTCCCACTAGGGGTCGCCCTTAGTGCTGTTGTTGCAGGTAGTCATGATGTTAGTGTAGTACAAGTAGTTAGCTTAAGTATTTTACTTCCCCCCCATTGGCTGGAGACCCTTCAGGTCTCGCCAATAACTGCCCGGTTACGTAGAAACCGTCCCCTAACGACCTACAGCAGTCAAACAGAAAAAAAAAAAAAAAGTAGCTGCACGTGCTGTCGGCAGTTGCAGTTGGCAGCTCGGTTCAAAATAGTACCTTTAAAGATCTAAGCATACATACGGACAGACAGCGGGAAGCGACTTTGTTTCATACTTGTAGTTATAAATGGTGAAAGAAAACTCCGATTTAAAAATGACGCTGAGCGTTCTAGCCGTGTATCCGATTTTTTTGAAAGTATTTATCTCGGGACTGTAACCGATATTGCTGAGTTTGTAAACGACATTACGAACTGCAATATCAAGTGTCCGAATGACATACTTAGAATTAAAGTAACTTTGGACATTCATAATTATTGCAGTTGACCCTTCAAATGCAAACAGCATTCTAATTAATATCATATATAATTAATAAGTTAATATCATAAACAAGGCAATCCTGAACAAAAAAAGCGAAGTATTAAACACAAAATCCCTCATTATCATTTTTTTTTTTAATAATCTTTATTCATGACCATAGATACATGTCCTTCAGTCGCATACATAGAGGTATATATATGTTCTGTGTACACCTTAGAGCATATAATATGCTCTAAGGTGTACACAGATGTGTTACAATGTTTTTACACTAAATTATTTAACCTAACTTATTTTCATTATCAATTCAAAATTTTGTATTACCATATCGTCAACCATAATGAACACGACGTGTGATGGACCCCGTCGATACGCTGATATCACCGAAGATATCATCGCCAAGATGATCCACCATAGTTTCCTGAAAAAGAGGTTTTATTATTATTTATTCATACAGCGTGTAAATGAATTCGTGTAATTCCTTCAGACCTCATGATCTACTGGTGACACAGATTGACCCTGCCAGGGATTATGAAAGAATCGAAAAATGTTTTTGCAAAAAAATTTTTTGTTTTTTTTTGCCACCTTTTGTTTAGACGTTTGAATTATTTTGGTGACCGACCGCTTAATAAAAGAATTCCATATCTTCTCAACCACAGAACAGATATTTTTATCTGTTCTGTGTTCTCAACCAATTACCGGCTGATGTAAGAAGCCAAAAAATAAAAAGTAAATTTGCCAAATCACTAAAGCAGTTCTTTCTCGGGAATTTGTAGACCCATACTTAGGTGGTTCTCAGGTTTCTGAGACAGAAAAGACCAATTGGTAAAAATATTATTAGATAATAATATGTAATTATTATAAGTCCGTACTACTAAATTTTTATGTTGTTAAAATTGTTTGTTCAGTTCCCGCAGACAAACCGTGCAAACGGTTTTGTGGGGCTTAGTATAAGTAAGCTTGTATATAAAACTTTCTTTAAAATAAATAAAAATAAATAATAATAAAAAAATAAACGACCACTTAGCCCTACAGCAAAAAATAATAATATTTGTTTTTTATCTTTAATCAAGCTAAATCTTGTGCGGCGTTAATATAAACGAGTAATAGATCATGTGGTTTTAAGGAATTACACGAATTCGTTTACACCCCGTATAAACAAAAACATTAAAAGTTTCCGCCCTATTTCGTCCAGCGTTTGTTAATCTCTAGTTTTGGGGTTTACCTTCCAGTAATTTTATCCAGCAAAATCGAGAAGAAGCAACGTGATGCAGACATTATTGGCAACATAATCCCGTCTCGCAAAAAATGCTTGGATGGCCAGTCATTTCCTGCTATTTAACTTCTTCGGTTTGCATGACTTAACTTAAGGTAGAACTTGACACTTGGCCCATAATAATTAACCTCTGTATGTAAGTTACTTGGCCGCTGGAAGGTAAATCCCAAGATGAAATGTCAAAGGAATTTCCAACATTTAACAACATACAAGGTTAATCGGAAAGGGGATACTAATCGGAAAGGCTATTAAAGTACCTACTCATAATAATGAATAACTCTTGTTCCACAACTTTCCCCAAAAGTCAAATAGTTTAAGAGAAATAGCTGTTCAAAGGTTTCATAAAAAATACGCTAAAATCTATCTATCCTCAGCTATGATCATATTTGGGAATACGGATTAAAAGCTCTATTTTTTGAATTCGTAACTAAAGCAGGATGAAGAGTTAAAAAAAACTAAAATAAAAATCATTTTGGTAGCAAATAAAAGTGATCGAATTTTGAAATTTTTACACTTGCTTTATAACAGTCATCATCAGTGATACTTTTAAGTGGCCCGCAGATTGGTAGCCCCTTTCCTACTGACCTTGTATATGATAATGTTTATAAACTGATAGATTACAAGAAAGAGAGACTATAGATAAACATTGGAAGCCGCCGCAGATACGCGGCATTGGTCTCAAATCAACATGCTGATTGTTAAGATTCATCAAAATTACACTTCAGAGGCAACTCTCAAATGAGATTAGTTTTTTTCAGTACAGGCCCTAGCCACAGACTAAATAACAATTACTCTACGTTACCCTAGCTCTTATCACGTTACGGACGCGGACGCTGTGGCTGGCCCGAATGAACATTGCGTGTACGGTTCGACCGCGTTGCGCTAAGAATTCTTGTCAACATCTCCATTTCGGTGACATTGAAAGAATTAAATAAAGAAATATACATTATTTAAGACTTCATTGACCTCATCATATCATATCAGCCTATTGCCGTCCACTGCTGAACGTAGGCCTCCTCATTGGACTATTTTAAGGCTATTTCGAAAATACTTATCTAACTCGTTTAACATTTTTATTGCAATGCGGTAATTATGCTGCAATGAGTTGAAACTATGACTGTTTCTAAATGTTAATGATGAAGTAAAAACATTACTTACATACAAATTCATTATCAAAATTGTCAGGTAACATTGTAAAAATTTGCATTTGTAAACTAAATATTTAACTATACCTACAGAGTATAAACGAACTCGTGGATCCTTAAAACCACATGATCTATTAATGGTATAACTCCCGTACGGGATTATAAAGACAGACAGAAAAAAAAAACTTTTTTTCTTGCAATAGGTTCGTATAATAACTACCTTAAATCTTTAAATGAAAAAAAAATCTGTTATTTTGCAATAATTCTTTTTTGTGACAAAACATTTCAATGCCACGCATAAATTTATGAAAGCACGGCGACACAGCTGTCGAGCACATTATATCGGGGCGCTAAAATGACTCAGAAACAAAACAAGATGTTTGTTTATAGTTTTTTTTTTTTTGTTTAATCTGGTAAATATCCCTTGCAAGGTCAATGTGTGTCTAGTAGACGGGGCCCGCTAGCCGCTAGGGCCAGTGCCTGCCAGGGTTGCGGAATTTGTTCAAAAGAGTTACCGCGGCCCTGGAACGCAAAGGGCACTAGGAGGAACACAGATGGGTTTTAGTCAGTAAGAGTCTGACACTCTCTTCCGCTCCGTCCATACCGGAAGAAGTCATTAGATGATTCGCAATCCTTCAAAAAAAAAACCTATACGTGTCATCAGTAGATCACGCGGTTCGAAGGAATTACACGAATTCGGATATACCTTGTATAGATACTTTAGTTCAGCCATACTCAACCTTTTTTTTTAAGGGCCGCAAAGCCGTTTTAGTTCTTGTGCCGCGGGCCACACCAACATAACTTTATTTAGGTATTAATAAAAAATGAAATTGTTTAATGGTTTATTTATTTTAACAAAACAAAGTGTTCACAATTAATCTGACAGTCACATGCGATCCAAAACTTTTGTGTTAAGATCTGGCTTGTTGTTTTAAATGTTTGACTAGGTACTATGTTAGATGGGCCACCCACATAAGTTCTACGGGCCACATGCGGCTCGCGGGCCGCAAGTTGAGTATAGCTGCTTTAGTTTCATTAAATTTTACAAGACTGTTATAGGTAAGAAGTACTTTATTCGTATCTGTAGCCGTGTAGTAAAACTATTTTTATAGGGAAGGATAAGTGCAAGAAATCAATTACAAAGGCACTGAAATCAAGTACCTATCCTACATAAATCCGCCATATCTTAACTACGATTGGCAAGATTGGCAATACGTAAATCAATGTTGTTCAAAACTCTATTAGAAGTTGCGAGATAATTTACAGATTGCATAAGGGGCGTCGTAAGGTCTGGGCACATTGAATGAAGATAAATTACCAAATATTTGGTTTTTAACGAAAAGTGTCAGGAGTTTTCGAAAACGCATAGAGCTTGCAACAAAGTGGAAGCTTCAGAGTATCATCGGTATTGCAAACATTTGGATTAAGTACTTCCTGTCATTTAATTCGCACTCCATACAGGTTGAACAAAATAATTTTTATTTTTTTAATTATTGTTAATCAATAATCACTTCAAATCAAACAGATCAAAAGCAACAACAGCCCCTTAAACTCAGGATCAAAAGGTCTTAATTAGGGGTGTACTACGCCATATCGAATGCCAAAACATCGAATATCAAATGATCGAACACTATAAATCGAATGTTCAAATAGTCGAACGTTCATTTCATCGAATGGTTAATAAATCGAACATTCAATAAATCGAACATTCAATAAATCGAACACTCAATACATCGAGTGTTCAAAATATCGAATGTTTGTTTGATCGAACGTTCAAAATATCGAATGTTTGTTTCATTGAACGTTCATCGTATCGCATATTCACTATATCGAAATATTAACATACTGATTACTTATTATATTGAATATTTAAAAACACTTGCATGGGTTTGAACCCAAAACCCGGTGCATATAACAAGTGGGTCTGTAACCTCAGGGCCAACACGACATTTAATTTAATAAAATAATAAAGATTAAGCTGTGTTTTTCTTCGACATAGCCGTAATTTTTGTATACTAATCTATCTTCTTATATATAAAGAGACTGGTACTGACTGACATTTCATTCATCAACGCAGAGCCTAAACCACTAAAGCTAGAAATATGAAATTTGGACATTAGGTTCCTTACATGACGAAAACATCCATTAAGAAGGGATTTCTCGAAATTCAACCCCTAAGGGGGTGAAAAGGGTGATTAACGTTTGTATGCAAGTCCGTCATTTTTGAAGTAAGAAGCATGAAATTAAACATTAAGGTTTCTGGTTAGGAGTAAATGTACACATGTTTGAGCGTTTTTGGAAATTCAACCCCTAAGGGGGTGAAATAAGTGTTGTAAGTTTGTATGAGAAATCTGGTACTTTTGAAGTAAGAAGCATGAAATTCAATATTTAGGTTACTGGTCAGAAATAAATATACACATGTTTCAGGATTTTTGGAAATTCAACCCCTAAGGGGGTGAAATAAGTGTTGTAAGTTTGTATGAGAAATCTGTTACTTTTGAAGTAAGAAGCATGGAATTAAGTATTTCGGCTTCTGGTTAGAAATAAATATACATGTGTTTGAGCGTTTTTGGAAATTATACCCCTAAGGGGTGAAATAGAGTATAAAAGTTTCTACAAAGTTAAAAGCATGAAATCAAATAAAAGGCTTTCTGGCTAGGTATAAATTACACGTTTTTGAACGTTTTTGTAAATTCTACTCCTAGGGGGTGAAAATGGAGGTGAAAGTTTTCTTGAAGTTAGAAGCATGAAATTAAATAATAGGGTTTCGGATTAATAATAAATGACCATGTGTGAGCGTTTTTGTAAATTAAACCCCGAAGGGGGTAAAATACCGGATGAAAGTTTGTACAAGAAGTCTGGTACTCTTGAAGTAAGAAGCATAAAACATACACGTGTTTCAGGGTTTTTGAAAAATCTATCCCTAGAGGGTGAAAAAGAGGATTAAAGTTTTTTATTGTTGACACTTGCGCGAGAGTTTCTGGCATAGTATGTACCATCGCCGTAATATAGGAGGTGCTGCACAAGTCGTATCGGATGGTTTTGAATAAAAATTCACATCGTTCATCCGATTGATTTGAAACTTTGTATAGTTTTTGTTACTCACGCGAAAGTTTCTGACATAGTACCTTCAAAGTACAATAGGTGGCCCGCGAGTCGTATTGGATAATTGTTTGTCTTATTCTATTAGAAAGAGAAAGGTAGTAACTGAAAAATGATATTAGGAAATTCGGTTCCTTTTGTAACGTAAGCATCCACTAAGAAGAGATTTCTCGAAATTTTACCACTAAGGGGGTGAAAAGGGTGATTAACGTTTGTATGCAAGTCCGTCGTTATTGAAGTAAGAAGCATGAAATTAAACGTTAAGGTTTTTGGTTAGAAATTAATGTACATGCATTTGACCGTTTTTGTAAATTCAACTCTCAAGGGGGTGAAATAAGGGTTAAAAGTTTGTATGAGGAATCTGATACTTTTGAAGTAAGAAGTGTGGAATTAAATATTTAGGTTCCTGGTTAGAAATAAATCTACACAGGTTTGAGTGCTTCTGGAAATTCAACCCCTAAAGGGGTAAAATAAGTGTTTAAAGTTGGTATGAGAAATTTGGTAGGTTTGAAGTAAGAAGCATGGAATTAAATATTTAGACTTTTGAAGAGAAATAAATATACATAGAATGAATATACATGGAAGTAACAGATGATGAAAATATGATTCAGATGGATGAAATTGTAAAAGCGCTGAAAGGTATGAAAATTGGAAAAGCAGCTGGGTATGACAGAGTGTCTGTCGAAATGCTTAAGGGAGGTGACGGGGTGGTAGCAAGCCTGCTGTACCGGATCTTTAATATATGTTGGAGATACGGCCAAGTGCCAAGCGATTGGTGCAAAGCGGTAATCGTACCACTATATAAGGGAAAGGGTTCACAGCAAGAGTGTAAAAACTACCGCGGCATTAGCCTTTTGAGTGTAGTCGGCAAACTATATGCGAAAGTTTTAATTAATAGAGTGATAAGAATAACAGACGAGAAAGTATGGGATGTTCAGGCAGGATTTAGAGAGGGAATGGGGTGTATGGATCAGATCTTCTCCTTAAGATGCATAGCCGAGAAACATCTGGCAAAGCACAAGAAAGTGTATTGCGCTTTCGTTGATTTGGAGAAGGCTTATGATAGTGTGTGGAGGGAAGAATTGTGGTCAACACTATCTACGTATGGGGTGGACTGGCGCTTGGTGCGGGCACTGAAATCGCTGTACAGGGATTCCAGTGCTTGTATTAGGATAAATGGGGCGTTCACAGACTGGTTTGGCATCTCAAGGGGTGTTAGACAGGGTTGTGTAGCGTCACCATGGCTGTTCAACCTATACATGGATAGTTGTTTGACAGATTTAAAAGGGAGTGATTGTGGATTGAAAATGAATGAGTTGCCTGTCAAATGTCTTCTCTACGCAGATGATCAAGTTCTGCTTGCATCATCAGTGGAAGGGTTGCAAGACATGGTAACTGTGATGAACGAAGCATATAAGAGGAAAGGGATGAAAATTAATATAAGTAAGACGAAAGTAATGGTTTTTGAAAGAGATGCAGATGTATCTGGGTGTAAGGTAAAGATTGGAGATGAAAGTATTGAACAGGTGAATGAGTTTGTTTATTTGGGAAGTATGTTTACAAGAGATGGTAAGATTGATGAAGATGTGGAAAGGAGAGCAAATGCGGGAAATAAAGTGAATGGTGCTATGCATGCGGTTGTGGCTAACCAGTCGATGTCCAAAAAGGCACGGCTGGCTGTCCATAATGGTGTACTGGTACCAACGCTTATGTATGGAAGTGAATGTTGGTCTTGGAAGAAGAGTCATGAAAGTAGAATAAATGCCGTGGAAATGCGTTCCTTGCGAAGTATGTGCGGTGTAACTTTGAATGATAGAGTGAGGAATGATGTGATAAGACAAAGTTGCGGTTTAAAAGATGATGTAGTGACAAAAATTGAAAGGGGTATGCTTCGGTGGTTTGGGCATGTTGAAAGATTGAGTGAACGGCGATTAACAAAAGGAATTTATAAGGCGAATGTCAGTGGAAACGCCAGTAGAGGACGCCCTAGAAGGACATACATTGATGTTATTGGTGATGTTCTTCAAAAAGGACAGGTGCGTAGTACTTTCAACCGGCGTGCGTGTATGACAAGATGTATGACCGTGGACGAAGCGAAAGGAGTATGTAAGGATCGTAGCATGTGGCGTTCTACAGTTTCTGCCTACCCCCATGGGAAAAAGGCGTGAGTGTATGTATGTATGTATGTATAAATATACATGTGTTAGAGGGTTTTTGGAAATTCTACCACTAAGGGGTGAAATACGGGATGAAAGATTTATGTACTGAAGTTAAAAAGAGCATGCAGTAAAATAATAGGGTTTCTGCTGGGAAATAAACATACACGTGTTTGATGTTTTTTGGAAACTCTACCTATATGAGGGTGAAATAATAAGTGTTGAAAGTTTGTTTGAGAAATGTGCTACTTTTAAAGTAAGAAGCATGGAATTAAATATTTAGAATTCTGGTTAGAAGTAAACATACACGTTTGAGGGTTTTTGGACATTCTTCCCCTAAGGGATAAAATAATGGATGAAAGTTTTTTCGTAGTTAAAAGCATGATATCAAATAATTGGGTTTCTGGTTAGAAATAAATGTACATAAACGTTTGAGCGTTTTTACAAATTCAATCTTTAAGGAGGTGTAATAAGGGTTGCAAGTTTTTATGAAAAATCTGGTACTTTTGGAGTAACAAAGGGAGAAACTGACTGACTGGCTGACAGATCTATCAACGCAAAGCCCAATCCGCTGGGGTTAGAAACTTGAAATGTTAAAGTAGGTACCTCTAATAACGTTGGCATTCACTAAGGAAAGGTTTTTGGAAATTTCACCCCTTATGTGGTGAAATGGATTGTTAACGTTTGTATGAAAACCCTTATTCCATGGGTAACCCCATAAACTTAAAATTTGCACAAACACTGTTCAAAATAAATACTAAAAGACGGAGTTTTTTGATTTTAAACCTACATTTAAAAAGGGGCTTAAAGAGGGTTTAAAATTACACGCAAGCGAAGCTGCGGGCAACAGCTAGTATAATATAAAAGGAGAAGCTGACTGACTGACTGACTGATCTATCAACGCACAGCCTAAACCGCTGGGGTTAGAAACTTGAAATTTTGACAGCAGGTTCCTTTTGTAACGTAGGCATCCACTAAGAAGGGATTTCTCGAAATTCAACCCCTAAGGGGGTAAAATAGGGTGTTTAAGTTTGTATGTAAGTTCGTCATTTTTGAAGTAAGAAGTATGAAATTAAATAATAAGGTTTCTGTTTAGAACTAAATGTACAGGTGTTTGAGCGTTTTTGGAAATCCAACCCCTAAGGGGGTGAAATAAGTGTTGAACATTTGTATGAGAAATCTGGTATTTCTGAAGTAAGAAACATGGAATTAAATATCTAGACTTCTGGTTAGAAATAAACATACACGTATTTGTGCGTTTTTAGAAATTGCACCCCTGAACGGGTGAAATGAGTTGTTGACGTTTGTTTGAAAATCCTTCTTCCAGGGGTTTTTTGGATTATATAACTAAAAATACCTGAAAAGGGGTAAACGCGGGTTTAAAATTTCACGCAAGCGAAGCTGCGGGCAAAAGCTAGTATTCAATATAATAAGTAGTCAGTATGTTAATATTTCGATATAATGAATATGCGATGCGTTGAACGTTCAATGAAACAAACATTCGATATTTTAAACGTTCGATCAAACAAACATTCGATTTTTTGAACACTCGATGTATTGAGTGTTCGATTTATTGAATGTTCGATTTATTAACCATTCGATGAAATGAACGTTCGACTATTTGAACATTCGATTTTACAGTGTTCGATCAATTGATATTCGATGTTTTGGCATTCGATAGTTTCGTATTCGATTTTTTTTAGATTTCGATTTAGTTTGGTATTCGATTCGTAGTACACCCCTTAATTAGGAGCCACCCTCGATCTATTAGTAGTGATGAAATCCGCTCCTAAATTGCGTAACACACCTGCAATCGCAATAGTTTTCATTTTAACAATGCAAAAATATTTTTTATGAGGTGTCACCTACGGTTCAATGGCGATTGTTGAACTGTCAAAATAACAGGTATTGCGCTTGTCTGTGTCGCATTTAGGCTGCAGATCTTTTGAACGGCTTACATGAGGACAAGAGTCCAACAACAGAATGCATTTTAGAAAATTTTAACATAAAATGAAATGGTCTGGCTAAGCAAGGTTCCGATAAAAAAAATAGATTTGCTTACCAATGGTAGCATTTTTATTGCTAAACTGGGCATATGAATAGACTTGCAAACTTATTTTATAGTTTGTGATAGCTACTAACTACTAACTAATGGAATGATCTACTATGCAAAGCTATGTTTTTTTTTTTATTATTGGTATAGTGTCTTAATTTTAACCATTATTGCTTGTTATATCGGTCATAAGGCTGCACGATCAAAATACCGTCACCGATTGTCTTAAGAAAGTTTGGAGTTATTGTTTCGGATGTAAGCATAAACTAACAACAATTCGATCTATTGCAAATAGAAGTTAAAAGGACCGGAAGCGCTTTGCACTTTAACCCTCTTATTATAAAAGATGGTTTAAACCAAGACTAAGGTAAACCCAGGTTTAAAATATACCCATCACTTTCTTTTGTCATATAATAAACCACCACTACCCCGGTGTTACTTCCTGTCAAATAAAGACAAAAAGCAACACCAAAAGGAAGAAAGTCGTAGCTCCAAAATCTGAGAAGTGAACAGACTTCGTCAGCGTTGAAGAAGTGTTTCGTCTGGCGAGAAACAAAAAGGAATATGTTGTGCTAACCGGCCAACCTTCATTACTGGAGAAGCACCGCAAGAAGAAGAAGAAGATCAGCTGGCAATAGGTAATTCAGAGCAAACTAAAACCCACCACTGGAACAATTATCTATTTTTTACATAAGTAACAATTCTTAGAACAAAAGCGTATGTACAAATAACAACAAGAAGATGCGTGTTTTTCTGACCTGTTTTTTTAATTACTTCTGGTATTGGTATTAATATTTCAATGCATGCAAGTGCATGTATGATTAACAGTTAGGTACATCATTTAAGTTAGCATTTTGAACAAAAAACATTTTTTTGCCTATTTGCTCTCTTTATCTCAATAACCCCTTTTTTGGGGAATCTCCATGCATGATTAGTTAGTCAAGACTTTACGTTTGTAAATATTGAATAATTTCGTCGCCTCTAGTTATCATTTCAATTAATTCACGTAAAAAACGATCGAAATTGTTGTAGTTAGAATGAAATTAATTGTTATTAGGATTCCGTGTCAAATTGGTTCTGTACCAAAATGGTAAAAAAGTAACCCATATAGTCCGACTTCGTCCATCCGTCCGTCGGTCTGTCTGTCACAGCTGCTTATTTCAGGAACTACTAATGCTATCGACTTGAAGTTTTGAAGTTTTTAAATAATTATTGTCCAAGTGACAAATTGATAATATTTTTATTTTCATTGCACTATTAGCATGTCTAATAGAAATATTTTTAGAATGGGGGGTTAAAATTTTTCTAAGAAAGAGCTTCATTTGCACATTTTATTATGTATTTTTATTTTCATTTATGCCGCATAGTTTTTGACTTATGATGCAAAATGTCTGTAAAAATACCACCATTTGCGAAACAAAACTCTGGAATATAGGTATCAAGTTGAAATATAAACATTACAGGAAAAATAAAACGATGTCTGTAACTAGCACAGTTTGTTAAGAATCAGTTAAATCCTTTCAAACAAACTTAGTTGTCCTAGGTCTTATTGTGTTTGAGGCGGACGATGAATTTAACTAAATAACTTATTATACGTTTCCTTTCAAGGTACGGAACCCTCGGTGCGCGAGTCTGACTCACATTCGGCCGGTTTTCTCTTAGGTAAGAAAACGTATTAAAGATTGTTTCTTACAAGCTATTAAACATAGCCTAGGTTGAAATCGAAATTTACTTTCAAATGGCGGTTATATTTAAATACAAATGAAAATCAGTAGATCACAAAAATATTTGATTTTAGACGATAAGAAGTTGCTTCATTGGAACACTGCACTGAGCTTGATTTAATATAGAAAGTCATTAATTTCTAAGTAGGTATCTATTGATAAGGGCACTATAAATAAATCTTAAAATATACGCAGCGTGAATACGCAAATACGCAACATAGTAAATAATAAAAGACTCACCAACTCGTATACTTATTGAGTATTTTAAACATTTTAAAATGCTACAAATGTTCAAACAGCACCAGCACACACAAAATTCGTTAACAGTTCACAAAAAATATTGAACACCGCGAGAAACCTTACATTAAGACATAGTACGTATAAAGAGGTCTATTCTCCACGAACGTTCAACTTGCACAAACCTCTGAAAGCAAGCGAAGGCTGTATTCTATTGTAAATTGCTTAAGGGCACTACTTGTGAATTACTGAAGGTCAAGATATTTACGAGATACTCGTATGGAACACGTGGTTCTTAAATACATACGCCGCTGTCCATCCTTTACTGCTTTTTCCGAAACCAGTCTTATTTCACTGGATACGTGTACTTGAAAATAATATCTATTACTCTTTCTGCAATGACGTTCTGCAATGTTGTTACATGTTGACATTACAATAGCTAGATCACAATAGCATTGTTAGAATATCTAAATGGGTTTCCGAAATTCTTACGTAAGATATTCTTATTTAAATTCTTTTGAAGCAAGAGCGGGTTATTTGTTAAAATAATTATATGCTACAGAAAGTGCAAGGAAACCAAATTAAACATAAATTGTCATCATAGAGGAAAGTATGCTCTTTGGTAATACATAGGTCAGTATCAGTACCTTAAAGGATCATTCAATAACTTCTGTAAATAATAATAAAATTATCTCAGACCTCATAATGATAGTTCTTCTTGAAGTTTTTTTTTTTTATTACAAGTTCAACATGAAACCTTACAAGCTGCGAGGCCAACTTGTAGACCCTAGGGTCCGTATGACAGAAGCTAACTCAAGCGTTGATATCTGCTATGTTTAAAGCTATTATCTATTGTAGTCGTTTTGAGTCGAGTTTGAATTTTAGAACGTTCCTCAAGCATTAATCGATCATAGTTCACCAGATATGATATACCTCCGGTTTCTGAATTAATAATTCTAGGATAAGCAGTACTTATGAAACATTTAAATACGGAGTTGTCAAAAAAATTGATGGATTATCCTCCGGTTTCTGATTTGAGAATTCGAGTTAAGCAATACTTAAGTAATATTTGAGTACGGAGTTGTCAAAAAAATGCTTTAAAATTGCTTTAGTTCATCTAAGTTTAAAATCCGTAATTTTTTTGACAACTCCGTTCTCAAATGTTATTGAAGTACTGCTCATCCTAGAATGCATTCAGAAAGCGGAGGTTATTAAAAGCATTTTTTTGACAACGCCGTACTCAAATATTAGGCACATAAGTATTGCTTATCCTACAATTCTTAACTCAGAAACCGGAGTTTTGTTTTTTAAAACTCAAGCAGAGATTTGAACTGTAATCAACACACACACACACATACCACAAGCGTGGCCGAGACCATGCTTGAGCACAGATTGCCTTGCCAATTTTGAAACAGACAAACAGTTTGACTTTTGACAGTGCTCAACACTTCAGACTCGTTTTGAGTCTCGATCACTTCAATTACCGTTCTGGAATAAGGCCGATGCTCAAGTACTGATGTACGTAAACGGTGATCAGGTGATTGGATTGGAGTTCAAACTGGACTTGAGTTACCTTCTTATACGGACCTAGATGTCGAATTCACCGAGCATCACATAACTATAAGAAAACATTGAAAAAAACTATATCATCATCATCATCATCCGAAAGACGTCCACTGCTGGACATAGGCCTCCCCCAAGCATCGCCACAACGACCGGTATAATTATAGGTATAAAAAAAAATTATGAGTCATCAAATTCCCGTTACGGAAGCATTAGTGGACGGATTGCGCTTGATATGTAGATGAGAATTTTCTAATAGAAAAACCTAAAAACTTTTGAGTCCTATCAAGAGAATCATTAATATTGCACAAACTAGCTTTTGCCCGCAGCTTCGCTTGCATGAAATTTTGAACCCGTTAAGTGACGATTTTCTATACACACTTTCATCCCATATTTAACTCCCTTACGGGTTGAATTTCGAAAAATCCTTATTCTTGTCTACATTATAAAGGGAACCTCTGTGCAAAATTTCTGCTTTCTAGGTCCAAGGGTTTGGGCTGGGCGTTGATGAGTCAGTCAATAAGTCAGTCAGTCAGTCAGGACTTTTCTTTTTATTTATATAGAAGTTATAAAGCATATTGTTCAATATACTTGAACAATATGATGCACTATAATAATAGTTGTTTCCAATTAGGCAATGTCAAGTTCGTCGGTAAGCTGCTGTAGCTGACTAGAATAATAAACCAATAATTAGGACACCAAAACTACGACATTACACAACACACGTTTGGAAACGTAAACACAGAAAGGGCCAGAACAGCACTTTGCATGTAGCCCAGATAGAGATACTATCGAAACATCATTAAAAAGGGCTGAATAGAAAAAATGGAGACATAACAGGCAACTTTCGAAATTAGTGAAACCTGAATGTCTTATGATATAAATATTGCATCGGTGACAAAGTACCTATACGAAAACTGATCTTCTTCTTCTTCATATCAGCCTATTGCCGTCCACTGCTGAACGTAGGCCTCCCCCAAAGACCGCCAACCATCCCGGTCTTGGGCAGCCCGCATCCATCCGCTGCCAGCCACCTTTTTCAAACCGTCGGTCCATCGTGCCGCAGGACGTCCCCCACACTACGTTTCTGCTCCATCTACCATCTGTTCGTCTGCAGACATGGCCGGCCCACTTTCACTTCAGCGTGCTAATTCCACGCGCAATATATAAAAAAAAAAAAAAAAAACACAAAAAATATTACACACAAACATTACAAAGCACTAATGGAGACAAATTTATTTTGTTATCAGATTATTAGGCTAACGGTACTCTGTAACTTAGGAACATCTGCATCCGAACTAGGCGTAAACCTATATCTCGGAATACAGCTCTCCCCTCAAAAAAATTATCTATGACATTGTATTTAGCCAATTTACAATATGTAAATTGGCTAAATACAAAGATACTAAATACATAGATAATTTCGCAATGTCGGTGACTTTAGTTATCTGGCGAATGACTTCATTGCGAATTCTATCCACCAGAAAAACCCCGAGCATCGCTCTCTCCATAGCACGCTGAGCAACCTTAAATTTGTGGACCAGGCCCACGGTGATCACTATTAAATAAATATAAATTCTCATAAAATATAAAAATCTGTAGGATATTTTTATCTTTATTTAATAAAAAAAGTTGTGAACACACATATTTTATCCGTAAAATTTGCTAACTGTGTTATTATTCATCCAAAGCAGGTGTTTTCGCTACATTCTCCATAACTGGGGGCCTACTCCCTAAGTCCGTCCACGAAGTTAGTCTCCCGTCCGAAAGTACCCCGAAACGTAGGAATGAACAAAACAAATGTCAAGTTCAAATTTTCGGACGGGCAAAAACACATCGGTAGTGGAGACAACGGTCAAATCGTGTTGTCATTCATTCGGGCCCCGAAATAATCCTATGTCCGTAGGGGACGAAACCACGGACTTCGTGCTTAGGAAGTAGACCCCCTGTTCCTCTGGTGGCCAAAACTGTGCTCATGTAAATAAAGGTACAGTACGACACAACAAAGAAGTTACATCGTTATAACTAATCGAACACCTAATGACAGTCGCTCATTTTCGCGCCTCTCACACTTATTACATCAACGTTAAGATCATTTTTTACTGTAGTACGCCTTGAAGAGTGATCAGTTTTACGAAGGTTGCCGATACGACTTCTTAGTTATGTCGTACTGTTCGCTCGACGCGCAAAACTGCATTGGGAAATAATTTGTTAAAATGCAGTAAGCACCTACTTTAATTAAGGTGCGCTGTTTTTAATGTTATCTTTTGTATCGCAATTAACTGAATCAAGCATGTAAAATATTATTATTTTGACTGGCTTGATACCTTAAGCATAATTAATTGCCCTGATACCGTGTTGCACACCGCCTTTATAACAGAACAGCTAAATTCATGTGAATTTACAGTACGTTTTGAACGTTTCTCTAGCGGGAAATGATACGATAATCAAATTAAAACTCCTAACAGCGACCCTAGTCTGCTGCTTCGTTCCTTATCTCTTTTAGGCCCTTATTAATAAACCCCTCTCAACATGAGGGCCTGGAAGCAGTAGTGTCACTCTGTAAGAAACCCACCTCAATATCGACGGTTAGCTCGATATACATAATGTCACAGTATGGATAATAGAAGCAATTAACACACAGCTAATCGACAGTAAAATCAATAACGCATAGTTTTGTTATCCACGCTGTGTCACGACAAGTGTCTAATTGACAGTCGCGATCGAGGTGAGATTCTTACAGAATTGCACTGCAGCTCCGGATCTGGATGATAGTCTAAAACCTCAAGAAAGATAACATAACATCACACCTGTGTTCCCCAAAGGGTTGGGCAGAGATGCATAAGTTACACCCTCATTTCGCTGTTATGTTTAAGTCCTATGTAATAGGGGGCGAGCCTATTGCCATCAACCGGGGACAAATTCAGACTCCAATAACATTTTACCCGACCTGGGGCCCAATTCTCCTGTAATAAACTGTTGCCAAACGCAATCGAACCACAACCGTCAGTCAGTTTTTGTTTTCGAAAACTTTCAAAATGATTGATTTTGTTTTTTGTGTCAAACGATTAGATAGCTTTTGAAATTGAGAACTGTCTGAATGAACGGTTCGGCTTTGGTTCGGTTGTGATTTATCAAGATTTATTTTAGGAGAATTAGGCCCCTGGAGATCGAACCCAGAACCTCACACTCAGCTTTCGCGCCTGCGACCACTAGACTCAAGAGGCAGTAAAGAAAGATTTCAGTATCAAATATGAATGTTAAGAAATCCTCGACCATTTGTTTCAAAAGTGTGAATGGAATTGTAGTCATTATGAGATAAAACTTGAATTAACATAAAAACACAATATAAGTATTTTGGGTTATAGTACATACAACGATAAAAAATCGCAATACACTAATTAAGGAATAAGTATTATGGTTTTTTATGTTCCAAATGCATATAGGTTATTTACCTTAACATGTAAATAAAAAAGCACTATGCGTCATCTCGTATACGTAACCGAACATTACGACTCAAGTAATTGAATTAGTTCCAAAGTAATTTATCTATAAACGTTACAGCATACTGTCATTTGTGGGTGAACGACAAGTTTCGATAACAAAACTATTGAAAATGACCTTGCTCCACTAAACTTTTTCTGTTATTATCTCAAAGTGCCGGATACCATGCCTTAGACATTTTTCTATTATTTTATTACGTTGAACTATACGACAATCACCTTATCTCTTAGCATGGACAGTCGATATTGCGTGAGATCACGACTATCGTAATTAGAATCTATTATTTGAGGTAAGGTCAAGGTATACGTACCCCTATAGGGGTATAAATAAGAACTGCTTTTTCCAATACATAATATTTAAAATACCTTAATTAAGTATTGTGTAAATCTGATCAGATAATTAAATTATTAACTCATTCTTCATCTACTTACGTACCTACGTACATAAAATATAATATTAATGATTTATAGTCCTTTGAAATGAAACCTGATTCGTTAAATTGATGTTACGAAAGAGCGATAGTTACCATTTTCAAGGAATTACAACTTTTATTGTAACAAGGTTAAAAATCTCGCCCACATTACCTACTGTAAGCTGTTTAAAGACTATCACCAAAAATGCGTTAATTATTTCGTAAGGGTTTTTTTTCAGAGGTAATACCAGTTTTTTTGCGTTATTAACTTTTATACAGGGTGTTAACGAATTCGTGTAATTCCTTCAAACCGCGTGATCTACTGGTGACACAGATTAACCCTAAAAGGGAGTTTTTAAAAATCAACTGAAACAATTATTGAAAATAAAATTTTAGTTTTCTATTTCTGAGTCATTTTAGAGCCCCGAGTTAACTTACTGCAAAGAGCGATATCGCGTTAGTCTTGTCCGCCAGCCGCGTCGCCGTGCTTTCACTCATTTAAGCGTGGCATCGTAATGTTCAAGATCAAGAAAGGACTTTTTTGCAAAAAAAAAACTTATTTTTTTACTGAATCCTTATTAGGTGGTTTAGATAAGATCACTTACCCCTACCGCATGAAAAAAAAAGATTTTTATTTTTTGATTTTTAATCAGGCTAATTCCCGTGTGGGGCCAATCTACACCAGTAGTAGATCATGTGGTTTTAAGGAATTACACGAATTCGTTAACAACCTGTAGATACATTTTTACAATTGAAAGATTCACAATATGAAAGGATTTTTTTAGTCTAGACTTTAAGTAGTCCACCACGCTGGCCTTCTGCGGGTTGGTGGACTATGCAATAGACATCGTCCAGAACTTTTTAAGAGCCCTCACAAGTTTGCAGGTTACTTCACCGTTAACGCAAATAATAATACAATTTCTTATCCGCACATGAATTCGAAAAGTCAGAGATGCGCCAGCCCGATATCGAACTCACACCCTCCTGTACGGCAAGCGTTTAACGGCTAGGCTATCACTGCTAGACTCAATTAATTTATTCACTTGATAGACAGATATGTGTTACTGTACTGGGAGTTTGTTGCGCCGTTTCTTCTTCACAACAAAAACACTAGGAAGCGGTGAAGGGAGGGCGCTTTTGGGGACTGTCTTTTATGTACCTACCTAATATTGACGTTCAAATAGAACTAAGTAATTCTAGTCTATTTTGAATAAATGAGTTTTGAAGTTGAAGTTGAAGCTAAGCTACAATTGAAGAGGTTTATAAAATATATCTCCTACTAGTGGTCGCCAGCAACTTCGCCCGCGTGGATGTCGTTTATCGCGTACTCCGCGTTTTTCGGGATAAAAGTAGCCTATGTCCTTCTCCAAGGTCTAATTTCTGCAGCAAATTTCATCAAAATTGTTTCAACAGTTTAGGCGTGAAATCGTAACAGACAGAAAGACAGAGTTACTTTCGCATTTATAATATTAGTAGAGATTGAAGTCAATATGTTACCATTTAAAAGGTATGAATGTCTTTATCTTCAGTTGCAGATTTTTTTTTTTTGCTCGGCTCTGCTCTTAATTGACGTGTTATGGTTTTTAATTTCATCATTTCAGATTTAATTGTCTGCGTTGTTTCATCAAGTAACTTCGAAAAACATAATGATTTTTTATATGGTTGAAAAAATGCAACACCTTTTCATTATTAATTTCTCCTGATCTGGTCAGATAAGCCACGGGTGAGAGATACCTAGTTGTTAATGTAACAAATATCAAACCAAGTACAAAAACCCCGGTTACTGACATCATATACAGGGAAAATCCTGCCACAGTAATTATATTTTTAGCACTTCCGTCTCTGAAGGCAGTGCTACATTCTGTTAAAAATAAACAGTAAAGTTGCCTACTGTTCGGAACTTATGTCATTAGTAGCCGGCCGGACTCAAACATGTCCTATGTTTGGTTTTAAACCGACCAAAATCGGAAATTCTGCAAGCGTAATATCCTTTTTACTTTAGATTACTATTAAAATATTACTATACAAGGTTAGTCAAAAAGGGGATACTAATCCGTAAGGGTGTTAAAGTACCCATAATAATGAGTAACTTTTGTTCTACCACTTTCCCCAAAAGTCTTTAAGAAAAAAAGCTGTTCAAAAATTATGCTAAAATCTATCAATCCTCAGCTATGATCAGCTGTGTTTACAATTTAGGTCATATTTGGGGTCACGAACTAGAAGCTCCATTTTCTGAATTCGTAACTACCTATAAAGAAAGAAACGAAGAATTTTTGAAAAAACTAAAATAAAAAATGTTTTACACGGAAATAAATAATTATCATTTACTCGTAACACTTGCTTTAAAACCGTCACCAGTGATACTTTAAATACAATTTGAAACATTTTATTACATTTATGCCTATTTCGCGCATTTTGAATGCATTGTTTTGCATATAATCCGGTCTCTAGTTATTAGTCATAGCACCTTTTTATTATACCTGCACTAATTTGCCGGGAATATCATAAATGCTGATTCAGTCAAGGTTCTCACTCAAGGTTTTATAAATCAAGGCCACAGATAGCAAGAAAGTAGTCCAAATAATATGCGGGCATTAATTTTAATAACATTTTGAAAAATATGTTGCAACTTTTCAACCGACTTCGAAAAGGAGGAAGTTATCAATACGATGAGTTTTTTTAATATAGGTACCTATAAATTTATGTTCCCGGATTTTCCGAGTTTTGTAGACCGATTTGAGTAATTCTTTTTTATTTGGTGCGGAATACTCTCGAATTGGTCCCATAAGCAGTTTATTAAGTTTGGTTGGGTTTTTTTTTAGGGTTTCGAACTCAAAGGGTAAAACGGGACCCTATTACTAAGACTCCGCTGTCCGTCCGTCTGTCCGTCTATCCGTCTGTCACCAGGCTGTATCTCATGAACCGTGATAGTTAGACAGTTGAAATTTTCACAGATGATGTATTTCTGTTGCCGCTATAACAACAAACACTAAAATAGAATAAAATAAATATTTAAGTGGGGCTCCCATACAACAGACATGATTTTTTGCCGTTTTTATAGATAATGGTACGGAACCCTTCGTGCGCGAGTCCGACTCGCACTTGGCCGTTTTTTTTTATTTTATACAATATTATTAGTAGTTTGAAAATGAATAACCTAAGCATATAGACGACGTTCTAGTTGTAGTAAGTAGTAGTCCACAATCTTGTACACTATTATAACTTGTGTCACTAACAAGCGTTAAATAAATACTTAAAAAAAAGTAAAAGGAATAAGTTAATTACCATATATTATGAAATTAACAATTACATAAGCCGGTGCCTTCAATTTGTTTCAGCGTAGGTAGAATTGCACCGACTTCTAAAACTTATTTAATGATATGGTACTTACCGTAATTGTTTTAATCCTTTTAGTTTCGTTTGAAATCGCATTTTACTTTTTAACCGACTTCAAAAAGAAGGCGATTCTCAATTCGTCTAAATGGTTTTTTTTAATAATAATATTGCGTGGAAGTTCTTTTAAAGATCCCTGGTACATCTAGTACTTAGATACAATTTTTGTTAAGGTATTCAAATAGAGGCCTCATTAATCCCTATTCTTGTATTCATAAAACTATAAGTAGGTACATTATAAGAGCCTTCAAAGTTACCGGGCCCAATAGGTATGTTGACAGCATCAATAAATTGCAAATCTAATTAGTCCGCCAGTTAGAGTTTTGAAACATAATGGACACGTATTTTTTCTTTTGCTAAATCTATGAATATTTGGAAAAATAAAACGCATCAAAACTCGAGAGTGGGGGCTTGTGACGTCAGAAGCAAGTAAAAATTGTAGGTACTTGCTTGTGACGTTTTGCCAATTTCAAAAGTGTCGTATTTTCGTCAATTTTGGTTTACGTAACAAAAGAAAAAATACGGGTCAAATATTTTTTGATAATCTAACTGACGGACTAATTAGATTTTTTCAGTCAAATACCCTATTAATCCAGCCGTCTGCGTCTGTACCACGGATATGTACGCTACACCTACGCCACTTTTGCTTAACCATTCTGTAATCACAGGCGTGAAGATTAGGCTGAGTCATCTACACTATACTACTCTATTTTATCTTATCAGATGCAACTACCACGATACATAAGAGATCAATTTACGAATAAAAATGAGTCTCCAAAACCAATTTCCTCAACAATATCCTCGATAATCGTGTACGTAAACAGCTGATATCGCAAGCATCATGCAAAACGCATCACGTGAGGCCCTGGGAAGCTGCAAGTGTGTCATTATCAGTTGTTGCATAAGAAGTAAGCGTTACATCAACTTACGTTTACGAGTTCTTTATCATCGCTTCATCAACGTGACATAATGACCCACAGGTCAGCACGCAATTAAATTATGAAGATATTTTAGAACATTTGAGTAAGTCATAGTATTGTGATTGCATTTCCGATAAATACTCATGTATTTATTTATGTATGCCTTTATTAATCCATAACTTAAACTAAATAACATAAGAAAGAAAATTAAATGGTTTTAACATAGTTATTGTTTGAATCCATCCATCATCCATCCATCTCGGGTATAGGCCTCCTCCAACTGTATCCATTTTTCCCTATTTTTCACCATCTCCATCCAGTCTCTGCCCGCTATTTTTTTTATATCATCGGTCCAACGATCTTTGGGTCTGCCTCTTGGTCTTTTACCTCCTGGGCCTTTCCACATTGTGGCCAGCTTTGTCCATTTCCCAACTGACATGCGGGCTATGTGGCCTGCCCATTTCCACTTCAGGCGCTGTGCATGCTTACCCGCGTCTATTACTTTGGTTTTATGCCTTATGTCTTTGCTCTTCTGTTTGTCTATAAGCTTGATACCTAAGATGCTCCTCTCCATAGCGCGTAATGTAATTATTGAATATTTTTTTGCAGAAAGCGTTATGAGTGATACCTTTTCCAATAACGGACAGCTTGATGCTACATCAATCATGAACTAACAACCAATATTTCTAATGTTAATTAAACTACCAGCCGCAGTGTCACTTTAACGATATTATCAACAGTTTATTTATATAGTACGTAATAGAAAAGATAATTTAAAGAGCCAGATAGTTGATAGAGCAAGCACAGCGCTTGCCAATCATACAAATCTTACCTATTCAAATATTATTTCATAAATATATACAGGGTTATTTGTAAAACACATACAACCTCTTAAGGGGTCATTGCACTCATCATTATGAATAACTTTTACTATGGGACCAAACAAGAAGGAAGAGGTTGTTGGTGTTTTACAAATAACCCTGTATAAGTAATTATGTTTCCAAAACACTGTTATTATGTCATCGAGAGTTGGCAAGTTCTTCGGCATCAGGTTTAAAAGGCAAGCAAGAAGTAAGTACTACGATAGTACATAGGTATATATGGTATGTCTACACCAGTGCGCTTTCATGTTCATCTTGCGCTTTCGTCTGATGCATGCCTGAAGCGCCATAGCGCATGCAATAGCGCATGCCCTAATACTAGTTCGAGTCTTAAGGCAATTAATATTGCATGCGCTTGACGCAAGAGGAATTGAAAGTTGAAAGCGCAAGATGAACATGAAAGCGCACGGGTGTAGACATACCAATACAGAAGATTGGCTCTAAACTCGAAACTATAAAATCATGATGTGGATAATAAAAGTTATAATAAAGTTGATTTGATGTGGTTATTGCTAAATCTAATGCGTGCGAGTAACGATTTGTCCACAACTATTGCCTAACAATGCCTTGGTGACCGCTTTTTTCGTTGAACTTTAATGACGCATTTGCAGAAAGCGTAGGTAAAATGTCATAATAGGTACGATATGTTGACGGGCACACTCACACACAGCGTAACTTTATCTTCAAGTTAGGTCGATCCATATCTTTGTGACCGTGGAGGGTCTATTTGACCGCTTATTTCTACTGTCACTGTGTACTCGAGTCCACTGGCGATGATGGCCGACAGTAAAATTACTGATGGCAAACCAACCTTATTTTCGGATCGTCAAGGATCATCTGTCTAGCAAAGGTATTAGAAAAAAAAAAAAAAAAAACTTTTCCTTTGCATTTATGTGCATTAAAGTCGCCGGCGCCAAGCAGTTTACTGTGTTCCGTCGTGTGTATGTGAGAGCCAGAGGGGTATAGGGGAATCCCTCTATATCTCTGTTACTTGGATTCGTGTGCTCCATCTTAGACCCTGTCTGCGCTTACCATCAGGTGCGACAAGGGTCAAAAGCGACCAAGAGAAAAAAAAAGAACTTATTATTTTTCTCCACCTTATAAGGTAAATACTTATATTTGCAAACGAATGCTATTATATTTATTTATAAAAAAAACCCTTGAATTCTTTAGGAATATGTACCGCAACTCACCCGATTTTCGTTATTCTCGTGGGAATAGGCTACGGGAACATTAATACTAATGAATTTACAAATTTAATAATGTTTTCTCCACCTTTCATAGACAAAGGAGCATTCGATCCGTAGATAATCATACCTAACATCTGGCTAAGTTTCACGGATTAATCGGAAAATGTACTGAATAACAATTAATTTACAGCTTACAGCAGTTTTGTAATTACGTCATTTAATTTCAATATTAGTTTAGATGCGTACAGATATCTTTTTAAACATTCCTCGACTTGTGTCTAACCTCAACTTGTGACTTTTTTAATGTTATGTTTATTTTCTGAGTCTCCTCTCTCCACTGATTTTGAAGGAAAACATCGAGAGTAGGTAATCCTGAAGGCAAATTATTCTAGTAATAAAATTATTGTTATAAACGGCAAACTAACTCGCTCAACCACCGACCGTATTCTTCATAAGAAAAAAGTCAAAAGCCATTGTTGTGCTGCGCTGCGGTTCAATTAGTACCTAGAAATGGCCTCCCGGACTTAATTAATCGTCAGCATGCAGTGAGCAACCGTGATGGTCAATGCTCTTTCCTTCTCTGTATGCGAATAGGGCTTTCCCCTGCAGTGGGACAATTATGAACTCGGATTATGTTAAAACTAGCTTTGCCCGCGGCTTTAAAAAAACTCTTAACACACTACTAAAGTTTCTATAATAATATAATTCAATCATGATTCGAAAGACACGTGGCTCCATCTATTATTGTTATTGTTGTTTTCGTCGGGAACAGTACTTTTTTTCGGTATAAAAAAAGGTACCCTTTGTCTGTTTCTGTATACCTGACAATGTGTATGCAAAATTTCAGGATGATTGGATCAGTGATTTAGGCGTGAAAAGGTAACAAACAAACTAACTTACTTTCGCATTTATAATATTAGTTAGGATAACACATTATAGGTAATAATCACGCCCGTATTCGCCGAAGGGTTAGACAGAGATGTGGTACACCCTCATTTCACCGTTTAAGTCCCATGTAATAAGGATCGAACCTATTGTCATCAACCGCGCACAAATCCAGACTCCGGACTGCTATTGAGAAATTCCACACGGAAAAACCCAATAACACTTTGCCTGACCTGGGGATCGAACCCAAGATCTCACGCTCAGCAGTTTGCGCACTAGATCAATGAGGCTATATGTTAAAGTCGAGACTTAGAGCGATTACGCACTGCATCCGATCCGAATCCGTGAAAATACGGATATAAAAAACTCGGACCGAATTCGGATATTGCTTTACGCACTGCATCCGATCCGAATCCGTGAAAATACCGATCTAGAGTAAAAATCTCGGACCGAATTCGGATGTTGCTTACGCGCTATTCCGATCTCTGATTCAAATTCAAACAATTCAGGGGCCATCTTTGGCATATCCGTTTGGCGTCTGATTTGAATCCGAGGTAATGCGAAAGCGTTCATACAAACAGTACTACGGCTACTTCGGTCCATCAATTTTTCTTCCGAATTAGAAACTCACGGATGACGGATAGAAATCGGATGACGGATGCCGGATATAGTGCGTAAACTACCATACAAATAGTTCTATGGCTACTTCGGAACGTATTTTCACGGATTCGGATTGGATGCAGTGCGTAACTGCTGTTAAAGTTGCTCAACCACCAAGGGGATTAGATAGGCGGCTTTTTTGCTACTGCATCAATAGCATAGAGCAACCGCATCGACCGCGCATCTGAACCAAATAAATAATAGGTTCAACCGTTACGTTCATTTTTAGAGACAAATAGAGCAACGCTTAGATATAGAACGAAAATTAACACACTGACGCATAAGTTTTTTAATAATATTTTACTTTTATTCAAATTATCTACTTAGGAGGTATTAGAATAAACCTAGTAGGCATTTCTTCATTATGTATTAAGATATTAAATCTTAAAAGGTTTATTTCCGTATCTGAATAAACTGCACTCGCAATAACCAATCGTAATTTAATCGACATTATCAGTAGTCGTTTACGGGCTGTAAACGACTACTGAACAATATGGAGTTCCTAATCGATTACTACGATTATTATTGACAGATTATTGCCGTAACGATTACTATACCTAACTAGGTATAATATCATATTTATCATTGAATATTATAATGATGCGGCCTAAAGAGACCTAAAACTCCACTACTGATACCAGTACCACAGATGCCGCAGACATTATCTTTGACTGCTACAGTCAGATGCAATCTGATGCAAAATATCTGTCTACCGCCCGCGCCGAATTGAAAACCGCCTATGTAGTAAATATTTGATCCAAGCCACGAGAATAAATATGTAACGATGTGTAGTACGGCGATCCGTTCTAAAAATAGGCAGATAGTTATTATTGAGGGTTTATAATCCGTTGGTAGGCAGATATTGTTGCTGCTGACTGTTGGGATGGGACGGTATACTTAATACATTTAAAGTTGTTTGTTTTATACTTTAGATTATACTCTGTTCATGGAAAGACGAATCCTGACATAGCGGTGATTTCATAAATTGTAGCCGTAAGGAGACTGCTATCGATAAAACGTAGACGACATTATCAAAAACCATAAAATCATACTGTTAAATTAACCATAATATTAACCCTTTTTTTTATTTAATTTTCTTTGTATGGGTAACGTTTTGTAGCGAAACGTCAGAACTCACCTTACGGTGAAAAGTTCAGCTGATCGCGTAAAATTAAACACATTATAATTTATACAAATAATGTGACTCGTGCGCGTAGCAATTACGACTGCCTTAATTCCCTTGAAAACGAATAATTAATTAAGCAGCCTCTTTAACTCCGAAAGAAAGAACGCAAAAACTCGGTCAAAATAATTCCTAAACAAACGTAAAACATGTTCTTTCATAACATTCCCTGTACTACGAATACTGCTTTGAACTGAACTTCCGCAGCCCTTCTTCTTCTATCGTGTCGGCATGAGCTATACCAGAATAGCTCATGCCGTGGTGAAAAGATTAGCCAGTCAGCAAGGTTGGTAGCGGGCTGACTGCCCGGGGTGCGCCGGACATACCTAGTACCTACTTATGTATCGTCACTCGTGGAGGCTCTTTTCATGCATCCCCAGCCCTGATTCAGAACGATTCGATTAATCAGTTGTCGAACGATTCGGAAAGCTATCTCCTTTTCTCTCGTTACGAGAATCATAGAAGTAGAAGGAACGAGATAACAAACCGAATCAACAAATGCTTATCGAAAAGGTTCTGAATCAGGGACAAGTCCTTCAAAAGCCAGCTAGACAAAAACTACTGATAACACAAACTTGACGATACCAAATCAGTAAAACAACAGACATCTAGATAGTGTTCGATAAGCTCATCAAATTGCCTGTATTTGTTGTAACTGTTGTGCTAAATTATTATTGATCATTATGTCGAGTAAACGGAATTACCGTGTTGTGTATTATGAATTATTAAAACCTAATTCAAAATGTACTAATTGCTCTCGAAATCTATTAAATCATAGTACACATTTACGTAGCGCGTAGTAGGTACCTACCAACGCAGAACATTTAAGAAATTTGTTTATAGATAACTACATAGTGTTCATGAACTACTTTAAAACAGCGACATGTCTCGACAATATTACTTTATTCGGTACTTTATGTAATATACTAGCGATTTAACAAAATAGTTCGATCAGCACGTTCCTTTAAGGTCAAGCACGCACCGTTTCACGACGGATAATATCACGCATTCATGATGGCTGCTGCCGCTACATTCGCGCTCGGCGATATTTGGCAACCTTGAACACTTTCATTAAATATGACAAAACGGTTTCATATTATATTAGCCGACGACATCTATTTGAAGAAAACTTTTTTATCTTAAAGATAAATCAATATAGATGCAATCGTACGTTTTCATTCAGAGTATAATAATTATATAGATTGGTATCTCAGCATTTTACGGACTAGTGGTTTTTTGCATTGATATTCAAGGTCAAAATCTAATACCGTGTAAAATAATACAAAACGTTGTAAACAATAAGAATTAAGGACGCATTTGCCAAAAGCGTAGGTACTTAAAAAGTACAGTAATTACGAAATGCGGACAGTCCACACACACACAGCGCCGTAGGTACCATAATCTTCAAATTAGGTCAATTCAAATCTTTGTGACCTTAAAGGGATCTATTTGACCGTCCTTCTGAGTTTGACCACATATTTCTGCTGTCAAGCGACACGAATCAAGTCACGATGATGGCGGACGGTAAAACGACTGATAGAAAACAAACCTTACTTTCTTATCTTAAGTACAACTGTCTACCAAATATTTGAATATTTTTTTTTCCTTTTCTTATTCCAAATATTTTCTTTTTTTTTCTCCACGTTTTTTATTTAAATATGTCTGCTAACTTATAGTAGGAATTGTATTTATTCAACAAACCCTTTAGTTTTTCAGGAACATGTACCGAAACTCACCCCATTTTCAGTATTGTCGTGGTAAAAATCGGAAAATTCATATTATTCAATAAATTATTAATAATGTTTTCTCCACCTTTTCTAGACAAAGGAGTAGTCTGTTAGTAGCGTACCATAACATCTAAGTTTCACGGATTGATTGGAAAATGTACCGACAAACTTAATATGTATTTTGTAATTTTAACTTACCATTACGGTAACGCCTCCTGCCATCATGCGCGAATGTAGAGGTAAAGGGTGTCTATCTACATACTATGACTCCTCAGTACTTATATTATTATCCTGTATGCTCCTCACAGAGCACCACTACACGGTAGGTATGATGTCTCATCTGGTTGGGGGTAAGGATCCCTCGCCATTTCAGAACTGTAACTGAGCATTACAAAAAGATCCGATACTTTTTGTCTTGGGAATTTTACTTCTGACAGTCTATTTGCAGCTTACCAATGCATGAACGGATCTAAAACAGTGCCGGAAAAAAAGTGTTTTTCTAAAAATCTATGACATGCACACCTTAATTATTTAATATTATTTATCTAATAGACAGCAAAAAGTTGGTGCTAACGGTGCGATATCTTCGGGGTCTCTGGTTAAGATGGGCGTGCCTCAAGGCTCAATTCTTGGACCTTTTCTGTTTCTAACCTATATAAATGATCTACCCTATATGATGACCGACTTATCAGACATAATTTTATTTGCCGATGACACGTCCCTTATTTTTAAAATAGATAGAAAAGATAGGGACGTTTTACATGTTAACGAGAGCCTTACTGTTCTTTCTAAATGGTTTGCAGCCAATAATATGTTACTTAATGCAAACAAAACAAAATGCCTTAAGTTTTCACTACCAAATGTTCCCCAAGTAGGTTTAAATGTAATGCTCGAAGGCAATAATCTTAATACAATTAATGACACCGTATTTTTAGGTATAACTCTCGATTAAAAATTGCAGTGGGGTGCGCATATTACTGCCCTGTCGGCTAGGTTAAGTTCTGCTGCATACGCAGTTAGGAAAATTAGGCAGCTGACTGATGTAGCTACAGCTAGTAGGTTAGTATACTTCGCATATTTCCACAGCATTATGTCCTACGGCATTCTGTAGTGGGGCTCAGCAGCTGACGTAGATTCTGTTTTTATTTTACAAAAGAGAGCAATCCGTGCAATCTACAATATGGGTTCCCGCGAGTCCCTTAGAAACGTGTTCAAAGATATTAATATACTTGCCTTGCCGTCACACTATATCTTTGAAAATATTATGTGTGTTCGGAAAAATTTGCATAAGTTTAATGTTAGAAGCGATTTTCATGATAAAAATACACGTAATAAACATAAAATTGTGATTCCCAAAGGACAATGGGACAAAATGTATGGAGCCCGTCCCCACCCTTGTAGCACTATAGAGTGAGTTTGAATGAATGAACGAACGAATGAATAGTCGAGAATGAGTGAAGGAATGAATGAAATCGGTTTGAAATAAAATAAAAATGATATTTAATTTTTTATTATTTCCTCATTTTAAATCAATTATTGGCTGAAAAATAAATGATATACTGACTTAAAGAATGAGTCATTATATTCAAAATGAACGGTTAATAAAGTCAATGAATCAAAAACTCCTAAATGAAGAGTATTATAATTTGCCCGAACATGAGGACGGGACGGAAGTGGGTGTGGGAATCACCGTATCTCTCGAAAAGAACGGCTGCGCTCTTTTCGGGATTCACCTCTATTCTCCATTTCCGGAACTAGACCCCGACGGCGCTAGCTGCGGTTTGAAAGGTTCGAGTGATACTGTCGAGACTCCTACCGGAAAAGTAGATGGCTGTGTCGTCGGCGAAGAGAGCCAACTTGGTGAATCCACATTTGGGAATGTCGCTGGTATACAGCGTGAACAAAAGTACTACACAACTCCGGCGCGGATAGGGCGAGGAGACGAGAAGGTGCCTTCTAGGCGATGGCGGAAGGAGCGATCCGACAGAAAGTCTCGAATGATGAGCACGAGACTGTACGAGTTTGTATAATAAACCTTTGTGCCAGTTCTTGTCGAAGGCTTTTGCTACGTCGAAGAATAGCATGCCCGTTTTGTACGAGCGCATGAAGCGGGAGCGACGATGCGGTGCAACAGTGCTTGGTTCGAAAACCGAACTGTTCGTCGGGGATGCAATTCTGAGTACGATGCGCAGGTAATGTAAACCCTGTCGGGTGATATTACGTTTGAAAATGGTAACCGCTGCCTAGGGCTGCGCGCCGCGTCTCGCCTCTGAGGGCCTACTTCCTAAGTCCGTCAACGAAGTTAGTCGCCCGCCGAAAGTATCCCGAAACGTAGAAGTGAACAAAACAAGTGTCAAGTTCAACTTTTCGGACGGGCAAAAACACATCGGTAGTAGGGACAACTGTCAAATCGTGTTGTCATTCATTCTTAGTTCGGGCCCTGAAATAATCGTATGTCCGTAAGTGATAGGGAGTAGGAAACGCCCGTAACTAAGGCCGAAACCACGGTCTTCGTGCTTAGGGAGTAGACCCCCTGGACGCGTGCGCCTCTCGTTCTCTCTTTCCCACATTGAACTATTGTTACACTAGCTTTGGAGCTCTTCAAATAACCCCGTATCACTAACTAAAATAATTATATTCATATTGAAGTAATAATATAAGCATTTTTTAAGGTAATTTTTATGTTACTTTCATGCTAAATAACTATTAAACTATACATTTTACAGATGAGCTGTCATACAATAAAATTAAGAGATTAATAAGGTCTTTCATATACAATAGGTAAGAAAGTGCTACACTACTGGGGACGTTTTGTCCCATTGTCCTTTAGATTGAGTAAAACTAATAAGTCATTTCTAGGAAATGGCGTGCGTTTTTATAATAAGCTACCGAAATCTGTAACTGATCTTACCGAGGGAAAGTTTAAAGCCCATATTAAACGTGTCCTTATTCAAAAAGCTTATTACAAGACTAAGGACTACGTTGACGATAAAGGTGTTTGGAAATAACTCCTTCTGCACATGTGGCTTCCCTGGTACCTCATTAACGTCGTATGTGTACCTATGTCTATTAACTAACCTCATTCGATTAGCTTTTTTTTTATTACTAACGTTACTCTCAAGATATCTTTATCTTATACAGTGATTTTCTTTGTAATGTGTTTTGATGACAATTAACCATGTCAGTTGTTTTATATAGTATAGCGTCCTTTTACCTTTTGTAAATGTGAGAGCTTTGTAGACTTGCTAGATGCCTAGATACCTAGTTAATTTGTAACCATATTTTTCATTTTGTTTTTTTGTGTGGTTCCTGCTCTTAAGTCTACTTTGCTCTCTCATAACTATTCTAAGTCATAACTGTACCCACTGAAATTGTTAAAGATATGGATTTTAAAAGAGTAACCATGGAGTTTCTTGCCGGTTCTTCTCCATAGGAAACGACTAATTGGAACCGTGCACCTAAATTCGACTTTTCATAAGCGCCTGTAATGGTTTATGTGAAATAAAAACTTTTGATTTTGATTTTTTGATTTTGAATAAGATTTATTATCATCGCACCATAGCCTTAGAATAATAAAACTAAAGCATAAACATACCCTATGTTTCTACGTCTTTCTTCATACATAACTAACGGAACGCTTTCTTAAAATTCGTTAGTGTAGGTATTGATGAAACAATTAAGAGATTAACGGATTAGCGATACTCAAGCAACTTAATTATTTAAATAAATTAATTCTAATATTTTCTGTACGTTCTTTTTGGAATTCGCGGCAAATTATTAACCGCCAATTTTTTTCCATCACATTTCTATGGCCTCTATGGTATAGATTCAGTGATATTTATAAGATAATAACATGACATCGGGTGTCACCTAATAAAACGAATTAGACCTTTAGTCGATATTTATGACTCCAATAATATATCGATTTTCATAACGTATAGTAACGTTCTATCTCGTGTCCCACCCTACAAAGTTATTGATTTATAACATAAACAAGTTTGACGTTGACAGATGAGTGACATTTCTATTATATTCCTTGACGAGCCAGATTCTGTTTTTATGGCAGTAAATTTAATTATATATTGATTTTATTTAATGTATTGATTATTCTGAGAAGATGAAAAATATCTTAGAGACTCTCATTAACGCATCAGAAAAGGCCGCATGTGTAGCTCGGTCCTGTTGTGCAGGATCAACCAACGAAGTATTATTGATCGCAGAAAAATTTGAAGGCGAAGCCAACGCCCGTTTTGAGAGAGATTTCAAAACAATCGCAGATGTTTTGGCCCAAGAAGCTGCTCGAACTGAAATAGCAAATCGTTTCCCAGAGCTTGCAGATCATGTAAGAGGCGAAGAGTGTTCCGAGATAGGAGGCGTCAGGATCGAATTATGCGATAATATTGAGGGGACCACAGATCTTTTAGGGTATTTAATAGCACCTCCTGTTGCAAAACGGATGGCTGAAGCGGCCCATCATGACACAATGCATACATTTTGTGACAATTTGCCAAAAGATCTTCCAGAGATTGATCCCTCTGATTTAGGCATTTGGATAGATCCTATTGGTAATTATTTTTCAGTTTATTATATACTTTAAATTTATTCAATCATGAGAATATACTGTTATTTGTTGTAGAAACTTTGTCCTTACACCAATCTCTATCCCTATTTTTTATGCATTTGTATTATATTTTAAAATTAAAATTATTCTCCATAGATGCAACTGCAGAGTTTATAGCTGGTGTCCAAGGACGAGCTGATGCAGAGCGAGGTCTTCCATGTGTGACGGTTCTCATTGGTGCCTATTTACGGTCCACTGGAGAACCTGTTGTTGGAGTTATCAATCAACCATTTTATGATAAGTAAGTCGGCATTGTATTTGGAATACTTTGTGTTAGTTATTCCTATAACGTATTTCATAATTATACTTTTCTTTTTGGTTGGTACTCTATTAATTTTTATCTCCTTTTTATAACTTTTTAGTGGCAAAGGACGAGTAGTATGGGGCATCAACTATAAAGATACCCATGAGTGGGGTGGCTGTGGTATTGAGAATACCAATGAAAGCAACATCATTCTTATGAGCGGATCAGAGAAACCAGAAATTGTTGATAAATTCCGACAGTCTGGATGGGAAGTCCAATCTCTTCCAGGAGCTGGTCACAAGCTTTTAAAAATTGCTATAGGTAAGAAAATTGTGGAAATGCAAAACCTGTAGGATGTAATATTTTTTACACTTAATTTATTTATATTTCTTTTAAAGGTGAAGCTGATGCGTACATTGTTTCACAAGGAACAACATTCCGCTGGGATACCTGTGCCCCCCACGCTATTCTCAAAGCAAAGGGTGGGGATCTCATAAGTTACTCTACTCTCAGTCCCATCACTTACAATGATGAAATGGATATTGACACACAAAACTATAGTAACAAAGAAGGAACCATCGCTTACAGTGATGTAACCATATTAGAAAAGATAAAGAAAACTCTCAATTGAGAAGGTGGTAAAAATACAAAAATACTTCCCAAACAGTTAGGTAGACTACTAATTTAATTTAAACCTGCATCCCATGTGATACCCATCAAGGAAAATGAATAGATTGGTAAGAATAGATGATGTCATTCATGAAAGTCTTATCATAAGCTTTATTTTTCTAACATTCCTAGATCTGCTTAACTTTTTTAATACATTTTTCTTTTGAACTTACTTTTAATCTACGAAAATGTGTAAGGACAATCTTTTGACGAAATATTGTTGTTTAGAGGATTGATGTATGTGACGTGATTGTTATTAATTAATATCTTTAAATAATATTTGTGCTTATCTTTTTACTAATAAAATTTAAGCTTAAACTATCATGTTATAAAATTTATCAAAATGTATCTAGTCAGTATTAATCAATCGAATTGATTTTAAATCATATTATGATCTCTATGTTGCGTGTTATTATTAATTGTGTACATGTATCGATTCAAATAAAAATAATAATTTTATATTGTGTTTTATTATGACAAAATACCATAACTTAATTTTAATTACTAGATTCTGATTCTGAAGAAGAACTTTTGCTCTTCTTTTTCTTTTTTTTACTATTCTTTTCTTTTTTCTTTTTTATCTTGCCAACTTTTATTGTTTCTTTCGTTTTAACTTCCTTTTCTTCTTCCTGTAACAAGGTTGTTTGATTAGAATTACTAATTACAAACTAACAAACAAGTATTTAACTGCAGATTATATGGATTTCTAAATAAATTGATATAACTGAGCAAAATTAAGTAGTAAACTCTAGCAACAAAACATAATAAAAACAGTCTTTTATTAGTAATTGAACCTTAGAAGAAATAAGTTATTCAAAACATATTAATAACTCAGTGGCATTACCAGCTTTACAACAGTTTCAGGTCTCGCAATAAGTTGGGGAGCACAGCCCTCCATCCTTATGGCTGCCGTCACTTCATCAACTTTAGTCATATCTGCATTCGGAGCACGATATTGTTCACAGTGGTCTACTCGGATTGTACGACCTAAAATCTGAAAAAAACATCAACAATTATTTCATTAATTGGTGGATGGATGAAATAATAAAAATATTTTAAGTGTTGTATTAACATACTTTAGATCCGTTTAAATTATCTACAGCTAGTATTGTTGACCTCTGGTCCTCATAGCATATAAATGAAAACCCTCTTGATTTTCCAGTTGCTTTGTCTCTTACCAAGTTAATGTTCACTATTTCACCATATCTGTAATATACAATTAAACCTTGTGTTAAATATTTTAAAAAAGTTTGTGACCTGGTGCTGGTCCTGGATCAAGATATGGTAAATCCCTACTTTATCTAATGTAAGTATAGTCTGCTCATTTAATGTTTACGTAAAAGGTAAAAAACCCTTTGATCGGGAAACATTAATTTTGCTATAAGAATGCATTAAGATTCCAGGGGCTCCGTTTGGGTCTGAAACTAGTCAGGCAATCCCGAAAAATGCACGTGAGTAAACCGTAAATAATCATAAATAATAATCCATTAAAAATTGTAATTTTTAGGGAACAAAAATAAGTGAAGTTTCTCCATAGGTACCTACAATAGAGAATATTTTATCCTTTACTTTTTATCTTTAAGATTTCTAAGTAGGTAGCCATTATAGCCTACACCATGATTAATAAAATATTTGGCTAAGCTTACTGTGAAAAAACGCAGATAATATCGCCTTCAGTAAGATCATACGGCAAGCCTCCAATGAACACCCAGGCACTGTCCTTGTACTGATCATGCCAAGAAGTTTTATTTTTACCAGACAACTCTCGTTCACTGAGCTTCAGAACATTCTTCACGTTTCTGGAATAAACAATGTTCAGATGATAAAAAATTAAGATTACTCTCTACCGAATTATCTAAATCGTGCATGCAAAAGTTCTACTTACGTCATAGGATTCATATTGTCGTTTTATCAAACCCATATTCATATAATAATTATTATATCTCGTTAATTCCCATGGTAAATGTAAATAACAACAAATTCAAAACAAGATAACCTGTAATTTTAAACAATTTGATACGTCAATGTCAGTGAATTAATGTCAACATCAAAACATCAACAATCAAGATCAAGTACATACAGTCTGACATGGATGGATGAACGTGGCGAAATAGAGTACTAAAATAAAATGTACTGGGGGCTTACCATGACCTCATAAAGCAGGGCAGAAGTTGCCTGGAAGTTGAACTGCCCTGCTTTTTTGTACTATGACATCGTTATAGCAGGCCTGTAGAGTGCGCGCAAGGTAAGTCTGCGCGCGGCCGAAATCGGAACTAATCATGGTCCACCAAAGTGTGTGCCGTTTTATCAATTTTGATATTAGAACTACCTGATTGTAGGAATATTTAACGGGAAAATTATGTATAGCGATAAAAAAGTTAAGCTTAAAAAGCGGTAATTTGAACTTTTGCGATCACGGCAACGTTTAGCACGCCCTCAGTCGCGCGCAGAGTTATCTTGCGCGCACTCTAGCAGGCCTGCTACGTTGACGTTTACGAAATCCGTTCACCTGTTTTTTTTATAAAGACTTTTCGTACCATAAACAAGCTTATCCGTTCAACTTGGTTGAATAGTCGTTCACCTTTTGTACTGTCATGGTACGATTTTTAGCGATTCAGAAGCAGGCCTGCTTTTGAACGGATATTGACTGCCTGGCATTTGAACGTTGTCTTAAGACGTCATGGTAAGCCCTCTGGATTTGTGAGGATTTTGGTATCTTCCATAATATCAAGGACACAAGCAGTATCGCTATCCACACGTTCATTTAGAGCCAAGTCAGGCTGTAAAGAATCATCATCATCTGCCTAGCCTTTTCCCAACTAGGTTGGGGTCGGCTTCCAGTCGAACCGGATGCAGCTGAATATCAGTATTTTACATGGAGCGACTGCCTATCAGACCTCCACAACCCAGTAACTGGGTAATACGATACTCTTGGTAAGACTGGTTGTCAGACTTTCTGGCTTTTGACCAACAGTAACGACTGTCAAAGATCTACAAATGACAGCCGGGACCAACGGCTTTACGTGCTTTCCGAGGCACGGAGGAAACTCGCTATGGTAAATGGTCACCCATCCACAGACCAACCTCGGCAAGCGTGGCTTAACCCGGAAGATCGGTCTATGCGGCTGTAATTATTTAGCCACGAGCTCCTCAGGCTGTAAAGAATAAAGAGTAAATAATAATAAATAAATAAATATTTTTGGGACATTTTTACACAGCACCATCTAGTCCCAAACTAAGCAGAGCTTGTACTATGGGTACTAGACAATGGATATAATACTTACATACTTTTTTTTTTTGTAAATACATTTATAATACATAAGAAACACCAAGAAGAATAAATAAAGTAATTAATCAATTAAATGGTTACAGAAGTTTTTGATTTTTGTACAATGGATGCTTAATGAATCGACTAAATCATTCTAGGGATTTTCAGGTATCCAGACAAATAATGATTATTCATACGTCGAGAATATAATTTGTTCTGATTTTATAGAAATGAAGTTGAATGTGTGCTGATGGAGGGTAAGGGGAGAACGGTAAACAACATCTAAACCGACCCAACTGTCAACCTCACCTGCACGCGCCGGATGGCGACGCTGGCAAATGTGCTGGCGTGGTGCCCTCTGCTAGACAACAGACGAGGCTATGGCGGCCGAACCAGTGGCGGCATAGCTACTAAAACTCCCAGTCAGATGAGATAGCTCTGGAAGGGGCTATCACAAGCCCAGGGTACTAAATACATCCTAAAAGAGTGTTTTTCCCCTCCACCACCATATTCATACCTTGCTCCTTTCTTCACGCTTCCTCACCCAAAACTCACCATCCACCCTAGACCCTCATCCCTCCTTTTTCCCAATTTTCCTCCCCCTCCCAACATCCTATCTCCACTTCTAACCGTGACCCTCTTGTGACTGGGTGGTTGCGGGCTCGTTCACCACAATATGGATGGTGACGAGTAGAAGTAAACTGTCACCTGCGCTAGGACCTGCGCAGTTGAGCGCCGTGAGCGGGGATGAAGGAGTCCTGGGGGGTTGAGCCGATCGGCACTGGCGGTAATGTGTCCGAGAGGCAACACGCCCCCTTTGGTCTGGATTTCAAGCGAAAACGGTGGCCCTACTCATTAGCCAGATGTAGGGAAATGGTCATGGTGTCCCGTCAGAGGGCCACAGGCGAGGTGCGTGAGGTCCGCTGAGGTCGTTCTTGGACGACTGAAGCGGTGGGTAAAGGTCATGCTGACGGTGCAAGTGAGGGTTGATCAGTTCGTTTTGGGGAGGCCTTTTCGGCCCCATACGCCAACCCGATCGAGTGCCCGATGTCGCGCTGTAAGCCAGCCTCGCGCCCCTATATCTCTCTGGTAGTCCTAACGTCCGAATCTTTACTAAGACGTTCCCAGTTGCGGGCTCCATGGAGGGTGGGAGCCAGAGAGATGAATTTTTACTTTAAACTATTATGGATACAACAAGGCCTAATGAAAACACACAAACAGGAGTGGAGTCGGTGAAAACTGACGAAGCCCCCAAACAGAGCGCATTAAGCGTTCCTTCTTCCCAAACTGGTAGTTCAGTAGCTAACGCTGCGGGCACCAGTGCGGGTGCTGGTCCGGCTGTGGCGAAAACCGCAGCCACGACCAAATACAAGTCCCAACACAAACAAAGGACTACGGCGCTGACTGGGACCAGTACCGATCCTTATAAAAACATGGCAAAGACTGTGAGGCTGGGTAAAACTAGTACCGGTCCAAGCCCCCCAACACAGACCCCGGCGCTGGGTAAAACCAGCACCGATCCCGTCCCCAAACATCCTCCTCCGGCGGCTCCTCAAGCCACCTCCTCCCGGATGGCCGTCTCCGATCAAAAGGAAACGGACATCTGCACTGAGGACGCCTTCACGAGTGCATGGCAAGTCCACAAAGGCAAGGGCAAGGGTAAACGTACTCAACAAACCCTTCGCCCTTGCACAAACTACACAGGTTCACCTCCTCCAGGCAACCAGAACACCAGCAGGAGGAACCGGAAAACCAGGAGGGAGCGTCGCCTAGACCGCAAGCGGGCAGGCAACGCCACCACAATCATACAAACGACTGCTGCCGGACCGGCTAACCCGTCTGGCAACCTTCCTAGTTTCGCCGCTGGAAAGCGGTCGCAGGCCCAGATTGACGCAAGTCGATTAAAGCCTAGTGGACCGCCAACCAGTGTAACGGGGGAGCCGGCTCAGCAGCAGCAACCACATAGCAAACAGCGACCCGGCTGGAAGGGTCAGACTGCGGCCAAGCGGGCTCTCAACGAGACGTTGTCGCCTCGTGGGGAGCACAAGCGGCCGCGGCTTGATCAGTCCAAGCGGGCCGCCAACAGGAGCTACGCCCAAGCTGCCAGCACGCCCCTGTGGGTCGCGATCACCTGCGACCGCACGGGGCACATTAGCAAGGCGCTATCCGACCAGGTACTCGCTGCAGTTCAGAAGCAGATTATCAGCGAGGCCTGGTCCCCCAAACAGGACGGACCCGGGCCAGCGTTTGACGCCAAGCCGGTGTATGCTGAGGGCGTTCTCAAACTGTGGTGCAAAAGTGACCACACTTTAGCCTGGCTGAAGAAGACCATCTCTGGCCTGACTCTTCCGGCTAACGTCTCGTTAGTCGTCAAGAGCCAGTCGGAGATTTCTAAACGAGTACGCTGCGGGATCCTCATTCTGGACGAGCAGGGAGTGCTAGAGGAGCCGACCAATATTGGACGCTCTCTGGCCTACCAGAACCCCTGGCTCGACATCAAAAGGTGGGTGCTCACAAACGCAGAGAAGCAGACCGCGGCATGGTTTGTGGTGGTCGGTGTCCCTGAGGACCAAATTCCGACCCTGATGGAAGCCGGACGCCGTCTCTCAATTGGATTGGGGACGGTGTACGTAAAATTCCAGGGTCCGAACGGCAGATATGCCGACGTCCCTCAGGGATGGGACCCAGCCACGAAGACCATCCGCGAAGAGCTGAAGCAGCTGCCGCCGAAGCAGACCGGGGAGACCGCTCCCCCATCATCACACATCCCGGAGATCGGCGAGGCGGCACCTGACGCGCCGGCACCTGCCGCAGCGGAGCCAGTTGCCGCTACCGCCGCCTCCTCGGACGCCGTCCTATCATCGGGTGGAGAGCCGGAGGACATTCTGTCCTCGGCTTCGGACCCGGAGGGGGACGGATTCGAGGCAGGCGACCTGTTCGCCGGGCTACAACTCGGGGGGGACGAGGAGGGTTCGACCAGCGATGGCGTCCTTTTCGTCGACCTGTAGGGTCGTACAGGCCAACCTCCACCACAGCCAGACCGCGACGGCTCAGTTGCGCAAGTGGTTGGAGGTACAACACACGGCCATTGCCCTGATTCAAGAGCCGTGGATCAGGGCGGGCCATGTACAAGGACTCTCCAATCTTGGCGGTAAGCTCCTAGTTACTACAGACCACGATCACCCCAGATCGTGCATCTATATTACTAACAACCTCAAAACACAGCTCTTAACAGAATTCTGTTGCAGAGACGTCTCTGCCGCAAGGCTGCACATACAGCAGGATGCCGTGAGCAAGGTGATCGTCTTCGCCTCGGTCTACATGCCCGAGGCGGAGGAGCCGCCTCCCCACGACCTCACCCGCCTGGTAAACCTCTGCGAGAGGACCGGGGTCGACGTCGTCATAGGGGCCGACGCCAACGCTCACCACCCCCTGTGGGGCATGGACACGCAGAATGACAGGGGTAAGGCCTTGGTCGAGTATTTATTTACAACTAACCTATCCCTACTAAACACGGGTTCTGAACCAACCTTCGTAACCAGACGCAGCCGCACAATTATAGACCTCACTCTGGCTTCGGAGGGGGCGACGGATATCATCTCTGGTTGGCAGGTCTCCAAAGAGGCCTCATGTTCCGACCACAGATGGATCCGTTTTGACCTCCAGGTCCATATATCGGCAACACCACCTAAGCGAAATCACGCAAAACGAACAAGGACATGTATACACGCACCCTTGATTCCAAACTTACGCAACTAAACGACCCACAGACTACCTGGGACACCACAGTAATTGATGAACAGGTAAAACATTTAACCGCATCAATCATAGACAGCTATCATGCGGCTTGCCCAGAGACCATCTCGCCCTCAACACCAGGCAAACAGCCATGGTGGGGCCCGGAGCTGGAACGCAAGCGCAGTAAGGTAAGAACGGCTCTGAACAGAGCCATGAGCACTTGTGCTGACGAAGATTGGGACGAGTACAAATCGGCCAAATCCAGCTACAAAAGATGCATCAGATTCAGAAGAACCATGGGATGGCGCAAATTCTGTGGGAACATTGAATCCTGCCAGCAAGCGAACAGGGTAAGGAAAATATTGGCGCAGCAGGGCACATCTGCACCTGTCAATCTCCGTAAACCTGACAACACACTTACATCATCGCCGGAAGAAGCCAGACGCGTCCTTATCGAAACTCACTTCCCAGGATGCGTCTTCACACAGGTAATAAATTGGCAAGATGTAACCCTACCACCATCAGAAAATGATTGGAACTATGCAAGCAAGATGGTCACTTTGGAGAAACTCCAAGGGGCCATCCGGAGCTTCCATCCTTTCAGAGCAGCCGGTCCGGACGGAGTGTTTCCTGCCCTATTGCAATGGGCAGAAATGTCTGTTGCCAGGAGACTGCTACCTATAATGAGAGCGTGCCTGGCCTTTAGGTACGTTCCCCAAGGATGGAGGGAAGTGAAAGTAATATTCATCCCAAAGCCAGGTAAGGGTGACTACACAAACGCGAAATCTCACCGTCCAATCAGTCCGACCTCCTTCTTGCTAAAGACCTTGGAAAGGCTATGCGACAGGGAGCTGAGGGATGGCGCTCTAAAAACTATACCGCTACACGGTAACCAACACGCATACAGCTCAGGTAAGTCAACGGAATCCGCACTCCATCTGGTAGTCAGCCGGATAGAAGATGCGATCCATCAGAAAGGGACATGCCTGGGCACCTTTATAGACATTGAAGGGGCTTTTGATAAAACACATTTCTCCAGCATAAGCGCCGCCCTCTCCAAACATGGAGTGGAACAGGTACTAATTGACTGGATCACAAACATGCTTAGTAAACGCGTGGTTCGCCTTGAAGGCGAGAAGCAGATAGCCATGATAGCCAGGGGCTGCCCCCAGGGAGGGGTTCTTTCCCCCCTTCTATGGAACCTGGTAATAAATGACCTCATTTCGAAACTCAATGCCAACCACTATTACACAATAGGATACGCTGATGACCTGGCCATCCTGGTCTCGGGCAAGGTGACCGGGACCATCTGCAACCTCACTCAGCAAGCCCTGCGCATCGTTGAACGCTGGTGCGGGGACTATGATCTATCAGTGAATCCCGCCAAAACAGAGTTAGTCATGTTCACCCAAAAACGGGCACTAGGCCCTTTCCGACTGCCCAAACTGCTCAATACGGAACTCCAGCTGTCCAATGAAGTTAAGTATCTCGGGGTGATCCTGGACAGCAAACTAAAATGGAGCAACCACCTAGACAACAAACTAAACAAGGCCTGCATCACCTTCTGACAGTGCAGAAGAATGATAGGTAAGAAATGGGGATTATCCCCCAAAATCACACTATGGCTGTACAGTGCGGTGATTCGCCCCATGCTCGCCTACGGGGCTGTGGTGTGGTGGCCCAGAACCAAGCTGAGCACAGCATCAAACAAACTACAGCGCATACAAAGACTTGCCTGCATGGCAACCACAGGCTGCATGAGGACTACACCGACTGCAGCACTAGAAGCCATGCTGGGACTGCCACCGCTGCACCTCTTTATACAACAGGAAGCAGCGGTGGCAGCAATACGCCTGAAAACACTGAACCTCTGGAGCAAAGGTAACACACAACACACCTCGTTGCTAGAGGAACTCGCCAGCGAGTTCCCTCTTATAAGAGCTATAAACGACCGGATACCCAAACAATTCATTTTTGACAAAAAATACAAAATCCAACTGTACGAAGATCACCGATGCGAAGGTTTATGTCCCGCGGAGCTGCGGATCTTCACGGATGGATCCAAAACAGGTACAGGCACAGGTGCCGGGGTCTTCTCAGAAGACCTCAACGTACACATAGCCACACCATTGGGGGCTCATAACACGGTCTTCCAGGCTGAGTGTTTGGGTATCTCCCTAGCTGCGTCAGCAATCATGGCCAGGAAGGTTGAGGACCACTCAATCCGAATACTCTCGGACAGCATGGCAGTCCTGCAAGCACTAAGCAGCCACACAGTTAATTCTGGGCTGGTACACGAGTGTCACCAAACTCTGAACCAGGTGGGTAACTTCAATAATATAACCATTCAATGGATCAAAGGACACAGCGGTTCCCGAGGCAATGATGCAGCAGATGAGCTCGCCAGAAGGGGATCGAGCATGGATGCGGTGGGTCCCGAACCCATAGTACCACTCCCCTTCGGATACCTACGCACCCTGGTAAGGAAACGCACCAGAGACCAACACAACGAGTTATGGATAAACCATGGCGAGTGCAGGCAAGCCAGGGAGGCGCTTCCCGCCATTGACGGTCGACTCACTAAAAAAGCCCTCCGGCTGTCAAAGCTACAACTGCGGACAGTCACAGCGGCCATCACTGGCCATGGTTCATTTAACAAACACCTCTTTGTCATTGGAGTTACAGACAGCCCACTGTGCAGAGCATGCATGGAGGAGGACGAGACGGCAGCCCACGTGCTACTAAACTGCCCTGAGGTCGCCACATACAGGGCCAAGTACTTCGGAAACCCAGGTACTCTCCGAGAGATCACCAGTAACATCAAGGGTGTGCTGGCCTTCTTCGAGGAGTTAGGGTGGATCGAGTAACTATACTTACCACCCATCACGCAAAATACGCGCTTAGACGTGGAGTTGCGGATACCAGCCCGTTATACCTTATACCTTATGTGTGCTGATGCCTGAACGAACTAATCTGGCATTGACAGCGTCAAACTGTCAACATTGACATACCAATTACCAATCGATCGACAAACGGAAAAATCGGAAAATACAACACATTCTTGAAATATCGAGAAAACAAACGTAAATCGAAGTGCATATTTCATACATTTATCAAGTTACTGTTAAGATGACGACCCCTCCAGATGCACCCGATAACTATGACCAGGTTCGCAAAATTACATAGTATTATTTTCTAAAGTTCGTAGGTACTGTGTAAGGCAAAGTTTGTACAATCTCATTTTGTCCTCATTACTTTTTGTTACAGTTCGACGAAGAGGAAACTGAACAACACCTTGGGGCCACCGCGTCAGGACGCAAAAGGCTATTCAGCAAAGAATTAAGATGTATGATGTACGGCTTTGGAGACGATCAGAATCCTTACACAGAAAGTGTGGACTTTTTGGAAGATTTAGTAATCGAATTTATAACAGAAACTACGCATAGGTATGATAAAGATAACATGTTAACAAATAAATCATATTGTTTATGCAGAAATTGCCTTTAATTTCTAATTTTCAGAGCAATGGAGGTTGGCCGAACTGGTAGAGTACAAGTAGAAGACATAATATTCTTAGTTCGCAAAGACCAACGAAAGTACGCACGTGTTAAAGATCTGCTAACAATGAATGAAGAACTGAAGAAGGCAAGAAAAGCTTTTGATGAAGTTAAATATGTTGGTGAGTAGAATAATGTGTTTATTTTATACACTGTTCAACGAAAGATGAGTCCTGATAACGGTCATTTCGTAAATTGTCGGAAGACTATCGAAAAAACATAAACAACATCATCAAAAACTGTAAAATAGATATACATATCAAACGTGTTTCGTTTTTTAAAAATAGATGATATTCTTTGTATGGTAATGTTTTGTAGTGAAATGTCTGGACTCACCTTACGTTGAAAAGCATATCGTCGGTGAACTTCTAACAGTGCGTAAGTCATTTTGTGACAAAAACAGACGACACTGTGAAAGTGACAATATTACTTGAAATGAAAAAGATTATTAGGATTTTCAAAGGTTTAATAAATCATCAAAGAGTTTATGTGTAATGTTAAAAACAATATTGCATTCAGAGTAGGTTACGCTCATTTTAAATAGTTTTTTCGCTCTCTTGTAGTAAGTAATTTTTGACTTCCGCACTGTTAAAACTTCACTGACAATATAGTGAATGAAAGCTGTATTTTGTTTTCAACTTATCTCAATTTTTGATTAATTCTATTTCATATTGAGCTGTCTAAAGTTGAAAAAGCATAATAAACTAAATTTTAATAAAATTGTTTTGAATGTTTGAAAGTTTACTATTTAATTCTAATATTGTTCTTAAGATGTGTTTTATAAATTGTGTTTTTTTTATAAAATTATAGAAGACCAACAATAACATAGATGGCAAGGCTGCAATGCTTCTAAGACTGATGCAAGTAACAATATTTGATTATGATGCTTTTGTTATGTATTGCACATACTAATATATTATATTTTATGATGCCTTGTAATCTAACCCTTGTGTGTGTGTGTTATAAAACTTATTATGTTTGTTTTGCTAAAAAAATGCTTATCTGATATAACTGAAGGATCTATAACAATGCACTTTGAAACATGCATATTGATACTTTAGGTCTAAAATGGCTTAAAAGACTTTTAATCCTTAAACTGCCCCAGTCGGACAAATCTGACAAACATTTTCGTGTCCATTTCGCCTACATTGGATATAAAGTATATTTGTTTCTGTCCATATAAAGGTTAATCATACTGTTGGATAAATCTGACTGGAGCAGTTAAAGGGTTAACTAATAATATGTATAATACAGCTATCCCTTACCTTTGAACCTCAAAGTATCTTTTGTAGTTGTAATTACTGCATAAATTATTGACAGAATCTGTATAAAATTAGTAATAATTCATTTTATAAAGCTTGTGCAATATTTTAGTAAGTAATATAATTATGATGGTTTTGCTCAAGATACATTATTTAATTAATTTATCCTAGAAAATATAATTATACCAAGGCTTTTCTGGTCAAGCAGCTATTTAAAGATAATTAAATAAATAACAAAGTTGGTTTAGCTAGGGCAATTTTAATAATATCCGGTTTAGTTAATTATCCATGTCCATTTAAAATCTCAATCATGTAGTCTTGGTAATCCTTGATGATATTTTAGTTTTTTTACCAAATGAGAAAATGTTCAAATTAAAAATAAATAGAAAGAATCAAGTTTACTAAATATCATTAACCCACAGTCGTCGGTGTACTTGCCAAAACCCATATGTGCACGGCCGAAAAATCTGACATGTGCACGTTTTTTTTTTAAAAAGTACCTATGTTTTTAGCTTATGCAGTAGGTAACACTAAAAAAATATTTTATCACCGTTCAAGAACAAGATGTTTTGCTAGCGTTTTGAAATTTTATATTTTTGTTATACTTATTAGTTACAGTCTGTTTTTTAATCTCAAACTTTTACAAATCGTCGCTTAGCTAACAATACCGCGCAACAAACTTTTAATACTTTTTCAGGAAGGTCTTAAACTGCTAATTTATTGTATTTAAAATTAAATTAGCTGTATTTGTAATAAGTGCTATAATTATGTGTAAACTATAATTTTAATACGTCTCTGGTGATTCTCACTAAGATGGTTTGATGCTTGATAAAACGAATTATCCAATGAATATAAAAACGGCCAAATTTCGACTTCAGCGGTATTGTTAGCTAAGCGACGAAATGTCAAACTTGTAAAATTTTGGAACATTATTTTCATATTTTGACATTTCGTGCCTGTTAATTCAGTCTCCGAGAATACAAAACGAATTTTACGAGTATGAATCAGATAAAACAGTCCGCTTTCTGAAAAGTTGATAAAATCCATAGGTTTTGGCAAGCGCCCCAACAATAAATGACTTTTTTTATGAATTCATATCATCTTATTATCTCATAAAACAATACGTTAATTGGGCTATAATTTATCCTGTATTAGTTAGAATAAGAGAATAAAAAAGTAATTTATATTTCAGAATAAATCAGAACTGGATAGGCTGGGAGAATGTTACCTTGATGCATATTGTCAAATATGATGTATTACCACTGCCTTTTTTGAAGAAATAATTTTGAGACATTGTTATAATGCAGTTTCTAACTTTTCAGTTCTTGAATAGTATCTGTTGTGCTATAAAAGACATTCCTCTCGACCAAGAACCTCACTTTTTAATAATTGTAGTTAAGATAATAAAATATTTTAATTTATATTTGTTCATTATTTTATATGTATTCATAAACCCCGCTCATATAGACAATTGAAAACTGCTGATGAATAGAATAAAAAACTTTCCGACTTCAAAAAAAACTAAAAGGTAATAAATAATTACCATAATATAAAATTAACAGTTCCATAAGTCGGTTGCTTCTATTTGTTTCAGTGTAGAATTGCAACAACTTCTGAAACTGCAACAAAAAATTATATGGTACCACCTCTGAATTATGGCTTACCGTAGAACGGGGATACTTTGATTAATTTTTGAGCTTCATGTGTTTATATCTTATTTATTTTTGATTTTAGATGCCACAACAAAAATCTTTTATATAAACTGAATTAACAGATATATAGAAAACCAAATAATCTAAATTAAAAAAATAACAGAGCATTATTTTCGAGAAAAAAAGGAGAATTGTTCCTTATCAAACTTGGACCGTAGAGCTTCTACTTTGATGATCTCTGTTCTATCATTGAATTTCAAAGTAGCCCCAATCGAGAAATCTAAAAATCGTTTTTTTTTACATAATCAGGGGTGTAATTTAATATTTTTTATCTTCGCCATCTAACATCGCAGACACGTGTATACCGAATGGTAAAATAGGAAAACTGTCAAAGTTCCCTACAATATTAAATGAAAATGGATAAGTTCCATTTTCACAGAGATATTTGACCAAATGCAATATTTTTAGTAACTATCAATGTCGCCCCTGTAATTGAAAGTAACCCCGGTTTACCGGTACCAAACAAAAAAAGAATCATCAAAATCCATTCATAATTGGCGGAAATATCGCGTAACAAACACACAAAACTATGAAGCAGTCATAAAATGTGACATTATGCGATTTGCCATTCAAATTTCAGGTATCTCTTCTGTCATATGGGAACCCTAACAATGCAAGATACAATTTTGAGCATTACTACTTAGGTACTTGGCGATATTGCTCAAAATCGAATCTTGCATGTTTTCATTACACGCGAATGCTCTCGGTGAGGGAGCGCCTTAAGAATAAGGATAAGACTTATTTTTCTAAATCAGTTTGAATGGCAGTTCCTTTGAGTACATAGTATTCAAGATTTGACACAAAAAAACACTAGAACTATTTTTAAAGACTTTATTTGTGCAATACAATAGAATGACAGTATAATAGCTTGCTAACACAGTACTAAACCATAACGGACAACTGCTATGGAAGAAATTATAATATCAAATAATTTAACATGATTTTATCATTATTGGTTACCTATTATAATAACACAATATACTACAAAAGAATATCAATAATTATTTAAACATATTCAAATGTCAACAGGATTGACAAATATCCTGAGGATATGGCCCCAATCAGACAATGTTATATTGATTAGAAAAATTAAAAATATGGAGAATGGAGAGAAGTGTTCAAACTCGAACATCAAAACATTTTCACAAACATCAACGAGGATAAAACTATGTGACTTCACAATTTATATATAGATCAATGATTCTTAAAAATTACGTGTAAATAAAATATTTCAACAAAATGTTCACATTTTAGGCGACTAGACCAGGTTGTCAAAAAACAGCCAAACGTCTAAACTTTGGTTTTAAAATATGTATTACACATATTTTGATACAACATCGTCCAATAACAAAGTTAATCTTATAATTATAAAATAGGCCATTGATGGCAGTGAGTTAGTATTGTATAAATAATATAATAAATTACTTGTTGAAATATTAGATACATTTAATTTACTAATTCTAAGGTACATCCTAAGCTCGGGCAAAGTGAACAATTTTCTATAATAATATTGGCATCACACTAATTTATTAAATTGATATGGAATTAAATGGAATACTATGGAAAATATAAACCTAAATAATACAAGCAACAATAATCTGGATACTGGTAACTCTTCTGTAATTCTAGCAAGTAAAACGCAATCAAAATAATGTAAAATACTTAAAAAATGTCATTTCAACCTGAGAGGAGGAAGACATTGTATCAATTTGAGCCCTATTTTAGCTACTATTGGTTGGCAACACAACTCAACATAAAAAAAACATAACCCAGCCTTTGCTGTCACGCTGACAGATAAAAAGGCGCCAAACTTGTATATTTCTCAGTTCGCTTGGTTTCCAGTAATCTATGAGCTAGACATTCGAAATAGTACCATTGAATCGGAAATCTGTTACTAACAGTCTTAACCATTTAGTTTTAATCTAAGAACATCCTGTTTTAGTCCCTGGGACCTCATCAAGTGGAAGATTTTACTACTTATCGTGTGTATTCTCACACGAATAACGTTTTTCGTAAAGGCTACCATGTGTACTTTAGCACTATTCAAAACTACCCTATTATCTTGTAAATATCTATAATAAGAATTATTATTATTTTTACTACTTTTATAACAGCCAACGCTAAGGCAAGTAAACCTGTACATTAGATTTTAAAGGCAGACTTAATTCCGTATAAATAACCACCACAGATAAAAAAATGGTTAGAAAATGTATCACGGATTCGTGAAATTTTTATGTTTATTGTGAATAAATATTATGTTATGATGTATTTTTACTTGTTATTTATACGAACAAATCTTACCTATAATTTTATAAACATCAGATTGATATTGAAACATTATTAATATTGTAACACTTTCAAACGTGCGAAGTGCATGCATTATTATATATTAAATACTTTATAGATAGATATCAGATTAGATTGATGTAAATTTTCGGAATAATTTGTATGTAATAAATTCTAATTAGGTAATTTCTAATTATTGTTATTATTTAATAACGTTGTATATTCATATGTACTTGGAAGTAAGTCATAATTTTTACAATATAAAAACAGTCGTATAGACTTGCTTATCGTGAATACAGGCGTGTCAAGTGTTAAAATTACGTGACAGAGTAATGAACAGATGGAGTGATAACATGCAGAACCTTACTTCATATTACCATAACATTCGAACTACACTGCGCTGTAAATTGGGAAAAGGGCAGCCATCTACAGTATGTGACGTCATCAGGACAAGTGACAAAGACCACATCTCAAAGAGAACCTCTCTCACGCGTAGCACAGTGTACCTAAATACTACATACAGTGAGTCAACGCCCATACATTTGACGGGTCCTATGAAATATTAAAATTATTTAGGGGCGGAGGTTATGTCCCAAGTATGCAATATGGCTACTCGGGACATAACCTCCGCCCCTTCACCCCGCAACCCCCCGCACGATTGCTCTGCGACAATGTTCTACGTTGACCGACTGTAAGGAGTAAGATATAGGTAGACTGTGCGCGTAGTCTGGTGCAATACAAATAAAATTGCAGTATTCTCTCTGTTTAAATTTTCCTTCTTAAAATAAATCTGCATATCCCTCCATCTGTTTTTTACTCTGCGATATAATCAACCAATCAGTGATATATAAAAAGATTTTGTAAGTAAATGCCATATAAATACTTATAGGTGCTTGTGCGTGTTTCGTTTAGTCGGTAGGGGGCGGCATGGCGGCTACGATAGCTTTCATGACTGCTGCGGCGGCTAGGGCGGCGTGTGGTTGCCATTCTTTACCACGAGTACCGTCACGGTAGTCGGAAATGCCTGTGAATAGAAAAGTTTTGCTTTTACAGTAAAGACCCATGGAAAATGGGAAAATTAGATTACTTTCGTGCTCCTGAATATAATATATGGAATACTAGAGGTCGCCTGCAGCTTTTTCCGTGTGGATGTCGTTTATCGCGTGAATGTTGTTTATCGCGTGAATATCGTTTATCGCGTGAATGTCGTTTATCGCGTGAATGTCGTTTATCGCGTAGATATTCCGGGGTTTTCGGGATAAAAATAGCCTACATCCATCTTCAGGTTCCAGACTATCTCTTTACCAAGTTTCATCAAATTCGGTTCAGTGGTTTAGGCGTGAAAGCGTAACAGACAGATGTAATATCGCATTTTTTTTAAACCTTTTCCCCACTTGTTTTTCTCCTGTATCATGGGTGCGTTTACAGACATAAATCTCACATTCACAAATGCCCAGACACGAAACAACTATCTGTAGGCCATACAATTTTTTGTTCCATGTGGGAATCGCACCCACGACACGTAGAGCTAAGCCAATCGCTCAGCCACTGCACCAAACGTGTCGTCGAATTTATAATATTAGTAGGGATTGAATTCTACCAGCTGCATCATTTCTCAACAGATGTCAAAGTTCTCTGACGATAACAGTCGCTAAATTGTTACAAGCCTTGTAATCCTTGACTTACAGTACATCTGAGTCTGACACGGTACCATGCCAAGTCCGTTTCCAAGAAATATTTATATGGCAACTTATTATTGGAGAATCCTATTTTAACCAAAGGTAGACCCAGGTCGCAATCGGCAATTAAGTCTTAAAAACCAGTCATCACCAGCGGCCAGTTTTCGTTTAAAAAACTTTTAAGCTTGGCACTACTTTGTTATTAGCGTAAATATTGACTGACCTCTAATAGAAACGAAGCAGTCCTTCCTATTCCCGACGACGCTGTCGAGCACGGCATCCAGCTCACAGTCATACGCAAGCGCTCGCGCATGCGCAGCGAAGGCGGCGCGAGCCTCGCCAGTACCACTGACGCCGCGCCCTCCTGCTACAGGAGCTAAGTGCACGCGTAGACCGCCGCCGCTCCTGTCCCTGCAATGATACAAACTTCCCATAAACCAGCTGTACAACCAACATCAACTAACGGCCGTTTTCAATAACCTATCTATCTTCGGTTTACCTTACTACAGATAGAAATTTGACATTAAGTACTTCTATGGAGCTTATGTCAAATTTCTATCTCTAGTAGGCGAAACCGCCGATAGATAGGTTATTGAAAACGGCAGTAAATGTATACAAAATATTAGAATAGAAAACACTTAATATTATTAAAATTTTCAAATAACCACTACATGCACAGATAATTGAATTCAAAGTTTCCTTAAACATTGTGTGTTGTACGACTGAACCTTCCTAAAAGGTCAACTTCGCCTGAACGCGATACTAACTGATAAATAATCTTGTTAGACCTTGCCCGTCCCGACATGTAGACGCCGGTAACTAAGGAACACTGACTGGCCACCATTAAGTATATGTATAGCCATTTACTAAGTATGACCGAGCATAATTCCATTTATGGGAGATTTTTATGTTTTGTGCGTGCCATCCGTGGATTGCGGTTGGGTGATTAACAATCGATTTCAATCCAAAATCTCTGGATTGATTGATGTAGGTACAGTCCGAAAGACTTAAGCTGAGCTTTGCATTTGTGTGAGTGATCACACAAAAATGTGCCAAAAAGCAGCATAACCCGGTTTAAACCAAGCAAAGGACACGTCGCGATCTAGGCCGACGTCACACCTACACGATCTATGTGCACTCACACAAATGCAAAGCTCAGCTTAGGCCTCGCGGACTGTATACGACAGAAATTTAATATTAATGAAATATACATCGATGATTAATCGATTGATATTAATTAATATCAGGGAATAGTAAAATGACAAAAACAGATTATCCAATGATAGTTCAGTTGACTTTACAGATTAGATGAATGTGATCATACTGAGTTTGATGCTTGTCAGCACTTCATTTTTTACTACTCCGCACGATAAAACATGAGTAGCGTAGTGATGACTTCTCAACCACTAGCCACCCTATCGCGGTCTACAGTGGATATTTTAAGACAATATCTTTATTCAAATTACGTCCGAGCTCACCGAAATGCGTCATTAATGCGGATAAATCGCGCTAAAACCGTCTAATCCTAAAGGTTGGCAAGCTTTAATCATACCTTTATTGATACCATTTTCCTTTAACATAATTCAATTCTGTTTATTTCAGGTTTATCTTAACATAATATTATTTGTAAACATTGAGTATGGAATATCCCAACTGGTATGAATGGGATTTTCACAGGATATTCTTATATTAGGTACCTATTATAGCATTACAGGAATATTATTTTATTAATACATTTAAGTGACATAAGAGTGCATAATAAACAGACTAATATAATCGGTCAAATGATTCATGTATGAAACGAGTGTAGCCAAGAAGCTTTTAGCTCCGATATCGTGAACTGAATAACTAAAATCCGTTACGTTTGTGGCAATACTGGCTTTAGGAAGTCAAATCCTTCGCCAAAATCAAATTTTAATATAACATAACCTTCAAATCCACCGAAATCTTTATAACGCCTTAATAATATAATGGTTGACTGGGTTTGAATTAAATTCTGCTCATAGTTGGAATGTATCCTGGGTTAGCACTTATGACACTGACCCATTGGTACGAAGTTAAATGTACCCTGGACTAACGTTATAGCATATACAAGGTTAGTCAGAAAGGGGGCACTAATCCGAAAGGGTGTTAAAGTACCCATAATAATGAGTAACTTTTGTTCTACCACTTTACCCTAAAGTCAATGTTTAAGAGAAATAGCTGTTTAAAAATTACACAAAAATATGCTAAAATCTATCTATCCAATTTCAATTTCAATTTCTTTATTGCATTCCATAATGTCAAATACAGGTGGTAGGCTTAAGATTATAGGATCAATTATGGACCCTGTCGGGCACAGCATAGTGTAGTAGAAGAGAGGAAGAGCACTTATTTGTTTAATAACAGTTTAATATTAAATTTTTATTCATTGTTTCTAGATATTTAACTGCAATTCGATATTTTATTTATTTAGAGATTATCTATTTCTTTTTTATTATTTTGACTAAATGTTTTTTTTATTTTTTTGCACTAATACTAGTATTTGTTAATTGTACCTACTTAATTATTTACTATTTTTATGTACCTATTTATTAATTTATTTAATTTATTGCACTATTCATTATTTATTTATTTATATTAAATTAATTGTAATTAAATTATTGCACCAATTATCATAAAATATTCAGTTGTTATTATAATAGCCATTGTTATAAAAATATAAAATTCTCGTGTCACAGTTTTCGTTGCCATACTCCTCCGAAACGGCTTGACCGATTTTGATGAAATTTTTTGTGCTTATCCGGTATCTATGAGAATCGGCCAACATCTATTTTTCATCCCCCTAAATGTTAGGGGTAGTCCACCCCTAAAATTTTATATGGCAAAACAACGTTTGCCGGGTCAGCTAGTTATAAAATATAATGAAGTCTATATTTAACACTATAATAAATTAAATATTTTAGGTTTTAGGTTTTATATTATTACTTTATTTTATTGAATTATGTATGTTTATTCGGTTTATTTTTGTATAAGCATCGTTTAAGTTATATTTTTATCATTTAAATATTCATTAATTGTGTAATAAGCTTTTTTGACAAGTATTTGTTTAAGTTTGTTTATAAATTTTGTATCACTTGTTTCGTTTTTTATTGAGTCTGGTAGTTTATTAAATATTTTTATTGACATTACTTAAGGGCTATTGGAATGTAGTGTTATACGGGAAGTAGGTAACATTAACATATTCTTATGTCTAAGAGATCGGTTTTTGTGTTTTTCTCCGCGGGTTGTGAAAAAATTAATATATTTCTTGACAAATTTGCATATTTCCAGGACATAGATGGAAGGTAGAGTGAGTATTTTATATTTTATAAATAAGGGTTTACAGCTATCTGTTTGTTCGATATTTGCAAGAATGCGGTTTTTTTTTTTTGTAAAATGAAAATTGTAGGCGCATCAGTACTGTTTCCCTCATCCTCGGCTATGATCAGCTGTGTTTCCATTTTAAGTCATATTTGGGGCCACAAATTAGAAGCTCCATTTTCTGAATTCGTAACTAAAGTATAGACGAAGAATTTTTGAAAAAACTAAAATAAAAAATATTTTACATGGAAATAAAAATTATCGAATTTAGAAATTTTAACACTTGCTTTAAAACCGTCATCAGTGATAGGTACTTTAAGTTGCCCGCGGATTAGTACCCCCTTCCCGACTAACCTTGTATTTTTCATACCGCAAGACAACAAATCTTTACCGCACGAGAAGCTTTCTCCCGTGTGGGGCCGGTTAGGATATAAAACTTCCTCACCGCACGCTGGGAATAGACGCATGTTGTAAGATTCAACAAAACCCAGCACGCTTTGTGGTAGGATCTTTACGGTCTGCCTGGCTAGCTACCACCCTCACATTAAAGTCCGGCGCCTAGCAGTTTACTGTGTTCCGTCGTGTGTATTTAAGAGCCAGAGGGGTTTAGGGGAATCCCTCTATATCTCTGTTACTTGGATTCGTGTGCTCCATCTTAGACCCTGTCTACGCTTACCATCAGGTGCGACGAGGGTCAAACGCGACAAAGTCAAGAAATAAAAATAAAAAAAGAAGCCGCAGGCGCAGTTTTTTAAAATCTTGGTTTAATATATTATATGAACTGGCAAATGGTAATTTAATTTAAGTATTTATTTGTTTTATACAGTCTACTGTAATATGTAAGCGTATTTTGCCTTTTACAACTGCAATACTACAAAGGTCACGTACACATGGGACGTGTCATTGCATTGCCGTCAGAGACAAAGTGAAAAACCCATGTTGCCTGTAATTAATCCAGACCAAACCGGAATACAGCATTGCTACTTGAAGGAGAAATGACCAGTCCTACCAGAAGCTCAACTACTACTATCTACTATAGTATTGACAATAATAAAAGTTTGACATACACTTGATCCCCCTGTGGTGCCGGATGTGACACTTCGATGAACGCGCCCTCGCCGATATCCACACACAGCCGATCCGTGGCGCCTTCTGGAGCGTCCCATCTTCCAGGCACGCCTCGTAGTCTTTCTAGACCTATAAAATTAACATAAGCATTACGCCAGACACAGACTTCGGACGGGTTATTTGTTCAAAAGTAAGAAAAAAAATAATTAAATAGGTAATGCACAGATTCGTAGTTGTAAATCAAAACAAACTAAAGCCGAAATAATGTTATCAAATCCTGAACTGTTCAAGGCCAAAAAGAAACCCCAACATGAACCCCCTCATTACAAAAGATGGTCTAAGAAAAACCTAGGTTTTAAAATAGCCCTGTCTCTTTTTGTTATATGACATAAGAAAGTGATGGGTATATTTTAAACCTGGGTTTACCTTAGTCTTGGTTTAAACCATCTTTTGTATTAAGGGGGAATGAGTTTAGACCTAGATTCTTTAAGAATTCAAACCGACAGTTCTTGGATAACAGTAATACATATTGTGGCAGAAGATATGATAGCCGGGGTCAATGCCGGGTAGTAACTGAGACTTTTCTGCTTCGTATGTGGATAAGTTATCGCAGAAGTCACGGATTAAGAATTTAATTAGGCTATTGCTCTTTTTCGAAAATAAAACCGACTCAATAATAAATTCTAGGAGTCTTTAGGAGACCTGAAGTCTCTCATAGGCCTGGACCGCCCGGGTGAATAAATTCCTCATAACATAGCGGACAGAGAGCAATCTCCTACACAGCTGTAAAAATGTAAACGTCATCTGAATTTCTATTTTTCTTGACATTCAAGAGGTATCTCTCAAATGTGGTATTTCTCAAGTACTCCAGTCCCTAAGTGGATAGTAAAACGCCGATCTTCTTGACATAATAAATCACCTTTTACAACGCCCCCGGGAAACCACGCCTATTCACATCCACGATAAAAAATTATGCAAAGAATTTTAAAACAAACACCATTATCTTTAATAGTTCGTAACTCATAAAAGGTGTATTTCCGTATCGCATATGCCGTAATATGAGTTCATAAAACAAACTTACGTTTTCAGAATGTATCTTAGTAAATATTAGGCAACTTCGTCTTTGAGTGGGTGCAGTAAAAGGCGACTTAGGGATGTTGTCAAGAAGATAGTCCGACAAACTCTATTTTTTTCATGCAAGTTGGCCAAAAATCTGACAGCCCACCTGATGGTATGTGGTTTACACCGTCTATACAAGTTTAGTTTTAGTATACAGTAAACCTGAAACTAGTTTGTTCAGAATCACCAGGAGAATCGATTAAGATAGTTTTTACACCACATTATATTTTTGCTTTTTTTTAATAAATTTCAATTCTTTTTCAATAGGTTTCTACGCATAACAGTGGACGGGAATAGACACCTTGAGGCTTGAGACGGTTTGGTCGGTCAGTTTCCTTGTATTAGACAACCCCTGCATAGCACATCTCAGGCATTTCACATTTTACTAGGGAACTTAACGCGACATAAACTAAAGTGTAAATTGGAGATATATTAAAAAAAACACATTCAGGCAGTTCTGATGAAAATTTTGTTAGGGTGTCTCGGTTTTTGTATATACCTACTAAAAATAAAGTTGTAAACACCTACAACCCCGAGAGGATTGCTTGTGCGTTGCCAAACCTGAGACTACTGTGCTTGTAATTTCACTGGCACCCATACCTTTCTAACAGGAACAGAGCAATGCTACTTGGCGGTAGAAATAGTTATTGTGGTAGTACTTTCCTGAAAGAACTAGTTTATGACCACGTTTAGTTTATGGCACTGTGTACATTGTGTACCTCTCTTTTGTGCGTTATATTAAGATAACAATCGCCTATTTGCCAAACGTGTTGAATAACGCCTTTGGACTCACGACCGAGCCGAACATTCTAGATGCTTGTTGAGGGGTCCACGTGCAACAGTGGTGGTCTACAGACTAGTATGAATATCTTACCTTCGCTGACGTACGCGTCCCAAAGAGGCTTGGAGTTGCTCAGACGAAGGGCAATATCTTGGAGAAGGAAATCAGCTGGCTTATAAGGTTTAACTTCATAGTCCCATCCTCCTTTCGCATTTCGTTCTGCTTTCTCGCAGAATACGTACACATACCTGTAAACAAATATTTCAATTGAAAAAACTGCAACATTGCCTCTTGATTTATCTATGCGCGACTTTGAACCGGAGACTTTTTCAGGTTACAAAAGGCAGACAATAATCTATATAAAGTCCTGACTGACTGACTGACTCATCAACGCCCAGCCCAAACCCTTGGAACTAGAACGCTGAAATTTTGCACAGAGGTTTCCTTTTTAATGTAGATAAGGAATAAGGAAGGAGTTTTCGAAATTCAACCCCTAAGGGAGTTAAATAGGGGATGAAAGTTTGTATGGAAAATCGTCACTTAAAGGGTTTAAAATTTCACGCAAGCGAAGCTGCGGGCAAAAGCTAGTGAAATTATAAAACAAACAAACTAAATCAATACAGTTAAATGTAACTGAATAAATGCCTGAATGAATTAATTGTTGTGGTTTCCGGCAAATAATAAGATATCCTTTCTCCACACAGGATCTGGGGGCACGGCAGTGCCCCGCCAAGTCTCGATATACACTACAGGATTATATCAATACGATGGGCAACAGACTCCTACTGTTTGCCTTCCCCCTCCTAGCCTTTTCCCAACTATGTTGGGGTCATATTACAGTCTAACCAGATACGACCGAATACCAGTATTTTACCCAGAGCGACTACCATCAGACCTCCGCAACCCCATTATTGGGCAATGCCTATATCCTAAGGTTAGACCGGTTGTGACTGTCATAGGTATGCGTATGACACCCGGGACCGGCGGTTTGACGTGCTCTCCGAGGCATATAGGGGTCTTGACGTGTAACGAACGGACAACCGTCCATGGACTGACTGCGGCAAGCGAGCCCTTTCGAGTCTAGCCTCACAGTCCTACTGTTTGCTAATAATAAGTCGGCAACCATTGTGCCGATAGTCGTAACGGCCAATGGCCTAATGGCAAAGAGCCTCGACCAACACCTCAAGAGGCTCTCGTTAGGTGGTTGGATCAAGGGCCTGATACAGAAAGCAGTCCTCCTCGACACGGCGCGTATTGTGAGGAGGTTCCTGTCTCTGGAGCCCTAACCACTGGTAGCTTGGACCCTGCTCCCGATGCCGGTGGACCCCTATTTTTTATATTTTTAAATGTATATCATATTTTTTTATTTTATGTTTTTGTATTTGATATGTATTTAAAAATGTAATTAATAAGAAGTTAGATGAATAAAGGAGATAATAAATACTACGACGACCAATCCGTGCCAAGTATGCTTATATCACTACGTTCATTGTAAATGTCATGGGGAGACCATGTTCAGTACTGGATTTTTACGATCTGATGAAGAATGAGAATTACTGCAGTCACTATACGTATATATTTAGGTACCTATTTAAACATACAATTACGAAATATAAGGAAACACATGACCACGGCATGAGCTGTTTTCGTATAGCTCGTGCTGACACGAGAGAAGAAGAAGGAAACTCATTTGCAAATTAAAACTGCACAAAATATTAATAGGTCGTAAGTAAACCTTAAATAATTCATATACAACTTTATTTTTAGTATTATACAAAAACCGAGACACCCCAACTAGATTTTCATCAGAACTGCCTGAATGTGTGTTTTTTTTTAATACATCTCCAAGTTACACCTTAGTTTATGTCGCTTTAAGTTCCCTAGTAAAGTGTGAAATGCACGGAAACTGACAGAGCGGACCGTCTCAAGCCTCAAGGTGTCATGAAAGAGAATTGAAATTTATGAAAAAAAAAAGGCAAAATATAATGTGATGTAAAAACTATGTCAATCGATTCTCTTGGTGATTCTGAACTAACTAGTTTCAGGTTTAGTGTATACTAAAACTATACTTGTATATGAATTTGTCTCACAAAAGTTATAATACAAAGATAATAGGCCACCCATACAAATATGAATGCAATAACCGAGCACTGAGTAATTACAATTGAATCTACTCATGGCAAGGGTCAAAAAATTTATGTCAGTTATCAATTACCACTCACTCAAGCGTATGAACGCTCCCACTCATTGTTACATAATATCTTTATACTATTAGAAACGACTACGCTTTTATCCATATACAGAGCTTTAGATATATCAATAGGTGTGCTGTCGTTTAAATCCCATATTTGTTGTGACTTTAGACTATAATTAAGCCAAATTATACCTACAGAACATCACTGACCGACCACGAAAGTAAGAACTGTAAGCAGAAGACGTATATATATTTTGTCGAAGAGTGATTTGAACTTTTACATCGGTGTCAGTAAATTCCATAATAATAAAGGCTGTTAAAAAATTATCTCTTAAGAATTTTGTGGGGTTACTCAGTATCCCCTTTAACTTTACATACGAATCAAACAAAAATATTTTTTGACTTGTATTATGGAAAGTAATAAAAAAATACGAGAATTTCGCAAAGTTGTTCTATTTTATTGTTCAATTTCCAATACAGAGTAACCCGCCTAAGATTAGGCAGTAGTACACTGTACACCCACAGTTCTTCAATTATATTTACAGTTTCCATTTCCCAACAGTATTAAGGGACTTACTCGCTCTTTATTCCCCCTCTGATAAATCATCCAGTGAACAAACCTTTCTGAAAAATGTAGTGACATTCTTGCTAAGTATTTCCGGAGCGGTCAGTTAACGTCAAACTTGACCTTACTCATTTGAACTAAATGTTTTATAAGATTATCTGCTACAAACGTTACTAAGAAACCTTAGGTACATCAACAAAAGTCAAATTCAGACATATTTTTTTTGTTTTTCTGAACTTAATAAATCAATTAGCTTTAGTACTTCCTTGTAAACAATACTTTAGGTTGAAATGGCAACATTTATAAATTATCGTGTGTGTGGATAAGAAACTTCTCAGTTCATAACACTCCCCGACAGATAAGACATAGATAGGTACGGCGAGTGGGGTATGGTACGACAAAAGTCGCAACGCCGCGTTCATAGGACTTGTTACCATAGATATTTTTCGATTTGTGAATTTCCGTAAATAATGAATATTTCGAAAATTAAGCTTTATTCAACAAACTGTATCTTAGCTTTTCTTCTCCAATTAGGCATCGGAATCGACGGTTAAAATCTTTCGGGTACCTCGGGCCCACGGTGTATACATATAATATCAAACACAAACATTGTGACTCGTTGGCATATGCTCACAAATAATTGAAGACAGATGTTGGAGGATGTGCCATGTTATCGTTGTTTATATCTACCTATGTTTCTACTTGAGAATCTCATAGCAGACCATGGACGTACAAAAAAGATCGGACAGATTGTCGCTAACAAAAAACTGTGTCACTCAGAGTCAGCCAGTTTGCTGTACGTACAGGCTGGCACGCACACATTCACACATAGCCAGCCATTACCGCGTAAACGTCAACAGAGTCGACACGTAAAAGCGGCAAAAAAATTAAAACACAGCATGTCTTGTGTGGTGAAATGGTGTAAAAACCGTAGTGATCGGAAGAAAAAAAATCCAGGAATCACGTTTCATAGGTCAATGAATAATATAATTCAATGGCTATTTTTTTACGCAGCCTTTCTCGTTTTCATCTGCGCTCTACGCTTTCACGCCGCCACAATCAACAAACATACTTCGTCTAAATACCAAGTGTTCTAATTATGCACATATTTTATTATCTAGATATAGGTAATATATGCGACTAAGTTTGCAGTTCGTGCTGCTCGGACTGTAGATCGATTATCCTTATAAATTCCGCCTACATTCATCCCACTCAACTGTTTTATAAATATTAATTTGAACCAACATAGATTATCTTTATGTTTACGATCTATATCGACATTTTTTTCCACGCAAACCGTTTAATATTTTTTACATTTATCGAAACCCTGTATTTTTATCTAATAAAAAACTCATTACAAATCAGGTATAATGTATGCCACATTAACAAACTTTCACGGATAAAAAACAATGAATAGTGGGTCCATTACGGTCCACATTAGCAAATTTTGTTGCATTAGATACAAAAGGTTACACAACTAATTAGATTGCATAATATTGTGTACAAGTATTTACCTACCCTAAAGCAGAAAAAAAAACTATAACCCGACTACGTAAAAAAAGGGCTCTAAAAGGGACGAAACAAGAAAATAATTCAAATAGAAATCCAGAAATGCATAGGTACAAAAATGGTTAAGGTAGAGCCGTGGTCGCACTTACTGTATGCCTGCTGTGATTATAGTATGGGTGCCAGGAACACCTCCATTAAACAGACATGGTATGTGTAGTATACAGTGGGTGCGACCACGGCTCTACCTTAACCATTTTTGTACCTATGCATTTCTGGATTTCTATTTGAATTATTTTCTTGTTTCTCCGTTTTTAGAGCCCTTTTTTTACGTAGTCGGACCACGGCACGAACTTACACGGCTTAACAGCGAAATGACAGTGTCAATACACCCTCATTTCGCCGTTATGTTTAAATCACGTAAGCCCCATGTAGTAAGGGGTGAGCCTGATGCCATCAACCGAGCACAAATCCAGACTCCGGGCTACTACTGAGAAATTCCTCACGGAAAAACTCAATAACACTTTGCCCGATCTGGGGATTGAGCCCAAGACCTCACGCTTAGCAGTCGCCCTTGCGACCACTAGACCAACGAGGCAGTCTACATAAACATAGGACAATGTCTGACAAATCAATGTAATTATCACATTACCGTATAAGGCCGACAGTTTTTTACAGTCACGTTAATTCTGAACAAGGTTATACGTAGTAACGATGTCGATAAATAAACATGAATGTGTATGAATACGTATTGATTGCGTCAATAAAGGGATAAACAAATCACTATAACATTATTAGTAACTCACAACCTTTGATGTCAGGTAGGTACACCATAACGCAGTCTTTCTCAAAGTAGTCGATAACGCCCCCTTGTGGGCGCTAGAGGCCTACAGGGGGCGGTAAAGGGCGGTAAAACTTATAATTGCGATTGTGATTTTAAAGATGTGGTAAAGATAAAAATACTAAGGGGCGCTAGAAAATAATTGATTCTCAAAGTGGGCGGTAGACGAAATAAGTTTGAGAACCTCTGCCATAACGTATGGGCTATAAAAAATTGTAGATATGGTAGTATTTTTCACAACCCATAGGATTAGTAGCGCCCGGAGATTATATCATCACCCTCCGCGCTAACTGTCGTATCTAGCAATTGATAATTTTTCAGTAGTTGCGTTAGCTGTGGCTTTATTAATGAATTAATAACTTTTTTATATTTTACTTGGCTTATTCTTGGCTTGGTTCTAAAGCTCTAAGGTATCTATTTATTTATTTCTATTTATTTGAAGCAGATACGTCACTCTGTGAGAATTTCTCTGAAAAATTATCAATTGCTAGTTACGACAGTTAGCGCGGAGGGTGACGATATGTTTCGAACAAGAACTATCAGTAAAAAAACAACAAGATATAAATCATTTAACTACAGTTATGACTTTTGACTAGCCACAATTCATCACCATCAATCTATGATCATCATTCAATCGGTGTAATAAAAAATAAACTTAAAAAAAAGTAAAAACCGACTTCAAAGAAATACTAAAAGGAGTAAAATAATTACCATAATATAAAATTTACAGTTTCAGAAGTCGGTGGCTTCTATTTGCTTCAGTGTAGAGTTGCACCGACTTCTGAAACTGTAAATTTTATATTATGGTAATTATTTTACTCCTTTTAGTATTTCTTTGAAGTCGGTTTTTACTTTTTTTAAAGTTTATTTTTTATTTATTACGTTTTAGTGTCATAATTTTAACCCACACCTTCATAACCCTTTTTTTGGCTTTGACGTAGTCGGGCATAAAAAGTCCTTTCAAATGATACCTTGCACGATATAATGAAAACATTCCAAAGGGGGAGGGGGGGACTCGCACCCCCTCCTCTTTTCCAGTAGTCAGTTCCCAACAACAAATATAAACAAAGCAATATTAGTAATTTGAGAATTTTGCTTTGATCCGATGAGGAGTTCCGTTCCATATCTCTGAAGTTCATGGTCTAATCATAACAAAATTTATATGGGACCAATCAGGAAGTATACCCTTTCGAACAAAAAAAGAATATTTCAAATCGGTTTATAAATGACGGAGATATGAGGTAACAAATATAAATAAAAAAAAAAAAAAAAAACAATCGAATTGAGAACCTCCTCCTTTTTGAAGTCGGTTAAAAAGATTCGCCAATCTGCAATGTATTTTTGTATCGCCACTCGCTGGGGGCTCTTTCCACTGACCAATTAACGGAAACTATCTACGTGTGAGAACCAACCGCTCAGCCACTGTATTTTGATAGGATGGGCAGCCTGCTGATATTCTGAAAGAGCCGTTCTTTTTACCGGTATATTCGGAGACTAATATTCAGCACCGAATTTTTTGTGCTTATAATAAGGTAACTAATTAATTGGTCTGCGAATTAAATATTTGGTAAGAGGAAAACATGTTTCGTCCTCGAAAAAAATCATAAGGCGATCCAATCCATCCATCAAGTTATTTTTAACAACAATCGAAATTTTATTTATTCGCTGATCTTACTGATCAGCGAATAAATAAAATTTACAATAAAAAAAATCAGCTGTTCCCTACGTTAATGTTCGCGTATCTCGTCAAAATGTAGGAAACAGCTGATTTGTTTTTCGCGATTTCAGGTTTGGTCCTATAGTAGAAGTTGTTCATAATGATGAGTACAGTGATCCCTTAAGAGGTTGTACACTTATTTATGTTACTTACATTTTGTAGATAGACAAGCATTATTTAAAACTATTCCAAATTATAAGTCTATAGCATAAGGACTTCCTGAAATAACCAGCTGTAACAGACAAACGGACGAAGGGATGAAGTCGCACTATAATGGTTCCTTTTTTACCATTTTAGTATGGAACCCTAAAACTGCTACGATTAACATGACGAGAAGGCACAATTGAATCGTATAGATGTTCAAGATTATTATTATAACTTTCGTGAGACACATTCATATTTATGATTAGTTACGGTTTCCTCACGTGCATTTTTCGGGATTGCCCGACTAGTTTCGGACCCAAACGGAGTCCGTTCGACTCGCGACCTCGCCGCGTGATCAGCTCATGATTAAGGACTCCGTTTGGGTCCGAAACTAGTCGGGCAATCCCGAAAAATGCACGTGAGTAAACCGTAACTAATCATAAATATGTTAAAGATTAAGTGAAAACAAACGAATTCAGTAAAAGTGGGTGTGGTCACATCTAGGCCGACGACCTCGAATCGAATTGTAGGTTAATACCATCATAGGTCAAAGTATCAGAGCTAAAATTCTGAATAAACAAAGATGAATAAGGATTGACGTAGTTTTTTAACGTCACTAGACAGCTTAGTAATAAAAATTAAATGAATGAATGAAAAATGTTCTACAGTTAATTTCAAAGAATATTTAAGTTCTGCCTAGCCTTTCCTAGAGTCAGCTTCCAGTCTAACCAGATGTGGCTGAATACTAGTATTTTACACGGAGTGACTGCCATCAGACCTGCGCAACCCAGTTACTGGGCAATGCCCGAAGCCTAAGGTTAGACCGGTTGTCAGACTTTCGAGCTTCTGGCTACCCGTAACTATTGTCTGCATTCGTATGACACCCGGGGCCGACGGTGTAAGGGCCCTTTTCCTGTCATGCATATTTTCGCCCGCGCGCGGATCTGGTCCGCGTGCAGGCTGCCCGCATCCTATCATTTCACACATGTTTTTCCTATCATGCGGGCAGCACGCGCGCGGAACGCGGATTGGCTGCGGGCGTGTAGCCCGCGTGCGTGCTAACCGGATGCGGGCGGCGTCTGAAGCCTTCAGTGTTGTTTTTACTGTGACGCGGGTCGCACGTATGGTCATAGTACGCATGATTACTTTTTTAACTTTCATCGTTGTGCACGAGTTTAGTCACTGGCGACACGTACGACACTGCAGCGGTAAACGAAATCTTTGTCCTGCGTGTGGCCAGGAGCTATCACCCGCATGCGGACCAGATCCGCGTGCGGGCGAAAATACGTATGACAGGAAAAGGGCCCAAACGTGCTCTCCGAAGTACGGTGGGGTCTCGATATGGAACAAATGGTCACCCATCCACGGACTGACCGCGGCAAGCGCTTCTTAAACTTGCAAATCATATGAACCGCGCGGTTGTTAATTAGTCACGAGCCCCTTAATTCAAAGAATATTCAAGTTTTTAATACAAACTCCTACGCTAATCGGAGTGAAATAAAAACATAGAAGGTATTAATTAGCTTATCTTTCCGAGCGACTATATTATGACTAGAGATCCGGTATTCGGATGCATATGGCCTAAACTTGAGATGTTGGCTAATATGGAACGCGCTTTTGTATTGATAAATCCCACGGTTCCGGGACTTTAATTTATGTTTTTTTTTTTGGTTTATCTAACACACACCATTCTTCTTCTTACACTCTACATACACACATATTTGCATCGGGGGTTAAACATTAATTTTAAATAATTATGCAATCCAAGAATCCCGTTTTTTTTTTTTAATAAATCGTTTAAGATGTCGCTTCCATATTATACACTCGACTAGTTATGCATTCCCGGTGTTTCTGGCATCCCGGGTTTTTTCTTACAACCAAAAAATGCAATGGTAAATATGCATCCAAATATCCGATCCCTAATTATGACTATACAAGTGAATTGAGCAAAAAGAGTTATATGTAATTGCTCATTTGTTTATGGCCACATTACATAACATCACGCCTCTCAAGTGTAAGCAGAAATTACAGAACGACACGTGCTATGCATCGTACATGACTCATTTGCTCCTTCCAGATTCACACATATTTTCATACACGCTAGATAGTACGCACTTCACCTTTTTGAGTCATCACAAATGAGGTCATTGTACGTCTGTCTAGGGCGTACCCTTCCGGAATTTCCAGTGAGGTTCACGCAATAAATCCTTTTTGCTATGACTTTCATTCAAACCGCAAGATGATGTGTGTAATACAGACTTGTCAGGTAAGTCCGGCGCGGGCGATGAGACGACCACGTCTCCCAGACGGACGTGTCTCGCATAGTCCGTGTAGTGAGGTACCCCGCCTCCAACGCCCACGAGAAACACGTACTCCACCTGTGAATAGAATGTCTTGTTGTTAATCCCGTCGTTGAATTATGAGTAACGGGCATTGGTCACAATGCCAAGGTAGAATGATCGGGTACTTCTGCCAAAATGTACCTATGCGGAAATTCTCTAATTTCCGTATATTTAACACCGTTACCGTTGTTACATTAATTTTAGATTAACCCTTAATCGGGCGGTTTTAAGAAAAGGAAACAAAAAAGAAATTGCAAAATGTAAAAAAAAAAAACAATTAAAGAAAATGATTAAAATAATAATGTTACCAGGTTTAAAAATAAAAATATAACAACGGAAAATTCGCGGCATCTTCCAAAAAATTTGGTGGGAAATATTGATATTCCCTTTGGTTAAAAGAGACAGAAAATTGATTCATTGCCTAGCCTTTTTATCTAAGGGCCGATTTTTCAATCGTCAGATAAATTTTATCCAAGGAATAAATATGACGGTTTGACATATTTTTAACCGACTTCAAAAAGGAGGAGGTTCTCAATTCGGTTGTATTTTTTATTTTTTATGTTTGTTACCTCATATCTCCGTCATTTATGAACCGATTTGAAAAAATATTTTTTTGTTCGAAAGGGTATACTTCCCGATTGGTCCCATTTAAATTTTGTTATGATTAGACCATGAACTTCAGAGATATGGAACGGAACTCCTCATCGGATCAAAGCAAAATTCTCAAATTACTAATATTGCTTTGTTTATATTTGTTGTTGGGAACTGACTACTTGAAAAGAGGAGGGGGTGCGTGTCCCCCACCCCCCTTTGGAATGTTTTCATTATATCGTGTAAGGTATCATTTGAAAGGACTTTTTATGCCCGACTACGTCAAAGCCAAAAAGAAGGCTTATGAAGGAGGGGGTTAAAATTATGACACTAAAACGTATTTAATAAAAAATAAACTTAAAAAAAAAGTAAAAACCGACTTCAAAGAAATACTAAAAGGAGTAAAATAATTACCATAACATAAAATTAACAGTTTCAGAAGTCGGTGCAACTCTACACTGAAGCAAATAGAAGTCACCGACTTCTGAAACTGTTAGTTTTATGTTATGGTAATTATTTTACTCCTTTTAGTATTTCTTTGAAGTCGGTTTTTACTTTTTTTTAAAGTTTATTTTCTATACAAAAGCTGTCAAAACGTCAAACTTATTCCCCAGATAAAAGTTATCTGGCGATTGAAAAATCAGCCCTAAATCGTAATAACTTGCAAGTTACTTATGTGGAAACTACGGGTGATAGTAGAAAGTCCGAAATCTCATTTCACCTGAATTGGACGTGAACAATAACATTACGTCAATTTTGGTGCATAAACCTAATACGGTTATAATCGTCTTGCTTTAATTAATATTTAATAACCCATAATTATATTATTTTTTCCTGATGAAAATGCATTAGGTGCCAATGTCCTATGGCAAATTGTTTAACCCTAGGGTATTTAAGTATTTATACACCGTGGGCTTGAGGTACCCGAAAGATTTTAACCTTCGATTCCGATGCCTAATTGGAGAAGAAAAGCCAGGATATAGTTTGTTGAATAAAGCTTAATTTTCCATTACTTACCTATGCAAATTCACAAATCGAAAAATATCTATGGTAACAAGTCCTATGAACGCGGCGTTGCGACTTTTGTCATACCATACCCCTCTCGCCGTATGTCTCATTTGTTGGGGAGGGTTGTGAAGTGAGAAGTTTCTTATCCACTCACACGATAATTTATAAATGTTGCCAGTTCAACCTAAGTTGCCAGGTAAACACTGTTTTAAGCTTTCACGGTTTGTCTCTAAATTTAAAATGTCACTTACGTGATATCTTCCGTGATCCGTGAATCCGGAAGATATCCCGTAAGTGACATTTCAACCTAAGGTATTGTTAAAAAGGAAGTACTAAAGTTAATTGAATTAATAAGTATAGAAACAATTTTTTTTTAATTGTACTTTCGTTGATATAACATTTGACTCATAATACCATCAGAAAGGCGTGGTTAAAATCTTTCGGGTACCTCGGGCCCACGGTGTATAATACCTATAGGTAATATAAACGTTAATGTAGATAGAATAACTATGCGTTTTTTAGCTAACGCGTTTTATGCGTACTTCCATTTAAGATATAACATTTATTTGGGTGCCCGTTGTTTAACCGAAGTATGTTATATCGAATTTCATTACGCCGACAACGATTCGCTGAACTAATGTTTGCTTAAGCAATATTTTCCCTAATTTGATTTCGCCGCATGATTATTATTAGCCACAATGATTGGTTGGCCAAAAAATCATTCACAAACTTTGTTTTAGTTGAATACTTATTTGGTTATTGTTTAATTCGTTCACACATCGGAATGTAATGTTAATCCGACTCAGCGTACCCCGACTACACGTGGTCAGACTCTGTCCTACCCCTAGAGTGTTATTTAGTAGCGGTGGTGGAATCTAATCGAATCGAAAGGACGACAAAGCTAGTCTTCTGGCGGAGCAAACCCAGAAACACTTGCATGCTTTGCATGGTGGTAAAATGACCCATCTAACAAGTACAAAAGTGGCCAATAATTCAGTTGACTAATGAAACAGTGGCCAGCAGATAAGTCGACGAAAAAAAAAAATTCCAAGTAAAATTAGGGACTTTAATACATAGTTCAGCGTTTAAATTATTCGGAAAAATTAAAATTGGCGAAAGACTTTCGGCCAGATAAGAATCGGCTAAACATATTTCGGTATTCCAACAGAGAACCCGTTTATTTACAATGAGCATACTGCTTCGTTATGTGTCTTTCCGACTAGCTACACTTGGCAGTCAGCTCTGGAGATTTTCTGCGGTCCCCGCGAGATAAAACAGCCAGCACTTGCGACTCTAGTGCACTCTCTAAGGTATCTCAACCTTCAACTTCTTCCTGCGACCAAAGTGTATCTTGCCCTCGACCTTGCCCATCATGATAAGTTACAAAGCCCGTATCAGCATACCAGTGGATATAATTGTTGGCGGTTCCTATTACTCCGGCAAATATGTTTATTTGTTATCATTGGCATACGACATTTTTAATCAAATTGCTGTAAGTCTTTCGGTCACAATCCTAAAGTTCTTTAGTCACTCGTACTATTTATAACAACACAAAAATTCCAACGCAAATGAAACAATAAGTTGTAAATCGGATTCCAAACCAGATACCACATGTAGCATATGGCAACAAAGTAATTCCACTCGATATTTCTAGCGAGCTAATTCTGTCCTTACCGTAACCAAACATGCCAATCCCATGCAATCACTGCTATTTCATGCATGGATACAAAATAGAACAACTCAAGGCTATAAAAATATTTCTAAATCAATGGGATTAATATACAACCAATACGGATTGCCTCAAATTTAAAAATAAACTCCATGTTTTAAACATAAACACATTACATATTCATGATCATGAGGCATTTAAAATATCAATAGAACATTCAAAAACATTGGGTGTGCGGACTCCATATACCTAGTTCTTGGAATTAAATCAGATAAATATTATAAACGTCCAATAATGACATGAAAGTACTACTAATATGACGAAACGAATGGCGCAGTGACTTCCACGTAACCTGCCGCGGGCTGGATTACCGCACGGAACTAGCATTTGTATGGCGTACGGATAATTATGTCGGGTCTGAGTGCATGTGAAGATTTATGTCTGTAAACGCATCCACGACAGAAGTGTTGACTAATCAATCGCCGGAAATATCGACACAGAAAAAACAAGGGAATCCGATTCAATATCTTTTAACCTCATATTTGATGAAACACATTTCGTTTCATATTCGTAATCATAACTGCAAGTAGACTGCACATCCAGTTGGCGGTTGTCACGCAGTTGCACTGACTACATCCTAACTGCCTTCAAGCTGCATTTGGCAGTTGCATAGTTTACGTTTGCGACTGGATGTGCAGCCCACTTGCATTTATGATTACGAATATGAAATGAAATATAAAACAGCAGGGAAATGTTATAAAAAAATGACGTCAACTGCCTTGCATATCAGTGTTCACAATGCTATACCAATCATCATCATCATTCAGCCGAAAGACGTCCACTGCTGGATATAGGCTTCCCCCAAGCATCGCCACATCGACCGGTCCTGTGCTTCTCGCATCCAGCGGATTCCCGCGACCTTTACCAGATCATCGGTCCACATTGTGGGAGGCCTACCCACACTGCGTCTTCCGGTACGCGGTCGCCACTCCAGAACCTTTCGGCCCCATCGGCCATCCGTTCTGCGAGCAATGCTATACCTACCAATACGTAACCACAAATTGCATTCATAGAAATTAGTTGCCATTTATGGCAATTTTCCCAGACAACCGTTCATTATAGCAGTCATTTAGGAGTTGTGTCTATCCAGGCGACAAATTACTAATATAGTGAGTGATTTGATTATGCTTCTATTTACTGATAGCAGATCAGTAATTTTGGGTGCATTAAAAGAGCCTACTTATATAGAGATACTTAAGTACGTCCGGTGTACCCTGGGCAGTCACTACTAAGTTATCGGACTGGCTAATGTTTCCACCACGGTATCGTGCTGACACTAGAAAAGAAGATTGATAGCTTCATTATGCGAAAGGCAAAGATCTTAAACGTTTGCGAAGTATTTCACCTTACACAGTCGTTAGTTGTTGATGCGTGTCATACTTAATCTGCCTTTAGATGTTGGAATTGGTCCTGCTGAATTCCGTGCATGATGATGAATGCATGCGCAGTCCCATCATGCAAAGCGAACTATGGCTATAGACGATGAAAATTTTGTTTTACTACTAGGCACCAGCTTAAGAATGAACACCAGTTCATTATACTAGAGTTTTAGGTTGGTGGCCTTAATAGACTAACAATTAACCCTCATTTGGTTGCGGAAACAGACGGAAGTTGCTCTGTAAAAGTCTGATATTGAGCACAAGGAAAATGCGGATCTGCAAATCTACGAAATATTATCCTGTGATGTTGCTTTACCTTGATTTTAAAAACTGAATCACAGTTTTGTGAATTGACGACAATAGGAAAACAATGTGTATGGCAACATAGCGTAACATATAAATGAGCTCAACAAACCACCGTGGTTTTTTGACTTAGGTAGTTACTTTGTGAAGACTCATGCGAACATTATGACTTATGTTCATACGTAAATACTATCTTTTTTTAATGGAGGCTGCCATCTAAGCTTACGTCCAAAACTTTCAAATTCTCCCTAACAGCGGTTACGCACTGCATCCGATCCGAATCCGTGAAAATACGTTCCGAAGTAGCCATAGAACTATTTGTATGGTAGTTTACGCGCTACATCCGGCATCCGTCATCCGTGAGTTTCTAATTCGGAAGAACAATAATAATTGACGGACCGAAGTAGCCGTAGTACTGTTTGTATGAACGCTTTCGCATTACCTCGGATTCAAATCAGACGCCAAACGGATATGCCAAAGATGGCCCCTGAATTGTTTGAATTTCAATCAGAGATCGGAATAGTGCGTAAGCAACATCCGAATTCGGTCGGAGATTTTTACTCTAGATCGGTATTTTCACGGATTCGGATTAAATGCAGTGCGTAAAGTAATATCCGAATTCGGTCCGAGTTTTTTATACCCGTATTTTCACGGATTCGGGTCGGATGCAGTGCGTAATCGCTCTAAGACTAGAAAATAGATGACTAACGACTTTGATGTTGACGTAAACAACACTGGTCCAAACAAACAAACTTTCTACGTACGGTACACGAACTATGCGTAAATTGTTAATACTATCTCCGACAGTTAGTCTGGTGCATCGACGACGTGGTTTGACACATCACACGTGTTAGTTACTTAAGAGTATTTGCTTCGTTAAATGATGGAATCAGACGTTACTTTGCGGAACAGGACCGGCCGTCGACGAGCTAATATCTCTTGAGGATACCCGTGGAGAGGTGAAACATGGGTTTTATTGGTTTGGTTGCATGATGCACTTTTTTTTCACTCCTTCTGCCTTTGTATATATTTGTGGGCGGGAGGGTGGTGCTGCATACTGCATCCAAACTAGCGATCTAGTTTGGTGGAATTAAAACGAAAAATTCTATTTGCATATTTGTATTTGCTTCGAGATTCTGTTGCGGTTCCGCAGGACGTGGTTTCCGTTCAGAATACTTTTTGGTAGAACTTTAACCATACTAGTTGGACTTTGTGTGACGTAGCACCGTGTCCCAAAATTCAACGATAAGCGGGCACCAGAGTGTGGTCCTGCTCATGACTAATCGAGAAAAAAAAACAAAAACATTTTTTTTTAATTAACTACAAATGAAATTTGAAGTCCTTCGAAAATTTACGAAAATAAGTTTGATTGATTTTTGTGTAAAAACTACAGGCATTTTGGGATTTTTAAGGATTGTGGTGGATAGCAGGGCTGATTAGGTTGCCGATACAAAAAAAAGCAGAAATATTTGAAAAAAAATCGAAGGATTTCAATTTCTTCCATGGAATTTAAAAAAAAAAACTTTTTTTCTCGAGTTGTCATGGGCCGATCCACCCTCTGGTGCCCGCTTATCGTTGAATTTTGGGACACGGTGTATAGTCCAATTTTTCCTTTAAAGTCCATAGTACGCCATGATCTAAAATAGTCACTAACGCAAAAAGCTCCATCAAAATGTAAATAAAACCGGTAACCTGCGACGCGAAACTATTGAAAGTATGTAATTATCATAATGGCAGACTACAAACGTAGACTTAAAGCCCAGCGCAGACGAGGGCCAGCCCTCGGCGTACTTTTATGTCCGTAAAAATAAAACACTTAGAATTGGAGTGTAACGCATACGACGGACAAAAAGTACCGCTTACATTCTAATTATTACGGTTAAAAAAGTACACCGAGGACTGTCCGTCGTCTGCGCTGGGCTTTATAGTTCGTTAAGGATGGTTCCTATCTTATTATTTTGGACTGACTTATCTAACCACCAGCAGCTTAAAACGCGATCGAGTTAGGGTCTTGGATAAGGGCGATATGGGGTCTCAATCTTGCATAAACTACCGGGAACTGAAGTAAGCAGTCTTACAGCTGTCCCATTTCCAGGAAAACTTAATATCAAACACTCACAGTAACACATGAAGATTTTTTACTAACGCGTCAGGAAATGTCAATTTACGTAACGGACATGGAACTTCTTGTCCCTTACGCAATTTTTTTTCCGGCATCGTTACTTTAATCCTACTAATAAGTATTATAAACGTGAGTTTGTGAATTTGGATGTTTGTTATTCAATCACGCCTTAACGGCTGATTTGGATGAAATTTGGCACACAGGCAGATCATGACCAGGATTAGGACATAATTATGATACTTTATATCCGGGTACATGAAATATTTCCCCTGGGATGCGAGTAAAACCGCTGGTAACAGCTAGTATCAAATAATTTTCTTCTGATTTGATCTGTTGCCCTATACCTACTTGAGAAACACGCATAGATTATATCAATTTAATTTTGATTAATCAAAGGCTTTTAAGCCCGGTTTACATGCATTAGTTAATTAGGCGACTTAACTTGCCAATTCGACGAGTATGTTGACGATTTACGTTTAGTACCTACTTGCTAAACGAAGTTCCCTAAATCGGCCAGTTAAGTCGCTACTTATGTGTGAGTAAATTGAGCTTTAGAGAGTAGGTATTTCAGTATTTTACTTAACGCCTTGTCACCCGGAGTTTGACTGCGATTCATCATTTCATTACAATTATGAATAATCACCAAATAAAAACTGACCTTCTGGAAGATTCCTAGCAGTCGTGTGGTGGTATTACCAGCAGCAGTCATTGCTTCTCGTGTTCGGCCCACAGATGGAAGTTTAGTGGTGACAACCCGATGGTTACCAATCGTGCCCAATGTATACACGTTCGACTCACCTGAAAAGAAATAGTAATTAAACATTTTGATGTCGAGCTTGACAAAATATCTAAGCCACAGTAAATAATGTATATGACTGTTTAATTTAACTTCCTCATACAGAAGACAAATATTTATTAAATTAGGACTAAAATAAACTGAATGTTATTACTTATTACATATTTATCAACATAAAATTATTAAATAACAAATATAGTTAAATAACATGAAAATAGAACGTGATCATTTGCGTATACATGTTTCTAGGATAAACTTTATCCTGCCTTAGGGGATAAAAGGGAACTCCCCAACAAGGATAGTAAAATAATTATAACAAATATTGTTGTAAATTAAATCCATATAAGTAGGCACGTTTATATTATGACGTATTTATACAATTCGCAACTAATGAATCAGCATGAACCTGCAGTTAAATAAAAGGATCATCCGTTTCATTCATTAGTGTCAACCAACTGCAAATTGGTATAGTCCTATAATTGGGACTACCAATAAATTAATTACTAATTAATTAATTGTGCAGTTATATAACCACCTTAGTTGACGTCTGCCTACCACCATATACACAAGTGACCAGTTCAGTTTGTTTGTGAAGACATTTTGTGTTTTAATTTGATTTAGAAAAATGGCATTCTTTTCGTTGTGTATTGTGCTCGCGATAACTTATAATCAAGGTGCAGCACGTCCTGCTGACAGTGATTTAGGATTTGTAACAAAGAATGGGTATGTAATGAAATAATAACAATATTATAATTTTATATCAGTGTGACTTTTTTGTGTATCAGTGCAATCAATATAATCTTAACGACTTTACCACATGTCGTTAGAAATCCAAAGTAATTAAATTCATATTTTTTTTAGATTGTCCAGTTCAGAAGAAAGCGGTCAAATGGACTCTGATGATGGAATTATGTTTAAAATTCCAACAAATATAAGGAAAGGGCTTGTCATCACTATAAACGGAACCATAAATACGAATCATAAAACGTAAGTACTTCTAAAGATTAAGCTAACTTTGTAATTACAATTAAAATATCTGGCAACAGTAAATAAAATATTGAATTGCAATTAAACAAATAAGTGCTCTTCTTGTCTTCTACTAAACTATGCTGTGCCCGACAGGGCCCATAATTGATCCCATAGTCTTAAACCTATCACCTGTATTAAAATTACATGACTGAATGCAATAAAGAAATTGAAGATGTCTAGAACTGGACTTGAAATAAGTTTGTAAATACTTATGATATAGGAATGTACTTGGATCTTTGTTAAACTCAAATTATCTATACGACTCATTATAAAATTAACCTTACAATATTTCAGGTTCACAGTGGTGTTGCCTTCAATAAGTGCCAGCGAAGATTGCATAATTGAATTCGATTTTGAAACGGAGACTTTTTATATTTCACCAGCAGATGAAGGTTATGAAAAGGAGAAATACAACCTTAATGTTTCATCTGGAGGTCAGTAGTTTTTTTTTTATAATACAAAATAATGCCAATAATGCCTTTCCATGGAAATCAAATAGAATATACAACCTTAATGTTTCATCTGGATCTGGAAGTCAGTAGTTTATCTTTAACTTTCCATACAAATCAAATAGAATATTTTTTCTGATTTTTATGGAAAGTTATGAAAAAAAAATACGCGAATTTCAAAAAGTTGTTCTACGAATGATGTTCAATATCCGAAACCCCACAAAATTCTTAGAGTAAATTTTTTAACACCTTTTTAAATAACGCAAAACCTCAGACACCCCAACTGATTGTTATTCTATTCAGTTGATCTAGCTAATAATTTATTTATTTTCATCAATAATTGTAGAAGATATATATTTTGTTGACCGGAAAATATGGTTTTGAATTTTCTGGTCTGATTGTTTTGATTGGGCGAGTACCCCGCCTCCTCGTCCCGCTGACCGCCCTTTACTTACCTACGTATAGAATTTTAGTTTATGTAAATGGTGCGCATGGTTTGAGACTAGAGAGAAAGGAAAAAGTTTTTTTAAATGTACCATAATTACATTTACATTAAACATTAGTTAAATTGATTCTACTCTCGATACTAAACAAGCTACTTTGAGGTTTTGCTTTATTTCAATAACACGTTGTATATTCTGGGAACTCTGTTCAATATTGTATTTGAAATCAATAACAAAACAACAGTTACTAATTTTTTGTCTTGTTATAGTAGTAGATATAAATTTTGTAGATAAAAAGATATTTGTAGATAAAAAAATCTAAATCTTAAAATGTTTTTTTTTTTCATCTTTTTAGAAGAACTAACCTTTACCCTGAGATTAATAGCAAGAGTGGACCAGCAGGGACAGGACATATTTGGCATGATTTTCAATGGAAACAATTATGGCGAAAGTCCACAAATGATATGCAAAATTAAGAACTTTGATGACATCAACTCCATCAAAATGAAAAGTGTAGCACACGTTGACAGTTTACTGTTCGAGTTTAAGAAGGAAGACCATTAGAAAATCATTATGTTACTTATAATGTTTGTCGTTATGTCGTTTATAAATACGTGGAATATCCATCGCATTGTTATGATAACGATATTCATTATGAAGATAGTTAATTATATCGAAGGTTTCTTGCGTACCTCACTAAATAGATTGAATACAATTTGTAGCAGGTAACTAGTTAACCAGAATGTGTGTTTGTGTAGTATGTTATGCTATTTTTACGCGTAGCATGTGGCGTGTTCTCTGTACAGGTACCTAATAATTAGTTGTAGATATAAAATTGTACAAAATAAGTACTTAATGCCTGTGATATATTATATAAAATATCTTGTTTGGTCCAGACTTGCGATAGCCAGTAGGTACATATAGCCCGCCAGGCTAACAATGAGGCTCAAATAGAAATAAGTGTAGTGTGTATACTTTAAATGATCTTTTACTTGCATATAAAGATTTGCTCTAGTCATAAACCTTAATCGGCGGGTTCCGGTTTAAGGTTCTCTTTCCATTTGTATATAAAGTTGTATTAGTATAATAGAGAAATAATAAATATAATTGAAAATAAAAAAAATGTTTTCATTGATTTTCGTCCCACAGATTTATAAGATGATGCTGTTAATATTTTATTTTAATTCGTGAGAAAACTTACAGATAAGATCATATGGTAAGGAAATAAAGATTCATATAACCAGACTACCATAAACTTGTGACTCTGCCTGCGTGAAGTTAAAATATTCAGGATGAATCGCCTCTCTATCAAACTACATCAAAATCGCTTCGGCTATTTTGCCGTAAATACTCAGAAGTACAGAAACAAATTCACCGTCGCATTTACAATATTACAAGTATCCAGTAAAAGTGTTTTGAATGATAATACATAAATAATAGGATAAATGATACTGGCTTAATGCCAACGAGTGCCTCTGCGCTGCTGAATCACCTTCTTCTAATTTATGGTACATTATGGTTGATAGAAATAGCTCTATTTAATTTCTAATAAATGCAAAGATTGCATTATAATATTTTTACTGAGTCTCATCCCAGCACACATTCCCACCACTGTGATTCACGGGCTGTTTTGACTGTGTAATCGACCATGCTTCATTTAAATTTCATGTCAATGACGACCGTCAAGCTCCAGGGAGTTGATTTAATTGTCCCGAACCCAAAATTAATCGAAAGAGAAGCAGAGGAAGAATCAATAAAAGTTAGCAATCGATTTTGAAATTCTTCACCTCAGTTGTAAATTATTCTATAACAGTCGTTGTAGGATCAGGAACCAGGAAATTTACAACGAATTCAACCTTAAGGCCTCTACACACCAAAGCCGCCGCCCCGGCGCGGCGCGTTATTGCGGCCAACTAAGCCAACTAAGCGAGCGAACATGACGCAAAACAAGCACGGCGGCAAAGCCTTTAGGATACCCGTAGCTCCCAAAAGTTAGTTTGCTGAGGTCATATATCGAACAGGTGGCATGTGCAAGTGACGTATTCCACATTGGGCACCCGCTTTTACGGCACCCAAGTTAATGGCACCTGAGCACCTGAGGTATTCCATATTCGGCACCTATCGGTATTTTTCGCAGGTGCCATTAGTGGAACAGTTTATTATTTAAAATTTTATTCCACTTTCGGCCTACGAACCAGTAGGTACTAGTGATGGGACGTTTACTTTTCGGTTTGTGAGTTTGTGAATTTGGATGTTTATGTCATCCAAATCCGATCAGTGTGTAATTTGGCATACAGTTATCTTACATATTATACTTTTTATCCGGGTACATGAAATAGTTCTTCCCTAGGATGCGAGTGAAACCGCGGGCAACAGCTAGTTATCAACAAAATACGATTTGAAATCATCAACGCCGAACAAAACGATATGGAACGTGGAACCTAAGATAGAAACACGCTTGTACGATACGACTACATACAGAAAGCATAGTTAATAGAATCTATTCCTAGACAGCATGTTTCGCCGAATTAAAAAATATTCTCCATAGGCACTTTTTGTGAACCAAGGTATCTGGAAACAGTGGTTTCTGTGAACAAAGTTTACGGCACGAAGTGGTATCTATGAACAGAGATCTCTGTCAACAGTGCTTCCTATGGACTGAGATATCTACGAACAATGTTTTCTATCAACAAAGTTTTCGGCGAAACTTGCTGTCTAAGAATAGAGATTTCTATTAACTATGCTTTCTATATGTAGTCGTATCGTACAAGCGTGTTTCTATCTTAGGTTCCGCGTTCACGATAGGTATGACGTTCAAACCTTTCTTCCCCAATGTTTATCTGTTCTATAGGCCTCTTCAACTATCCAATTATTAAAGATAATTGTTTTTCGGTTACCTCAATTCTTTTTTATTTCTGATTTTTACCCATAGAAAAACTCCGAGCACTCTTTCCATAGCTGCGTTGAGCGATTAACTTTTGGCTTTTTCACGCATCCAATAATTAAGGGACTACATAAAGTGTCAATCGGTTGATCTGAACATACTTAAAATAATTTTGGTATACAATAAAGTATATTCTATTCTATAATGGTAGAATGCTGAGGGCCAATTCTACTAACAGAAACTTTAATCAATTGCAACTGAATCGTTCATTCAGAAAGTTTTCGTTTACGAAAACTGTCAAAATATTTAGTTTTGTTTTTGTTGTCAAACAATTTGATAGTTTTTGTAAACGAAAACTGCCTGAATAAACGATTCAATTGCAATTGATAAAAGTTTATGTTAGTAGAATTGGCCCCCTGGTGATGTTGATAACAATCCCTACTAATATTATAAATGCGAAAGTAACTGTCTGTCTGTTTGTTACGTTTTCACGCCTAAACCGCTGAACCGATTTTGATGAAACTTGGTACAGAGAAAGTCTGGAACCCGAAGAAAGACATAGGTTACTTTTATCCCGAAAACCGCGAAATATCTACGCGATAAACGACATCCACGCGGGCGAAGCTGCGGGCGTCATCTAGTATACCATGAAGCTTGTGCATTTTTTTAAAGAATAGAGAAGCTCTACGAAGCTATTGCCATTGACCCGATTTGGTTTGTTGCGTCTGCGTAACGCGCAAGTTGAATGGGCGACTATTGTCTCATAGCATCCTACAGCGCCTACAGTTAATAGCCATAGACATAACCGTTAGGCCGCCAGACTAATCGTGAAGCTAGCCTTGTATAGAGCTCATAAAAAATCGAGGCACTTCCATTGGCCAAAAGATCGATTCTTTGCCAAAGAACGCTTGTTCTGTGATCTTAAAAGATTTTTTTTAACTCTTTCAAACCTTGGTGCCCAGAAACGATAGATGCACCATGCATGACTCATACCTAATAGGTAAATGAAGTGGTTGGCGACTTGATAACAGGAAGATAGTGATACCTAAGGTACTTGACAATCCTTAATACTACCTACTTATGCAAAGAAAGCGTACGACTTACAACATCAGTCTGAAGTGGGTACTTCCTGTAAATCAATCGAGGAAATAACTTCCTTCAGATAAGTTTGCACCTATTACTCAGCAATCATTGGAATTAATTATAAGCGATCCGATTATTTCAAACTTTTCTGATAAGGGCCTGAACTTCCGCTGCTTCTTTAAAGTCATTTTTTTTTTTTTATTAAATCTGCACTTATGTTCTCCCAAACTGCATAACAGTTTGTCGGCCGTTGTTCTCGTCTAACAATTAAACAATTTTGTTTTGTACACACGTAATTAAGTATCATGTATTATAAGGATGTACATGTACTTATGTATTTACAAAAAAAAATATAAGTGTTATATTCATTGTCTAGTACCCATAGTACAAGCTCTGCTTAGTTTGGGACTAGAAGGTACTGTGTAAAAAATGTCCCAAAAAAAAAAAATATTATTATGTAAAACTTATCTAACATATTAACCTATTAAATTTACTAACAATTAAAAATAAAAATAATAATAATAATAAACGTTTATTTGGAACCATTTAGGGATTTACAATCTTTACAATAATTGAAGCAAAATACGAGACCTGCAAATAATTAAAGGTATATTATGGATGACCGTGGTATATTGTAGCTTGTAGGTAGGTAGGTACCTCGATACACTTATTCATCTGCCTATCTACATACACCTACGCATTGACGAGTATTTTGCAACGACATGGCTATCGGAGCCATATTCAACCAAACCTTCTAATAGGCTCTAAAATTACCAGTCTTAACCTTCGCAGAAGTCGTAAACGTTAGATTACACAATCCGTTGTTGTATTTTATTTACAAACATGACGAACTCCGTAAACCTTATAAAGATACTATATCTGATCTAACTGATAACATAAACATGACAAATTCATTCAGTTTAGGGATAATATTTGCAAATATTGAGTAGCCAATACTTACTTATTTAACGCGCTGTTTTATTTGATGTTCGGTTAGTGTTCGAAGTAGAGTGAAAACATGAAACCTACAACAGCGAAAACAGTTGTGAAGAAACAGCAAAATATAGTAAAGTAAGTTTCAGATTTTTTGACTTTGTCTCGTGAATCAGAAAAACATCGTGCCGCTATCTATGACTCTATGGGAATAAACACAGCAATTCGTGTTATTGTTGTTGTGTTCTTTGCTGTTTCAGTTGTATGCGTAAAAACTTCAGATAGCAAATATAAAAGTATAAAAACCTTCGAGAAAATGACTGATCCAAATATCACTGTTTCAGCGAAAACTCAGTGCGTGCACGCCATTATTTATGCAATCATTTTAACTTTTCCAGCTTTAAACGTAACTTTTTTGGGTTCCGCACTTTCAACGGAATATCTGAACCCTTTTAAACTCAGTGCGTGCACACTATTATTTATGCAATCATTTTAACTTTTCCAGCTATAAACGTAACTTTTTTGGGTTCCGCATTTTCAACGGAATATCTGAACCCTTTTATGATCACTCGTAAGTTTATCAAATAGCGTAGCATACCTACTTGAATTACCAGTTGTAACATTAGAATCAACTCTACATTATGAGTAGGTAAGTTTCCTTTCCAATACAGTTCATTTTACAATAGGCAGGATTAAAAGGTACCTATTCTGTGTTATAATTTAATAGGTATTATCAACTCTTTAAGTGATAGGTATCAATACAATATCTATGTAAATATATACACGTGCCATAAGTCGATGCTATTATAAAATCTAAGCGAGGAATTTTCTAACCAGTTTTCTCACAGCATCTGTTCAAAGTGCTACACGTTCTTAAATACATAGCGAGTGAATGTATTATAACAGAAAACAAGCCTGCTGCAGTGTAATGTGAAATGTCGTAGCGAACCTACGTGTCGGTGAAATGACGTAGTACGGTCTCCGAGTCAATTTCGAGGTCGGTGGAATCAGTGCCTGTGTGTTTGTTTTCATCATTACGTCATCGTAAAACAACTTGAATCTCAGCTTCACCTTTAGCAGTCACGATGAAACACTGACGCTTGTAAACGTCTGACGTGTAAGAAAATTATTGTGTTCCAAAATAATCGAAGATGTTGAAATCGTGTTGGGATTGCATAGTCGGGTATGACTTAATTAGGTACCTATTATATCTCGTTATATTAGACGCCTTGAAATAGTGCGACACATTTGAAATGAAAAATGTAATGAACGTGACGAAATACGAGTCAAGAACATTCCTGGACGCATCTTTTTTATGTGTCAATGTCAAGCAAGATCTATGTCTAATCTAATGTCATTTTTTGACGACACGTCAAAACAAAACAAGATTATTTTGTTCCTGAATCTGATACAATTTGAACTATTAATGTGAAAAAAGAATAAAATTACACGTGAATTTCATTTAATCACCGTTACTATCAAATGGAGTGAAATGCCACTTGAATCAACATCGCGTCATGTAGTTTTTTAAGAGGTTTATAGGTTATGATCCGCCCAATTTCAAAAAAAAAATGTAAACATACTCAGATCTCATCTTATCATCCAGTATCATAGTGTTATAATGTGATACCTGTTGTTAGACAGATAAAGTGTGTTATTTGAATGAATTAACATATCTTTTATTGTATTAGAGACGGGACGCGCGCTGAAGAGCCGTACAGTGTCCAACTAAACGGTAACGTAAGTCGAGCTCCTCCGTGGCCGAGGCCACAACTAAAGAACGAAAAGATGTTTTTATTGCCAAAGAAATTGGAATCACAAGACAAAATAGTTGTCAACTGCGAGATAATGGATCAACCAGGCATGTATGTAATATTTACGTATTTTCTCTTGTAATATTTCGTAACATGCAAATTCAGTAAAAAAAAAAAACAAATACATTTTAGTCTGTAACTCTTCCACTGCAGGGCAAAGGCCTCTTCTCATTCAGAAACGGAAGGAGCATTGGTTTCATATTAATTCAGTAGTCTTTCAATAATTATTGAGTATAATAAATAATTTATAAAACGAAATCACACACCTGTGATGTTTCTTACTTGAAAAGCAAACTACCCATGCATTTTTTTAAATTATCATTAACCTAATGTTAGATAATAAATGTTAACCTGCTCTAATCACAAATGGCATCTATGATTCATTAATTAATTTTAATTTCAGATTGAGAATTGGTTTAGTAACAGGATCTAATTCACCTGATTATAGTAACCTTGCCTGCCAATTAGAGATGTATTTTCCACCACAATTTTCTGACAAATTGGCAATAACAATAGTACGGAATGGAGATCCAACACTTGTTTATGAAGATTCTGCTGTTAATTTCTATGAAGGTAAAAAAAGTATGTATATTATAAAAAATATGTCCCCATTCCTATTTGTTCTGCATGATAAATTATGGTTTCCTTGACTTTGAGTTTGCTATTGTAATTCTTTATCAAAGTAGTAGACGCACCTACAGAAGAAATAAGTTGCAACACATACTTATTTCTCTGGGACATAAAGTATAGTATATATGTATATGTATGTATATGTGCCTGGCGGGCAGTTGCCCGCCAGGCACAAGACTCCGCCTGGTTGGAGGATCCTCCCTTTGGTTGGAGGAGCACCACACCAAGTTTCTCCACAGTATCTTGTGTAGAAATAAAAAGGATACATTCTATCTCTTCATTAACTTCATTATTTATTTATTTATACTCTTTATTGTACATAAACCTGGTTAACACAACAAGGAAAAACAATTTAAATACAAAAATGCACAATGGGTGGTCTTATCGCACAAGGCAATCTCTTCCAGACAACCTTTGGATGGACTGGAAGTCATGAAACTTTCATGGCATGATACAGTTACAAACAAACAAACAAACTTGCATTTATCTCAGATCTTTTCTTCTACTACACTTGGGAGCAAATAAATCGAGCCACTGCTTTTTTCGCGTGTCCTTGTTATTATTTTTGGTTTCATAGATTTTATATTAAGTTGACAAAAAACTACCCTCATTGTAAGGGTTATCAAATAACCTTTTAGGCGTTATATGTTTCGAATTGATCTGTTCCATAATAGGTACCAAAAATAATAACAATTATATGTGAAAAATAGAAATGACTCGATTTATTTGCTCCCAAGTATATTTTAAAGCTTTTGTAACAGTTTTTAGTAGAAAAATAATAACGTATATACTGTAATCTTTTTCAGATATCAATTTCAGTATGGCATTTAGGATGAGAGACAATGGATGGATGGATGTTGGTATAGGAGAATCCCACTTAACCAGTTTGCAGCTAATGCACGACATTGAAAGTATAAGATACTTAACTGTCAATGGTGATATTAATAAAGTATCAAGCCTTGATTTCCAGTTTGGATAAAACTTATCTGTTGTAGTTTTCTATACCAATATTATTTTTAAAATGTTGTAAAAGCCTTTTTGTATTTAGAACAGCTGGCTGTCTGACATAGTATAAAAATGTATTATGAATCTGTCCATATTTATAAATGTTGATTTTGACTTTATTTTAGCTGTTAATTTATGTTATTCGCTGCAAAAGGTATACAGTTGCTGTAATAATGTATAATTAGTATTGCATAAGTATTTTATATATTGTGGTATTATGATATCATAAAAGCCATTGCGACAAAGGTTGTCTATGAACAACTACATCCTACTTAAGCATTTAGATAATATGTTGCCTTTTATTTAGTAATAGATGTGCATATTATGTTTAAATAACCTTCCTGTGTTAGTAATGAATTCAAGTAAATCGTTCCATTATTTATCATTCTTCTATTCCCCACACTGCATTAAATGCAAATGGATTGAAGTAATAGTGATTAGCAAATAGCATTTATTTTATGATGTTACAATGAAAATTATCATCACCTAATTTGTGAGAATGAAACAATTGTTTTAGGAAATATGTGTAATTTTTATATATTTGTGACTCATATTTTAATTAGCAGTTTTACCATCGCAATTTTATCATTAGAAATAACATAACTTGCTAGTTCCTGCGCCTGCGTAACAAACAGTGATATATATAATAGCCGTCACGAAAATAAACAAAAAAGCCTTTACCTTGACTATGCCACGCATAATTGCATACAAATTCAGTCAGGCATTGGGCGCCAAAGCTAATTAAAGTTACGTTATTTGACATTCGACCTTATAACCAGTTCAGTATAATTTATTTTGGCTTGAACTATTTGTGGTCAATAACAATACAAAGATACTAATTACGGACATGTCATAAAGTATATACTTAGTAAATAAAAAAATAGAGAATTACTGTTCGTAATGTCCACACTGTCGTAAATCTATGAAAATTACGTGTCTCCGATCTTTTAGTCGTCACGATCCCACCATTTATCTTTTAGGCATTTCATTAAAGTAATAGTCAACTGTTGTATGCTTATATGTTTAAGTTTTTGAGCCTATGTTGTTATTTGTACGTGCATTGAGGAAATAATTGCTTTTGCCACGTGTTGTGTAAACGTGATGACACTTATTTTTAATATTAATAAAAAAAAACAATATTAATATAATTAATTATTTTTTTGTTCAGTAGATTATCTAATATAAAACTGAACGCCCCTCCAATGTGTATACGCTCACATAAAAAGTAGATGTATACATACAAATTGGTATTCTTCTGGTAGTTCCGGCACTCACATTTCCTCTCACACATTGCAACAATCGCGTTCAGTTTTAGATTAGACGATCTCTACCTAGTACCCGGCTGAAACTTTCTGCAACTTTAAAATGAGAAGTCAAGAAGCAAGAGGTATACTCTTGTGTAATATTTTGTTCATGATCTTAACAAGTAGAAACATAGCGGAAGCAGATAGTTGTTCGACCAAACGCTAGTACGCCACATTAGGACCCATATAAAGGTACAAGTCCGAGACGGGCTGCAAACTGCAGACGGCATCCGCAGACCGGAACTCGCCAGCCGAATAACACCTTTAAGGTGCACATCTTAAAGGTAGTATTCCAACGGCGACCGCAAACTGCAACCGCAGATGACAGCAGCAGACAAGCGACTCTACTGGTTGATACAAATTAATGTAACTTGCGGTCTGCGGTTGCAGTTTGCAGCCCGTCTCGGACTTGTGCCTTTAATAAATAACTCTCAACATGGTGGTCTAGGAGCAGCATCCCAAGTGGAACTATCAAAGTGTAAGCATCATCTGAATTTCATATTGAACAGTTTTTTTTTTTTATTAATCATTTCACCATCTCCATTAAAGAGAGCTTTCAAATGAAGGCTATTTATTAATACCGGTCTAGATCCGTGTAACGAGGCATGCCGGTCGCCATTAATCCCCATTGATCGTTCAAAAATTTCTAGACCATTCTGGTACTGAACTTTATATCAGCTAGCAAATATAATCCCTGATGCTCCTTTCCAGTTTTCCTGACTTCATATAAAAAAATTAACTCAAAAATGGTTGTATACATAATTATTGTCTGTCCGTCAGTAAAAATTATAATTTAATAGGTATATGAATACTATGCTTCACCGTGGGATATTCGCTACACATTATCTCGTATCTCATTATTGTTTTGTAATTGACGTAAATGTAATTAAATAAATGAGCGCGTATTTTCTGTTTCCTATATTTATTTGTTTTGTTTTCCTGTAATATTTCATTCATAAAATATACACGGGGACAGGGATATTAATAACAAAACAAATTAAGAGGAATAACAGAAATAGGTAAACAGTATCACATGTCTATTTGCGAGTAAACTTCATAATATTTTCAAGAATATTGATCACATCATCACGTTTCTAGTTTCGGAATATAGTTGTATTGTCATATTAGTTCCTAGAACAAAATAAGTATGATTTCATGATCATAAAACGTCGTTTAAAATTCTGTAGGCCGAGGGCACTTTAGGGCCAGGCAAGATGGACGTTCAGTTAAAATTATATAAGAACGAAAGTATTCTCGTATGTCGAAGCTGTGGCGATGGCGGTCGGATTGTGAAACAACCATTAATTTTGTCAAACTAAGAACTTGAGATAGCCTTCAGCATAACCTCCACAAGAAGGCTAGTCCTACGGTCTCTAACTCGTTTATCTAGCTTATTGCCTATGGGCGTTTGTAGAACGCGTAGTTAAAATCATATTACGTTATGCGGCCGGCCCACACATGGCGTACCTTTATCTTCAAGTTAGGATAATTCAAATCTTTATAATCAAGTGACTCGAGTCCACTCACGATGGTTGCCGAAAGCAAAATAACAGATGGAAAATCAACCTTATTCTCACACAAGGCTCTGTCTAGAAAAATACACGAAAAATAAAAAATGATTCCTTCCCTATTCCAAACATTTTTGTATTTCCTTTTTCACCTTTGAAAGATAAATCATCATCATCTGCCTAGCCTTTTCCCAACTATGTTGGGGTCGGCTTCCAGTCGAACCGGATGCAGCTGAATATCAGTATTTTACATGGAGCGACTGCCTATCAGACCTCCACAACCCAGTAACTGGGTAATACGATACTCTTGGTAAGACTGGTCGTCAGACTTTCTGGCTTCTGACCAACAGTAACGACTGTCAAAGATCTACAAATGACAGCCGGGACCAACGGCTTTACGTGCTTTCCGAGGCACGGAGGAAACTCGCTATGGTAAATGGTCACCCATCCACAGACCAACCTCGGCAAGCGTGGCTTAACCCGGAAGATCGGTCTATGCGGCTGTAATTATTTAGCCACGAGCTCCTCCTTTGAAAGATAAATATGTCTATGAAATAATGGTATTGTTTTTATAATTATATTAAAATTCTACAGTTCTTGGGAAATGTGTACCGACCGCCGCGCCGTTATTTTCGTGGGAGGAGGCTATGGAAAATTAATATTATTGGTAGTCAAATATAAAAAGCATTTTACAAAAAAAGGTCTACAAGGTCTACAAGTAGCTAACGGGTGTCCGTGTTTTTGTCGAAGTATTTTATATCGATTTTCATTACGCCGGCAACGATTCGCCGACGTAATTTTTGCCGAAGCAATTTTTACCCTAATTTGATTTCGCCGAATGATAATTAGCCACCATAATTATTTGGCCAAAAAAACATTCAGAAATTTAGTTTTAGTCGAATACATAATTGGCTATTGTTTAATTTGCCAAATAAGTATTCGCACAACATTATTTTCACACAGCGGAATGTTAATCCAACTTAGCGCACCCCGACTACACGTGGTCAGACTCTGTCCTAAGCCTAGAGTGTTATTTAAAAGCGTGGAGCCAGAAGCTCGCGAAGGAGGTCCTGAGTGGAACGAGTGCACGAGGCCGAAGCGCAGCGAATGTAGCGCTGGTCGAGTGTGCGAGCGAAGCAAAGGGGCGACGAAGCGAATCTTCTGGCGGAGCAAACCCAGAAACACTTGCATGCTTGCTTGCTTTCTTGCTTGCATGATGGCAAAATGAGCCATCTAACAAGTGTAAAGCAGCCAATAATACAGTTGACTCATGAAACAGTGGCCAGCAGACCTAGTCGGCGTAACAAAAACTTACAAAACATAATTAGGGACTTTAATTATTCGGCGAAATGAAAAGTGGCGAAAGGTTTTTGGCTAGATAAGAATCAGCTAATAATATTTCGATATTCCAACAGAGAACCGTAGCTAACCATAACATCTAGTTCAGTTTCACGGATGAGTTTAACCCCCCTTTTTGGATGATTTGAGTCTAATTTACACTAGGAGAGTTTTTCGAACGGAGACTAATGTCTCCGACTGACTTTGCCTTGCTCGGCGAGGAAAACAGAAATAACATGAGACTCACTTATGTAAACTCATAGTAAATAGGGGTCTTATTCACAATGTCATATCAAAACGTAACACGCAAATAGCACCATCCAAATGTACAATCGAAAAATAGGGTATTCATTTTGAATGTACGGAATTTGACATATTATTGTCAAATTACCTTTGCAAACACTACCATTAACAGCAAAAATATAATTATTGCAAGTCGGTAGCGTCATAGAGAATAAGAGGCCAGATTAGTGCAGTTTATTAGTGGAGATGCGTTCAACGGTAGACTATGTTAGGTTGATTAATGAACTCGAGTCAAGGATACCTTTATTATTAAATATGATTTTCTAAGAGTCAAGAGGTAAATATTGTTTACAATACTTAACTATCTTGATAGTGGTGACTAATACTAAGGTAAAATAGCTGTAGTGTGACTCATGTAGTATGGGACTTTTTCGCTTGAGACAAACGTAAGAAATATCAGCTTCTAATATGATTTAATTTATTGACATAACACAGATAAGGTTTAAAGATTGCGAATAAATTAATGCGTAAAAAGAATGTTTCCTGTTCGTGTGGGAAAAAATCAAAGAGTAAATGAATAACAGGAAAACTATTTTTCCTGTTTTAGTTTTCATTGAAATTCAATATTCTGGATACTCATGAATTATGATAAGAATACCTTCACATTTTTCAATCGTCAGATAACTTTCGTCTGAGGAATAAATATAACGGTGTGACATATTTGTTATGCAAAAAAGCTGTCAAACCGCCATATTTATTCGTCCGATAACAGTTAATTAAACGGTTGAAAAATCGGCCCTTAGTTATTTTAAGGCGAATATGAACATGCTGCATTTTTGGAAGAGGCCTATGTACAGTGATAGACTGAGACAGACTGCAATAAGAAGCAAGAGTACTTTAGACTATACCTATGATCAACAGTCTGAAGAACCTTGAATTTGTGACAGATTTTGTCCTTACCACGTTGATCAAAATCGATGCCTCCCACGTAAGTTGTTGTAAGCCACAAAATTGCAATTTTGTGTTTTTCACGTATATGTCTAATTTTATGTATATTTATCCGTTCCAAATATAAAAATACTGAAAATATACGGGGTGAAATTGAAAACAGTCGACAAACCGAAATAGGAGATTGTACTCATCACTATGAACAACTTTTACTATGGGACCAAACCTGATATCGCGAAAAAAAACAACTCGTCAAAATGTAGGGAACAGCAGATTTTTTTTCGCGGATTTCGTGGTGAGTACAATCTCTCATTTCGGTTTGTCGACTGTTTACAATTTTACCCTGTATAAATATAGTTTTTTGTTATTTTTATATTTGGAACAAATAATATACCTACATAAAATTAGACACTTTTACGTGAAAAACACAAAATAGCAATTTGTGGCTTACAACAACTTACGTGGGAGGCATCGAATGGTCAACCAGCTTTATCTAACATGGTTATCGACTACTGTCTTTTGTAATAAATAGGTACCGATGAATACTAATAGTAACATGTATGATCAATTTGAAAATTGATTAGTGAACATTATCAATTTGCTAAAAGTTGAACGCGTTTAGCGCATCACCTGTGAAATCGTGTGCTTTCAGCTACGAAAGCATTCAACAGCATGCGTACGCATGTTCATACTAAATGCCTATTTTATATGAGTGATTCATTCAATGCTTATTAATATTAAGTGCGTTTATCAGATTTTCGCAGTAGCTAAACGATTTGCTTTCCGAGCTAAGGCTTCCAGTTTGATTTTAGCATGGAACGAATATTTCATGAAGGGCGGGCGTTTTTGGCATTGACGTTCAAAAAGTTCGTAGTAATTCTCGAAGAGAAAACAAATACTAAGTAATTTTAGTCTATTTTAAATAAATGCGTTTTGAAGTTTGAAGTTTATATTGTCAACAGATATTTGTCCCGATTTGCATTGTAGTGTACCTACCTATATGAAATTTGTTCTGTATATCGTACACAATGATACATAGGAAAAGCCTCCACTATGGCACATACGTGATACGTGACAGCGGTAGGAAGATAAAACTTTAATTTAATGAATCATTAAAAAAATAACGTAAGGATTATGTGTCAAGTAGGGTATAGGTAATACATTTCAAGGTTGACACATTAATTTAAATACCTAACATATCCAAGTCTTAATATGCATGATTAATGCTTTTAGTTCTGTACAATGCATGCGATATAATGATATTTATTAGAAACAAACTACAATACCATAATGCCCAACTTGCTCAAGTATAATATGATGCAATGTTTGGATTAGCGAAGTCATGTGTGGACGGTATTCCTACGTGAACCTTTACCCAGGGTCGTAGGATTCGCTGCATTCATTGAGGGGAGATCACATTCCCCCATATTACAAAACATGGTCTAAGAAAAACCTAGGTTTTAAAATAGCCCCGTCTCTTTTTGTTATATGACATAAGAAAGTGATGGGTATATTTTAAACCAGGGTTTACCTTAGTCTTGGTTTAAACCATCTTTTGTAATAAGGCCCTTTATGTCTGGGCTAAACTATGTTGCATGTCCGCCTTAGCGCGTGAAGTATGCAAGATTAGTCGGTAAGGGGGTACTAATCCGAAAGGGTGTGAAAGTACTCATATTAATGAATAACTTTTGTTCTACCACTTTCGCCGAAAGTCATTAGTTTAAGAAAAAAAGCTGTCCGAAAATTTCATCAAAAATACTCCATAATCTGTCTATCCTCAGTTTTGATCAGCTGTGTTTACATTTTTTTAGGTCATATTTGGGGTCACGGATGCTCCATTTTTTCAATTCGTAACTAAAGCAGGGACCAAGTATTTTTGAAAAAACTAAAATTATAATAATTCTGAACGAAAATAAAAATTTTGAAATTTTAACACTTGCTTTAAAACTGTCATCACCATCAGTAATACTTTATGTGGCCCGAGGATTAGTACTCCCTTTCCGACTAACTTTGTATATTTTGACCGAGTTAATATAAAAGTTCTATAATGGGCATAGATTATTTGGACTGGTAGGGTTAATAGTTGTCGTAGGGCAGAGGCAAGGTTCACCAAGTGCAAGAGGGTTAGGTGGTAAGGTTGTCGAGATAAACTGGATATTTTGTAATATGACCTTTCACCTCAATATTCTTGGCAATGAAAGCTTGTGATGTAATATTTAGTTTTCGTGTAGCGTAAACTGTTTTCCTTTATCTGCCAGCGATTCCTAACTGTCTATTAGAAGGATAATGCTGGAACAAATGATGTCATAATAACAGACTCAGTATTATAAACTGATAATGGGATTGTTGTTTGTTCTTGCCCATCCTCAGTCGTCCTAGGTTGCAGACACACTGAGCTTATCTTTCGTAGCTCATGTTTCGTCGCGCTACATACAAATTCTCTAGCGCGGCCTCAGGCACGCGTATTAATACGTCGTTACCTCGAGCGTAAAAGGGCCTAGAAGTTACACGCGCATCTTACGTTCGATCGATGTTAAGTTAACTATACTTGGGAGCAAAAAAATCGAGCCACTCCTGTTTTCACGTGTCCTGGTTATTAGTTTTGGTTTCATGAATTATATAATTCAAAATACTACCCTCATTGTAAAGGTTATCATATAACCTTTTAGGCGATATATGTTTAGAATTGATCTGTTCCATAATACCAAAAATAATAACAATTATACCTACGTGAAAAATAGAAGTGGCTCGATTTCTTTGCTCCCAAGTATATATTGGGTGTATTTTCAGCGGCTACAGCCACACTTAAGCGTATCTTGAGACGCGTACTGCGCAACATACGCTAAGTGTGTTTTGGCCCTAAGTGTAGCGTCACTCTAAACTCTCAACTACTGCAAATTACCAATAATACACTAGGCTAAAATTATACATGTCCTGCAGGAGTAATCACGCCAAAGTTCCGCTGTATAACTTCGACATGATGTGTCGCTACACTTCAAGCGAGGAGAATACGTATTCATTGCCGGAAACTACAAGCCTTAACCCTACCTACTATTTCACAAGTTGTGAAATAAAAAAAACTATGACGTGCATTAAAAACATTAGAAGTAACGCAGTTTAGAAATATCATCATACAAGATGCGAAAAAATCATAAAATACGTCTTCTTAAAGCTTATTATTTGCTTGACGATGTCTAGAGCAACAAACGTAAGCAATACCTTTTGACGTTTCACATTCGATCACTGGTGTTTGAGCAGAAGGTCGCCAAGCAACTCGATTGGCTAGTGGTCAAATTCGGCGGCCAATCACGACACCGGAGACATGTCTAGTCGGCTCAGACACTGAACGTCCCTTTCGCAAAACGTCCCTTTCACATGTACCCTTCCTTTCTGAATGAGATTATTCTAGAACCCTCTGTGCAATCCCACTCGCACTTGACCGGTTTTTTTACTGATACCAAGCAGGGTCGGATTTCCCTATAGGCCCGGGCCTAGAGCGGCAAAATTTGGTAGGTATTTTTTTAGGAGTCGCTCCTTCTGTGAACCTTTCCGCCAACTCAACTCAATTTGTGAATAACGATTCGTTGTTACGTACAAATAGAAATGGTAAGTATCAGTATTTGAAACACTGATTGACATAATTTTATCTTTTGCTGACTTTCGTTGTTTTTTATTTAATTCCTAGGTATAGTTCATTTAATTTTTTGTGATTTACAGCGAGCAGGGGACGGTAATATTTCATAGGCTTAGGGCAGCCAACGTATCAAATCCGCCCCTGATACTAGGGAGTGAAGGCTCATTGGATAAAAGGGACATTTTGCGAAAGGGACGTTTTGCGAAAGAAACCTTTTGCGAAAGGGAAGTTTTGCGAAAGAAACCTTTTGCGAAAGGGAAGTTTTGCGAAAGAAACATTTTGCGAAAGGGACATCTTGCGAACTGAGCCACCTAGTTAAACCTGAAAACCTGACAGCTGTCAAATAGTATTACTTAGATTTGTTGCACTACAGTGGATAAATTACCGATTCTTTAAAACAGCAGGAATTTTTTTAAACGGACAGGTACGTCACATCGACCTATTACTCATGCAACAGTGTTTTGCTTACGTAAACGCTACGTGTGCGGTTTTATATCCATGCTTTTTGTATCTGTCGTAAAAAACCACAATACGTAGTATGCGTACGTGACTTGCGTGGAGATCGTCATTTTACAATGACTGTCTCGTTTTAAGGGCTTACACAAACACCGTGGTCAAGCGTTTTCGTGCTGCATTTTGCGTTACAATTTCATCGCCCTTTTTCTAATGTAGAGTAGCTGCCGTTTCGCCAATCTGACTGCACACATTCCTACTTAAAAATAGTGCAACAGCGTGCATTAAACTACGCGACAACACTTGTTGTTAATTTCTAGCTAAGATATACATATTAAATGGGAAAGCGCCTAAATCTCTTTCGTCGTACCTATACGACTTATTACATCTACTCCAAATGATTGTCTTCCGAGCACGTTGAAATCATTTCGCGTTTCGACTGTTTGTATGTGCCTATTAACGGTTTCATCATCAGCCTCTGAAAGACAACCTTTGGATATAGGGTTCTAGGGTTCTCCTGAAAATGAGATTAGCTACAGCAGAGTCAGTTTTCCCGCATTGGTGCGGCTACTATGTGTCAACGAATCTAGAGTCCAAAAAAACTCTGACCGAATTCGGATATCGCTTACGCACTTATCCGATCTCTGATCCAAATTCAAACAATTCAGGGCATATCCATTTGGCGTCCGATTTGAATCCGAGGTAATGCGAAAGCGTTCATACAAAAAGTACTACGGCTACTTCGGTCCGTCAATTTTTCTTCCGAATTGAAAACTCACGGATGACGGAGAGAAATCGGATGACAGAAGTCGGATCTAGTGCGTAAACTACCATACAAATAGTTCTATAACTACTTCGGAACGTATTTTCTCGGATTCGGATCGGATGCAGTGCGTAACCAATCTTACACTACACAACAAACTTCTTTGGCGTTTACATGAAAAAAACTTATTAATCGACTTACCGACAGTTGTGTATCGTACATAGGTCTCTTGGTTGTCCATCATGGCGTCGACGGCTTGTTTCTCGCAATACAGCGCTGTTATCACAGCTATGCTCGGCTGGCGTGAAGAACACAACGTTGGCATTTGTTTCACAACCTGTTACAGATACATTTTATTTAATAACTAGCTGTTGCCTGTGGTTCCACTTGTATCCTAGGGGAAGTACTTCCATGTAGCCGGACAAAAATCTTATGTGTGTGTGTATGTTAATCCAGGACATGGTCTTATTGTGTGCCAAATTTCATCTAAATCCGTTCAGCCGTCTATGCGTGATTGAATAACAAACATCGATCCATTTATCTTCACAAACATTTTTATTAATGTTTGCCCCACCCATGGATTTTTCTTTTGTTCTGATTGTAGATGGTCCTTGCGGACCTTTTCTACGTAACTGGGCAATTATTGCCGAGACCTGAAGGGTCTCCTGTTAAAGGGGGGAAGTTAAATACTTAGAGCCATTACGCACTATCGACTGGTCGCCGTAGACTTGGTCGAGGGCGACTGTGACTTTCTATAGTCTAAATAGATGTTTACGCACTTGGTCGCCGGTCGCCCGGGCAACTCGGCAACTCGCTGCGCAGTGGCGACCAATAGAAGCACGCGTTCAAATGAAAGCGTTCACACTGCGAGCAACTGTCGAGACGACCGGACGTCGCGCACAAAAATGGCTCAGGCTTTCGATACAGAGAAATTAATATTGGAAAGACAATTCCGAAAAGCTATTTGGGATTTATCCAGTGGCCAATATTCCAATCGGGATACGAAATACTCTCTTACATTTACGCTGCGATTAACGCTACTATTGCAATAGTAGCTTCTTCGACACGTCCATTCTTCACGAATGTACAAGAAACATCCACACCATCATCTCTTGGCCCTAGTCGCCTATATTTTCCACCGGTCAACAGTGCGTAATGGCTCTTAATCTAAGCTAACTACTTATACTACACTAATATCATAACCACTAGCAACAACAGCACTAAGGGCGACCCCTAGTGGGACTCGGACCTCAGTTTGCTGGCGGGGGGTTGGGATGGAGACAGGTTGATGAGGGCTGAATTATTGGGGTGACAATTTCTCCAATATCGTGATCTCACTTACTCTTAGGTAACATTAATTATCTGTAGGCCATCCAAACATTTGATCAAGCATTAAAACCAAGCGCGGTTGCCGTACACAACGGCATAATATTCCAAAAGCCACGCTTTTATGAGTATCAAGTATTTCAATTCAGTCGTATGCCAAACTTATGCATCAAAAATGAACCTTTTTAATTAGTTCCTACAGAATAGTAATAAGTAGCGCCATCTGTGTAGTTAGCCGCGTACTTACAGTGCGAGTAAATGACGTGTCAGGAAATTAACTTTGCGAGGTTAAATTCATTCGATCGAATTAGGACCGGTAACACTAATCTAATCGTGGTTTAAAATTCTTACGACATTTGGCAGATAGCGTTTCGAGGTTGCGACATCCGTTAAGTTTCCTTGGTAGTAAAAAACCTTGCGTTGTTGTTTACTACATAGGAAAATAATTATCTATAGCTTATCAAGCCTGAATCTTTTCAGTTAGCGCTTCGTAAGTACCTATTACGTAGTAATATTCGTAGGAAGTCCAGATTCACCTAACTAAAAAAAGTTCAGTTGCAGTGCAGTTGCAGTTAAGTTACGATAAAAAAAAACGCTTTTCGTATTCTCTTAATAGGCGATCGCTGTCAGATATGCTCGCGTGAACTTAACTGCAGTGTCATTGCAACTTGATCGGCGCGTCATGAAATTACGTGAATTAGCGTACAGAGAGGGAACTATTTTATCCAAAGTGTTTTTTTTTATTTACCTGTGTGTCAACACTATGTTGTCGGACGTATAGTCCTTCAGACATGGCACGTGTGAGACCTTTCTCCTCTAAAGATTCTAACGCATCTTTTACTTCTGCCTTGGACCATTTTCCAGCGCTGTAATAAAAATAAAAATATTATAATCTGGTATCCATTTTTCGTCTACCCTCAACTTCGGTCATAGACTAGCCCGTCACTTGATATGAGTCGAAACTAAACTACATGATACTGCAATCACAAAACGACTCAGGATTTGGTGTTCAAAAACAAAAATTCGCTGGTTAAACAACAATTTTCCCAAAAATATGTTACAAATTTAGGTTATTATGGTTGTCTAATCAGAGCATGTTGGTGAAAATTCATTTGTTTTCTCATGGTTTCCTCCCACAAGCACAAGTTGTACAATTATTCATTTACATAAATAGAAATAAGGAAACAGAGAGTTATGTCTACTTACACTGGGCCTAATTTCATTATTGTAATTAATATTATCTTTTTCTGTGTATAGACTCAATTAATTTATTAACTTGACAGACAGATCTGTGTTGCTAGAGAGTTTGTTGCGCCGTTTCTTCTTCACAGCATAAACACTAGGAAGAGGTGAAGGGTGGGCGTTTCTGTGGGCTGTCTTTTGTAAAACTGGCGTTCAAAAAGACTCAGTAATTCTAGTCTTTTTTAAATAAATGAATTTTGAAGTTTGAAAGAAGAAACAAATTAAATAAGACAAAGTTATTTACTTACGTGACAAAGTCGTCCACTGTCAATGGATTTGGATATGCATTCTCTATCATGTCCAATACTCTCTGTTCTGAGATCACTTGGGTTTGATTCAGCACACTGTCTTCTATGTAAGCTAAAATAAAATAATCGATTAATATTCAATCTATATTCTGCCACGGGATTGGAACTTCAATGGTTGCAAGTATTTCATTTTCGAATATTTGCGTTAAATGTCCACGCTTATTTGGGCGTAAAAGCACTGCTACGGGTTGACAGAAATGACCTGTCGATACACAGCGCAATCTAGACGTTAGATTTGACTTCAAGAAGTGGTTCAGCGCTAATTAATTTATGCTTGGCACTTTTGTTAATTTAAGGCTCAATTTACAATGCGGCGGAACGGAATGGAAGCGAATTTTTGTAACGAAATTGTACATAGTATAATGAGTTTTATGTTAATTGTGTAACGTACAAACTATACTTGGGAGCAAAGAAATCGAGCCACTACTATTTTTCACGTAGGTATAATTGTTATTATTTTTGGTATTATGGAACAGATCAATTCTAAACATATATCACCTAAAAGGTTATTTGATAACCTTTACAATGAAGGTAGTTTTTATATTTTGAATTATATAATTCATGAAACCAAAACTAATAACCAGGACACGTGAAAAAAGGAGTGGCTCGATTTCTTTGCTCCCAAGTATAGATAAGAGCCAAAAAAGAGGTCGCGCGTCTTCCGGGGAATTCTCGCGCATTCTCGAGGATTCCTGTAGCTACTGTCAGCGCCGTCTGTGAAATCTGCGGGAAGTGGCGCGAAGAGGAAGTCGCAGTGCAGCGTCAAGCGTCTACGAAACATTGAGAACTCTCGAGCATTCTCCCGAATTCGAAATTGACGCTTCTGTTCCATTCCGTTCCGCGGCAATGTAAACTCAGCCTAAGGTGGAATCTATGCTGTTTAAACATTATCATGTCAATAGCCAATGGTGCCTGTTGTCTTTGTTATTTTCAAAATGATTGATTGGGATTTTGTGGCTACGTATTGCAGCCTGAAGCACACACCCGCCGCAAAAGTATATAAGTGACAACGCAAGATTTTCCGAGCCGTCGATTTGTAGTGATGTTCCCTAAGTTTGTTAATGGGAAGATCTTACGTTATTGTTGATATATTTTTTCGGCGGTAGTGTGCTCAGGCATGACAACATCTCTTAAAACTAGTCTAAATTAAATTTAAATTCAAACATTACTAAACTCACACATGCAATCAGTACGTTAGTGGATTGCTTCGAAAAGAAAACGTGTATGCTAAAATTAAATGTCCTAATTAATGGTTACTAAAATAACTGCATCAATGGCACAAAGTACGGATGAATGCAACTAGCTTATGTTATCAGGCAAAATATATGATATTACATACTTTTATTTAAAAAAGGTATGTCGGTAAGCTACAAACTTTTTTTTCTTTTATAAAATCCACCAATATTTAGTTCAAGCCGTAAAATAAAAACTGAAAGGGCAGATTCCAGATTTTTTTGGGAAATAGTTTTATCTCTATCAAATCACACATTTTGTTAATTTGAGTACAGTTGACCGTATTCACAGTCTAATGAAAACTAAAGTGCAGCTACTACTTTGGTTACTTTTATAGCAAGATCTGAATACCGATATTCTAGGATTTGAAATTTAACTCACGAGAAAGAATCTAAAACACCAAATTCAAAAGTCGGAGATTCTTAAATAAAAACAGGCAAAATTCCGTCTACTTTTGGGAATTTACTAACAATGATTTCGAAGTTCTCGAACTAGGTAATTCCGGAATCCCGAGGTTGTGTGCCAAACATCAAATTCTTGTACCAGAACCCTTATTACGCCGCCCAATTCTAAATGTGCCATTTATTTGGTTGATACTGTCAACTGTACTACCTAATGTTTTTTAGATGAATAGATACATAATTCAAATAGTCGTAGAATACAGTACATACATGCATAATAGTAATACATACTAAAATAATATACATACAGCCATTACAATAGTTGTATATAACGCTCTTACTCGAAATAACGCCATTTGCCTCTGTACCATAAAATTAAAAACAAATGTACTTATTATTATTTTTATTAAGCTATATCAGGAATAATATAAATTACGAAATTGTTATAAGGTTCAGATTGGGCCAACGAACATCTATCGCATACCGAATCAATACCGAATCTTGTTGGTATCTATGATGATCGCTAATCTATAAAGCCTCCTTGGACAACAGGCAATCTCCGCCGGTCACGATCCACCGAGCTCTCCCAGCTGCAGCAAGCTGGTGTCTCTTCAGACTCCGCAGTCACACCGATAATTCAGCTCTCATCAAGATGTCTCCCCCCCCCGTCCTCCCGCCAGCAACGCCCTAAGCCGAGGTCTGAGTCCCACTAGGAGTCGCCCTTAGTGCTGTTGTTGCTAGTAGTCATGATGTTAGTGTAGTATAAGTAGTTAGCTTATGCTAAGTATTTTACTTCCCCACCATTGACTGAAGACCCTTCAGGTCTCGCCAATAACTGTCCGGTTAAGTAGGATGGTCTGCAAGGACCATCTACAGCAGTCCAATAGAAAAAAAGGCAATAGTGGATCGTCAAGCAAAAAATCAATTATGGAAATAAAAGTCGGATGTCGTGACCATTGGATGTTAGACGGCTTACATCAATTCCACGTGGCCAAGGAGGACTCCTTAGCGAAACCTTTTTGCTGGTATTCGTTAGCCTAATCTGAACCCAGCTTTATAATTGATAACTTTACTTGGTGCACCCTTTACGTAAGCAAACCCATATTAAAAATATGCTTTAAAATATCGTTTTGTAGACTATTTCTGTTATTTATCCCAATAATATTGTGCAATAGGGCATTTGATAAAAAAGTTGACGAGGTACTTACCAGGTAATGGAGGTCCTGCTGCTTCTTGTCTTAATTCTACTTCTAGTAGCTTTAGTTGATTATATTTGTGCTGCATTAATTTCATTATTTTTTTAATGTAACCCACATAATCTGGAATGCAAGTAGTAAAATTACTATTAAAACAAATATTATTTAGGCAATGTTTAACGTTTCTAAAGGGTCTTTAGACCTAGATATAGCAGTAGGGGGTCTAGAAACTGAATATGTGGACAGTATCTTTTACGACACCTATGGGTCAGGATGTGGTGGTCTTTCTTCACACTTCTCACATCTTTATTAGAAATGCCCTATTTGGCCGAAGTTAAAAGTGGGCGGGCCTAGCGTATTGATAGACGTTTAAAGTATTTTTTGTCGCAACAGTGGCGTAGGTTGCACTAGACGGGCCCTGTATCAAAATTTGTCGGGGGTCCTTCTACCCGACTACGGCGAAGCCCAAATGGAGTCCAGTGTTGCGAACTTTTGATTATCCTTTTTATATTTGGTCTATTGTTGTATGGAGTGTCTGGGGGTGTGCTGACTTTAGCGTTTAAGAGTTTAGAGTTTGGCGTACGGCCTAAGAACTTGAGTAAGATTATGGATAACATTTTATGAATTTTTGCTTACACACGTCGGAGCCCGTTTCCCGGGGACCTCGTATCATTGATAAGGCTGATATGGCGGTAGCTGCGCCTCTGCGTCACAATGAGCTACCACCAACTTGGCTGACAGTACACATGTCCATGACTATTTTTTATTGTACATTTAAATAAGGCCTATACAGAGTGTAAAAAGACCCATCACATAGCCGAAATCTACGCACTCTGTACATCAAACTAAACTACATTGACCGAAAATAATTGCTGGGAAACGACTTATTTTTTGGCATAAAATAAAACGCTTTTATTCGTAGCGTGCAATGTGTGGTTCTGGCGATGCCGCGCGTTTGCATGCGTGCAGCGGCCACACAGCTGAGCCAAGGCGGTCGTGTGCTTTTGATATTCGTTGCGTTTTTGTAACTTCAAATGTGTAATTTGTGAGGAAAAATTAAAAATTTTGATAAGGTTGTTTGGCAGAAAGTTTAGTATTATCACTTAGAATACATTTTTGCAAAAAACTAAAAAAAAAATGTATACTTTGACCTTCAATATCTCCAAAACCAATGGTTTCCCAGGTATGGTCTGGTAGAAAAAAATGATCCCAATGATGGGTAGAATATGTGGTTTTCGTTATCGTTAAGGGTCTTTTTACACCCTATATAGAGCTACAGATCGGAGTGCACGTAGTTGTGTGTGTGTGATTAACTTGCATAATTATGAATGTATAATTATTTACCTTTAGGAAAATCTTGTGGGCTCACTAGTTCTCGGAAAAACGCTTGTGCTTCATATGGCCGTTCATTTGGAGTCAGGTTTGGTTTGAACCAGAACCGCAAAGCGCGTGCTTCTCTAGTGTGGGTGCCCGTCGCGCCAGACACCAAATAGACATAGAATTCTAACTGGGCATGGCAAGGTTCCGTCACTCCATTCTCTGAAACATGAATACATAATGTATTATTACCAAATAGCATTAACAATGACGATAAAGTACTTCTGTACATAATTACAATATATCTATACTCTACAGGTCATCCTAACTAATACCAGATACTGAAGTCAATTTGCTTGTGCCTTGGTTCATCATTCAGCCGAAAGACGTCCACTGCTGGACGTAGGCCTCCCCCAAGCCATGTTGGGGGGAGGGGGGGGGAGGGTTTGCCATAATCGCCACGCTTCGCAGGCGGGTTAGCGATAGCAGTTTGGTTGTTAAAGTACTCAGAGAACGCAACTGCCCATCCTCTAGTAAATCGCTTAGTCGCCTTTTACGACGCCCATGGGAAGAGATATGGTAGTGCTATTCTTTACGTCCGGCCCCACACGGAACCTTGTGAACGGAACACGGTGCCTTGGTTACACGCCTGTAATATGTGCTATGTAAGGGGGAAGAAAGTTTAGGGATATAAAAATATAGGTTGTTCAAAAATTTACTGAAAGAATTTTGAGGAGGTTGATTTGCATAGAGAGTAATTTAAAAAATACGAGAATTTTCAAACCTTTTTCTACGAAAGTTGTTCAATCCGATACTGAGTAACCCCAAAAAATTCTTACGAGTTCATTTTTAGCAGCTTGTATAAAAGGACAAAGCCAGAAGATAAGCTAGTACGGATACATACAATATTGGTGAGGACTTCGGGAAAAGCAGCAATAATATTTACTAACTAGCACAGAGTTTGTAATAAAAAAGAAGAGGGCTTGTAAAAAAGCTCTTAAGAGACCAACAAACAGACAACAAGGTATTCCTATAAACATTTTTCTTTCTGAGATCTGGAACCCAAATGCAACTCTTTAGTCTCAAATGTAACCCCATACGTATCGACGCGGAATCGGCTTACGCGCCATCTCCACGAGTGAGTGTATCGCGGCGATAGTCTCGCCGTGCCATCAATTTCAACACAAACTATCGCCGCGATAACATCGCCGTGTGTAGACATGTTCTAAGAGAGTGTATAGAAATACGTGGTACGACGATAATATCGCCGCGATTCTCTCGCTCGTGGAGACGGCCCCATAGGCCGGTCGGAAAAAGGTTTACGTCTACGTAAGAGTGCAACCGACGTCGTTCGCCTCGGCTCGGCGTACCTAGTCGTACAAGAGATCCTAACTCTTGAAGTGTTTACTATTATGAAATGCACTTTTGTATCGAAAAAATCCCGCGTTTGTTTTTTCGGGATCAACAAATTTAATGTTCAGATTACTAGAATCGGATGTATATTTACCTACGTTCAAGTGTTGGTTATTATGAAATGCACTTTTGTATCTATTGTGAAAATCCCGCGATTCCGTAATCGACTTTAGTGTTTTTTCTGACTATAGAATCGGATGCATATTTACCTACCTATACCTACCTAATGTTGTAAAGTAGGTAGTTACCAAACTGGCATAGCAAAACAAGATATTTATCAAAAAAAAATTAAGAAGCCATAATTTCATATCCCAAAATTAAGTTTACGTAAATATGGGCCCCTACAAATAATAAAAGAAGACTACCACAATAAAGGACGTATTTGTTTTCTGATACTAATTTTCTACCAAATAACAGCATTAATTTTCTTATCTATCAAGCAGCATGAACATTGTTCCAATAGAGTACAATTAACAATGCTCATTGTCTTGCTTAATGAGTTGATAAATTTAATGAATGATAATTTTTAATTGCACTTGAGGTATTCATTCGTTCTTAGATTGTCATTTGTATTACTCATAGACTTAATGTCAACAACAGTGCTGTCATATTATAAACTTAATGCCAATTACATATGGTTGTTTATAGTTTATCTGAACATTAATACAAAACTTACTTTGTATTTATGGATGCTTTTATTGTTATTGTTGTTATCAAATTATTAACTGCCACATAATTAAGTATAGTATAGTTTGGGATTTTTTAAGAAAACATGTTTCGAAATACTGAAGAATAGAGAATAGAATAATTTCGAAGACTGCTTCTTTGGTCTAGCGGTTGCAAGCGCGACTGCTGAGCGTGAGGAGCAGGGTTCGATCCCCAGGTCTGGCAAAGTGTTAGAGGGTTTTTCCATGTGGAATTTCTCAATAACAGCCCGGAGTCTGGATTTGTGCCCAGTTGTTGGCAATAGGCTCGCCCCCTATTACATCAGACTTAAACACAACGGCGAAATGAGGGTGGACTACACACTTCAGCCAACCCTTCAGGAAATAAGGCGTGATGTTGTTACATATTTCGAATGAGAATGTGGATCAAGGATAATATAAATACATATACTATCAGAATATCTCACAGGAAAAGCAGTGGGAAAGAGCTTATATTATATTACAAACATGTGGGCATTAAATAAGGATGTAATATTGTTTGATACATTTATAACTAGCTAACAGGAAACAGCAAGGTCAACATATTGATAACCTTTATGTGACTGGTATCAAGATAAAAACGCATAATTTAACATTATGCCATTATTCCACAACCACTCAATTTATTTTAAACTAGCTGATTTAACAGACATTGTCCTGTGATACAAAAACACCAGAGAAAAAAAAACATTTAGTTTTCCCGAATTTGTCAATTTTGTAGGCAACTTTTAACATTTTTCTTTGCATATAAATCTGTCCAGCCATTCTCTAGTGATTACCAACGAACAGCATTTAATTTTTGTTTATACCTGAAAGATTTTAACCATGCCTTTCTGATGGTATTACAAAATAATGTTATGTCAACAAAAGTCCAATTTGTCCTCTTTTTTTCCGTACTTAATAAATCAATTAACTTTAGTACTTCCTTATAAACAATACCTTTGATTGAACTGGCAACATTTATAAATTATCATGTGAGTAGATAAGAAACTTCTCAGTCCACAACCCTCCCCGACAAATAATACATACGGCGAGAGGGGTATGGTATGACAAAAGTCGAAACGCCGCGTTCACAGGACTTGTTACCATAGATATTTTTCGATTTGTGAATTTCCGTAAATAATGAATATTTCGAAAATTAAGCTTTATTCATCAAACTAAATCTTAGCTTTTCTTCTCCAATTAGGCATTGGAATCGAAGGTTAAAATCTTTCGGGTACTTCGGGCCCACCGTGTAGGTAATTATAAAAAATCTAAGAACATGAAAAAACCAGTTTCTTTAGGTACAAACACACCAAACTGAAAAGAAGGAAGGAAGATTCATAGGGAAGTATTTAACTAACCACAGGACAGAATAGGCTTAATTTTAAGGAAACAAGTTTATTTTGTAAAAGGAAATATTATTTTTAATTATTGTTTTTGTTTATGGCCTGTTAATGTGGTTACATGATTTACCAAAAATAGATTGTAGCCTGTATTGTAGGGGAGAGGAGGCATGGCATGCCTGGCAGTATACTCCTGTCTGCTAAATGCAATGGATACCCATTGGTACTACCATTAGAACCACTCTATATAGACAGATGATAACAGTATGTTGTCATTAACAGCAGCATCTAGCAGACAGGATGTATGACCATTGTATGTAGGGGAACTGGCAGCCTCATGTTAAGGAGTAGAAGTTTTCAGCTTTATTTAATGAAGAGGTGCAGTAGGGTGAGGTAATGCTGGATACACAATCTGGAGGCTTTTCTAAGAGATCGACTAAAGAAAGCCAAGAATATGGGAGACTTGCCCAACAGAGGGTCAATAAAGGATTTGAAACCAAATTAAAACATACCATAATTTTTTTCTTTATTGATAATGATTCCTGTGTGGTCTCCACCAGCTACATGAATTTTGTCACTCGCCTCTGGTTCCACCGCTTTTCTCTCAATCACTAAGGTTGTTGAATTAGCAGTCTTGCATTTTGGTGTCATCACCACTTTTTCTTCTACCTCCGCCATTTTTCCAAGAATGACTTCAAAGAAAAATTATAGTAAGCAACAGCCTTATAACACTGCTAAGGATTAGGTCAGCACTACCAAATTACGAACTATGACTCATGGTTTCCTCCCTTTTTATAACTTTCTTAATCTTGAAGAAAACTTATATGAAAAGCTAGCTGTTGATACCGAACTTAGTCGAGAATCTAAGCGAGATATTAGTTATACGTTGTAACTTTGTTAGATCGAACTTTCACAAGGTAATCATGTTTAGTTATCAAGGGAGGAGGTGGGTCAGAAAAGGCTGTGTGACATTGAAATAAAACACGAACCTTCACCTGTTGACGATTTCTTCCAATTTGCTAACTTAAAAATACCCAGATAAATATCTAGGTTTCTAGTATGAACAACAAAATACTTCAGAAAACATGTATTCAATCAGTGCAAGCTCAATAAATCTCACAATAATATTTTTGTTCAAATCACGTAAATCTAGACCTCCGCCACAGATAATTTAAAACATATTTTTGACAGTGACAACAACTGACAACTAACAGTACATAGATAACATAAGTAAATGAATGACAGCCTGTCATCTATTTACTTATGTTATCTATGTACTGATGACAGGTAGATGTACAAAAGGTAATCAAGTTCACCAGAGATACATCTTAGGCGATTATAAGCGGTAATCGGAAAAAGGTGAGCTAATGTACCTAAACTTCAAAGAACAGAGACATACAGTGGAGACTTCCTGACGACAACATTTTTTTTTACGTTTTGTTTTTATCCAAACTTTTTATTGTTTTAAAAAAGGAGATTGTCTTTCATTTTTTTAAATAAATGAAAACGTGTTAACAGGGGGCTTACCATGACCTCTTAAAGCAGGGCAGAAGTTGCCTGGAAGTTGAACTGCCCTGCTTTTTTGTACTATGACATCGTTATAGCAGGCCTGCGGCAGGCCTGCTACGTTGACGTTTACGATATCCGTTCACCTTTTTTTTTTTGTATAGACTTTTCGTATCATGAACAAGCTTATCCGTTCAACTTGGTTGAATAGTCGTTCACTTTTAGTACTGTCATGGTACGATTTAAGCGATTCAGAAGCAGGGCTGCTTTTGAACGGAAGTTGACTGGCTGGCATTTGAACGTTTTCATAAGAGGTCATGGTAAGCCCCCTGGTTTTGTGTTAATTTTGGGAACCAAAATCAGGAAACGTAGTGCAGCCGTGGATAGTCCCCGGCTGGTGCCCCACCCCATTTTAGATTAAAGTTCACAAAGGGGCCTCTGCGCGTTGGACCTGTGTCCCCATGTATGCCTTCCAAAGAACCGGACATCTTCCGCACGGAAGATGAGCCGTGACTACAGAGAGATACAATGTAATCATCACTAATGTATTATTAAATGTACTTTGGTGATGATGATGAAAATGTTATCGTAAGGAAGTCTTCACTTTCTGTCTCTGTTCTTTGTAGTTTAGGTGAAGTGGCTCAGCTATTACCGATCACTGATTTTAGATAGCCAAAACAACTAACAAAAATGATGAAATAAAAATAGGACATAGTAGTGGTAAAGAAATTATAATATAATGATGGAAACAAGAATCGTTAAAATCAAATTCACACACTTAAAGACTTTTGATTGAGATTCGTTATATTAGGCAGATAAGCAAGTCGAACTAAGACATGGACATGGAGCTTGTTTGTTGAATCAACAAGAAAACAAATTGTGATTTTTGCGGTGTTGGTAATTAAATGTCAACATGACTATTGGCTACAGACTTTTTAAGTAGTAAAACATAATTAAAATTAAATTAATTGAGCGCACGGTACCCTTCCCCCTCGTTATGTCAATGTTAAAAACGAGTATTCGTCTTAGTCGATTTTATAAAAGCAACGTTCATGTGCTGCACTACTAAAGTCAATGTCAACGTGCGCGTCCGTGACGTATCATTATTCCATCGACATAAGTTATTTATTATGTCTATGCATTATTCCAACCAAATCCTTCCTGTTTCCTCTACACAGTGGCCCATGTTTGGCACTTAGATATTCTTAAGCATCCATTGAAGATCAGTTGACAACAAAAAAAAAAACTTCCATACACATGAAGCAATAGTCAACTACAATATGTCAAAATCGACCATTGAATACAAAAGCTTTTAGTTGTTTTTATTGGCCACGTTGAGGTACTTACCTAGTTCACAGGTGAAGGACGTGATGCACTGAATTTGAAGAAGCTACTTCACATCACATTATTCTTACTGAATAGAAAGTTGCATTTATTCATCTATTTAAGAAGTGGACTATAGATATTGTGATACTTATCCCAGACAAGGATTTAGTAAAATGCAGCTCAAAGTGTGTTTTATAGTTTTACTTTTTTCATTCATAAAATCGAGCAGCGAAACTTTACAAACTGTAAGCGATGATGATCTCCTTGAATTAATTAGAGAAAAAGAGAAGCTTATTGTCTTATTTAGTAAGTACATAAACTAAGGTAGTTTTTTTTACGTAGAAAGATCAATATTTATTGTAATTAGAATCTTCGTAAGACCCCGTTAGCCGCCTAGCCGGTGATTTTATGATACATTGTTTAGTCATGTTATTGTGTTACACGCTGACTGATATCCGTTAAAAAGCGAGTAGAATTGTAATAACATATTTTAATATTGGTACCAATTTATGTTACTAGAGGTATATTAAATTATACCTCTAGTATAATAAATTTTATTGTTGGTAGTAATATCATACTTTAGTAACACAATCATTATATAGTACAAAGAGTCTAGGCTTTGTTGTTGTACAGCAGTTCCAAAAGGAGTTATAGAATAATAAATACTACATATTCTGTTCAACTGAAGATGAGTTGTGACAAAGCAGTCATTTAGTAAATTGTAGCTTAAAGGAGACTGCTACTGAAAAAACGTAATCGACATCTTCGAAAATGGTAAACTAGCTACTTATATCATCCATGGACTGTTTTAAAAAATATGTGACTTTCTTTGTATGTTAACGTTTTGTAGAGAAACATCAGGACTCACCTTATGGTGAAAAGGGTACTACAATAATAAGGTTTAAGACATGTATTTCTCAAAAACAGAACAATTCATTCACATATAATGAGAAATACTAGTTAGCCTAAGTACATCTAAATCTAAAGAGAAGAACTAAATCTAGATCTAAAGTTAAAGATACATTTTTGTTAGTTATTCTCTTAAAACTATGTTAATAGTAAGTTTAAACTATTCTATGAAATTTGGTTTAGATAGTAAATACTTTAAAAAATAAGTATTTAATCTAAAATGAAAAAGACAAAATACAATCTTAAAAAATAATATAGTAATGGAGGTAGTCTGGAAATTTTTATTTGCAGTATGAGTTCACAGATCTTATTATGTATTAAACTGCAGTTTCTATCAGTGTCTATTGAAGGCAATTACCTACTTACTACCTATAATTACAGGCAGTCCTATTGGATGATTTTATTTTATGCATTCTTGTTGCAATTACCACATTTCAGCACTCTTTACATATCTGTTTTTATACCAGATTTCTTATACTTCAGGTAAACCAAACTGTGATAAATGTGTGGAGTTTGAAGAACACATAGAGAGTTTGCAGGATGACTTTAAGAAGCATATGAATGCTGTGAGTGTGAAAGCGATAAACAGCCACCTGACTAGGCTGTATAATCCAGCTAAAGATCCTGCACTTGTATTCTTCAGACATGGAGTGCCTTTATTATTTAGTGGTAAGATTCTGGAATCTTTAGTTTCTATGCAAGCTAAAGCTTGTCTACAGTCTTCTATTATTATTTTTGCAACACTATAAAGACCTCACTGTAAATTAGGAATTCTTCTATCATGTTGGCACAAGCTATACAAGAATAGCTTATGCCGTGGTGAATGATTAGCCAGTCAGTGAGTGATTAGCCAGTCAGCAAGGTTGGTAGCGAGGCTGACTGCCCAGGGTGCACCGGACGTACTAAAGTATCGTCACTCGTGGAGGCTCTTTTCATGCATCCCCATTAATCCACATCAATTAGGAATGAAACGGTAAAAGAAACTGAACATCCAATGGATGAGATTGGAACGATTCCGATTGTGATCTCACTTTTATTACAAGAAATATTTTGAAGTTACTTGTTGCCTAAACTAGAATCTGACTTTTGTAAGTGTTCTGTAGGCTAATTCAAGTTCAAGTTACAGTGACGTTGCAGTTAAGTTCACACGAGCGTATCTGACAGTGATCATCGAGAATATGAAAAGTGTTGCTTTGATCGAAACTTAACTTTAACTGCAACTGAACTTCTCTAGTTAGGTGAATCAGGCTCCTGTACTATGAACAATTTTTTTTTCAAATATATGTAAACTACTTGTTAGTCATTCCTACTAAATATCTGTAGATTAATTTTTATCAAGCAAGATTACTTATCTTTGCTCAATCCTAATTACAACATTGTTTGTTTTTAGGGGAGCCAGATGAGAATGAAATATATGGGTTCTTTGAGAAGAACCAGTCACCTGCTGTCAAAGAGCTCACAGACAAAATATTTGAACATATCACTCAGGCAGCCACAGGAGCTACCACTGGTGATTGGTTTGTGATGTTGTAAGTGTACACTATTGGTATATCATTAGTTATTATTATTGCAATTAGTGTAGTGTAGGACTGGTGTCTATTTATTTACTTCATGTATTACTTGAGGCAGCTAAAAGATTAAAATACTGAAACAAGAGTCTCAGAGTACCCGCTGTACTCCATGTTAAATACTGGTATTCAGCTGCATTTGGTTTGACTGGCAGGTGTGTTCAAAGGCTGAACATTATTTGTAGGATCAATCAACGTGTAGTATAGAAAATCAGCAGGCTCTTAAGCGTGAATTACATAGAAACGGCATAAGGCGCATGCACGGCGCAGGCGCGTCGCTTTCATACATTTTGTACGAAAAAAATTAGAAGCGGCATGAAAAATGTATGAAAGTCACGCTCCTGCGCCGTGCCTGCGCCTTAAGCCGTTTCTATGTAATTCAGGCCTTAAATTTACTATTCTGTGCTTAAATTCTGAGCCAATTTGATCATCAAACTTGGAAAAAGCCTGTAATCATTATTAATAATAACTGTAAACTGTGTTTCAACAGTTTGAATAAAGGCTTACCTACAGTTATTGTTAGCCTGAACTTCAAACTTCAAAACTCATTTATTCAAAATAGACCAGAATTACTTAGTTCTTTTTGTATTTCAATGTTACAAAAGACAGCTCCCAATAACGCCCACCCTTCACCTCTTACTAGTGTTTATGCTATGAAGAAGAAACGGCGGAACAAACTCCCCAGCAACACAGATCTGTCTGATACTTCCCTTTGCTAGAAACAAAATATTAATTTTCCAGTTATGGAGCTTCTTGTGTGGAGTGTCAGAGATTGCATGCTGTATGGGAAAGTGTGGGTGCAACATTGAAGAATCGCATAAACGTCGCGCGCATGGATGCAACCTTGGCTGGATTGAACACAGCAAAGAGATTCCATGTCAACAAACTACCCAGTTTCCTCTTGTAAGTATTTTTAATGCTTCTGGTTAATTGTTATTGCGTGATTAAGTTTTCCTTGTTGATAATAAAATATGTAGTAATGCAGTACTGTTCAATGTTATGTGCGATAAACACGTCTATGCTAAGTGTATACTGTTTAGAGTAACATATTTCTCTAATGTTACATCAAATATTTAAATAAGTAATTATTATACAAACATGTTCTCTGATTATATGTACAACAAATATATATTTGATTAGTCAATAACATGGAATAGATACTCATAATCATGTTGCTACATTGAATTTATTGTCACATCTACATGTAAATATATTTACAAACTGAAATAAAATTGTAATTATTGATATGTTCCAGCTTCCGCCTTGGCAAGGTTTACCGGTTTGATTTACCCATGAAAGATGTGAAGTCTTTTGTCACTTTTGCCCAAGACTGGTACAAGAATTCGAAAGGAGAACCTGTGCCATTACTTGCATCGCCATTGTAAGTAGTTCATGTAACAATGAAAATAAAATAAACAAATACATAAGCAGTACCTAATAGCTTAGCGGTTGAATAGCTGCCTTCAAAACAGGGGGTCTACTCCATAAGCTCGAAGTCCGTGGTTTCGGCCTTAGTTACGAGTGTTTTCTACTTAATCCCTATCACTTATGGACATACGATTATTTCGGGGCCCAAACTAAGAATTAATGACAACATGATTTGACAGCTGTCCCTACTACCAATGTGTTTTGCCCATCCGAAAAGTTGAACTTGACACTTGTTTTGTTCACTTCTACGTTTCGGGCTACTTTCGGACGGGCGGATAACTTCGTTGACGGACTTAGGGAGTAGGCCCCCAGGCCCGCACCTCTGACTTTTCGAATTAATGTGCAGAGCAGAATTTGATTATCACTTGCGTTAACGGTAAAGGAAAACTTCGTGAGGAAACCTGCACACCTGAGAAGGCTTCATAAAGTTCTTGATAGTGTGTGTAGTCCACCAAACTGCACCTGGTCAGTGTGGTGGACTAAGACCTAAACCAGGGGTGGGAAAACTTTTGGCATCTGGGGCCAGAAAAAAGCAAGAAACATGGCAGGGGGCCAGAATTAAAAAAAAAAAAGCATTTTGCCTGCTAGCTCAAATTATATTAAGTACTTATACAACGTTATTTTTAGTATATACAAAAACCGAGACACCCCAACAAGATTTTCATCAGAACTGCCAGAATATGTGTTTTTTTTAAATAAATCTCCAAGTTACACCGTAGTTTGTCGCGTTAAGTTCCATAGTAAAGTGTGAAATGCCTGAGATGTGCTATGCAGGGGTTGTCTAATACACGGAAACTGACCGAGCGGACCATCTCAAGCCTCAAGGTGTCTATTCCCGTCAACTGTTATGGGTAGAAACCTACTGAAACAAAACTGAAATTTAAGAAAAAAAAAATGTGGTGTAAAAAATATGTCAATCGATTCTCCTAGTGATTCTGAACAAACTAGTTTCAGGTTTAGTATATACTAAAACTAAGCCTGTATAATACGGCTATTTGCTATGGCCATACACTCCCTCCTGCTCTAAAAGGGAGGGTCGGCGGGCCGGATTAAAACCCTTCGCGGGGCGGAGTTGACCCGCGTACCGTAGTTTGCCCACCCCTGGCCTAAACCCTTCTCACTCTGAGAAGAGGCCCGTGCCCATAAGTGGGACAGTAATGGACTGATATGTTGTGTTATGTATGCATAAACGAGAAATTAAGTGAATTATTTTGTTACAGTGATGAACTAGTGGACTGGTGTGTTGAAATGATCAAGATAAGTGTAGCTTTTGGACTGGACATTCTAGCCCAACATCCTTGGATTTGGCAAATAGGAGTTGCAGGATTTGGTTTAGTGGCTATAACTGCTATAATAGCTCTTCTCAAAGCCGGAAAATCGAGGCCCTCGAAAGATCCCAAAAAAGATAAGAAAAGTAAATAAATTATTTTTGCAACTTCAAATACCTATTTTTTATGCATTTATGTTTAGTTTTTACCTTTTTTTGTATAAATTTTTGCATTTACTTACGTAATTTCAGTTGTGAATAAGAAACTTGGTGATATTGGGTCTGAATCATGAGTAAAATCGTTTTTATATACATTCATGTTTGTAGATTTATAATTCAGTAATGTTGCAAATAGTTTTATTTATTATGTGTATGATAATAAATACGTGAAGAATTAATGAAAACTGAGTTTTTATAAATTTCCCATTCCCAGAGCAGTCATTGAAACAGCAGTTCATACAATTATTATCATTGGTTGATATAAACTTTGATCTAGCAACCGTTATGGTTTAAGCCATTAAATTTATGGAATTTCTTAAATTGGACCAATTTAAGATTAATATTATGTTCCCATGCTTATTTATTTAATTGCAAACATACAAGTCAAACATTGAATCCTGTGTATTATTTGAAATGTACCGATCCATTCAGAATACACCGCCTGCTGCACCCTGGTTTAATTGTGCCGGCTTTTCCAGAGAAATGCTTGTTAGTGCGTTAAGGTTGCGTTCTGGTCATTTTCCGCTTAACAAGTTTTATCATTTGATGGGTGTTAGATCCTCGCCAATGTGTGATGATTGTAATAAATTAGAAGACTTCATACACTTAGTGGTGGAGTGTGATCAGTATCGCAACCTAAGATCTCGGTTAATATCCGACCTTAATCTGCATAATGGGGTTCTTAATATAGTTTTATCCCAACCAATGTCAGGAACATGTAGGCGGATATTGGGTTTTGTGAGAATGTGTATGAGGGAAAGAAAATTGAATGAAGCATAATAATGTTTAAAAATTAAATCTATGTACTTTTAATTTGCATTCTCCCATGGGGCTGGCATAGCCACCCAGAGTGGCTGAAGCCTCGTAAAAAAATAGAATAAAAAAAAAAAAAAAAAAGATTCAATGTTCCTATTACATACATACATAAACTCACGCCTTTTTCCCATGGGGGTAGGCAGGAACTGTAACTTGCAGCTACATGCTATGATCCCTACATACTCCTTTCGCTTCATCCACAGTGCGTGTATACTCACGCTGGTTGAAAGTACTACGCACCTATCATTTTTGATTCCTTTTCCTTACCTATTAGGTACTTATATTTTATGCTATACAGGGTGGTAATTTGAAATGGGGCATGAAGGGCAGCTACCTTAACCATTGTAGCTACAGGAAAACGTTCTTAGAAGACTACCCCTAACTTTTGGGATAATTTCAATCGGCATTCACAGATTTTGAAAAAAAAAGTACAGTCAGCGAAAAAAAGGCCTGTTTTCACAAAACTTTTTTATGATGCCAATCGATCCCATTTCCCATAAGGATCAAAAGAGTCTTCCGGACCAACTGAGGTTTGAGTACTAGAAACGTCAGAAATAACAAAAAACTATTTGAGATGGGTTAGTCATAAGGGCAGCTACCTTCATCGTTGTCACTACAAGAAAATGTTGATAGGAGACTGGCCATAATTTTTGAAATTATTTCGAAATTTACAAAAAAAAGAGAAAAAAAAATTGGTACAATCAGCAAAAAAATGGTCGGTTCTCACAAAACTTTTTTTATGATGCCAATCGATCCTATTTCCCATAAGGATCAAAATACTCTTCTGGACCTACTGAGGTTAGAGTACTAGAAACATCAGAAATCACGAAAAACAACATTTCGTTAAAAGTTACGACAAGGAAGATTTTTTTTAAATTTTTTTTTCTGTTTCTGTGAATGCAGTTCAAAATATTTTCAAAAATTGTGGACAGTTTCTTAAGAACATTTTCCTGTAGCCACAACTATTAAGGTAGCTGCCCTTATTACTACCCCATCTCAAATAAGTTTTTTGCGATTTCTGACTTTTCTAGTACTCGAACCTCAGTTAGTCCAAAAGAGTCTTTTGATCCTTATGGGAAATGGGATCGATTGGCATCATAAAAAAGATTTGTGAATACAGGCCTTTTTCTCGCTGACTGTACTTTTTTTTCAAAATCTGTGAATGCCAATTGTAGTTATCCCAAAAGTTAGGGGTAGTCTTCTAAAAACGTTTTCCTGTAGTTACAATGGTTAAGGTAGTTGCCCTTCATGCCCCATCTCAAATTACCACCCTGTATAGGTTGTGAGAGGGGATTTTTTAAATAAAGACATTATTAAGTCAAACGCTTCTTTAATTCTGTGCATTTTTCGCCATAAATAAATAGCAAAAGCCATGTACAACACCCACCCATGATGCATTATAAATTAAATTCGCGTAAATGTGAATGAAATCTACCCATATCAACATACTTGCATTACCAGCATTGCATTTATTATACTAAGGGCCGATTTTTCAATCGTCAGATAAATTTTATCCAAGGAATAAATATGACGGTGTGACATATTTTCCATAGAAACGCTGTCAAAACGTCAAACTTATTCCCCAGATAAAAGTTATCTGATGATTGAAAAATCAGCCCTAAATTACATTAATGCTAATCAATTGTGTTGATTATATAGGGGTTCCCTACGTGACATCGAAACTCAATACATCGAATGTCGCAACATCGAAAACGGTACATCGAAGGGTCATATAATCGATGGTACGCTACATCGAACGTCGTTAAATCGAATGGTTGCAGTATCGATTTCTCATTTTTATTTATGTTTATCTATATCTACATGGTTATGCATTTATGTTTTTTTTTATTAATATTGTTTTCTTGTGTTTAATTTATTTTTATTCAGTGCAGTAACTAATGGATACAACAATCTTAAGATGCAAATAACCCATCGATTTTGCAACGAGTCCATGTTGTAACCATTCAATACTGTAAAAATTCGATTTCACGACATTCGATGTAGCGTACCATCGATTATGTGACCATTAGGGCTTTCAATACCGGTATTACGGGATCCCGTAATACCGTAATCACGGATATTTAATGGTCTTTTTTGAATCACGGTATTGACGAGCCAATACCGTGATTACGGTATTACAAACATCAATATATATTATTGCGGTTTGTTGTAATAAGCAGTAGGAAATTGTAGTATGTGATATAATTTACGATGTGATGTTACTCTCACATTTGTTTTCGCCATTTTTTTCAATTAGGCTGCTCTAGATGGTCCTTGCGGACCCCTCCTACGTAACCGGGTAGTTATTGGCGGGCCCTGATGGGTCTCCAGTCAATGGTGGGGAAGTAAAATACTTAACCTAAGCTAACTACTTATAGTACACTAACATCATGACTACCTGCAACAACAGCACTAAGGGCGACCCCTAGTGGGACTCGGACCTCGGCTTAGGGCGTTGCTGGCGGGGGCTTGGGGGGAGGAGACAGCTTGATGAGGGCTGAATTATCGGTGTGACTGCGGAGTCTGAAGAGACGACCGGCTCTACGACGGGAGAGCTCGGTGGATCGTGACCGGCGACGGTCACGATCCACGTCGCGACGAGTCTCGTCGGCGAGAACGCTAAGCCAGACGGCGGCGGACGTTGTATAATGTGCTGGTCGATTTACTCGCCTCCTGGAGGAGGGCAATTTCGTCATCGGGCTCTAAAAGTGTGCCTGAGACGGCGTACTTAAATGATGAGATAGGGACTGTAGTCAGCCGTTGCGCGACTAGGGGGTTCAGATGGCGCGGGATAATGTCGAAGTAACGCTTGGAAATGCGTTTGAGGTGTTGCCTGACGGTCGGCATTTTTAGATCGGGAAGGAGTTGATCGTTACGTATGAACCACGGGGCAGCCGCGGCTTTGCGCAACACTCTACTCAGGAGGGTTTGGAAGGATTTGAAGTGGGAAGGCTTAACGTGTGCGAACACGACGCTAGCGTAAGTCAAGATGGGGCGGACGCACGTCACGTAGATTCTCAGCTTGTTTCTAAGAGACAATTTACTGCGCGCTCTAAGGATGGGGCGGAGGCGACCGACAGCAAAAGCGGCTCGAGCGCGCACTGTTTTGATGTGTTCTATTAATATCAGATGGTGGTCGAGGATAACCCTTAGGTATTTGACTTTCATCTCCCAAGGGATCTGTTGGCCGAACATGAAGACGGGAACGGCTGTGCTCTTTTCGGGATTCACCTTTATTCTCCATTTCCGGAAACAGACCCCGAGGGCGTCGGCTGTGGTTTGAAGGGTTCGAGTGATGCTATCGAGACTCCTACCGGGATAGAAGATGGCTTTGTCGTCGGCGAAGAGAGCTAACTTGGCCAAGCCACTTTTGGGAATGTCGCTGGTGTACAGCGTGAACAGAAGGGTCGATAGCACGGAGCCCTGAGAGACTCCGGCGCGGACGGGGTGAGGGGACGAGAGGGTGCCTTCTAGGCGATAGCGGAAGGTGCGATCCGACAGAAAGTCTCGAATGATGAACTCGAGACAGTCTCGCACGTTGAATTGGTACAGTTTGTATAATAAACCGTTTTGCCAGACCTTGTTGAAGGCTTTCGCTACGTCGAAAAATAGGCGAACAGAAAATGTAAACTGATAGTATGTTTTTTAAAATTTGTTAAGTAATCTGTTTTTTTTTCTGAAAAAAGGCTATAAATAAATAAATAAAATACTAATAAGTGACTTTTGTATTGTTACTTTTAGAAAGTAACCATAATAAACACGTATTTTAATGGTTTTATTAATGTCCTAATTGAACTCGTGTTCAATACCGTGATCATGTGATCACGGTATTGATCACACTAATACCGGTATTGATACCGGTATTGAAAAAATCCGGTATTTGAAAGCCCTAGTGACCATTCGATACTGTAACCATTCGATTTCACGACATTCGATGTAGCGTACCATCGATTATATGACCCTTCGATGTACCGTTTTCGATGTTGCGACATTCGATGTATTGAGTTTCGATGTCACGTAGGGAACCCATTATATAGTATAATATACAGTGAAACCTGGTTAACTGAGATCTCAAGGGACCTAGATTTTTTTATCATTTATAGAGGCTTTTCATTTACCCAGTTTCCCAAATAGGCAGGTTAAGATGACAGTAGAGGGTCCCACTATGAGAGGTCGAAATGTACCTACCATTTATCATATAAAGAGGTGGAAATGTTTATAAAAGAAATGCATATTTTATGTTGCACAATTGAATCGAAATGGAAGAAATTAGACTGTGTAAACAAGCGTGTCATAAATTGTCTAAACCTGATAAAATGTCTCATTTTACGGGTTATTGAGCTACAAAGCCAAAATTATAGAGGCAAACATCGAAAAAATCTACGAAATCTAATCTCAGATAACAAGGTTTGAAAATTTCCAGTAACAGAGGTATTTCAATGCAGAAGTGTCAGGACCTCATTGTAATTATCAATAACAGAGGTTCTCACATATCCAGGGCCCACTTAACTAGGTTTCATTGTAATATGCACAAACATTCATTACTTAAAAACTATAGGTACATATTCTAGTTGTGATGAATTTACTAGACTTATTGTAAAATGTGTCCTTGTACATGTTGGAGGTATTGCAGATTAATAATATTGCTAATGAAAAAAAAGCCTAACGGCCTTTTTCCTGTCATGAGGGTTCGTGCCCGCAAGCGTGCGTCACCCGCACCCGTGGCGCCTGAATTTCACCTTTTCATACATGTATTTATTGTGATGCGTGAAACACGCACGAAAAGGTGAACTGCGAGCGCCACGCATGCGGGTCACGCACGCGGGTACGAACCCGCATGACAGGAAAAAGGCCCTAAGTTACAAAACTTAGGAAGTTATGTGCACAATTCGAGTTCTAGTAAAATTCGAGGGTTTATCTGGGTTTTAACTAACATTATGCATATCAGCAGAGCACAAAACATTGCAGTACAGTTAAGTTAGTAAAAGAACATAGGAAGTGATGCGTACCTGACTTCTGGGTTAGATAAGATTCTATTCTATTTAATACCTGAAGTAGATTTAAACCTGATGTAGCATCACCAAGCGAATAAATGTAAATAAGTTAATAAATAAAATAAAATTAGCTAGCTATTAATATCCCATATTGTATGTACTATAATGTAACACAAGAAATTAACATAGTTCTTGTAAGTATTGCACTATTTTTATATAGCTTACCGTCCATCTAAATTAGTTAATTAACAGAGATCAGAAAATATAATTATGTTAATCTTATATTATTAATGGTCCACAAATATGAAATATACCTACCATTCTTATGAAATTCATTCTCATGGTGCTAATATAACAAGAAATTAATTAAGCTTATCTATTTCATTGTCATTTGGAAATTGAATACATAAATAATCTACACTATAAAATAATACTAGGATACATTTTGCCTTGGCAGCAAAAAAATTTTATATTGCGATTTAATTTTTTCTATAATTTAATTGTTACTGCAAAACAAGTCTCATAACTTTTTCTTTTAAATATTATATAAGTCAATTTAAACATTTAAGCAAATTAATAAGGCGATTAAGTATCACACTTTTTATTACCACTCAGTCTTATTCAAATGTGCTGAGCTCTTGCTAAATTTTATTGCTCTTGTGTAATAACTTTAACTACGTAATTATTGTGATTTATTAAACATTGTCCACTTCAATATTTATTCTAAATACTGAAGCAGGATCTGCCAGTTCAGACCGGACAGCATTTTCAAATTTCTTAAAAATATCAGAAAACTCCATCATGTTTTCAGGTTTTGATTCTATCCACATTTTATCAAACTCATAAAATAAATAGCAATAAAATTTATGAAATAACTTCATATTAGGCAAATGTTGTTTGGCATTAAACATGTAAGTTTTGGCAGAGCCATCCTTTAGTAAATAATAGGCCATTGAAGTGATGTTGATACCCACAATAGCATAAGTGTAGCCATATTTAGGATGCAGTGAATGACTTAAGACATGGCTTGAAATCTGTGGATACTCCATGGCAAAAAATAAAAGATTTTCTAGTCCAAGGAGGCCCATTCCACGAAAATCAGTTTTTGGATCATCACCCTGAAAATAAAATAAAGGAATATGATCATCAGATGATTATGAGGATGTGCGCATGGCTCAGTCGCTGAATATAGATATTCAGCGACTGAGCCATCCGCACAGCCTTAGGTAGATCTACCAGTTGCAAAACATCTATTTCCCAGAATGTCTATTTCACAAAATGCCCTTTTTTCTAAATATCCCTTATTTCAAAAAATTACCCTTTTTTAAAATATCCCTTTTATCTAATGAACCACCAATCCCTGGTATTAGTAAAAAAACTGGTTAAGTGCATTTTGCGAAAGGGAAATTTTGCAAAAGAGACATTCTGAGAAATGGACATAATTGTGACTGGTAGACATTTTGCGAAGTGGACGTTCTGCGATTGAGCTGTGTGAATTCCTAGTAGAGTTAATATGTAACAAGAGTTTTATAACAATATTATCTTTATCAGCTGGATAAAGATAATAGGGGCTTACTGCTGCTGTGATAACAAAAACATAAATTAAATACTTACTTTTTGTATCATGTGCATTTCTCATAGCATTAATTTATTATGTAGTAACAACAAAGCTTACCTGGAATCCTATATATTGCCATTGCTTCGTCACTCGCGCTTCAAGGGGTGCATGGGGCACTAACAAAGACCACAACTGCAGTAATTTATCCTCATGATCATCATTATTGCTATCAAACTGAGTTCGTCGCATCTCTTCCACTTCGTCCAGTAAGCATCTATAACTCCAAATTTGCTCTAAGCATCGTCGAAAAGATACGACAAAAGATCCATGTAGCTTTGGATTTATTTTCTTTACTCTTAATATGATACCAATTGATGGTTCTAAAATGTCACGAAAATTACGAGGATAGAATCTCCTTTCATAAACTACGCCGTTCAGAAAAGATACGACCTCTTTCACATCTCGGGTACGAGACAGCATCAATGATTTCTCCACATTACGCGTTCTTTCTGCACCAGCTTTATCACCGTAACAGATTCTTTGCAATTCACACAGTTTTGTAGTTTTTCTGAGAAACCATTTAATGAAAGGTCGCAGATACCACTGTAACACTGACCATAGGTTAAACATAATCATTTCTTTAAATTATATTACCACAGCATTCCTGCAAATTTGATATTTTTTCGATAAAATTTCAGTTTCACTGTCACGGAGGTTGTTGTCATGGACACACATTTTTTTTAAATCTTTCCGATCTGATAGTGTTGTGACAATTTGTGGCCCGCCAAATGTCAATCAGAATTCAGAATCGATTCTCAGGGACTATTCGTGATACTAGTAAACCTATGATATCGAAATTAAATACTTCGGTTGTGCGGAGAGATTCTAAGGCCCTTAATACCGTACTATTTTTATTCTATAGGTACGTATTTTATGAATATATTGGTTTAGTATTTAAAAGATCGAGTCACTTTAGAGTTTAGACCAGATCGGGAACCTTTTCTCATCAAGGGTAAAAAACCAAGGCAATCTTATTGGGGCCAGAATTTCTTTACATTGATTTATGTCAACTCAAACACACCGCAGATATCTACAAATATTTATTTTCGAGATTATTCGAAAGGTACAAGGTAAAGCGACTACGGTTGCTAGCGGGCCGAATCAAAATGGTTCGCGGGCCGCCGGCCGTATTTTTATCCATCACTGCTCTAGATTCTCTGTACTGAAAACTATTCGACTTATCGAATTAGCTCAACTTGATTCTATTATTAGATATTTACCTCCGGTTTCTGAATTGAAAATTCTAGGATAAGCAGTAGAGTGCGCGCACGATAAGTCTGCGCGCGGCCGAAATCGGAACTAATCATGGTCCACCAAAGTGTGTGCCGTTTTATTAAATTTGATAGTAGAACTACCTGATTGTAGGAATATTTAACGGGAAAATTATGTTTAGCGATAAAAAGTTAAGCATAAAAAGCGGTAATTTGAACTTTTGCGATCATGGCAACGTTTAGCACGCCCTCAGTCGCGCGCAGAGTTATCTTGCGCGCACTCTACTTTATGTAACAATAGTCGTTTTTTTTTTTTTTTCTAATTGACTGCTGTAGGTCGTCCTAGGGGACGGTTTCTACGTAACCGGGCAGTTATTGGCGTGACCTGAAGGGTCTCCAGCCAATGGGGGGGGAACATTTGTCGTACTCAAATACTACATAAGTATTACTTGTTCCAAATTCTCAATCCAGAAAACGGAGGTTAGTCGATTATAAAAGTACTTGATTGGGGATTCTTCTTCTAATAAAATTAAAGTAAGAAGACTCGTCCATCACTAGTTTCAGAGTTGCCAGTATTTACACGATAACTTTGAGCCTATCTATTCTATATCTGGCAACATTAGGTACTATTTTTCGGTGAATCCTGTTGAATCGGTGCCTGGTAAAACCAAGTAGGTAATATTATTAGGTATCTAACAAAAAGTCACCGTGACAAAAAATCACAATCAGCGCTTGGCTTTAGAGCTACGCTTTACTGCCTACAGCGGCGATGCGCGGTGCCGTGTATTGATCGCCTTAATTAGGTACAATCACTATACGACATTATACAGGATGTAAACGTATTCGTGTAATTCCTTCAAACCGCGTGATCTACTGGTGACACAGATTAACCCTAAATGGGTATTTTTGAAAATCAAGTAAAAAAAATAATTCAAAATTAAATCATGGTTTTCTATTCCTGAGCTATTTTAGAGCCCCGAGTTAACTGATTGCAAAGAGCGATATCGCGTTAGTCGTGCCCGCCAGCCGCGTCGCCATGCTTTCATTAATTTATGCGTGGCATCGAAATGTTCAGACACATAATTTTTTTTTGTAGAAATATTTTTTCTTATTTTTTTACTAAATCCTTTCAAGTTACCTAGTTTAGATACGATCACTTACCCTTAGCGCATGAAAAAAGAAGATATTTATATTTAATCAATCTAATTCCCGTGCGGGGCCAATCTACACCAGTAGTAGATCATGCGGTGTTAAGAAATTCCACGAATTCGTTTACACCTACGTTTACAAACTAGATATTTTCAAATGAATGCTCAATTTTCACTCTATTTGTCCTGCCAACACGTTGAAATGTTATTGTATAGGTCATCATCATCATCATCATCATATCAGCCTATTGCCGTCCACTGCTGAACGTAGGCCTCCACCAAAGATCGCCAACCATCCCGGTCTTGGGCAGCCCGCATCCATCCGCTGCCTTGTATTGTTGTCGCTGCATTGTATAGGTACCTACAGGGTGGTAATTAAGATGGGGCATGAAGGGCAGCTAGCTTAACCATTGTAGCTACAGGAAAACGTTATTAGAAGATCATCTCTAACTTTTGGAATAATTTCTATCTGAATTCACAGATTTTGAACAAAAATTACAGTCAGTGGGAAAAAGGGCAGTTTTCACAAAACATTTTCATGATGCCAAGCGATCCTATTTCCCATAAGGATTAAAAGAATCTTTCGGACCAACTGAAGTTGGTGTGGAAAACTCACTTGTCATGGGTTAGTTATAAGGGCAGCTACCACTCATTGTGGCTACAGGAAAATGTTCTTAAGAGATTGTTCATAATTTTTTAAATAATTTCCAAAAAAAAAAACTGTAGGTAAATGCAGTTAGAAATTATTCCAAAAGTTAGGGATGGTCTTTAAAAAAAGTTTTCCTGTAGCTACAATGGTTGAGGTGGCTACCCTTCATGCCCCATCGCAAATTACCACTCTCTAAACAATATCGGTTACGTATTATAATACCTACCTAAGTTTATTCTAACTATTTTCAAGATAACTACGGTTGATTCACATATTATTATGTTTATAACGCATATTGGTCTACTCAACTACTGTTTAACTTACTTAATCTTGATTAAACTAAAATTAATCGCACTAACGAACGATTAATCTAATGATTTTGGTCCTTATTTGTGACTAATTTAATTATTTCCCTACCAACAGCTATATGTATACATTATGGTACCTATGTAATAAAGAATTGAGAATTGAGATATTTCAACTATATGAAATATTTTTAAAATTTGAAAATTTTTAAAATTTTAATTTTAACTTTACAACAAACATTTCAGATTTGTGTAAGTTTGTTTGGGTTTCGAAAGCAGAGTTGACGGAGCCCCGCTGAAGTCCCCGTCTGCAGGGTTTAAAGCAACCTAATACGAAGGGGATGACGGGGGCTTCGTTCGCTCGCTTTGCTCGCTCACTTTAGCACCCGTCATCCCCTTCGAACCTAACCTATCCGTGTCGGGGTGCCTCAAATTCCAGAGTCAACAGTGGGTGAATCGTCCGTTAGTTTAATCAACGTTAGGTGAATTAATTGTAGTTGAATAAACCGTAGATGAATTCTCCTTTATGGATTTCATTCATTAGTTATTACAAAAATCGGTGAAACGATCTATAGGTATTTTAAACGGTAGGTCTTTTGACCGTAGTTATCTAAAACATAGTTAGAATAAACTTAGGTATTATAATACATAACCACAATAACATTTCAACGTGTTGGCAGGACAAATAGAGTGTAGGGACACACTGCTGACGCATTAATTTTGTATAACGCGCCCTAATGTGTTAGCGCGGCGCGGCAGTCGTCTCCCCGCAACCGCATAGTTAGGTCGTAATTATTATATTGTAATATGTAAGCTGGTACCAGTAAAGTTATATATTTATATTCAACTATTCTTCATTGTAGTAATCATGCAATACCCTACGTACCCCTACAAGAGTGAAAGTTGTGCAACACTTGAAGATATCTAGTTTCATTGATACTTGGGACTCCTCACCACGAAAATGTCGTTTTAAATAAATAAAAGTTGTAAGTCGAATTTGTGTTTTATTTGATGAAAATTGTAATTCATAAATTTTACATTAAAATTATTTACAATGCCATAATATAACACGAACGGGCGGTCAGCACGCTGACATCTTATTATTTACAAAAGCAAAATGTGTTTATGTTGACTGCAATAATTATATCTAGTAACAAAACTGTGACACTTGTAATTAAGGTACTTAGTATAAAGAAAGATAACCGAAACGGCATATGTCGGCATCTATACATACAAAAAATAGTGAGGCATTAGGTGGCAGGTACAAATCTATTCTAAACGTAACTACAAGTACCTACCTAAAAATATTATTTAGCTCCTTCCCCTAATCTAAATTGCGAACAAACACAATGCATAATTTCAACAAAGATTTGGATGAGATATTTTCACAATAATGTTTTTTTTTCATTACATTTTCCCATTACTACAATTTTGGTTTTTGTTTGTAATAAAATGCGTACCTACATAAATACTGCATCATGACGGATTTTGTTATGAAAATATTAATTGAATACTTATCTAATTTAGTATCTAATTAATTGCTTGATACAAAATACCAACTATTCCAAGCAAACTAACTTGTGTAACGCCGTCTGCACACAATGGCCCACGACAAGTCGCGTTTCATTTTCAATGTTTACTGCATGGTATAAATTACACCATGGTTTTAAAAGATAGAATTCAGAACTCTATTTATAATGGATTTCATAGACATGAAAATCCGGATACCACTGATTAGAGACAGCGTTAATTCTTCTTATGTATAAAACCTCGCGAATTTAAACGTTCATTGCCAAATCCGGTTTCAAACCTGTAGGCTAATTCACGTAATTTCATGACGCGTCGATCAAGTTGCAGTAACGCTACAGTTAAGTTCATGCGAGCGTATCTGAAAGCGATCGCCTAAAAGCGTTGTTTTGATCGAAACTTAACTGTAACTAAACTTCGTTAGTTATGTGAATCAGGGACTTGAGGTTCATGAATTCATTTTAGCTCATATTCTGTTCGAGAGTCAAAAATCTTTACGCCCATACCAACAAGGTATTTATTTTATCGAATTTAACAAAGAACGTCTAAAATGCGCGGATGAACACATAAGTCGAAATACTTTTCTCAACGCCATAATTATAATAGTTTTATAAACATATATTTTTTTAAACTAAATTTAACTGAGATGGCTGTTGCATATTTGAAAAGAAATAAAACTAAGATCCGTACTTTTTCAAAGTAGGGCACTTGTAGATTAACATTGTAGTTAAGTCACCGTAAAATTAATTTAAACTTTATTGTTTTTTTTTTACTATTTACATACTTTTTTCTCATCAGTAGACCGTGGGAGTAGCTGAGCTTTTAGAGTGAGAGGAAAGATTAATGTGAAATGACATGATTGTGTTATCGACAGAATTTGATTTATCCCGTGCCCTTGATCCAGGGAGGCATGTAGTCGGGTTCATTAGTGCAGTGTCAGTTCAACGAAATAATCGTATGCGGCGACTTGCTTGGCTTTATATGCTTACACGTTGCTGACGTCTCAAACGCGCAAGCTAATGTCGCCCGTAAGGTGGGACTGCACTTATGGCGCCGACCGTACAGACGCCAGCTGCACATCAAGCTACCCGAAACTATCAATTTTTTCCAATCAATCTTGAACCTAACGCTTTTGCGATAAAGACGAAAATCTATTAAATAAATTTGACAGATTGTAGTAGCTTTCTATGCTGGCGTCTGCACCTCATTTCGTCGCCTATACTACACCGACCGTTGGTAATATTTTTTATGCTATCTATCCAGACGGAATTAGGAATATGAAAATAAATCTGCTTTTAGTGACACAATTTTGAAAATAAATTGTTATTATATTAGGAGTGTTTTACGCAAAAAAAAATCTTTTTATTTTATCATCGATAATAACATAATGCATACCTAACCTTTTGCAAAAATAATGAAAAAAACATACCTTAATCGTGTCCGTTTCAAGTTTCAATGAAAATGCGTTGCCTGTATTTTGTATTCAAATTAACGCAAATACGTGCGTCAGTCGGTTTTGTAACAAGCCACATAATTTGCCATAATAGGTAGTCACGTCAAGTCAAGAGATAGTTGGGTTGAAAATTAGAAAATATATGATTACAAATATTTTAAACAATGAAAAATTTCATTACGGCCCATTTTTCAATGTCTGACAATCTGACGATTGAAGAATTGGCCCATAAAATACAAAAGTGTTTCATCGTTCTTTGTTAGGTATCTCACTAATGTCTTTTCATGCATCAAAATGTTGACAATTAATTCTTAAGACTATAATTACTAAAAGTAAGCTATACAAGGTATCTACAATTATATATATATATTTAAGATGCAAAAGCCAGTCACGCAGTGACTTGAGTGTGCTTGGGTTTCACATCATTTTGCTAATTCTATAATTTGCAAATTATTATTTTGAACACTTTCTAATTTAATAAATTAGTTGCAATAAAAGTGTGTCTTAGCTTTATCCATTTCAAAATATCTTAAATTTGTAATTAGTTGTATTATTTTGTACGTTTTTAATGTGGAGGTTATTACCTAATTATATTTAATTATTAAAATGGTGTCGTTCAATTTATATTTAATCAATTTAATAGCTGAATCAAAATTGCGCTGAATTTGAAATAAAACTCTACTGTAGCAATCGCGTATATTTTGTTTTATTGAGGAATCAGGATCCTAATATAAAACAATGGCTATTCTTTTCAGATGTGCTTGTTGGCTCAAGCTTTGTATGTACTGCCACAGTCTACCTATATCTTACTCCTTACAGTCGTTCAACGTAGAACATTGTCGCAGAGCAATCGTGCGGGCGGTTGCGGGGTGAAGGGGCGGAGGTTATGTCCCGAGTAGCCATACTGCATACTTGGGACATATCCTCCGCCCCTATATAATTTTGACATTTCATAGGACCTGTCAAATGCATGGGCGTTGGCCCACTGTATGTAGTAAGTAGGTACACTGTGGTACTACTTTAAAATGAGGCGAATCCCGTACCAGACTAGGATTAGTAGCTCAATTTGAATGAAAATGTATCGCCTAAATTATCAGCAAACTGGAGTCCTAAAAATTATGATGTTTCTTGATAGCAGAGCAACTTGTTAGAGGCCTATATCCAGCATTGGACTGCGATATGCTCCGTTGATTGAAAACAGGAGTCAAATATTAAGGTTGTGGGTACCTAATGATAGGCGACGCGTTAGTGATTTTGTGGGAAATGTCTATAAATCATCCCGCGTCGTGCAAAGAATTCACCTCAATTTGCGTAGAGCTTTATGCGTCTAAATCTAATCTAGACAACATACGCAATAAAATTTTCAGGAATTAATGAATCTACTCGTATTATTGTTTTTATGGTACAGCATATATGGTACATATAACTTCCTATATAATTAATTCAACTTCCTTATTTTATACCTATAATTAAGCGGCTTATATTAAACCTAATCTCTCATGTCCAGCGAAGCTTTTTAATAATAGGTATTTGTTACATGTGATAGTTTTGGATCCAGATTAAAATGACCAGAAAATGTGAACAAGAAATATAATAGAAAAATAAATAATACTTGATAACATATTTTATTATTTTAAATAGGTGTAGCAACTTATATAGAAAAATAGGTACTTAGCAATACTCCAAGTGTGAGATTTTTTTGTTAGCTTCTGTAGTTACGTCACGCCAACGCTTCTAGGTGCGGCGTTTAATTCTAGCGCGAATTTTAGTCACGCTATTCGCCGCTAGAGGCGCTGCCCAAATTTTCAAACATTTTTGGCGTGACGCAAACAGTAGTTAACAAAAAAAAACTCACTTGGGGTACAGATGTCTGTCGGGTTTTAAAATGACTGACTACTTTATAAAACGAAATTTAACATTTTTACAATTCTTATTACGTAGATAACTATAGTAACTCATTGGATCAAGAGTTTGGTTTAAAATATAATATTGAGAAATAGCATAAAACTCCATAAAGTCAACAGCTTATATTGTAGAACAATTTAGATTTCATAACATCATAAAATTAACATTTCATATTTTGGACTAAGCCCAAATAAAAAGTGATAAATAAACACGATATTTCAGAAATAAGCACCGAATTAGGAATTACAAAGGTTTCACATGCCAGGTTTAAAGGCGTGACCATACGAGGGGTAAATACGATTAAAAAAATGGAGGGAAGCAATTAGTGCATCATCATAAATTATATAGATGGTCCAGTTGTTCATATTCTTTAGAAAAGTCGATGTCGAGTAAATATACAATTATGATCAGCAATTTAAAAACATTGGCAGAACAGCATTCTCTCTTCGTGTAATATACAAAAACTAAGTAGTGCTTCACAATATAAATAAATAATACCTACCCATATAAAAAGTTTAACTTATATATGTATATATATGTAAAGGCAGCATAGAATATATAATATTTTTTAACAGGATAGCACAATATTATAGGTACAAGGTTGAATCTTATAAAGCGAATGATATGTAACTTTTATCTTACATTTTAAATAGTACCTATAAAAACGTTGCGAATTTAAAATAGTATCACTTTGTATTTATCCAAATATTAAGGGAATGGTCTCATTGTAAATATTTATTGAACTTTAAAATACTGTTAACATAAGAAAACAGTAATAATTATCAGGTAAAAAGAGATCATTAGCAAAAGATTTAATAATATATATTTTTATCTTGGCTAGCTGTGACACTCAAATTAATGACAGCTGATATTTGCATACTCTGTATGTTTATTTTATATTCGTAAGTGGTTGGCTGTTTTATATATCATGTATTTAAACATGTATGTGTCTATCTTTACACCTTCTTATAGGTACATATAAGGCATCTAAGCTTTTATTTTAATATACAATTATGGACACGTCACGTTTTCCAATAGAAAAGATCGATGCAAATTTTCATTACGCACAGCCAAAAGCGTTGTTTTTAATTTAACTGCAGGTACTCAGCATTTGACCACCCGTTAAAAAGAATTTAAAGAAAATTAAAATATTATAATTAATTTATTCAATCAGGCATCCCTACATTTTTCAATTACATAATTTGATTTCAAAGCACAGCCAAACGCTTTTTTCTTATAATTTATTGTTTTATAATAATTTAGATATAAAATCTATTTTTCAAAACAGTTGACTCTTTGGTCCGCTCTTTTAACAAGCAAAAGGCATAATATCAATGGTGTTTAATTAAACTTCAGTAATTTATCATTTTATATTACTTATATTATTGATTAAGTGAAAAGGAAACAAACTGACAGTAAGTATATATATTTAAACGCTTCATATCGACCATGCACAGGTAGGTATTAAATTGAATAAAGAAACTCACATCCTACGTAAACATATGGAACATAATAAGCGCGTTGCAGTTTTGGACAAAGATTTCTTTTAATATAATATACCTAAATATAAACGGCTTCTAGCATTTGTGGACACTACATAATATCTAGGTCGTGATGATAGAGGACAATATTATAATAATTTTACAAATATCTTAACATGGTGAAGTTACCTACTTATGCAACATATAAGGTGACGGTATGGTCTCACAGCACAAAATTCACGATACTTATACACAAGTATCTAGTTACAATTTAATATTTCATTAGGTTAGTATACCTTACGTATTGATAGGTGTAATTCAATTTCATTATTATTTACAGCCAGCATTATATTCATCAATTTCTGTATTAACCACTAATATTATATCAGGCAAAAATAACTCTTTGACATGTAGAAGGCATGTTCATGGTACAATATCAACACAATTCGGTATACATAATCTAGTACACCTCTGGAATAGCGTGAACTCATTTGGTATAATATATTTATATTAGAATTTAAAGATAATAATGACTTGAGCTTCATCTATGCATCTACAGCTATTTTTACATTACTCCGAATTATATTATTTCGAAACTTAATCACTTTAGTTCAAATACGGCGATGGCCTACGTCTCACCTTTACAAAGCAATTAAATATTATTATAATTATCACAACATATGTAGGTGTTGGTTTGGACAAACTAATAACTATGGTGATTATTATCTAGTAATAAATATAAAAAGTAATCATGTCTTTTGCTATCTTACTAGTAATATAAATAACTTAAAAGCAATAAATACGCTAGGTCTGTCTTTAGGTTTGAAATAGATTTCTTTTCTTCTGCGTAACGAAGGCAGCTCTTCGTATAAACTCCGACGCTCGATTATCTACGATCTCTCTAAATTCATACAAAATCCGATGTAACCACGTTGATACAAGAATTTTCATACAATTACATAAGTTGATCCCTCTTTATCCTATCATAAGTTTTCATGTATTCACAAGAAAGTAAATCTTACGCGTAGATTACAGTATAAACATCCGTCTATGAACTTGTAGAAAACTATTTCAAAACCCGTAGAAAAATCGCACACATCTTTCAATTTATTGACGTTAAATCATGGAAAGCTGCGACGGTAGCTTTCTGCTTCAAGTCTCTTATACTATAATTATCTTAACAGTACGATCACTATAAACGGGTATAATCACAATTCTTATCGACCGTTGACATTCATCAAATATGTATTATAATAGAGTGAGTAGCTTAATCTCATACATATTTGTGATGCAGTAAAAGAATAGTAGAAAAACACAGTAAATGTCCGTTCACACGAAGCGGCCAGCGACAGCGGTAAGTGAAGGCAGCATTAAGAGAACGCCTTATAGTGAATGAAGAAGAAGATGAGAAACACGGCGTAGGCAGTGGGGAATGTGATCCGCGCAATCACGTCGATTGTCTTCGCCACGCGGATCGGGTGCGGCGGTTCTTTTTTGCGAACCTGGACGAAACATGGCTGAAAGAAATTATTATGCAAATGAATGATGATACCGAAAGCCGCTACTGTGTATAACAGGCTAATGGAACTATGAATCTGTGTCACTGTTATTTACGTCTAAACCCTACGGCAGATGGTTTTTTTTAGTACTAAAGATTACTCAATTCGCTGTTATGTATTTTGGCTATCTACGCAATAGCGTGATAATAAAAGGTAGCCTAGTCAACCCTAAATTCATGTGATGAAGCTGCAAATAACTGATATTACTCGCAAGCGGTTACATTACTTGTGTTTTGAAGTGCAATTACGAAGTAATGTAGTTCGTGTTCTAAAATAAATGGTATTGAGGGTCATACGCAAAATATTTGGAACTTTATGTTAGCGTGAGAGGAGGGACAGTTACCTCCGAGACCCCGCCGTTATTGGCGGTATGTGTGCAGGCGCCGGGCCCCGTACACGCTGTGCAAGACACTAGGTCTGCTCCACCTGTCGACTCACGCTTTTTATCTCCCTGCAACAGCAGTTAATGAATAATTTGAACTCTTAACAATGTACGAAAATATAATTGAAGTAGCGGTTGACCGCTGAGAAGGTCAATGTCCCGTGCTTTTGTACTGTGCAGTAACAATTGAAAGGATAAATGATAAACAACAACTAAATGATAAAATTATTACTACTAGCCTTATATAAACTGTACGTGTTGATCGCAAGTAGGTACCTACTTCATTTAGATACACTTGTGTATGTTTATATACACTACATTAGTAGTTTTATAGTTCATCAATAAACACATAAGTACATAGATCCAATAACTATGTATATTTGAGTACATTTAAATATACATAATATGTAGTTATACCAGATGTTTTAAAGAAAATCACACTGTTTGGTTATTAAGTGAGATATCACAAAACTTGATAATGAAGTTTCAATAGAGCTCTACATGTCTTAGGCCACGTATAAGGGTATTCAAAGAATATTTGCATGGAATAGATGATAATGATTGTATACTCACAGGCTGTAGCGTTCCGAAGCAGCGTTAAATAAAAGAATGCGTTAGTTTTCATGATATCAGACTCAGAGTTGATGATACTGATGATGGTGGGCAAACTATTGTCATTCTCAGTGACGTCACTTACAGCGCCGCTACTCTCCGCTTGGGGTATCTCTTGTTTTGCCCATTGGAGAAAAGCCATCGCCTCCTACATAAATGTATACCAGTGTTTAGCCGAAGCATGACATTATAAATACGTAGAAACGTACCGCAGAAGCTGCACTCAATCAACCTAAGTTTAAAGTAAGTTTACAAGCAGTGTTGAATGAATAAGAAGTAATTATAAGCATTCTATTGATTACCAAAAATAACATTACGTTTCACGTTATTCTGAGTAAGAAAGTTAGACCCTGATAAAGAAGGGTTAAGAAATTATTGCTACTTTAGTTTGAACAACTTGAAGTATCAACATTGTCAAAGTATTTGTATGGGTAGTAGAGGAAGGTTAGGTAGTCAGAAAGGTATATGTGCATGCATCTACATAGGATCTTAAACCTAAGTATTTAAAGGGAATGAACGTAAATTTAAATGAATAGAGGAAGAATAAACGAAATACCTAATTGAAGAAAACAATTAGTTGGATAGAGGCCAAATCTACGGAAGCTTGTTAATAGGATTATAGCATGCGTACTCGATAATCGTATCGTGTTTGAAAATGATGACTAGAGCTACGCATATTCCCATTTTACTACAACTTTTGTCATTAAATAGCAAATTTTATGAACGAGATTAGTTTTTAGACAATTATTTAGTCAATGTTCTAAGAAGACTGATTTTTGCAATTCTAAACTATATATTAAACTTACCTGCTTCATCCTAGTTTAAGAAGCAATTATATACAGAACTATTTCCCACAAAATCAGCCTTTTAGAACAGTTGGTAAAAGAGAAATACACGAGCAATGTCTGGATAGTGCCAATGAATGTGGCGAATGTTCTTACCAAGGGGCTGGCCAGTATAATGCCAATTCTGCTCAGGACTGCAGGCAGTCGCTGCGAACACATCACACACACAGTTTGTTCACTCGTGACAGATGGTCTAACGATGTGCAATCGTGAACGTAGACTAAGTTGTAGTGGCCACATTTATAATGGATAATATGCACTTTGAAATAGATACAATACCCACTTTGTAAAAGTACAAACGTAAAATCAATTACAAAATACAAATCAATATGTATCTTTGCAATGTTTTCTAATAGACGTTAGACACTATTTAAACACAGAATTATGGATTTATTCATGAAAAGCAAGAAATGATGACTAAGTAGAGACACGAACGGTAAGTTATGATGTATGGCCACACAAAATAGTCTTATTTTGGTGAAGTGACGATTGCAAATGATACATGTGATGAATTCTTGCTTACCCATTAAATTTAGTAAATATATGAGCCAAATACATGCAAAGACGATAAAGATGAAGCATGCTATAGAAAGAAAACAAACAACATGACATTGCCGTTTTACGTATGGAGTTAAGTACGTACTGATTTATCGTGCCATGTCTTGTTGTTGTAAGATTGAAAGAAAACATTGCAAAGAGTAAAGATAGAAAAAAAATATTCACGATGGAACTTATACTAAGCTAATTTGTGACAGGGATCAATGAACAAATGTTTCGTGAATCGAAATTTTGAAGCTTATAAATTCCTTCGTGAATGCATTGTAGGTTTTCTAACAAAATACCCTTAATACCATTAATAAAATATCAAAGTGCTTTTTTACGAATCTATTACCAATTGCTGGCTACAAGGACCACAGTTAGGACAGTTTAGTAGCATAAACATGTAGTGAGTGTATGTACAGGGCATTAGATAATGTAAGTAGGTACACTGAAACTTTGGACAAATGTTGTATTGTATCTTATATGTTTTTTTACTATACCCACGAAGCCTATCAATAGATACTTATAAAGAGTCTTTGAATTTTGGACAAATATTAAAAATAAGTAGAAGAAAAACCACACTTACAACACATTTTATGAAATTTAACTTTCAAACATTTAGGTAACAAAGGTGGCAATAAACGAATACATGTAAATCTCAATTTTCTAAATAGATCGTCATTAATGTAGCGTTTGATGAAAAGTAAAAGATTGAAAGTAACACTGATGACGCTCTAGACAGTGAAATTGAGTAAAATAAAGAAGAGTATTCACCTGTGTGACTGGATTTTCTCCGGGTCTGTAGACAACGTTGTGAAGAGGTCGTTTCCTCCCAACATAGTTGACACACACGAACTCTAGTAACGACGCATAGATAAAACACATGCACACGCCGTCCCAAACGTTCATCGCAGTCAGGTTTGACACGACCGGCAAGGTCGATCTGAATCCATTCGATGTAGTGAAAAAATTCAACATCGTTGTTACACCTGCGTAAGAAGCAAAGCAACATAAGAGTCTAACCTCAATCATCAAATTAAATTTAATGGTATACGATATAAATTTACCTACAGATAGAAATAGTAGTAAAAAAGTAAGCGTGTTCTGATGATACATTTACTAGAACATTGATAATGTAAATTGATAAGCTCTACAGAGAAATATAGTAAATTCATGCGATTACCAAAGTACTAGTACGTTCATATTATACATCTACTCACGAATAGCCAATCATTGTAAGCAAGGTTCATATTGCGTTTTGAAAAAATATAATAGTTTTAGATCCCCAGTACTTACTATAATATTCTGTAAATATGGTAACCGTCAATGGGCTCTCAGTTTGAAATAAAACTTTAAATATGGTTACTTATTACTTAATGAGATTGAATTGAGCAAATAAAATAATGAGACCAACCTATCATTACTCTAGCAGGCACTGCATTCCATTCCAGCCAAAAAGTAATAAACGATGAAGTCACCAAAATGATCCCCGGAATGAAAACTGTGGTGAAGTAAAAAGATCTATCCCGCGTGAAGATGAGATCCACTCTGAGGCAGCTGTAATTACCTAAAAATGTCAAGCATAATCTAAAAATAAATAAAAATAAAAATATGGCAAGTGAGAATGATTCGTCGGCTAGAACCTTTGACTATGATTATTATTTACATATAATAAGCGAAACCTGCAACAGATAGCGTGTTATATCGACAGCCCCAGCCACATCTACGAAGAGTAAAATTTATGCAGTATGCAAGACCGAGAGCATTCCAGATACCAGCCACATTTTTACCTATCATGGAACGGGCTGGTACTGCGTTCCATTCCAGCCAGAACGTGATGAAGGAGGAAGTCACCAGAATTATTCCAGGAATAAATACTGTTGTAAAGTAGAACGCTCGGTCTCTAGTAAATATTAAGTCGACCTTTAGACAGCTGTAGTTACCTGTGGAGTGAATATCATTAGGTACAATTGGAGCATCGCAACACGCGTAGTGTTTCTCGTTTTTAATTTCAAAATAAAAATAAGGTACCAGGATACAAAATTCCAAGTAACTCAATTCAGAGGCCTTGTTAAAATTAAAGTACAAATGAACAGCCAAAAACATCATCTAAATATACTAACTACTGTTTTGTATGTATGAGTAATGCGTGTTGTGTTGTCGTGTCATATCATGTTTATGAACATACATCGTAGCGTTATGACGTTCATCAAAAACAATACAGCGTACTATTTAAAACGCATGCTCTCACAGTCATATATGGATTTTATATGTGCATGCATGAAGACAATGATAAAAGTGATGAGCACTTAACTAAAACAACATGAATGCTTGGTGAAATATAACATAGGTATCGTAAGGAGCAAACCTTCGACTTCCATCATCACGGCCGATTTTTTACAACACATTATACAACACTTTATTATTATAACACAATTACGCATTTACTCACACATAAGCAAAAAATATTTGAAATACGACGACACCGGACAGAACGGTGCCTCGTCCGGTGCAACTTAAGTACCTTGCTCCTCAAAGCGTCTCTGGCAAAGATTACATGTCATCTCTTCGTCTTCCTCGTAAAGTGAATTACCCTCAGCTGCTTGCAAAGACGTTAACAAATTCTTACACTCTACATTCTCAACAAACTAATGAACACATTTAGATGTTAGGAATAGCAAAATTTGTATCAATGACTGTACACTACATTGTCACACTGTAATAATAAATACTAAGTGACCACACTTTATGATCGGACGTAACAACCTAGATGAACATGCTGGTTAGCTAGGGATACACCTAATATGTCTTCGACAAAGTGTGATCGCATAACGTACACTATCAAGCGTCTACTATATATATATTTTATAACACACAAAATAAATTTATAAAAATTAACCTTTTACATAAATCAAGACCAAGCTGAAAAGAGTTAATCAGAATTTCAATATAATTAGGCAATCTTTGACCATCTCTTGTGCAAAATATAAGATGTGCTTTAACAAAATATCTAATTTTGGTTACTAAGCTACCGTATAGGGCGAAAATAATATATGAATTGGAGGATATCTTTCATTTATATAACGTTTTAGAAGCGATGTTGGTATGTTGTATGTATGTAATATGTAGGTATGAACAATCGTATATTTTACCTCTCCAACTGGCTTTGATAGGGCAGGGAATGGTTTGGTTCTGGATGAGGTACGCATTGAGGGTCGTTAGCGAGGGCGACTTCCGCAACGTGTCCTCGTCGTTCTTCCACACGTAGGTTATGGCTGACTGCTCGTACGAAACTGGAGGAAAAGCAAAATGTGTCATAGCATCACAAAATCTAGCTGTAGAATTCATTGGATTTTTTGAGGGGAAATAAAAAAAACGAATAGTTTGACAGTGCATAGTAGGTATTTGTGAGGTAGATGTTCAGTATAATAGGATCAATTAACTTACTACTTTCTAAGGCAAATGAACACAATGGGTCATCAAAAGGAAAGATGTTGAGCCGTCCCTGACACGACAGGATAAGATGTCGCCGCATCAAATAGTTTATAGTACCATTGCGATAGATACGCAACGCAAAATGCATTGGTATTATCGGGTCCTGAAAAATAAGCACAGTTAAGAATATTATCTGATTGAATAAGAAATCAAAGGAAAGCATTTGCACTATTACGCTCCTATCCTAAATACTCCTAAATGTGTTCTCAAATATTACTTATCACCAAAACCACCGGACCAAATATTACGATGAAATCTACGAAAAACAAGTCCAAAGATCTAGATTGCATGTTTAAAACCAGAAAGAAATCGAGGCGAGCATGAAGTGTCAGCTATAAAAATATTTGTATGTACAAATAATGGTCCTTTTAGATTCATGAAGCATTGTATGTAGTTATAAATACCCATGAGTGCTGGGAAAACTCCTTCAGAAGAAAGCATGGTGGAAATAATTATGTATAAAATTAGATGAAAATATAATTCATAATTTTGTTATCTGTATCTTCAGATTTATTTTACTTATCTTAGTTAAGTTCGATACGGACCTTAAAGTCACCGTGCATGATGAAATACGTATCCGGCAACCAGATGTCTTCGTGATGATGGATGGCGTTTAGGAAGTCGTAATGTGACTGGTTGGAATAGCGCAGTCGAGGGTCGTACCACTGCTGCTGAAGTAAGAATTCCACTTCGTATTTCTGGAAACGTTAAATTTAGAAAAGGAATTGAAACTACGTAAGAAATACAGACAGGAAGAGATAATAACTTGGTTGGCGATATACTTACAAGACTAGATTCGTCCGGAGAAGCTAAGCTAAGAAGTAGTACGCTTACATTTACGGTGAGGACACCTGAAAATAATATATGAGATGACATTCATAATTTTGTTACATATAAATTATGTAAAACACAACAACGATATACACGTAGATAAAGTACATGCTTTGCTAACAATTGTGCTGGAGTTCATAGGTCTCTACCTATCTTGAATTTATAGTTTTCTTTTCATTTGTCTGAACTAAATAGGTAATCTTTCTTGGTAGTATTAAGGTTTCGATTATGAAATATCTTGCAAACGGAATAAGTTGGAATGTAGTTGAAATAATGATTGGAAGGTATAATAAAAGTAAATTGCGAAAATTAACCGTATGTACTACACATGTTGCAATAATAACGAAAATTGTAAATAAGAAGTTGGCAGATCCGATTTCTATTGGAAAAAGAAGTATGAATTTACGACAGTCAGATAGACAGATTCATAATTTGTGTTTAATGTTTGTGAAAAGAGAAAATCATTGTAGGCAAAAAGCATGATGTAAAAAGAAAACTCGTTATAATATGTAAAGTGGTTGAAACATTAACCACAGTGTTTTTTATTATGAGATATAAAGTAATGACTTATGTAGTACCGACAAGTAAGAAAAAAATAGTTTAAATAAATTCAATAATTACAGTGGGTGTGTTCTAATCTAATACATCAATGTTATGTGCATCCGTACTGGTAGAAAATAATAGGTGACTCATAATACTTAGGTATTAAAATTATTCTAAAGCATAGGATCAGGTATCTACAGTTGCGTGAGGTAATAGAAAAGTTGAAGTTGGCGTGCAAGGAATTAATTACAAGGAAGTTGCTACGATCCAGATACATGTGGAAGGATTTCTCTTTTCATAAACATGGAACACAACGCACCACGATTGTGCGAGCGAGGCCGCAGAGACGGGAGCCCCACATTATTTTGAGCCAGAGAGTCGTTGGGCGAAGTTAGACCACAACAGAATTCTGGATCTGCAATTCACACCAATTTTGTATGACCTTTGACCCTTCTATTTATACGCAACATCAAGTTTTCAAATTATATCTCGTGCATTATATAAAATATTGTGATATAATTTGAAAACTGCCATATTTTATTTCATGTTAAAAATAATAACATTTACCATCTACTGGTGGCAGCAGTCTTTTGTCATAGCGGGAGTTTTTCAGAAGGTTGTCCAGTATCTCTTTGTCCGACTTTCCCGCTGCAAATCTGTAGAATAGTGAATAGACTGCTATAATAACAGTGAAGTAATTTTGCATTTCAAAAGAACCTTTTAGATCATCAAAGTAATGGCCTGAAAGCGAAAACTGGAAAAGATTTATGCCGTAACATATATTAAGCGAAATTAAGCGTGTGGAAACGCACAGCGTACGCTTAGTATTGATTTTAGATTAACACTTATTACCTTGCTGCTACAAAAGCCGTTCAATAAGCTAATAAACAGAGCAATGACACGTTCTCATAATAAATATCATAGTTTTTATAGTGAGTGTCTTAGTAACTATTGATAAAAAAAAATCGTGTGTTAAGTCGTTTGCTTCAAAATAAAACTTATCTAACTACTGTAAAATCAAATTATTGAATAACGGTGCCTACTTTGAGAAGTTAAGAAACATCGAATAACAATTGAATGTTACCGAATCACACGTCATCTAACTTCTGCTAACGGTGTACGGAAATATAATTAAGCTTTGTGAGATGCACGAGCTGCTTGTTCATTCGTGCTAAACAGATTTCAAACTATCAAGGTAAATAAGTCGAATTTAGGACTGTATGCAATCAAAATAATCTCATCAGCAGAGACTTACTAAGCGACTAAAGCAAGTTATGTTTACACTATTCAAGGGGAAGTGATAATAGACGACATAATAAACATACTGGGGGTATAACCCTTGCCACAGACAATTTGTTTAGCATAGTGCCGCAGGGTGTATTAATGGAGCGAGCAGCTTCACGCTTCGGCGGGCGTGGGACGGCTGGCGTGTTAAATACGCTTCGCTGCCTGCCGCTCGCCGTATGTCCTTCCACGCTCTACTCAATAGAATCTAAATCTATCGTTACAGTAAGTCCACATACCGTTGTCAATTTATTATATTCCTTTTTTTTAGAAAAATCTAACCTAATAACAGATAGAACTTTCAACTATCTAATTGTTTCTCAAGAGGAACTTCAATCTCGTTGCTATGTCAATTAAAACAACAATTGTGTAATATTGTTCTATTCCTCGATAAGTACTAGTTGTAGAAAAAGTAAGGTAACAGTAAATATATTGTTTTAACGATGGTATCAAAGTACCAAGACATAACACTTCCCAAGAGATATTGTGGTTAGAAATAAGTCTTATCCTATACAGAGTTATTGGTAAAACTCTAACAACCTCTTAAGGGGTCATTGTACTCATCATTATGAACAACTTTTACTATGGGACCAAACCCAAAATCGCGAAAAAAAACAGCTTTTCCCTACATTAATTTATGTTCGCAAAAAAATGTAGGGAACAGCAGTTTTTTTTTTTCGTAAATTCAGGTTTGGTCCCATAACAAAAGTTGTTCATAATGATAAGTCAACCCTGTAGATAATTATATAAAATGCTTGATGATTATTTAAAATTATAACTATAGAAAAGAGCTCTTCAAGGTTAGGAAGAATGAAAACAGAATGTGACGTAACTTACATGTCTGATGTGAGAGCTGATGCTCGACTGAGCATGAGGAAGATGGCCACAGCGCGTGCCACGACGCATGACCAACCCATATTAGGACATCTGGAAACATTAAAACACTTTCATTAATTTACTATACGGGTACTTCCTACAAAAAATGACTAATAATTTAATTATTTCAAAGAACGACACGATTGTTGAAAAAATAATAATCAATTCGTTCAAAAATGGAGGAGATATACGCTTTCAAAGTTTTTGCAGGCAATAGTTTCTGTTCTTGTCTCGTGAAAAGGACATTGGGGTTCGTGAGGTTACTGTGAAGTTCATGAGGTACGACGTCATCGCCTTCTAGTGCTGTCACTGTCTAGGTAGTGAACAATTTTAAATATAGCTTATCGATTGGGAATTGTATGAAGTATTTCATTAGTTTTTTACGGTTCCCTTTGATTTTTATACAATTTTAGAGACACTTTATTTTTGGTCTAATACTCTATTGACAGTTCAGTAGTGGGCGTTTACGAGCTGATATTCTTGCCATCGTAATTAATTGCTGGATATACAACGTGTTACAAAAATACCCCTTAAGCCGAAAGGGGGTTAAAACGTCCCTTGTAAAGAGTCTATTGGCAATATTTAAAAACCGTAGTATGACCCAAAAAAAAAGAATTTGATTTAAACACACAATAATCATCACTGAAACGCAACCCTGAAAACATAAAAGTAAAGAGTAGACTACCCAGCAAGTTATTTACATTCTTAGTAGTCCAGTCATTATAGTAAGTTCACCTCGGAATTCGAGATACCCAGCTGTAAGTCTGTAAATACTTGTATATTGACACCCTAAAAGTTGTCTCAAAACCTACATATGGTAGGGTGTACGCAACTATTAAATTTCAAGGTCAAAGGTCACAAAAATCGGTTTTTTTGCGCTTTTTTTGTAAATATCTCATTTCCTATGGGTTTTTTGCTATTTGTATTTAGGATCAATATTGTAGAATACAAAATTCTCTACAAGTTTTGTTTAAAAACATTTTTATACGGTGAACCGTTTTCGAGATAGAGGGCGGAGAGCGCGCGGTCACAGCATCACTTCAGGTCAACCGGTGCCTCCGGTCGAAAACGCGCCTTAAATAGTTGATGAACTATCGATAAATCAATGATTATAAATATTTGCCAATTTTTATTTACTATTATATTATATTTTATCATTTTTTTCCTAACCTATCCACTTTTTATTCAGTATTAATTTATTTAACAACACTTACCTGCCCATTTAATTGCAGAACTGTTAATGAAAATATAGGAATTATATTTGAATTTTAACCTTATTAATATTAATAACTTCTTACACGATGAAAAAAAAAAAAACAAATAAATTATGAATTAATCTTTTTATTAAAAAAATATAATTCAATAAATTTATTTTTATTAAAAGTAAAAAAATTGAATAAAGGGTACAAAAACTACAATTTATAATTTTAATCATCTTCTTCCTCTTCATCGTCGTCTTCCGGCTGCTGGTAAATTTCAAACTGGTCTTCATTATCGTCTTCAGCGACATTTGTCTCAAGTTCTTCCATGATTTCGGGGTCAAAGGTTCCATCTTCGTTAATGTCGCTCTGATGTGGTAGAGCATTGAGACAAGCTTGGCCCATTACATTGGCCACAAGCTAAAGAGCATTGCAAGCCCGCTTGCCTGCATCCGCATCGCGAACCACAAGCACTCTTGCAGTTGCAGAAAATTGTATTTAGCAAACTTTCTGGAGCAGGTGGTAAAACTGGCATGATAGGCTCCAGAAAACCGTTTCGCATTGCCCAACCCCATACCTGGGGTTCCAAATCATGCCCTAACCAAGTTTGAACTTGATAATATACACGTTTGAAATGTTGATGAGCAGCTGCACTTGTTGGTGGAATATTTGAAAGCTGCACAGGTTTATTAAGTTTTGTAGACTTGACGTAATGCATATAACGAAGATGATCGAGACTTTTCAGATTTCGGAGCATTATAGACTGCCAATAAGGTTTGAGTTCCACTCTCTAATAATCTCTGGGCCGAACAATTTTCTTCCTCAAATGCTGCAGCTAGTTCATTCAAATTTTTCAGTTTCTCACAAACTTTTAAAAATGATTTTTTTCCCCTTTTTAAAAAGCGCAGAAGCTGTGTCACAGCCACTTAATGCGTGCAGAAATAAAATATGACGGAGAAATAAAATACGATCGGAGGCACCGGTTGACCTGAAGTGATGCTGTGACCGCGCGCTCTCCGCCCTCTATCTCGAAAACGGTTCACCGTATAAAAATGTTTTTAAACAAAACTTGTAGAGAATTTTGTATTCTACAATGTTGATCCTAAATACAAATAGCAAAAAACCCATAGGAAATGAGATATTTACAAAAAAAGCGCAAAAAACCGATTTTTGTGACCTTTGACCTTGAAATTTAATAGTTGCGTACACCCTACCATATGTAGGTTTTGAGACAACTTTTAGGGTGTCAATATACAAGTATTTACAGACTTACAGCTGGGTATCTCGAATTCCGAGATTCTTACCTAATTTAAGCTTAAATGACTGGACTATAGGGCCTGTCCACATCTCCACGTCACGACATTGTCAACGTGGAACGGTGCGGTAACGCGGCACGGTGCGTTGACATTTGACATAACGTGCAAATTTACGTTACCGTATCGTAAAAATGCACGTCAGGATCATTGTTAGATTTATCGTTGACCATGTAGATAGAATAGAATAGAATAGAATATACTTTATTGTACACCAAAATTGTAACATAGCTCCTGAATTTTAATAAGAGAAACAGTAAGGTATGGTTTTAAAGCATCGGAGCACATAGACGGCGACTAACTCGCAGGCGTGGAGAGCGCGGGCGGAGCGCATATACCTACGTGTGCGCTTGCGGCTAGAGGCGGAACGTGTTACGATACGATAACGTAGCGTGGAGATGTGGCCAGGCCCTTACCTAATTTCCGTTGAGAGGTAAATGACAACAACCATAAAAGACTACTTGATTAATATTTTCTTTTTCATGGAGGATTATGACACTATGTAACACGTTGTACAGGGTCTCACCTAAGAAAGTGGTGGTGTTAGGTGGTGTTATTGTCAGAACTTTTTTTTAGACTTCTGACTGCTTTTGGTGACTGTTAAAGCCGGGTCCGCTGCGCCGTGTTTTCGTGTTTGCAAACAGGATAACATTGTTTACTAACCGAATAGGGGCGTGGCCTAACAGTTTTGTTTGCAAAATTGGCGCTGCGGACCCGGCTTAACATTGTTTGCTAACAGAATAGGGGCGTGGCCTAACAGTTTTGTTCGCAAAAACACAATAAAATGTTAGAAAATTGGCGCTGCGGATTTATTTATTATTTTTTCATTTATTATTATGCGGGGTTATTATTGTGTTTTAGCGAAAAAAACTGTTAGGCCTCGCCCCTATTCGGTTGGCAAACAATGATTAGCCGGGTCCGCAGCGCCAATTTTGCTTACAAAACTGTTAGGCCACGCCCCTATTCGGTTAGTAAACAATGTTATCCTGTTTGCAAACACGAAAACACGGCGCAGCGGACCCCTACACGGGTATGCAGAGTAGTTAGAACCTCATGGCTGGACCATTAGAATAATTACAAGCCAGTCTTATATTTTAAATAAGATTAACCCTCTTTTACCGACTTCATTTTTACTTAGCCGTTTAAAGAAGTAGCACTTAAATTAACCCATTTTGCAAATAGCTGGGAATATTAAGGCTAATGGCGTGTTTTTGTAGCAAGGTTTTACCGTCTGTTAAATTAACAGACATTAGTTTTAGTTTATTATACGAAAAAGGAAGTCATGAAAATGTAGTCTTCGGGGAAGATTTCACATTTAAGAGATATTTAAAATCGGTCGAATTTGCCTTAAATTAACTTTACGTCATATTTAACCCTTTCAATCAGATATTAAGTAGAGAATAAAGAACTTCATTTACTTTCGTACACACAGACACATTCAAATTTATGATTATACACGAGTCCTAACATAGCGATCATTTCGTAAATTGTAGCCGTAAGGAGAATGCTATCGAAAAATAGTATACGACATCATCTAAAACCGTAAAATAGATATCATCATTCAGAATGACGCCCTCTGCTGGACATAGGCCTCTCCCAATAGGGGGGCGGGGGAGTGGGGGTTTGCCGTAATCGCCACGCTTTTAGGCGGGTTGACAATCGCAATATGGTTGTTAAAGAACTCAGAGAACGCTGCTGCCCATCGTCTAGAGAATCCTTTAGTCACCTTTTACGACACCCACAGGAAGAAATTGGGTAGTGCTAGTCTTTAAGACCGGCACTACACCAGACAAAAAAAAAAAAGATATATTATGGTTTGTTTTTAAAAATTTGATGTTCTTGGTAAGGTAACGTTTTGTAGAGAAACGTCACCTTTAAGTTATGGTTTACTCACGTGCATTTTACTGTCCGACTAGTTTCGGATTCAAACGGAGCCCTTAAGAGCTGATCATGCGGCGAGACTCTAATGTCAATTTAATACAAATCATAAATGTATAACTTAAGTATACATTCAAAACAAAGACAGTTCTTTAGAAGGATAACAAACTATCTGTGGAGTAAAGCGGATTACTGAAGGTAAATATAACAAGTAAGTTGAAAAATCCGTGTAAGGAAAATACTTTGGTAGAGAATTCCTTTCCAAGTGTTAGGCTACAGGATAAATACAAGAATGGATTGACATTTGGGTAGTCTACACCCTTTTCAACGTGAGTTTCTCTACAAAACGTTACCATACAAAGAATATCAAATATTTACAAAAAAAAAAAACAAGTTTATACAACGAATTCGTGTAATTCCTTCAAACCATGTGATCTACTGGTGACACAGATTAACCCTAAATGGGTATTTTTGAAAAACAACTAAAAAAAAAGTTCAAAATAACATTTTGGTTTTCTATTTCTGAGTCATTTTAGAGGCCCAAGTTAACTGAGTGCAAAGAGCGAAATGGCGTTAGTGGTGCCCACCAGCCGAGTCGTCGTGCTTTCATTCATTTATGCGTGTCATCGAAATGTTCACACAAATAAAATCTTTATATTGGAACAAAAAAAAGTTTGTTTTACTGAATCCTTATTAGGTGGTTTAGACACGATCACTTACAAAAACGCATGAAAAAAAAAAAGATTTTTTATTTTTAATCAAGCTAATTCCCGCGCGGGGCCAATCTACACCAGTAGTAGATCATGTAGTTTTTAAGGAATTCCACGAATTCGTTTACACCCTGTATAGCTATTTACGGTTTTATAAGATGTCGTTTACATTTTTACGATAGCACTTACGGCTACAATTTACGAAATGACCGGTATGTCAGGAATCGTGTTTCTTTGAACAGAGTATATAAATACCTTAAGGATTGTTTTATAGACAATGTTGAAATGTGTTTCAGTATTCTAGTTGCAACATTATTGTTATTCTTCAATAATAATACACTTAATTTTACATTTCTTAAACGCTTAACATTTATACAAGGTTAGTCGGAAAAAGGGGAACTAATCCGAAGGCCACTTAAAGTATCATTGATGACAGTTTTAAAGCAAGTGTTAAAATTTCAAAATTCGATAAGTATTATTTCAATGTAAAATAATTACAATAAAAATTTAAAAAAAAAAAAAAAACAAAAAAAAACTTCGTCCCTACTTTAGTTACGAATTCAGAAAATGAAGCTTCTAATTCGTGACCCCAAACATGTATTACCTAAAATGTAAACAGCTGATCATAGCTGAGGATAGATAGATTTTAGCATATTTTTTATGTAATTTTTGAACAGCTATTTCTCTTAAACTATTGGCGTTTTGGGAAAGTGGCAGAACAAAAGTTACTCATTATTATGGGTACTTTAACACCCTTTCAGTTTAGTACCCCCTTTCTGACTAATGTTGTATATTAAAAGCACAATTTGTAAGTTTACTAGTTAAGTAAACATTAATTTATCTTCAGTATAGTTTGCAAGTTCGCGAACGACATCAAACATCCGTATTTTATCAACCCTATTTAATTTACATACATAATTTGCAAATAAAATGTATCAAAATACAGTCACGAGTAGGGTCATGCAACGTAGTGTTGTTGCTAGCGTGTTGCAAGGCCTCCACATGATATTATTTTTTGCTGTAAGCGCAGAGAACACATGACCTACTTTCAAAAGTTGTATTATGGTTATGACGTCAATAAGAGTTGACACGCGAATCATTGGCGCGACACCACCTACCTTTATTGTTTTAACTATTTATCTGCAGTTTCATTTCAACCCTTTTAAACTAAATGTTGTGGTATAATTTTTTACCTCTGGTAATTAGATTTTATAATTTTGTTACTTAGTTTGATCAATATCGTTTCATGTTATGAAGTTTTTTAACTGTTAGCTGTCTTTTAATTTATTTTATATTTTCGAATAAAGAATCCATTCAGACACAAAATCATTTCTGGGAAACAGGGTTACAATAGCGCCGAATATTACTTATTTATAGAACAAATGTATTCGGAGTCAAGTAAATTGAACTACAGGAATATATTGAGAGAGAAACAGTTACAAAAGGTTTGTCGCTCCCGATACTTGTGACGTATGAAGTTAGAAAGGCGGTGTCTGGGGAAATATCGAAATTTATGACTCCAGCCTATTTTATACTCGTTCCTTTTTCAAACTTGGCCAGATGCCGACAACATATCTTTGTGATTGCCTGCTGCCCACAGGTCAAACTTATTTTTATTTCGGCGAGTACTGAGAAATATATTTTATTTAGCTTTTTTATTATATAATCTTGGGAAAATCATAACGTACCTACGGTATGTCATCGTATCATTTATAGTCTCTAGAAATAACATTAGACCGTAGGTCTTTTTCGATAGAATACTTTTGTTTTTTGGGGGTTAGATGATAAAAATGTTTCTAAACTATGCAGTTTCACTAAGAAGGAGGTATTTTATTTCAGTCAATGTCGCAGTTTGTGCATACTATAAAGTGCAACACCATTTTCCTGCATGCAGAACCTGCAACACTTCCTTACAAATATATGATGTTATATATGTATGTATACTGTATGTATATGTGAGGAGCTCGTGGCTAAATAATTACAGCCGCATAGACCGATCTTCCGGGTTAAGCCACGCTTGCCGAGGTTGGTCTGTGGATGGGTGACCATTTACCATAGCGAGCTTCCTCCGTGCCTCGGAAAGCACGTAAAGCCGTTGGTCCCGGCTGTCATTTGTAGATCTTTGACAGTCGTTACTGTTGGTCAGAAGCCAGAAAGTCTGACAACCAGTCTTACCAAGAGTATCGTATTACCCAGTTACTGGGTTGTGGAGGTCTGATAGGCAGTCGCTCCATGTAAAATACTGATATTCAGCTGCATCCGGTTCGACTGGAAGCCGACCCCAACATAGTTGGGAAAAGGCTAGGCAGATGATGATATATGTATGTATACCTTTCTGCTGACTGCAGAGCTTTGTCGGCATGTGGAGAGATGGATCAACCCGCCCGAGTCCTCTGCGTCCGCCACAACATGACGCGTCAAGTATCTGCAACAACCATAAACATAATATGAAGCGAGATAACTTTTAATTAAAAATATTCTAGGAATCCACTAGTCAAGTGGATGAGTGGGCTAAATTCAAAGATCCACTCTTCCAGCTTCCAGTACAACGTTCTTCAAAGCATAGATACAAATTCGACAACAAGAATAATAAAAATAAAATCCTGATCTTAATCATCCGGCGGTTATATTAACGACTACCTGTGTAATTTATTTGTAATACAATTACCCGGTTCTCCCGTAGACACATTATTTTTCTTTCCCAAAGGCAAAGAAAATACGAACAATGAGAGAAAAATTGTAGGTTTACCCGAGAAAGCTGAGCTAATATACGCCTTTAGATTTATATAGATAAATCGCACCCGAAAAATGGCGGCAGGCCTCCCACTTATAACGGCGAAACAATAAATCGAGCCAAAATGTTACCACTGCGACCGGCAAACTTATTTTTCCTATCAAGTTATGTAACATTATACCTATTGATTTCGGGAGGATCTGAAGCTGTTACATTATTACAATTGGATACTTCATGTAAGTGAGAAGCGGTGTAAATTCCTTTTAGACTGCTCGTCTAGTCCTGTTCCAATTTGTTTTAGCTCGTAATATTTAATGCGACCTCGTGCCACCGCGAGATGGCACCGCTTTCGACCTTGCGGTCCTACGACGAAAAACTTAGTTACATTATGAAAATTAAAACGAGTCATTATCAGTTATTTATATTCACTTCTATTTACGAGCTATTTTAAATACGAAATTATGTCCGAGGGCGTCGTCCGTTTCTTTGTGGAACTTGTTACAATGTTTTTGAGAACGGTTCTGTAGCAAGAATAATGACAGACATAAAAGTATATTTTCATTTCAGGCGACAATATTGCAAAATGTTGAAGCTTCATGTCTGGTAAAAATAAGCTGGAATGTTATGGTTTTTAATTTAGATCTTAATTTTGTTCACCCTCAAAAATGTCGAGGGTTCTCACTCTTCTATTTGGCAACAATATAAAACCCTTTTTTTATTGGCGCCCTCTCCCAGTTTAATTAAGTCAACAACTGCCGGCCATTTTATTAATACTGGTTGCGTTGTTTTCATAAACATAACCCAAAATAAAAATATATTTCGTTGTATCAAGTAACTGTTATGAAACACATTTTTTGCCGCCATTAGGGCTCCATTGACAGGTCAATGTGTTTTGTTTTGAAAATGAAAAAAAGGAATCGACGTTAACCTCATTCATTTGTTGTCTTTAACTTTTGATTAATGCCATTGTTTCAACATTGTTCCCTAAGTGGCGAGCCAACAGATTAAGCGTGTTGGTATTAGTGACCGTTACTCAACCTAAAGCTGCCGCTACAGGCCGCATGTTACCGTCAATATATTGTGAGAGTTTTGAATCAAAAAGTATTTAGCCTTCAGGTCGCGTTTCTGTGGAGCCTTAATCGCCACGCTTGGCAGGCGGGTTGGCGATCGCAGTATGGTTGTCAAAGAACTCAGAGAACGCTGCTGCCCATCCTGTAGTGAATCCCTGAGTCGCCTTTTACGACACCCATAGGAAGAGATGGGGTAGTGCTATTCTTTACGTCTGGCACCACACTGAACATTATATTCTAAATGAACAACAATTTAACTTAAATTTAAACATACAATTGACTGGTTAATGAAACGCAAAAAAAAACTATTTACTAAAACCCTGCACTTACACGGTGGGACTGAAAAACATGTTTCTTGATGCAACTACCCGCATATCTCTTTATGCAAATCCAAATAATTTAATTCAACAGCAATTCCGCGAATTTAACCAATTTATCAAGGGCCAAAAAGGTTGGGAATCATTGTATTTGTAAAAGGTTTTCATTCATTTGTAAAATCATGTCGCGGCTTGACATTATGCTAATACTAATCCCGTTCGTAAATCCCGGGGAAGAGACTGAATCGCCTACTTAGGAAAATCATCTTTTTATGCATATTTTTTATGTAAAAGGATGTTTTGACCCGAATTAGCTTTTGAACACTTGTCGCTCGTCGGATACTCACGATCGATGAATGAGATTTCCAATAACCAAATGGAATAAAAAAACCTAGACGAATTGATTAATTTTCCTGTATATAGGGTGATTGGTAATTTGTGTCAAATACTTAAACACATGATTGTACTCATGATAACAAACAAATTTCCCAAAGAATCATTTTTTATGAAACAAACAATTTTATTATTTATTATAAATAATTCGGCCGCACCACGATGGAAATGCGGACCGCGCATTGTACATTAGGTACGCGTAAAATAAGTTTGCCTCTCTGAAGTTTGGTGCAGAACGCTAAAAGCCTGTTTTCAGAGCGGCAAAGTTATTTTACGAGTACCAAATAACTTTGCTCTTCTGAAGTGAGGAACAGAATGCTCGAAGCCTTTTTTTATCGTGGTAAAATCCTCATGGATACCCTTCGCCCCGGGAAGGCGAAGGGTTATGCCGGACTCTTACCGGCTAAAAACCCACGGTGTTCCTACTCCTGACCCTTGGCCGGGGTCACGGGATTCGCAGCTGCATGCACCGCAACCCCGGCAGAGAATGCTCGAAGCTTGGTTTCAGAGAGGCAAAGTTGTTTTACAATACGGCCGACGTATCTTGGCGAGTCTGAAGTTAGCTGATTAGCTGCGCAGTAGACAATTTCGTTTTTAAAAGATTCATTGCGCAGCCAAACAACTAACTTCAGACTCGCCAAGATACATCGTCGGCCGTATTGTACGCGTACTGCTTTGTCTATAAAAATATTGTCCCCTCCACTCGCGCTGTTTGCTCCTGCGACGCACAACACAAACAGGAGATGCGTCGTATGCGCATGTTTAGCGGTTTATAATACATTTTAAATGAACATAAAAAATGTTTCAATGGAAAAGTTGTTTGTTATCATGAGCATAATCATGTGATTAAGTATTTGACACTAATTACTAGTAATATGCATGCATAAAGTTATAACATGCATGTTAATTACATGGGGTATTACATATGACCTTATTCCATGTAGGTAACATGTACGGGTAACAGAAAGTAGAGTTGTTCCATGTTTCAAAGTTTTGAATTAATTAACGAGATTACTCGATTCAGTGGGTTTACGTACTCATACAGTCGATTGCAGATTAGTGGTAACAGTTTGATATTAATAGCACCTTTATTAAGGTCGAATTTCGAAATTACTACTGATGTGTAGTCGACTGTACGTACCCATGAAAGTACTAGAGCCAGTCCGGATTCGTTGAACTTTACATTGAAGTTTGAACCTCAGATCGATATACATCTATTAATGTATGTGTGTAGGTATTTGTATAATGTGATGTTCTCGTATACATTTATGCTGAGAGATTATTATATCTTTTGTTACTTCACTCTCACGAACAAATATCACGTCAATACCTTAGAGGACCTTATTTTCTTTAACGGGCTTGCTTGCTAAGCTGTTAGAATAGTCCGAAAAACTATCAGAAAATGCGTATATAAAAATACAAGGTTAGTCGGAAAGGGGGTACTAATCCGCAGACCACTTAAAGTATCACTGATGGATGACTGTTTTAAAACAACTGATAACATTTCATAATTCGATAATTTTTATTTCCATGTTAATAATTTTATTTTATTTTTTTTAAATTCTTCGTCCTTACTTTAGTTACGAATTCAGAAAATAGAGCTTCTAATTCGTGACCCAAATATGACTTAAAATGTAAACACAGCTGATCATACCTGAGGATAGATAGATTTTAGTGTATTTTTATTGTAATTTTTGAACAGCTGTTTCTCTTTTAATATTGACTTTTGGGGAAAGTGGTAGAACAAAAATTATTCATTATTATGGGGTACTACATTTATCACCATAAAATTATTAATTTTTGGTTTTTATTTTAATGATACTAACATATTTTTCTATGTTCTAATAATAATACTAATAAAATATGGCTGTTTTCCGAAATAAATGATAGAATTGAATTGAAATGAAACGGAGAAATGTTCTCTTTCCCGTTTGTTACACAGTTTATTAAATATTAACTTCTAATACAGTTAAGCACCAATTGAGCTCGTCATTGTTACAAATTAAGGGTATTGTTTCACGGCTTATCAGCGACGGTGGCCGGTAATGTAATTATGAGCGGTAGCGGGCGAAGCCTCGTAGCAGGTGTAGCTGCTACGCTGCTACGACGCTCGTAACTGATTGGAAAATATTGTTTGTAGTAATGTTTAATTTGCAGAAAAGTTATTTTTGAAATCACGTTATTTTGTAGTCTGTTCAGAAAGGTATTTGATCGAAAAAAAAATGTGATCACTGTCATAATTAAGAATCTACGCTTATCCAAATTAACACCTTCTGTGATTTATGTATATTTAAAAAAAAAAGACTAAGGCAGAACTATAAACTAGGACTAATAACTAAATATGTCTTCGCATAGTTGACATAACTGTGTTTAATTTTTAGCTACATAAAATATTATCTACGTTACTTCCTTAAATAATGAAATAAAAATTAAAACATTTGCTGAAAATCAGAGGCTGACATTTTAATCCTCAAAAGAATAATGGCTTTTCAGTAAGTATAAATTAGTCACAATTTTAAGAATGATAAATCCGTTAACGACTTTGCCGATTTCTTGCGGAAAATTATTATTTGTATTTTCCTGATTTTTTTTAAAGAATGAGAACATAACAAATAACATCACGCCTGTATTCTCCGAAGGTAAGGCAGAGGTGTATAGTACACCATCATTTCTCTGTTATGTTTAAGTCCCATGTAATAGGGTGCGAGCCTATTGTCATCAACCGGGCACGAATCCAGTCTCCAGGCTTACTGAGAAATTCCACTCGGAAAAACCCAATAACACTTTGCCCGACCTGAGGATCAAACCCAAGACCTCACGCTCAGCAGTCACGCTTGCGACCACTAGACCAACGAGGCAGTCAAAGTTATTAAATGAATATATTTTTGAGTTATGAACTGACTCATAAGCCCGGCTGCACACAATCAGAAATTTCTGAAGCGCGATTCTGCTCACACCTTTTGTACAGTCTGACATATTGGGACGAACACACTGTTCAAAATTATTTGAACAACTTAGAAAATTAAACTATATCTCAATGATACAAGGGGTGTTTCAGAATGAACACAGTACACGACAACTGTCATTCTGACAAGATTTTTATTCCATTGAGATAACGTTTAATTTCTTTAGTTGTTTAGGTTATGAACAGTCTGTCCGTCCCGATATATTTGACGTTGTCTGTACTACATCCCGCACACTGTCAATGTCACACTGGAAGTTGCCGGATCCGGCAGCCTGCTGGCTCTCTAGTACAAAATGTATACGCAGAGCGTCTTCGCGCATTTGACAGAAATTTCTGATAATAATATGGAGCCGGGCTAAATTGACCTTTTTTGCATTACAATATCTGTTGCAACTTACAAACTTCAACTAGCTAACATACTACATCACTAAAAACCCACAGCACAGCTCAGCGATTTCAAATATTGTTCTTAAAATGAAATATGACATCCGCAGCCGGTTCCCGGTTTAGAAGCTTACGCTGTGAGATGCCTCCGGTTCTTTTCAGCCGCGTTCCGGCCGCATCATCCCGTAATCCCCGACCCGCATCGCTTATGCCCGTATCCTGTTTCCTCGGCCAGGGGGATTTAGAACCCGTATTACTTGTCAAGCCTTCATTGTGCATGTACCGTGCTTCGATAGTGTATGTGAGTAAGGTATGATGACAGTTCAGTTAGCTAATGAACCAAATGGATTTTGATGCTTGTGAGGATTTCGGATTCATTGGATGGGTTTTTCATTCGTTTTGCATTTCAGAGATGTAGACGGAATTCTTAGTATGCTACGTGAATATATCAAACACATTTTTTTTATTATCTTTATAAAACACATTTAGAAATATAAAAATAGTAGCCCACGGGCACCGGGAATAGAGACCAAGCTACCGGCAGTCAGGGCTCCAGAGAAAGGAACCTCCTCACTACTCGTATCCGTGCCGTGTTAAGGAGTACTGCTTTCTATATCAAGCCCTTGATCCAGCCGCTCAACGAGAGCCTCATAAGATGTTGATCGAGGCTCATAGCTATTAATGATTGCTGAGTCCACATCCCACATGCCGACGACCTGGTGTGCTAAATCAAGATCTATACGAATGTAATTATATCGTTAGAATTTTTATTATTACACATCATTATTGTCATCAGCCCATAGCAGTCTACTGCTGGATATAGACTTCTCTAATAGCATGCCACTGAAATCGATCTTCGGCCTCTTTCATCCAATTGTTACCAGCCATCTTCCCCCTTCCCTTCCAAGATCGTCACTCCACTTAGCCTGAGGACGTCCCGCCGATTCGCGGTCTCCATTCAAGAACACGTCTTCATAACAAAAATATCACAAACACAGATCCTGTACAGGCTGGTGGATCGTGTAGGTATTAAACTTTACTAAGAAACACCTATTTTTTTTCATATTCCAGGATTGGTCCTGTAGTGAAAGTTGTTTAATATGACGGGTAGAATCACCCCCTTGAAGGGTGCAGGTGACTAAATCGGCAGCCTGTATAATGGTCGCAAGCGCGACTGCTAGGCGTGGGGACCTAGGTTTGATTCCCAGGTCGGGCAAAGTGTTATTGGGTTTTTCCGTGTGGAATTTCTCAGAAGCAGCTTGGAATCTGGATTTGTGCTCAGTTGATGGCAATAGACTCGCCCCCTATTTCATGGGACTGAAACATAACGACGAAATGAGGGTGTACTATACATCTCTGCTCAATCCCTTGGGGAATACAGGTGTGATGTTAAGTACAAAATCTCTAATTTTACGGAATTCAATAAAAATCTTACTCATATGTTTAGGTAGTTCTTAGCATTAGGTATACAACAATTTTTAGGGTTCGGTATCCAGAGGGTAAAACGGGACCCTATTACTAAGACTCCGCTGTCCGTCCGTCTGTCCGCCGGTCACCAGGCTGCATCTCATGAACCGTGATAGTTAGACAGTTGAAATTTTCACAGATGATGTATTTCTGTCGCCGCTATAACAACAAATACTAAAAAACAGAATAAAATAAATATTTAAGGGGGCCCCGATACAACAGACATGATTTTTTTGCCGTTTATATAGATAATGATACGGAAACCTTCGTGCGCGACTCCGACTCGCACTTGGCCGGTTTTTATTCTTTATACCAAAGCTAAACGATTTACAGAAGCCAATTGTTTTAATTGATTGACGATGTGTTACTACAAACAAACACGCTGAAGTACGCTTCTCCATCATCATCCTCCTGCCCTTATCCCTACTTATTTGGGGTCTTCGCAACATGTATTTTTCTTCCATACATCTCTACTCGTATTAGCCGTCATCTCAGTAGTCACCCTCTTTATAGTAATGTCATCTTTTACATTAGGTATCCATCCATCGTTTCTTTGGTCTTCTTCTACTCTTATAACCATCTACATTCATACTCAAAACTTTATGTAAGTACCAGCTTTTGCCCGCGTCTTCGCTTGCGTTAATTTAGAATTTGACAGTCAACTATTAACACACTACTAACGTTTCCATAATAATATAATTCAATCATGATTCGAAAGACACGTGGCGCCATCTTTTAACGTTATTGTTGTTTTCCTCGGGAACAGTACTTTTTTCGGGATGAAAGGTACCCTATGGCCGTTTCTGTACACCTGGCAACGTATATGCAAAATTTCAGGATGATTGGTTCAGTGGTTTAGGCGTGATAAGGTAACAAACAAACAAACTTACTTTCTCATTTATAATATTACTAGCGACCCGCCCCGGCTTTGCACGTGTACGTTTTATAGTTTAAAACCTTCCTCTTGAATCACTCTATCTATTAAAAAAAACGCATCAAAATCCGTTGCGTAGTTTTAAAGATCTTAGCATACATAGGGACATATAGACAGCGGGAAGCGACTTTGTTTTATACTATGAAGTGAAGTTAGGATGCTTCTCCAATCAACACAATATAATTAACAGACGTAATATTCATAAACAAATAATTTATACGAATACAGCAGCAGTGGAATTACTTCGATTTGTTTATTACGGTATTTATACCGTATTTCGTTGCAGCATGGCTGAAAGTCCAATTGAGCGTGATTTTATTAACTTTTCCAATATAACCCGTACAGTGTTCAAAATCAATATGATACCAATATAACCCTAAAAAGGTCGGGTTATTATGCGCCGTTATGAAACCCTTCTGCACCTGTTGTGTGAATATATGACACACTGATGCATAAAGGAATTGCGCGTCTAGAGAAGTACGCAGTTTACAGCAAAAGTCGATGAATATTATGGAATTAAAAAAATAATGACCGTAGAAGTTCATTGTTTGTATTATTATAATACTATTCTTTAAAGAATTCACATCTCTATCGTCTATCTAATAACAAAAATAATAATTGGCCAGTTTTCTTTTTTTTTTTTTTTTTAATAATAATGAAACTGTAATGGACTGCCTCGTTGGTCTAGCGGTCGCAAGCGTGACTGCTGAGGTCCTGGGTTCGATCCCCAGGTCGGGCAAAGTGTTATTGAGTTTTTCCGTGTGGAATTTCTCAGTAGCAGCTTGGAGTCTGGATTTGTGCCCGGTTGATGGCAATAGGCTCGCCCCCTATTACATGGGACTTAAACATAACGGCGAAACGTGGGTGTACTACTATACACCTCTGCCAACCCTTCGGGGAATAAGGCGTGAAGTTATGAAGTATTTTTTTTTAAATTACGAGCAATCATCACTTACTTTAGATGTGTTGTGTGATGTGTTACCGGTTAATTACTCACACACACGTAATATATTTTAATGTATTTAATACAAATTCATAGTGATGTTCAGGCGATAGCCGTGGTCCGTGGTCATATTGCCACTTTGCCCTGAAGCTTATGAATGCCTACTACTGTTAGAATGTATTGTTGTGTTAGGGTAGGTGGCATACCACCACGGACCACGCTATCCTATGAACATCACTATGAATATGTATTAAATACATTAAAATATATTACGTGTAAGTTGTTTACTAAATAGACGATAAATATTAAATAGTTTGCACATAACAATTTCAGATGATAATATTTTCTTGTTACATGCATTTTTCAGCAGTCGGGTTTTAGTTCTTGAACTTAGATTTTATTTTTTTGTTACATATTGTTTTCTTTCTATACTTTCTTTAAAATAATACTAAATTCTTGTACATTTTGAATAGCAGTCAAATCCTCTATTGTAGCGATACGCAAATCAGTGCTGCCTTCAGGCAGTAAGCAACTACAGCGTAGAACTTTCTTTCAACTCTAGATACGCTTTATAACTTTACGAGAAATTCGTACCAAATAATACACATATTTCCTGAAACTGAAGAAAGCTAACGTATGGTCAGCGTTCCCCCACCTCCCATCTCCAACAAATAAATATCAGCTGTTATTTTTCTATGTCGTGTCTGTATTTTTATTGCTCTATATTTTCTTTATTGGAAGGACGATGGTGTCGCGTAACGATATTAAAAATCTGAGATTTTTATATGAGACATAAAAATATGATCACGTTCGTTATTTTTGAAGTGCTCATTGTATAATATTTCTTATTCTAGGTTGCTCGAAGTAGAGGTTATGCCTGTTCTATAAATTAAGAAACACATGTTTTACAATTAAAAAAAAGTTATCTTAGGGTAATCTCATAAACTACATACTTACATTATTATATAGGTACAACGTGTTACATAATTCCCCTTAAAAAGAAAATATTAATCAAGTATTCTTTTATGGTTGTTGTCATTTACCTCTCTGAGGAAATTAGGTACGAATGTAATGTAAATAACTTTCTGGGTGTCTACTCTTTAGTTTTATGTTTTCAGGATTGCTTTTCAGTGACGATTTTATGTTATGATTTCTCCAAATTTTAATTTGTTCATATCTCATATTATAAACAATTATTGAACCGATTATTAATAATTTTTTGCCCATTTGATATTTCTCAATTATTATTATGCAAAGGTTTCATTCATATCAGTTTTAATCAAGTTCTTACGTTCTTTCTTACTAATTAGTACGAAAGAACAGTTCCAGTCCAATGACGAGATTAAAAATAAGGAGAATGTATAGTGATTAATATTTGCTGTAAATCTGCTTCCAGACAGATGAAATCATCTGTGCCCTGCAACGAAGTTAATTAAAACAGATTTAATTATTTCCTAGAATCTTCTAACAAATCCCGTTTGGACCAGTAGTTTCATAATATTAACTACTTTACAGTAAAAGTTAACAGACCTATTATGTAAAATTGCGTTTTTTCTTGTAAACGAATTCAATTGTTTACGTTGCAAAATGAATAATGATAAAAAGTAACATTAATATTGTTTGCACATTTTCACTGCAAAATACAATTTATGTAGAACATTCATTTAGTTGTTTTACCGGTGTTTCCATTTGGAAAAAAATTAAAATGTATTCTCACTTAAAATAAGAATTTACGACAAGACTGAGTATATTTTAACAGGCTTGATGTGTTTCGAAATAAGTGAGTTTACATAAGAGGGTGCTTTCATGCATAAAATATTACTCTGAAATTATTCTGAGAGAAATGTTTTTTTTTTGTAAAAATTAACAATGTCCGCCGGTCTACGGGATTTAGAGGTATGCTATTGTAGCTTTACTTTTGTTTTCAAAGTGATAATTATAAATAACTAAAGGTCGCTCAGGGCCTCGCCCGCGTGGATGTCGTATAACGCATTTTTCGTGGATATTTTTCGGGATAAAAGTAGCCTATGTCTGTCTTCAGGTTCCAGACTATCTCTGTATCAAGTTTCATCAAAATCGGTACAGCGGTTTAGGCGTGAAAGCGTAACAGACAGACAGGCAGAGTTACTTTAGCATTTATAACAGTAGAGATTGACATGACTATGGGTGAAATGGTATGTCTACACCCGTGTGCGATGTTCATCTTGCGCTTTCAACTTTCAATTCCTCTTGCGTCAAGCGCATGCAATATTGATTGCCATAAGACTCGAACTAGTATTAGGGTATGCGCTATGGCGCTTCAGGCATGCGTCAGACGAAAGCGCAAGATGAACATGAAAGCGCACTGGTGCTGACATACCAATATAGACCTATTGAAGGTTTTTTTTAATAATCAGTTTACGCTCAAAAACTTCTACACCTTAGGCCTTGTTTTAGGCTTTTATTTATCATTGTGAGATAACATCTTAATACTATCTTAGCTAGACCATCTCTGTACTTTAGTAGAACAACACCAAAACCCGTGTGTAACTAAAAGGTACATAAGTAAGTATTTCTGTTTATTGCGGCGTGTGTTTAAGATGTCGGATGGTCTGAGTGCTCTTAATGTTCACATCATGAATTCGTGCTGCGTACAAACTTTGTTATTAGCGTTGGTAGCAAGCAATTATGGCTCGCTCCTGCTCCTGACATGTTCGCTAGCACTCGACCAGATTGTGGAATGAGGGAGACGGCAGTTTTCACCCCATTTGTTGTTTTTAAATAAAAAATATGTGTGAATAAAATATATTTTAATTAAACTCAAAACAGCAGGGCAATTGCGTAACGTAATCAACATCAAACATGACAGTTGATGTGTCAAAAACAATATTCATTGCGTGGTACATAGTAGTGGAGAAGTCGGATTGTTAATACAAACGTTGCTATGGAAATTGTCGACCTGTCAAAATCAAAGACATAGCGATTACAAATGTGTTGCCCAATTAGAATGGTGGTCTTGTAATCGCAAGTTTCGCTGCCGATTACGAAGTTTGACTCAGGTCAGTAAAAAAGTACCTTATTGGGTTTATCACGTAGAAAAAAATCATTAATAACTACAATACGGCCGACGTATCTTGGCGAGTCTGAAGTTATATAGCTGATTAGCTGCGCAGTAGACAATTTCGTTTTTAAAAGATTCATTGCGCAGCCAAACAACTAACTTCAGACTCGCCAAGATACGTCTGTCGTATTGTAGTCCCATTTCAACTCCTATGTTAAAAATGAGAGCATCACGTCAAATCGTTTGGGATTATACAAGGTTAGTCAGAAAGGGGGTACTAATCCGAAAGGGTGTTAAAGTACACATAATAATGAATAACTTTTTTTTTACAACTTTTCCCAAAAGTCAATAGTTTAAGAGAAACAGTTGATCAAAAATCTCAAAAAAAAATCTCTAAAATCGATCTATCCCCAGTTATGATCAGCTGTGTTTACATTTTAGGTCATATTTGGAGTCATAAATTAGTAGCACCATTTTCTGAATTTGTAACTAAAGCAGGGATGAAGAATTTTTGAAAAAACTAAAATAAAAATCATTTTATTTGGAAAAAAAATATCGAATTTTGAAATTTTAACACTTGCTTTCAAACAGTCATCAGCGATACTATAAGTGGGCTTCGGATTAGTACCCCCTTTCCGACTAACCTTGTATAAATATTTTGATTTAATAGCAGACTCTTATTCTCGACCGTCTGCGGGTGCATGATAAGAGACATCTACATTTCCCAAGGATTTCTCTTTAGAATCACAAGCGAAATAATCACAAGCAAAATAATTTACACATACGAACATAACAGTCTTGATATGTTCGTATGTGTAAATTATTTTGCAACGATATTAGTTCCCATTAATTTACTAACAACTAGGCCGAGCGGGCCGAATGTCAGGCCGTTCCTAAATACATACAATTTGCCTCACAACTTCCGAGTTTCAAACTTCGAACCCCTTTTCATTCTAATTTCAAAGGCGGGCGTTTAATAAAGCCCTTTCTTATCAACAATTAAAATTTGATGGCATTTTAGTTGGACAAGGAACCACGCCAAATTGTTGTCGATAAGTTTGACCAAGTTTGGTCGTTCAGAAAACAGAAATGCAATACCTACGAAATTCTAATTAAAGACAAGCTTTGTAAATAAAACAACCCGTCATTTGGGTATGGATCTCCCAGATGAACACTCTAACTATCAACAGCGGTACCTATTAATGCATTTAATCATGCAGAACTGTTATTATCTCAGGAAAAGGATTAGTGATTTCAATGAGAGTTATTAGGAATTGACTACCTGGTTAGTATAGTGGTTCCAAGCGCGACTGCTAAGGTTGAGGTCCTGAGTTTGATCCACAGGTCGGACAAAGGGTTATTGGGTTTTTCCGTGTGGAATTGTGCCAGTTTGGTGGCAATAGGTTCGCCCCCTATTACATGGGACTTAAACATAACGGCGAAGTGTGGGTGTACTGTACACCTCTGCCCAACCCTTCGGGGAATACAGGCGTGATGGTGTGTTATTCAGAATTAGAAATGCTGTCTATGGTCGTCTTTTTTTAAATCTTTGTCTTGGTTGTGACTAGTGTATGTCTAAAATGAAGTGCACGAATCCAAGTAACAGTGATATAGAGGAATTCCTACATACCCCTCTGGATCTCACATACATAACAGTATATGCCATTACATAAAATTTCGGCGCCAACGCCTTTAATGTGAGGATGGTAGTTAACCGGACGGACCGTATAGATCCATCCAACAATTGTGCTGGGTTTTGCTGAATCTTACAACACACGCCCTTTCAAAGCGTGCGGTGAGGAAGTTTAATATTCTAGCCAAGAATCACTACGCTGTATATTATGTTCTATACAATCTATAAATAAACAAAGTGCAGGGGCATAGTATTTTTATTTTTCACGCAACTAAGAGCAGTTTTCCGCACCTACACTACGTTTTTTCTTCATGTAATAGAGTATAAACAAATATGACGTAACTCGACGTGTACATATCTAAAATAATATTTTTGGATACATCATTTTAAGAATTCGCTCATCTTGCACATGAGCCAATTATCTGTGATGTGAAATATTGAAGTTTTCATTAAAATGGATATGAAAAAAACTGAAAAAGTACCGTCCGCGGATGCGTCGGTGGTGATTAAGGTGGTGATGATTACGGATTAAGAATACAATTCTCCTCCGTCGCCGGGCAAGCGAGTCTTAACACGTTCAGTGCCGGGTGCCCTCCAGGAGGGCACCCTGAAGTCGCATTCGCCATGCCGGGTGGGCACCCGGCACACTTAAAATGAGCCCTCCACGAGTCCTCGTGGAGGGCTCATTTTGAGTGTAGGTATTTCTTGGAAAATACACCGTCATGAAACAAGGAAACACCTATTTTACGACGTAGTAGCGTATTTTTCACGGTTTTTAGCCTATTGTCAGGAATCCTCCTCTAGGGTTCACTCTTAGCGCAAACGTAATGCCGAGGACCCTCCTGGAAGGTCCAATAACCATATGTATGGCGGCATGGCGTATGAGCTCTATAAAAAGTGTGGTAAGTAGACTGCAATCCAAAAAACGTAAACGACATCATCAAGAACCGTAAAATAGATATCAGTGTTTTGTTTTTTAAAAATATTTGATATTCTTTGTACGGTAACGTTTTGTACAGAAACGTCACTAATCAACTTACGGTGAAAAGGGTATAAGTATTTTTCTCCACAAACTATATGACAAAACAAGACACTCGATGTTGACAGCTTAAGAGGGCTATCGCATTTTGTCTCCTGCCTCGCTCGCACAGGACCATATTTTTAAGAATGTTAAATTAAAAGATGCATTTTTTAATAATGCATTCAATGGGCTCCCTTTAAAATAATATTAATTTTATAGGTAATTATTAAAAACACATTACTATCGTGTTCCCTAATAAACTCAGCTCAATAATTATTATGATCCGTTTTTGAGATAAGCTTAATAAATGTCACAATAAAAATGTTTTTAATAATTATACCTATTAAATTAATATTATTTTAAAGGGAGCCCATTGAATACATTATTCAAAATGCATCTTTTAATTTAACATTCTTAAAAAATATGGTCCTGTGCGAGCGAGAGAGGTGAGAAAATGCGATAGCCCTCTTAAGTATAAGAACTAATAAATACGGAGCTTATAGAGACTTACACAAGCCGGTGTAATGTGAGCTAAGTGGACCTCCTGGGGCTAACGACGTTTATCGTTCACCCACTCCTGCACAACACTAGTGATTTACGATTACAGTTGCCGTAATATTCTGAAACTGATTTACGCAAATGTACTAACAAAGATTACGCATTTATTTTAATTATTTAGCGTTGTTGATTAAAATTTCTTTCTATGAGGGGCATTCAGCTGTAGACAATGAAAAGCTGATTCAATGAAAAGAATCGATTCACAAGGATTGATACTTTTCCACTTTGTCACGATATTCTTATTTACAACAGGATTAAGGAAAAAAAAAATAAAAGAATCGATTCACAAGGATTGATACTTTTCCACTTTGTCACGATATTCTTATTTACAGACTGAACGAAATAAAAAAAACACATTAACCATTACAGGCGCTTATGAAAAGTCGAATGTAGGTGGACGGTTCCAGTTAGTCGTTTCCTATGAAGAAGAGCAGGGAAGAAACTCTATGGTTACTGTTTTGAAATCAATATCTTTAACAATTTGAGTAACTAAGTACAGTTACGATTAAGCTTATTGTGAAAAAACAATGTAGTATTGAGAGCAGGAATTCATCTTTACATATAATACAATCGTGTTTTAGGAGTAACTGAGAATATTTCGTCTAGAACTTATAAATCGCACGGTAACGAAACCATAGCGCGATCTAATTCGACGCCAACGCCACCTAGGGAAGTAAAGATTAAACATATGTTTGCATGTTTATGCAAGCATCACGTAAAAAGAGCTGACCCAATGCTGTTGACTTTTATAAACAAATATTGTGCTTATCTCAAAGTAAATTATTTTATTTGTTTCATCGCAACCGGTTCACGCAATCAAAAGATATGCAAATAATCAATATCTTCTATACATATCTATATACATATAATGAAACAGTAAAAAAACGGTGTCTGTACATTAAATATATTAAAAAAATAAATTGAGGGGGGTTTAGAAACAGTAATAGAGCACGAATCCAAAAAAAAAAAAACAGTCTGATTGTCTGTGTGTCTGTTTGTTTGTACACGCTAATCTTCGGAACTACTGGACGGAATTGAATGTTTTTTTTTGTTGCATAGTTCTTAAGTCTGGGCAACATATAGGCTATAATTTATCTTGGAAACTTGAACACCTGATGCAGAACCGCAACATACCAGCTAAACTGTAAGAGATACAAAAATGGTACCATAGCAAAAATTGTTCCACGTGATGAGCCTTTTCTGTTGAGAGAATAAATTTGAAGATTTGGAACACCTGATGTGGAACTCCACGAGCCCAGCTACACTATAACTTAAATGACGTTTTAGCAAAAGTTGTTTAATCTGATGAGCACTCTCTGTTGATTTATAAAAATCGAAGATCTGGAACACCTGTTGTGCAACTCCAAGAGCCCAGCTACACCATAACACATATAGGAATGACGTCTTAGCAAAAGTTGTTCAGTCTGATGGGCATTTCCTATTGACTTATAAAAATCGAAGATCAGAAACATCTGATGTGTAAATCAAAGCTATCACTAATTTCGCTGTATAATTATAAAATAACATAAGCTGGGAGTACCTCCACGCGGTGAAGGCGGTAACAGTTTAGGACTGATTTTCGATGACGATGGTATATCATTGAAAATTTGACTCTACTGGCCAAAACTCCCATTTATTTTATCGAATAAATATGTCTTCGGGCTTATTTTATTTGAGTGTTTAATTTCCTTTTCCATTTATCTTCGTGACACGGTAGCCTACCCGGTAACGCAGGGGAGCAGTCACTTAGATTTTAATTGATCAGGTATCTTCACAATAAAACTATAACCATGCCTAGAAAGAGGTCATATCTTTCCCAATGTTCCAAAGGAGCTAAAAGATTGAGGAGCATAAGCTCCCAAGAATGTACCGAAGAGCGTCCGGAGAGACTTGATCCTGTTCGAGAACATCAGGCTGCAACTCGCTCCGTGGAAACCTCTTCGGATCGCGAAGCACGCCTGCGTTCTCAGCGTATTTACGCATCTACATCCAGGTCTCTAGAGACCAGTGAAGAATATGATGCGCGACTGACCGCTGATCGTGAACGTCACGCATTGTCTCGCGAGTGGGAGATGTTCACGGATGGAGAATTACATTTGAGTTCTCAGCGTATATACACATCGATTTCGAGGTATCTAGAGACAAGTTTAGTGTGGAACGTGATGCGCGACTGACCGCTGATCGTGCAAGTCATGCATTGTCTCGCGAATCGGAGATGTTCACGGATAGAGAAATACGCATGAGTTCCAAGCGCATCTACGCATCGACTTCTAGGTCTCTAGAGACAAATGGGGAACGTGATGCGCGACTGACCGCTGATCGTGAACGTCACGCATTGTCTCGCGAGTCGGAGACGTTCATGGATAGAGAGTTGCGCTTGAGTTCCAAGCGTATCTACGCATCGACTCCTAGGTCTCTAGAGATAAGTGGAGAACGTGATGCGCGACTGATCGCTGATCGTGAACGTCATGCATTGTCTCGCGAGTCGGAGACGTTCGCGGATAGAGAGTTGCGCTTGAGTTCCAAGCGTATCTACGCATCGACTCCTAGGTCTCTAGAGATAAGTGGAGAACGTGATGCGCGACTGACCGCTGATCGTGAACGTCATGCATTGTCTCGCGAGTCGGAGACGTTCACGGATAGAGAATTACGCTTGAGTTCCAAGCGTATCTACGCATCGACTTCTAGGTCTCTAGAGACAAGTAGGGAACGTGATGCATGACTGACCGCTGATCGTGAACGTCACACATTGTCTCGCGAGTCGGAGACGTTCACGGATAGAGAATTGCGCTTGAGTTCCAAGCGTATCTACGCATCGACTTCTAGGTCTCTAGAGAGAAGTGAGGAACGTGATGCGCGACTGACCGCTGATCGTGAACGTCACGCATTGTCTCGCAAGTCGGAGATGTTCACGGATAAAGAATTGCACTTGAGTTCTCAGCGTATCTATGCATCTGCTTCTAGGTCTCTAGAGACATCAGACGTTTCAGATCTTCGATTTTGATGACCCCGTTGTCGTTGGCATAAGCAACAGGATCCGCGTACGAAGTCGCGGGCAGAAGCTAGTAATGAAATAATGAAAAAAATCGCAAAATACAAGCTTAGTTTTAGTATATACTAAACCTGAAACTAGTTTGTTCAGAATCACTAGGAGAATCGATTGACTTATTTTATACCAGTTTTTTTTTTTCATATATTTCAATTTTGTTTAAATAGGTTTTTACCCGTAACAGTTGACGGGAATAGACACCTTGAGGCTTTAAATGGTCCGCTCGGTCAGTTTACATGTATTAGACAACCCCTGCATAGCACATCTCAGGCATTTCACACTTTACTAGGGAACTTAACGCGACATAAACTACGGTGTAACTTGGAGATTTATAAAAAAAAAACACATATTCAGGCAGTTCTGATGAAAATCTTGTTGGGCTGTCTCGGTTTTTGTATATACTAAAAATAACGTTGTATAGCATCCAGGCATTTAGCAAGTCTTCGAAGTTCTCACCGAGCTTAGTCTTTTCCCTTTTCTTTATTGGAAGTCGGCTCCTCCTTACACTTACTAAGATGGCATGGTGATCTAAAAATAGGTCTTGTCTACAACAAAACAAAAACCGGTGAAAAAGAAACCATGTTGGTACTTACCTACTTCCAGTGAAGTCTGTTTTCAAGTAGTATTTCAGTACGGATCACAAATCCCTACTAATATTATAAATGCGAAAGTAACTTTGTTTCTCTGTGAAACTTTCACGCCTAAACCGTGTGACGGTGCAGCGGTGACGGTGCAGCGGTGGCGACTAGCGGGGTACGCCTATAAAAGGGCCGGCAGGCTGCACTTCGTCCTCTTGGCTGGAGACCCTTCAGGTCTCGCCAACAACTGCCCGGTTACGTAGGAAGGGTTCCCTAGGACCACCTACAGCAGTCCAATAGATTACTACACTTCGTCCTCTCTCGCGCCTCAGCAGCCGCTAGTTAAGTACTACACCTACTACACCTGAAGACCCCTCCTCGTATCGTATTGTCTAAAGAACCACGCCCTGTAAACTAGTCTAATTTTGTAACAATTTTAAAATAAATACTGTATGGTTAAAAATGTTTTCCTTAATATTCTTATGCAAGTACACTTCTGCTAAACTGCTTCTTGCTACATTTTGATTACATGTGCACATGCTCGTTAAGGGTTGACTCCTCAAGCCACCCTTAGCCCGCTAAGCGTGACAACCGCTGAACTGATTTTGATGAAACTTGGTACAGAGATAGTCTGGAACCTGGAGAAGGGCATAGGCTAGGTACTTTTATCCTGAAAAATACGGAACACGCGTTAAACGACGTCGGTGGCCGCGAGCGAACTCTAGTACTTTATAAATGCATAATTAATTGGTCGCTGGAAAATAAATCAAGAATAATTGAATAAATTCAGTTTAATAGTCCCAGCTGAATGAGTTAGGTACTTCAGTGAAATGGTTAATTGCTAAACTTTTCCTTTACAATGTTCTTTCACTGAGCTTTGTTCAAAATTTCCTTTTAAATTCAACTTTGAAATGGGATAAAGCTTACAGTAGCTTTAATATTTAATACAAAATAAAAAATCTTTCGTAAGCTTCCATTTTAACGTATTTCGCATGACTCTTCATAAATCAAATATTTCTTTAGCCGGGCGTCGATTACAGCCGAAACGCATCGAATCGAGTCGAGTCGCATTTGTTCCGGGTGAAGAAAGACGAATCGAGGCGAAACGGTCAGTAATCGCAAGTCGTTAAAACAGAAATTCGCGTGACAAGCGATGCATGCGAGTGATGTGACTCGGCGCGTCTCGACGCGTCTCGGCTCGTCGCTGATCGACGCAGTTTTATAGTAAATAGCGATCCGCCCAGCTTCGCACGGGTACTATAATATGCATGTATTATACATATAAACCTTCCTCTTGAATCACTCCTTTGCTTGAATCCGTTGCGTAATTTTAAAGATCTAAGCATACATAGGGACAGACAGCGGGAAGCGACTTTGTTTTATACTATGTAGTGGTGTATAGGAGGCGAATTATTGCGATTCCATTCGACTCGACTCGGTGAGCCTAGTGGACACCAGCTACTAGGTCGACAATCGGTAAGTCGGAAGTATTATCCGTTCTGATTTTTTGTAAGGCCTATTATTTCGCCCTCAAATTCGGTCACCAATTCTCGGTCGTCCGCGATCTACCAAAAATATATTATAAAATCAGAATCTTCTTTTGCCTGTCCTTATCCCAAGTTATTTGGGGTTGGCGGATAATGTTTTCTCCTTCCATTCTTCCCTGTTATCCGTCCCGCTTTCATTTACTCCCTTTTCATTCACATCATCTCTCACACAATCCATCCATCTTTTCTTTGGTCTCTCTCTTCCTCTCCATCAATCAACATTTATATTCATCACTCTCTTACTCACATGCTTTTCATCCTTCCTCATCATATGCTCATACTTGGTTCCTTTTCAACTTTTTTTTTTATTTATCTCCTCGCGTTTGACCACTATCTCGCCTTATGGTAAGCGATGATGTGGTCGACAGTGAAGCACCTTGCCTAGAAGTAACCTATTCACTCTTGACCTAAAGACCTTAAGGTTGTAGCTATCAAGAAACACAGACTCTAATAAAATAAAATTTGTAATTCTAATAAAATCAAAATCACAAATCAAATAAAAGTTTAGGTGTTATTAGGAAGCTTTCAGGCGTGTAGTCCGGTGCTAAGATTAGTTCACCCCTATTCCTGTTTTGAAAATCTGTTTGAAGGGTTACATCAGGTGAGTAATCAAAGGTATCCGCCTACACGTTTATAATTGGATTGATTGGGTCCTTAATGCATGTGGGTTGTAAACGTACTGTATTTGATCGATCGTTCCGTTTATCGTCATCGTCATCGTAACCTTTTCCTAATCAACCAATTGTCTAACCAATTATTCAATCAACTAAGCCTATGGCAATAAAGACTTCCTTGAGCCAAGAAACTACTTCAAATAGAAATGCCACAAAATTATAAAAACTAGATAAATAGATAAATGAACTAGATAAATGTCTTATTTATTTGGTACATAAAAGAAAACACAACACACAAAAGCACAATTACATAAAACACAATACCTACTAGAAAATACAATTATTAAAACAAAAACACAATAAAAGTAAAAAAACAGAATAGGGTATTTGACTAAAAAGAGAGAAAGTATAGAAAGAACACGGTATGTAAAAAAATAATAAAAACTATGAAAAAATAGAGGAGATACACGCTTTCGAAGTTTGTGGAGCACTTTCTGTCCTTGTCACACGAAACGGAATAATCAGAGCGATGTCAAGTCACTATAAAGTGTTTAAGGTGTGACGTCAGTTTATGAAGTGCAGCTATCGCTGTTTAAAAAGTTACGTGAAACATACTACTGTCAGAGAAGCAAACCCAATCCTTTTATGTAATCCCGGGATTTTCACAGTTGTTTCCGAGATAATCCCGGGATTTAGCATGTCGGAAAAAGAGCAATAATAAAACCGGCCGAGTGCAACTCTAGTCGCGGGCGTTTTGAGCATTCGTCAAAGCTAGATAGGTACCAGTTTCTGCGAGGCTGTGTCTTTTAAAAGGGAAGATGGAAAGTTATATTGTCGCAGAGACATGTACTGGTCAGCTAATAAAAGATTATAAAAAGGACACAGTCAGGGTGTTGCTGACGATTTTCTGTAGATTTAATAATTTGAAAAAAAAAAACGGAATACTAAACTAGTTTAGTAAATCAGGGGTGCTAAAATTACTCAGATACAGAATACAATGTTTTTTTTAAAAAAAAAATGTTGGTTTGCGAATTATTAATCGGGCGAATAAATAATATACGAAGACTGTTAATGAGATACTTTAATACTAAACCGAGCGGCATTAAAATGTATTTGCGAATTTACTTAACTGGCGAAAAATTATGAATGATTAAAATTCGTAAAATGAGCTACTAGCAGTGGGAAACAGTTAATCTAAGCTAGCAACTAAAATTCCAAGTGTCCGAATAAAATGCCAATTTGGGCGAAAAAAATACTGAGTGGGCGAAAATATAAATTTCCTTACCCCGACACGGATAGGTTAGGTTCGAAGGGGATGACGGGGGCTAGAGTGAGCGAACGAAGCCCCCGTCATCCACTTCGTATTAGAGAAATAGGAGACCCGCGCAGCGGGGCTCCGTCGACGCTCCTTTGGAAACCCAAACAACCTTACAAACATACAACAATAATGTGAGTGAAATTTGTTCGCTTAAGAATTATTACACCAATCGTTCTGAATAACTCGTACCTCAAATTCGTAATTTGAAGTCGCCGTTTTCAATATTTGTGTTCGCCCTTAGTCTTTCGCCCACTTAGTATTTCAGTACGCCATAATCAGTATTTTTGACACCCTTACTTTGAATTTATATTCGATCGTTTAAATACTAGCCTTTTCGAAATAACCCATGCAGGGTAAATTAGAGTCATCAGTAGATCACGTGGTTTGAAGGAATTCCACGAATTCGAATACACCCTGTATTGCCGAATGGTGCTAACTGTGTTTACTGGCACCAAAGTTTAATTATAATTAGCAAACCTCTTGTTTATTGGTAGATTAATGAGTTGGTTACTATGTAGTAGCACGATTGATTTATTTACTCTTTTAAGTAACTAATAAATAAATATATTGTGTTACTAGAGTAAAACAATATATTTATTTATGCAGTGGTATGTAGTGCTAAGTTTTTGAACTATTTTACACAGTATAATAGTTAATACATCTAATAGTTATAAAGAAAATATTGGATACTGTCAAAAAATCTATGGATAGTAATTTCTTTGATATTCGAGTGCCTAGAAATTCTAGTATATTCTTCCTAAAAATTGTACATGTCACTATGTGAGCACCTTGTCAGTACTATATTCTTGAGAAATAATACAGTTACTTCTATAAAACAAAAGTAAAAAAGTATACCTACACGAGACAATCGTTTTCTCATACAATACGGTTTGCAATAAACATCGCCATAGTAATAAAATGCAACCAGATACTCGGCATCCAATTCAATCTAACTTATAGCGGTAGGTGTTTGAACTTACCGGTTGTCCTATATCACAGGGCTGCCACGTAAGCAACATATAGAACAGAACAAGTCGTACCTGCAGTGCGAGCACGGAACTTTTATCGAGTCGATTCGAGAAATGTATCTATTCTAAACGTCAAATTTGACATAACATATAGATAAAAGACAATTGTGTCCTGTGTCGTTTTATATACATATATCCTATGTCAAATTTGACGTTTAGAACAGACAAATTTCTCGAATCGACTCGATAAAAGATCCGTGCTGGCACCGCAGTTATGTGTGAAGGTTGAGAATATAGTGCCATGTTTTTCATTGTTAAAAAACGGCATATACAGTATTATACAGTATAAAGAGCAGTTCAGACTACGCTATACTATTTCGCTATATGTATAGTAAAGCATAATTATTGAGTCATAAGCTATAACTATACAGGGTGTAAACGAATTCGTGTAATTCCTTCAAACCACATGATCTATTAATGGTATAGATTAACCCCGCATGGGATTTAGATTGATTAAAAATAAAAACAAACTGTTTTATTCCCAAAAATTTTTTCATGTGATAGAATATTTCGATGCCATTCATAAAGGAATGAAGGCACGGCGACACAGCTGATGGGCACGATTACCGCGATATTGCTCCACGCAGTCAGTTAACTTGGGACGCTAAAATTACTCAGATTCAAAATACGATGGTTCATTTATTGAAAACTTTTTTTTGTTGATTCTGAAAAAAACCTGTGCAGGGTCAATCAGTGTCACCAGGAGATCACGCGGTTTGTGGAATTACACGAATTCGTCTACACCCTGTATAGCATGATGTTCACACTATACGCTATATCGCAGGCCGGTCTACTATGCAAGTTATTTGATGGCAATCCGTCGTCGGGCGACGGAAGTGGTAAAAGTGAGGCGCTAAAAGTTTATCGCGTATAGCAAACCAATACTTTATAGCATAGCGTTGTGTGAACGTGTCCATATAAAATGTATGCTGAGCGATATCGTTGGGCTATACAATATTTGCTATATGCTATGTATTATAGCGTATATTTTCATAAAATTTCACCAAAATCCCGAATTATCCGGTAAAATCATAGATATCTAGCAACCCTATCAATAACATTGTAATGTAATAAGTTTGTAGAACACGGCTGTTACAGAATTTAATAAATAACTCGATCGCGCCGCGGACCAAATTACTTTGATTCCGTGACTAGGGGTGCTATTTTACTTTCCGAAAACGAAAATAGTGGAACTGCTGGCTATTACTTATTTGATATAAAACAAAAGCATATTTGATAGTCACCTATTATAACGAGCAGTGATTCTTAGAATAGATTTCCGAATCCGGTAAAGAGTATTTGATTTCTCTTCACAAACATTTTACGTGCTTGTCCGATATGTGACAATATAGGTAATCCCTACTATCACTACATAGTATAAAACAAAGTCGTTTCTCGCTGTCTGTCTGTCCCTATGTATGCTTAGATCTTTAAAACTACGCAACGGATTTTAATGCGATTTTTTTAAATAGATAGAGTGAAACAAGAGGAATGTTTTAAGCTATAAAACGTACACGTGCAAAGCCGGGACGGGTCGCTAGTAATATTATAAATGCGAAAGTAACTCTGTCTGTTACGCTTTCACGTCTAAACCGCTGAACCGATTGTGATGAAACTTGGTACATAGATAGTCTGGAACCCGAAGAAGGATATAGGCTACTTAAATCCCGAAAACAGCGAAATATCTACGCGATAAACGACATCCAAGCGGGTGAAGCTGCGGGCAAACTCTAGTAAATAACAATAAAAAATCTTTATTTGCATATTTTTTTGTTACAAACGTTGTGAAGCCCTGACTCCAGAGTTAGGTATAGAATACCTGTATTTCAAAAGTCAGTGTCTTCTTCCTAATTAGATGTGCTTATTGTATGTAATAATGAAGTTAAATTAAAAATATATAAAAAATAAGTTAAGAAGTATCAAATAGACTTAAATTATGTACTGTACTAGAAGGATTAAAAATAATATGTGTTTGCGTGTAGATTGGTGCGTGTGGGTGAGTGATGGTGTATTTGTGTGTGTGATCAGTGTTTTTATATGCGATTGTGAAGAGATATAAACTATATTATGTTTTACATGCATAGGTTACAATCTTGTCCACAGAAATATAAATACCTAGGTTACCTAAGTCATATTAAATGGCACCAAATATACCGTAGTTAGTTATCTGTGGATATAATACCTCTACGTTACCCTCCAGAGATCGCAAACACGATGATCATGTTTTAATAGTAATATTTTTCAATAGACGGAGTGGAGACATACCGCGTTGCGTGCAGGGAGTCAGGGGCTTAGGGCAGACACCGCAAAGTTCGAACGCGACCAGCAAACTAATTCATGAAATCAATATCGCATTGGTGTGATAAGTAGGTACTCGCGCAAGTGTTGTTAATTATTTATGTTGTGAAATTGGCATAAATACATAGTGGATTACATTGATAATTAATGTCTGAAAGGACAGGTTGTCAGAGCGTGGATTTATTTTATAATTAGTATAGCATTAATCCGACTATTATGGATGTTTACCTTCAAGCAGCATGTATTTTGTTTTAGCTTCCGATCAGCGAGGAACGTAAGCTTGGTTTTCTTTTGTTTTGTAACTGATCATAACTTAAGTAAAAAAAAACACATCTTCTCGTGTTGTTCTTTGAAAGGAGAGGCAGCAGCTTTCTTTTGAAATGGGTTAAACAAGAGACTGCAATCATAATGTTTGCCAAACAGAGACATTCCATTTAGCGAATCAGTTTGAAGAGCACTAATTCGATTCACACCAATAGTATTCCTATTCCTATTCCAATTTGGTGAGATTCGAATTGATGCTCTTCAAATTGGTGCGCTAAATGGAATGCCCTGCCAAACCTAGTGATTATGCTAAAATGGGACCAGGACCATTAATTCTAGAGGTATTATAAGTCCCGTAAACGTACTACCTAATATGAAATACGAAAACCATATAAACTTTATAGACAAAATAACCTCAACAAATATTTACTGAAAGTTCACAAACACGGCACGGCTAGCGATCCAATTTAATAAGAACAAATGAAGTTATGTTCGTTCCCCGGCAGAACCATTTCGTTATTGAAAAATGTTTTCAACACACGGCGGGAGAATTTTCCGACATGAAATTATTTAACCGAGCGGTAGACAGTGTTGTATGTACCTGCTACTCACGGAGTAGCAAGTAAATGGAGTCCTTAAACAAACTTAGTTTTAGTATACACTAAACCTGAAACTAGTCTAGTTTGTTCAGAATCACTAGGAGAATCGATTGACATATTTTTTACACCACATTTTCTTTTCATTTTTTTTTCATAAATTTCAATTTTGTTTCAGTAGGTTTCTACCCATAACTGTTGACGGGAATAGACACCTTGAGGCTTGAGATGGTCCTCTCGGTCAGTTTCCGTGTATTAGACAACCCCTGCATAGTACATCTCAGGCATTTCATACTTTAGGGAACTTGACGCAACATAAACTAAGGTGTAACTTGGAGATTTATTAAAAAAAAAGCACATACTCAGGCAGTTCTGATGAAAATCTTGTTGGGGTGTCTCGGTTTTTGTATATAATAAAAATATTCTATATATTTCTCCACTAAATCCCGCTCATCCTAACTAATATTATAAATGCGAATGTAAGTTTGTTACCTTTTCACGCCTAAACCACTGAACCGATCATTCTGAAATTTTGCATATACGTTGTCAGGTGTACAAAAACGGAAATAGGGTACTTTTCATCCCAAAAAAAAGTACTGTTTTCGAGGAAAACAACAATAACTTTCATAGATGGCGCCGTGTGTCTTTCGAATCACGATTGAATTATATACTATATTATAGAATCTTTAGAAGTGTGTTAAGAGTTTTTTTGAGCTTAATTAACGCGAGCGAAGCTGCGGGCAAAAGCTAGTCTATTAGGTATATGTGGGGCGTGGATCAAATAAGCATGGTCATTGGATGATCGCCGGAAACACGTTAATAAGTGTATTTCCGATTGATGACTATCACGGCGATGTCCGGGTTTTCCGTGAGTTGCAACGGGTCATGTGATTCGTTGGGAATACAACGTGTTACATAATTCCCCTTAAAAAAGAAAATGTTAATCAAGTAGTCTTTTATGGTTGTTGTCATTTACCTCTCAGAGGAAATTAGGTATGATGAATGTAAATAACTTTCTGGGTAGTCTACTCTTTACTTTTATGTTTCCAGGGTTGCGTTTCAGTGATAATCAGCAGTCAAAAATTTGGACCAATCATAAAAGAAAAATCTTATTTTATGATTGGTCCAATATTTTTTTGGGTCTTACTTTTATTTTAAAATATTGCCAATAGACTCTTTACAAGGGACCTTTTAATCCCCTTTCGGCTTTAGGGGTATTTTTGTAACACGTTGTATGCGCGATAAACGACATCCACGCCCGCGTGGATGTCGTTTATCACGTAGATATTTCGCGGTTTTCGGGATAAAAGTAGCCTGTCTTTCTTCGGGTGTTCCAGACTATCTCTGTATCAAGTTTCATCAAAATCGATTCAGCAGTTTAGGCGTGAAAGCGTGACATACAGAAATAGTTATCTACTTTCGCATTTTTAATGTATAGTAGGGATTATTTAGTAGTCGCATTGGACCACGTGATCCGATGGGAACCTTTTGCGTGATCCGATGCAACTAGCAACGAATCACGTGATTAATTGGGAGTAACTCCTTTAATGGCTTCAGACAGGGGTACGCAACTCGGGGGCAGCACCACTCTATTATGTTTTCTATCGTATTACTACTAGTTATATAATACAGTAGCTACATCATTTTGTGTCGCCTCGCCACACTAATTACATTCGGTTGGACGGGCACGACGCGACGAACCGCTGCAGTAAAATGTAAATATTGCCCTAAATCTTGTTCACACTGTTAGCAGTAATTAAACGGGATAGCGTCGATTGGACAGCTTCCATTTGACATGTTTGTGCTGATTTTGGCGACGTAATTAGGTAGGAGTGTGGGTAAAGAGATTGCCTAATTAGTTTTGGGTAATAATACCAGCAACTACTCTAAATCAGAATCAACAACGATCGCCAATGTAAGCTAAGTAATGATGCCCATCGTGGCTCAAAGTTCTGATTGGAACTGTGTTGGAACGTGAAATGGGAGCCGAAAATAGAAGGAGCAGGAAAGAAAATCCTTTTCACTTGTTTGACAAAGTGAGAAACGGAAAAATACTTAGGCCGCAGGCTTTTAGAGGTTTACAACCGGGATGAGCCCCGTTGCCAAGCAAGATAGATAAGAATAAAATATTTATTCGATTGTTGAGACGTATTTATTTGATAAAGACATGGTAAAAACTTTTAAGCACTTAGTAAAAACTATCTATGCAATTATGTGTCTACTAGAAAAACTGTTGTAGATATTAAAGATATAATAGAAATGAACTTTTGAACCTGACTGTAACTTTGAAAATGTTAGTAGCAAATAAAATAAAAATAAGTTACTAGGTACACCTTTTGTTTAGTAAGAAGTACTAGTCTAAACGTTTTCAGAAACGACGATAACCTTCCGAGCGTTGACTTGAGCGTTGCGTGCTTCAACTTATTTAGTTCATACTCCTTCCATTAAATGTTGACGAGAAACCGATATTGGCGACGATACTATACAACTGATTAAACGTAAATAAAGATGTAGGTATGTCTTTTAATATCAGGAAAAAGAAAGAGAGACAGAGAAACAAAAAGATGGAAAAAAATGACAACTGTCAAACTTGTGTTATTAAATATTAAATACTATGCTTTACGCTATACTGTTTCGCTATATAGTAAAGCACATTGCGTCATAAGCTATAACTATATAGCATGACGTTCACGCCACGAGTTCAAACTATATCGCAAGCCGGTCTATGTAGAGTATGTTACTTGACGGTGATCCGTCGGGCGACAGACGGGGAAGAAGTGAGGCTGAGTGGGGATTGGAGAATCATACGATATAACTATGAGAATCGCTCAAGTTTATCGCGTACAGCAAGGTAATACTTAATAGTATAGCGTTGTGTGTACATGTCCATATAAAATGTATACGAAGCGATATCGTTGTGCTTTACAATATTCGTTATGCTTTATATTATAACGTACATAGTCTTCTTCTATCGTGTCGGCACGAGCTTTAAGAGAAAAGCTCATGCTGTGGTGAAAAGATTAGCCAGTCAGCAAGGTTGGTAGCGGGGCTAACAACCCATGATGCGCCGGACGTACTTAAGTATCGTCACTCGTGGAGGCTACCTACCTACCTACTAGGAGGTACCTAGTCTGAACTGAATATACTTAGGTGTCGCCTTTATCTGTTAGGAATATTTAGTTTCAGCTAAGACAATTCTAATCATCTTCCACCTCTTTCTAATTTTATGTGTAGATAAAAGGTAGCAATATATTTCGATGCTCAACAGAATCGAGGCCACTGAATACGTTTGGGGAAAGTACTTGTATTTTATATTGAAGGAAAACAAAAGGGAATATGGGAAGTATTGGATGGGAATAAAATGTAAACTAGGTTTATGAAAAGACAACACAATTTACTAAAAAAATATACAGGATGTGAACGTGAATGTTCTTTTTTTATTCTTTAAATTGGTCGCTTTTGACCCTCGTCGCACCTGATGGTAAGCGCAGACAGGGTCTAAGATGGAGCACACGAATCCAAGTAACAGAGATATAGAGGGGTCCCTCTAACAGTCGCGGACTGGAAATGTTTATCAGATTTCAAATTCTATTCCTTCTCACACTGCGCAATAAGGTTTAAGACAGTCTTTCTCAAAGTGGGCGATAACGCCCCCTTCGGGACACTAGAAGCCTACAGAGGGGCGGTTAAGGGCGGTAAAAGTAATGATTGTTATTGTGATTTGTAAGATGTATGGTACGGTACCTAACGTTAAAAAAATTAGGGGGCGCTATAAAATAATTGATTCTCAAAGTGGGCGGTAGACGAAATAAGTTTGAGAGCCTCTGGTTTAAGATGTCATATCAACTTACATATGTATTATTTTTTTTAAATTGTGAAGCGTCGTGTAAAGCATTATGGCTAGTAACTACTTTTTGATGTTATGAACTCCTTGGATGTGTCTAGTCAAAAGTTGTATATAGCGAATTTGATCCCTGGGCAGTCAGCCTCGCTACCAACCTTGCTGACTGGCTAATCTTTTTACCACAGCATATGGAAATAGCTCATCCTGACGCGAGAGAAGCAAAAGAAGTATAAACTGTTTATAATTATATTTTTTTGAAGTTGCGTCCCGCGTGTCGTCCGAGGACGACACCGCTATTGTTTATCTATTGTGTCTATAATTACAGTGATTGAGAGGTCACAACCTTAAATTATAGGTTATCATCACTTTTTAAACACAAAATAACTTTAAACTGAATTATATATACTTATTTCCTTCAAAAAAACATTATTTGCTTCCTTAACAGGTATTGGAAGTAAAATTAAATACTCTTTTGTTTATTTTAAACACTATTTCCACATAATTGTTCCAATTTTCGATATAAAGCAATTACAACACATTATCAGGAGTACCTCGCAGCGGAATTGATTAAATAATTCATAGGGAGTCAAATATTTTCGTAGCTATAGGTAAATCGAAAGTGCTCATGAATATTTAATAAACTAGCTGCCAGTCACGCTACTTTGTCAGCTAGGTACCTGCTAGCAGGTTTATCGCATTGCTACTTTGCTACTAGTAATGTCATCAGCTATAAGTAAATATTAAAAAAAAAGCATTCGAAAACTTTGTGCAACTGGCAACACAATTTAATTAAAACAGCAGCTTCGAATATTAATTTCAAAAATCAAATGGAGGCCTTTGTTCGATGTGTAGACGTTTCTATTATGAAGCAATAAATTATACAGATAATAAACCGAATATCCGTAACTCTTAATTACCCTGCCTTGTAAACTGTGATGATTATCGGATAAATGATGTTGGCTCAAAATCAACTATGAATTTTACAAGCCGGATGGACGGGCGGACAGTTGTAGATAAAATATTTAAGGTACTTTCTCCCTGCCGACTGCCTTTTTTTCCCACTGTATTTCATACATACATTCTTTACTTATATACAGCGTAAGGATAAACACTGTTATCATTCAAACCATGGGTAGTTGGCTTAAATATAAAAATATAGGAACGAGTAAAAAAAAATAAAAAAAATACGCGCGAGAAATGAGCGGCGCGGCGTACACACACTCGTTAACGAGACAGCTGACTGACTGGGGTAGCAAACTGTGCGGGGCCGTGCGTCAGGCCACGCGGCGAGTTCCCCGCGCCCCCTCCCGTAGCTTGTTACCCCCGCGCATAGGGTGAAATGCTTTTGAGGAAAAATGAAAATTTTATAAAAAAAAAATTGATATTTTTCATTGATTTTACGTTCTATGAATGAAACCAAACCAGTTCAAGGATAACGGTGTTTACCCTTCCAGCCTGTATATATACACTTCTCATCAAAAAAATCGAAACACTTCCGAAATTATCTTTGTGGCGACAATTAAACAAAAAACAAGCATTAATTCACGATAGAAAAAACATAATTTAGTAGCTGGAAGTTTGGCCTTTACAATGGCGTACGAAACTTCCAAAATTTGTTTTTTTTTTTCAATTTTTATCCTTTATATGAATGGAACATTATTTTGAGATAAACGTGTGTTTAGAGTTGGAGTACATATTTCGAGCAAAAAAGCGCATGACTTTAAAATTTTCTGTTTGTAATTTGTTGATTAGGCTCTGTGACGTCTGTTAAAAAGTTTTTTTTCTAACAAACATGCATACTTCACCCGCAGCAGCCGCCCAAGAAGTGGCATTGCTGGATTCTGGGACTAGTCAGCGTGTTGTGGCTGCAATCTTGCATCTAAGCCTCTTGTCTGTTCATAGAGTGTACCAACGCTATCGGGAGACTGGTTTATTTACGCGCCATTCAGGATCTGGTAGGAATCGGGTCACTTCTGCGTGAGACGGCCGGTTTATTGCAACCGTTTGTTTGCGAAATCGACGCCTTCGCGCTTTTCAACTGCAGCAGCAGTTCCGAGTAGTTCGAAGGGTGACTGTAAGTGGCTCTACGATTTGAAGAAGATTGAAGGAACGTAGACTGGTACCACACAAGCCAGCTAATGGGTCAAAATTAACAACAGACCATCGAAGAGCTCACCAAAAAATATCGAAACACCTCGCAAGTTTTTGTTTTGAATGGATTATTAGAAAAACATGTTTTTTTTTTAAATAAATACTAAATGCCATTTAATAGTAGGTAGCATAAGGTTTAGAATTCCTTATGTTGATGTTCCATAATTTTACTCTCGTCAGAAAAGAGATCCTTGCTCATTTGTAGGTTTGAACAATTTAAGTGCACAAGTGCAAAGTTAAGGCGCGCTCTTCGATGGTCTGTTGTTAATTTCCGCCCATTAGCTGGATTGTGTGGTACCAGTCTACGTTCCTTCAATCTTCTTCAAATCGTAGAGCTACTTACAGTCACCCTTCGAACTACTCGGAACTGCTGCTGCAGTTGAAAAGCGCGAAGGCGTCGATTTCGCAAACAAACGGTTGCAATAAACCGGCCGTCTCACGCAGAAGTGACCCGATTCCTACCAGATCCTGGATGGCGCGTAAATAAAGCAGTCTCCCGATAGCGTTGGTACACTCTATGAACAGACAAGAGGCTTAGATGCAAGATTGCAGCCACAACACGCTGACTAGTCCCAGAATCCAGCAATGCCACTTCTTGGGCGGCTGCTGCGGGTGAAGTATGCATGTTTGTTAGAAAAAAAACTTTTTAACAGACGTCACAGAGCCTAATCAACAAATTACAAACAGAAAATTTTAAAGTCATGCGCTTTTTTGCTCGAAAAATGTACTCCAACTCTAAACACACGTTTATCTCAAAACAATGTTCCATTCATTTATAGGATAAAAATTGAAAAAAAAAAACAAAATTTTGGAAGTTTCGTACACCATTGTAAAGGCCAAACTTCCAGCTACTAAATTATGTTTTTTCTATAATGAATTAATGCTTGTTTTATGTTTAATTGTCGCCACAAAGATAATTTCGGAAGTGTTTCGATTTTTTTGATGAGAAGTGTATATATGCACCTATATACAGGGCGTCCCACGACTTTGCCACATGGAGGGGAAATACCTTAAATACTGCAGATAGAAAAAAATACTGAATGAAGACTTCATTTTTATTTTAAAAACAATACGAACTGCATTCAAAGAATTTTAAATACTCACCTGTCTGAACCGGGAATCGAACCCGCTAAATGTGAAAATAAAAAAAAACTGTAATTTTATTGTACTAATCGAAAGGCTCGATTAGATACATTTATTTCTTCTAAGTAACATAGCATCTAAAATAAAAGGAACACCATGAAATTTAACATTTAACTTAAAATTTTGTTCAGAATAATGAATAGCATTCTCTCTGACTATGTCGTGCTTATAACAACTGACTTTATGTACTACTGCTTTATTACTATTTCGAAGTATTATTTCAAATAATTTCACTACCTATGAAAAAAGAAATAAATCAACGGTAAGCGAGATAGTTACAATTTGTATACAATAGGAAGAGACACATTTTGAGTATTTAATAAATTAAATTGTTTGTAAGTTGCACGGTTAAACGTGTCTTAATATTTCAAATAAATGTTAAATTTCATGGTGTTCCTTTTATTTTAGAAGTTATGTTATTCAGAAGAAATAAATGTATCTGATCGAGCCTTTCGATTAGTACAATAAAATTACAGTTTTTTTTGTTTTCACATTTAGCAGGTTCGATTCCCGGTTCAGACAGGTGAGTATTTAAAATTCTTTGAATGCAGTTCGTATTGTTTTTAAAATAAAAATGAAGTTTTCATTCAGTATTTTTTTCTATCTGCAGTATTTAAGGTACTTCCCCTCCATGTGGCAAAGTCGTGGGACGCCCTGTATAATGTATTCTATTTCGCTCTATGTGTAGTTATAATGCTATAAAAGTCAAGCATGAGTTCAAGTGGACTCATAAATCATTTACAAATCGTTTTAACTATGTAGTTTATTAGAATAGTTTTCAGGAAACTTTTTGATTATTATCTATACAAAGCATGGCTGGTTAGTCGTTTTACATCCGAAAACCATAAATTTTGCTCATCATTCTGTACAACTTTTACTATGGGATAAAGGAGATGTTTGATTTTGGGCCACCACTATGTACAGTATATAGAAAAAAAGGAAAAAAATTGGGAATTTCCACAAAAATACAAATAAATTAATTTGAAGAAGAGTGCTCTTGTACTGGAATTATTATTCGGGGACGTTTTTGAATATGTGAACCCTTTTTTTCTGGTAGCCATGACAGTTGTGTTTGACATTGACATTAGTTTGACAACTATGACAAGTCCTAGGTTTAGGTTTCGTGATGAGTTCTACTTTATTATGATTATAACGAAATCCTAGTTTTTTCGTATATAAACAACGTAGATAGGATAAGTACACAAAAAATAAACACTATGGGGTCATTGACATGTCAACAGTTGTCAAAATGACATTTCACATAATTTCGATCCACCATATTTTTATGTGTTGTGTTGCTCTCCTTAACCAAGATATCTTGAATGTACAATTAAACGAAGTAAAATTATGGAAAATTAACATTAAAACACGGTTAATTTATGATATAGCTATATTTACATATAGTGTGCATGGTGCTAACCCAGGCTCCATACATTTCTGAAACATCTCCTTTTGAATTCGTTGAAAATAAAAACAGCTGTCATTTTGTTATGCAACTTTGATTATTTTGACTAGAACAGCAGTTTTTTTTTCACGATTTTATCATTTGTCCCATAGTAAAAGTTGTAAGAATAACCTCTCTGCTGTTACTACCTGCGCGGGGCCTCCTATCGTTGCCGTCAACCCCCCAACCCGCCTTCCCCGCGCGGTAGGAACAGATGCATTCTTTCGCAGATTTCTCGATGATTTTGTATGAATACCTATTAAGATGTGTATATATTTGGATTCTCCATAAAATTTCCTATAGACTAATGTGTAAATATTTAAAAGTTTCTTAAATACCTCTTGATAAACATGCTGGAAATGAAGAGAAAAGTAATAATTGCGATAAAATTGAATAAAATATGGTTTATTAATAAAATTGTAACAATTTTATGCACAGTTTTTGTTTTATTTTATATTTAAATGTTTACATTTACAATATATAATTTTTAATCCACATGTTTCCAAACATATTTTTAACACCAAGGCTATTATAAATCGGCGAGCAATTTCACACACGTGCGCGCGACCCTAAAAAAACTTAAGATTTTCAAGTGGCTTTGTTGATGCACGGCGGGCTCAAATGACTTGATTTATGTGTTTTTGTTTAGCTCGGGTCATGGACTCTTTTTATTATAAACAACAGATGTTTGTTCTTTGTTCATTTTAGAGTACGAAGCAAATAAAGAAACCCACTTGAGATCGGCCCTCAAATTACTAACTTCAATACTATACTTTTAAAACGAAAAGTATGCCGATTTTACATTAACTCTTTTTTTTTACAAATAGTACATAATATTTGCTTTAAAATACATAAAATACAATAAGTACTTGCCGTACAAAAACAATTAGAAATAAGCTTACAAATATCTTAAAATACGCACAAAATATAATATTCAAAACATAAATAAAACCAATCGAACGCGCAATACGCATGGCGAGGCCCCGCCCACTTCGCTATTATTAGCTTCGCTATTCGCTAGCGCGTCATAAATGCACCACTGACACGGATCCCGATTTTGGACGCTATTGTATTTATTACGTATTTAATGAAATTATTTGATTTATGCACCGATACTATCAATTGGAGTGTAGTAGAAAAATAATTATGATATTTAACACGGATTGAATATAGGAAACAGATAGTTTCCATACATTTTTGTGGTAAAATCATGCAGGAAAGTTTTTGTTATGGCGGCCGTGAGCACAGCGATTATAATTCCGATTAAATTTTAAATTTAAACACACACAGAAACACAAACAGAAAGTATTTACCGGTAGATTACTTACCCAGGCATTGTTAAAAATTCACAAACACTTGTATTATATTGCGGAACACACCGAAAACAATTATTGTTTACGCACCCACTTGGAACAATAATTCGCGTCACTTGGCCGAACTTCAACTGGCGACCGTTCCAAAAATTCCTTCGGGGTAATTCCATAAGTTTGGCTTGTATAATAGCCTATTCTTTCCCGCGCATATTGAATATAGACATTGAATGTTACAAATATATATATATTTTTTGTTTTTATTTGGAACGCGACGATGACTCATCGTCCCGTTTCGGGACGGCTGTCACACGCGCAGATTTTTTGCGCATCCCGATTCGTGACGGCCACCATTCGAAAGGATAATGAGTTCACAGTTCATTGTTTTTGGATGTAAAGCGACTACGAGTAATCAGCCATGCTGTATACATATTATATAAAAGAACATGTCCTGACTGACTCATTCATCAACGCTGCACCGAAACCGCTGGATCTAGAAACTTACCGTAGGGCTAATTTAATAGATCACATTTGACACTTCATCAAGATTTAACAACGTAACCTTGTAACGGCGGGCATAAAATATTTTTTCTTTTTTCGAAGTTAGAACTGCACAATTGCTTAACTTTTTTCAATTACGATTACATATTTATTGTAATAATGACAAAAGAAGGTAATTTTACGATTTACTTTCACTAATAAACCATTCTAAACATAATAAACAATTTCTGTTATAAAGAGAACTGAACGTCGCGTCGTTACAATGTTGCGTCAGTGAACCCTTTTTCTTTTTAAACACTAGGGATGTTACCCAAAAAAATCGAAAGTTGTTAAGTAGATTCGAATGCAATGATTATGTACTGAATTCGATTTACATATGTTTCAAGTCCGTATCGATTCATTCACTCTAATTGATGTTTTTAAGCAGGTCATCTCACTATGAACCTAAAACTGACAGATGTCAAATGTGATCTGTTAAATTGGCTCTATAGTAGAATTTTGCACAGATGTTCCTTTTTTAAATGGCCCCTAGACTATCATTAGTATTGCGCAATAATATTGAGTTTGCTTGTTTGTCCCTATCTTTCAATATCATCCGCAGACTTTCAATTACATTGCATAATTTAAAATATGGCACAATAATATTGATAGTTTTGGGGCCAGTTTAGTGTAGGCACGCACTAATGAAAATTTAACACGTAAATTGCATGGCCCGATAAACTGGAAACTTGGTATAAATATTAATTGGATAAATTAAATGCTTTAGAGTTTTTCTAAAATCAGCACGTACGGGGGTGAAATGGGGTGGAATAAGGGGTGGAAAGGAAACAGAAAAAGAAAACTTTTTACACGGGCACAGCCGTGAGCATAGCTAGTTATAAATTAATATAAAACATAAAAAAATAAAACTGCGAAGTGTATAACTTTGAAACTTTACCACGACTACACATAAAAGTAACTTAATTTAAAAACTCATTTACGAATGTTGCGGTTTTTTGCTTCCAGTTAGCTTTTACTACGAGAAGGTACCTACACGTTTGGCTAGAAAAGTTTCCAAGTAAGTTATTAGTAACCCCGAAAAGTAGCTAATTATTATTAATGATGTAAGTAGTTGGTACAGCTGTTAAATAATCCGTGGCTTGGAAAAGATAGAACTGATAAAAATGCGAAACGTCTTCAACAATTAAGAATATTTATTATTAACTGTACTTCCTTTCTTTTTAAAAGTTACACAACTTCCACTTCCCTTAATCATTTCTCGCGTAATTTAAGAGATGAATTTGTACAGTAAGTTTATTTTTCTTATAATTCAATTATGATACTAGCAATTTATATCCCTAAAAATTTGAGTAAAAGTTCATTCTAATTGCGCAATACACTTGTAATCGCTATGGCTATGATTTTGATAGATCAACAATTTCCATAGCAACGTTTTTATTAAAAATCCGACTTCTCTACAAATATGTAGTATGTACCTCGCAATGAATATTGTTTTTGACAAATCAACTGTCATGATTGATGTTGGTTACGTTACGCAGTTGCCCTGCAGTAGGCCTAGCACGAATATTTTGACGTATAGTAACGTAAACGTTACGTTAATGTGAGTGGATTTTAAATCGAAAATACAACTAGTCTATAGCATTTTAGTTTAAATTTATGCGACAAGCACAAGTTGTATCATACTTAGTTATGAATAAAGTTTTCAATTCGATTATATATTATGTGCGAAACGAGTATTTCCAATTCAAAATTCACTCGCGTTAACGTTACGTTTACGTTACCATACGTTCACAACATTCGTGCTAGGCTTACAGGAGCAATCTAACAATGTTACGAGTTTCGTTTACCGTATCTTAGTTGCACACTTCTAAGACACAAAGGAAAGCCAAACAATACATTAATTAAAATTATTATTCGTATATTAACAATAGTAGGTCAATGTCAAGCTATAGCGAAAACAGCTTATTAAATGGCGTCAAACAGAAGCAAGGTCTACGATTTGTTGCGTGACCGTTTACATTTGTGTGCCATGTTTGGCGTTCTAGGATATTTTCGGCATTAATATATGCAATGGAGGAGCGCCGAGCGGTCTGTTAACTTCTTTATGAATACATGTTTATGTTGTTTAGAAAATTATACGTAAAATTAATTGTATTTATTGCTTTTTTTACAAGAAAGAATTATAGAGAAAATAAAGAAGAAATAACTCTTTCTCTATTTTTTTTAGGTCGGAAATTCTGTGCAACTGGCCACACAGTTTAATTAAAACAGGAGCTTCGAAATTTAATTTCTAAATTCAAATAAATACCGTTGATTGATGTCTAGACGTTTCTATTATGAATCCATAAATTATACAGATAATAAATCGAATATCCGTAATTGTTAATTACTCTACTTTGTAAATTGTGATGACTATCGGATAAATGATGTTGGTTCAAAATCAACTATGAATTTTACAACCCGGTTGGACGAGCGGACGGTTGTAGATAAAATATTTAAGGTACTTTCTCCCTAACGACTGGCTTTTTTACCTTAAAGAAAGAAAGAAAGAAAGAATTCTTTCGTTCTTTTTTTAGTTCGGAAATTCTGTGTTGTAAATTATGCTACTCAAATGGTGATAACCAGCTTTAACAAATACTACCGCCATAACCTAACCCTTCCTGGATCATGGTAATGAAAATGGAATTTAAAAAAAAATGTTAAGCTCTGTTGCGTTCATTGTAAGTCAGACAAATAGAAACAATAACAAAAAAGAATATCTTAATCGTGTTTCTGAACCCTGTAAGTAGGTGTACGAAGAAATCTAATCACAAACTTCACCAGCTCAAGTGTCCCTCGGGCGCCATTATGAAAAGCGAGTGTTATATTTTTGCACAAAGTTTCGAAATAATTAGGGAAGTACACATTTGGGAGGGAATTATCTCGATAATTGCAAGCTCAGCTTCTCCCTTGTGAGCTTAGCTGAAGTAGTATAAGCCTGTTTTTGTTCTGAGTAGTTCTGAGTACCGAAATATTCGCGTGTGTTCTAAATATAAAACATTTTAATCAAGACCCATACAGAACAATAAAAAGAATTACAACACCATATTATCATGAATCTGAACCTTATTTCCCGGTAATAGGAAATATATTTGTTAATCATAATTTTCAATCAGGACGCTTTTAATAACGTGTATGACATCACCATTGATCAGTCTCGAAATAGCATGGTTTCTGTTAATGTTGGTGCTCTGTCTTTATTAAAAAGTCAATGTCGTAGGGCAGTGTTAATTAAAGACAATCATGACCGCCAAAAACATGTGCAGATCAGAATTTGTTATCATTTGCGTTTGGTGAAGGAACACACCGTGAGGAAACATTCTCGAAAGAGAAGGCTAGATAAAAAAAGTTACACAAAAACAAAACCATACATTTTGACAGTTTTCGTAACCAAAAACATACCGACGGTTGAGGTTCTTTTTTCGTTTGGCAATAATTTTGTAAAGCTGGCTTCCCATGGTGCGTGGTAGCGCGCACCGGCTGTGCGTGGTATCATCCGTAAAATCACGTACCGTGGGAAGCCACATTATGAGGGTGCGGGATGTGGATACGGCGCACCGCTCCGCACGCGTCCGTGTTACCACGGGCGAGTCTCTTCCCATGGTGCGTCGGTGCGAGCTCGTGTGTCGCGGTGCGCGATATCATGCACCGTGAGAAGCCGGTATTAGGCGTATTGGCCCCCAGGCCAGTTTAGCGGACTAAGGCCTAAAACCTTCTCATTCTGAGAAGAGGCCCGTAATGAGCAGTAGGACAGTAATGTGCTAATTATGTCATGTATAATAGTTATTTGTTATACAAGAGTGCAAAGTTGCTTTTTAATCACGTGCTCAATTTTGATGACCGAGCAAGCGAAGGATTCTAAAATTGAATCACGAGCGCACCCAACTAACATTTTAGCGTTAACACAAGCTGTAGTGGACCTGTATATCGGTTCTGCTTAGATGTTAAAGTGTTAGTGTAGATCTAACGAGAGAGTTATAGAGTGTAATAACACCTTTATATCTTCGATTTTGGCGCAAAATTTTGCAGGTAAAGTCTGTATAAACCCTTTAGAGTGGTTCTATATAACCTTTAGTAGGTGTGTTTGAGAGGTGTTACAAGATCGTCGGTTTCCGCTTGAAACTTTATTGCACCTTTTTATTGAAGTTAATTGATTACTTGAGTTACATAAAATATCTATATCGGTGTCAGATAGAATTTGGATCGGTATTTTGATACCTAATAACTCATTTGTAGCGTTTTCGGTGTCAAAAGCAAATAGTAAAAGCTTTAAAGTCTTCAAATTATTTAATTTGTCGAGTTATTATTATCAACATGAGTGCTTCATTTTATCTGGCGGACATTGCAACATTTTCATCACGAAAAGTATTTTTGATTAACAGTATTCTTGAAGTGTAGTTAATTAGATATTAATGCGCTTGCAAGTTTAATGTGATTGTATATTATGTTTCGCATCTCAATTTTGATGCGCCTTAAAAAAATAAAGATTTTGTGAAAAAAAAAGGAAAACAATTATAAATGCTAATAACCTAAAATTGTTTTTAGACACTCATGTTCAAGTATTGGTTAGTTTTAGTGATTGTATACAAAAACTATATAAAATAATTCGGAAAATTTAGCTACTTCGTTACTTAAAAGTGATATTGGATTAATAAATTTTTAGGTTATGTTGACAAGAAGTGACAAAAAATGGCGATTTTTTCTTAAAGCTACAGTCCTCTCTTAAGTCTATTATGACACCCGATGAACTACTACGCCAGTAGTTAAAAGTATTGTGCGGCCTATGGTTGACATAAGAATTACAACTTATTTATCTAACACCAAAACCTTTATATCAGGATCTTACGAAACTGCTATAACTATTTAACCTATCATTGCCTTTAGTCTAACAGGTGTAAGCTGTATATTAGCGTTATACAACGCATGCAGAGTTTGGTGTTATTACACTCTTAACTAGCTCCGTTGCAGAACCGACGACGTTACTGAAGTTCAAATACAGCCTTACGATATACAGGGTGGAAAAAATCAATGGGCCCTGAAGGGAAACCACTTTAAATCCTTAAGATAGATTATTTTACTTGAAGGAAACATTCCTTTATTTTTAAAAAGAAACAAATCTGCATTCACAGATTTCTCGACAGGTTTACCTAAACCGGGAATCGAACCAGCTAAAAATTTCAAAAAATAAATACTGGCTATTTTATTTCACTAGTCGATACAGTCAATGTTAAAGATAAAATTTCTCCAAGAAACATTAGGTCTTACACTCGTCTGTCGTACAAAATATCCATGAAATCTAATATTTAGTACACAAGGGCTTTAATCAACTTTACCTAGACTAGAACAGAATAGAACACACTTTTAAAGTAAAAGACACTTTTTTTTAACTCTAACCTCCAAAGACATTCTATGAAGTACAAGCTTGCTAATTTATCTCTAAGTACCTTGTTGAAGACTTAGATAAGAAAATCGTTTCATTGGTAAGAATAATTCTATGCACATTTTCCTCTTAAAGCTGGCATCCACTAGGCTCGCCGAGTCGAGTCGAATAGCACCGCAATAATTCGCCTCCTTATACATTTACTATAAAACTGCGTTGATCAGCGACGAGCCGAGACGCGCCGAGTCGCATAACTCGCGCGCATCGCTTGTCACGCGAATTTCTGTTTTAACGACTTGCGATTACTGACCGTTTCGCCTCACACGGAACAAATGCGACTCGACTCGATTCGACGCGTTTCGGCTGTAGTCGACGCCAGGCTTTAGACGAGGCGTTCTGACGAAAAGTTTAAAAATAGAACGTTCCATTTGACAATAATCCTACCAATTAGTAGAATAAAATAGCGAGTGTTTAATTTTTTGAATTTTTAGATGGTTCGATTCCCGGTTTAGGTAAGCATGTCGAGAAATCTGTGAATGCAGTTTGGTTTCTTTTTAAAAATAAAGGAATGTTTCCTTCAAGTAAAATAATGTATCTTAAGGATTTAAAGTGGTTTCCCTTCAGGGCCCATTGATTTTTTCCACCCTGTATAAGCAACTCCACTAGAGCAGATTTATAGCATTAAGAATTAGAGGGAGTTAATGAAGATCTATATACAGCTTTTAGCGCTGCAGGCCGGTACAAGCTTTAACGTCTTAAGTATAAAAGTAGCCACTGCTACTACACTAACTGTAAAGAAAATACTGCTTCGTTGTTTATAGTTCTAATACATTCTGAAGAGCTAAACGTATTTCATAAGTAAACTGTATCACCTTTACTGACAACCGAATCCACTATAAATTAATAGTAACACTCTAAGCTTTAAAATGACCTGCAACCAACGCTTAATTGTTTGTTGGGCAGCGAGTGATTCAAAAATTAGAATCCTGAGCGTTAGCGAGGGAATCAAAAGAGCACGAGGTGAAAATCTTTGCACTCGAGTGCAACACGTAACTTTTCATCCCACCTCAGCGAGGAAATGACTTAATGTAATAGTAGATTGTTGCACCGAGCGCAAAGTGAGTCATTAATGCACGAGTGTTATGTTGGTGCCCGAGCGCAAGCGAGGGCACTAAATTAGCTCGAGTGCATTAATCACTCACTTCAGCAAGGTGCGTAATCTACTTTTCTTTCAACTACCAATTTACCTACCGTGATAAAATATACCTACTCAAAATAAACACTCAAGTTAATGAAAACAACGTTATCCTGCGACTTTTGCGGCAAAAGGTTATTTTAACAATTTCATTTGCAGCTGTTTTTATACTTTCTGGACTTGAATTCATATCGTTACCTATTTCCATTTTTTTTAAACTTTTCTTGCTAATTATGAAGTATCAAAGTTTTACAATGGTACAAAATGCTTTTTTTTTCACTAATTCGGTTTTATTCAGCCGATTTTTATTTTCAGCCAGTATCTTTTTGATCTAATGCATAAGAATGCATATGCATACATTTAATATTAAACTTAACGGGAGACATTAAACCTCTGTGGTAAATTTATATCTAAATAAAAAATAAAAAACTGCACTAATGAAAAACAGTGCAGTAATGAAATTTCATACAACATTTCTGCACTGTTTGCAGTGCAGTAATGAGATTTCATACAACATTTCTGCACTGTTTTGCGTCTAAGCAGAAAATACGTATTTTTTGTGATCGGTTTTGCAGCGATTAATGATAACATTACTACGTAGTTGAAAGAAAAAAAATAAACTTCCTCGTCGCTAGAATCACTCATTATAGATTTTTCACTTGTTTTCAAGTTTCTTGTTTTTAACCTTAGGTTTTAACAATATGACGCGAAAAGAAATAGGCGCGCGTAAAACAAATAAAAAAAAAGTAATACTCCAAGAAGGTTCCGAGTCTGAGTTTTAACAAATTAAAAAAGGTTGTATGATAAATTCGGCACCACGGAGGTAGAAGTAAATAGGTTTAATGAAGTTTTGAATTCACACAACTTGATGCACACGATGTTCTAAATTCAATTTACTTTATCCTCTAGCGGATAAAAACGGCTTTTGCACTCAGATATCGAAGAGCAAAAATACTCTTTCCGAGATGGGGGGATGAAAAGCTAATTTTTAGAACTTTTTTTAGCAAAAAAAAAATTCTCTCAACTACCTATTGTGTTTGAGTACAAGTGTGCAGTGTACCTACTACAACAGTGCACCTAAATTCGACTTTTCGTAAGCGCCTAATGTGATATGAAATAATCTTGTTTTTTATTTGATTTTGAACTTTTCGATTTCTAAAAACAATAACTAAGTATTAAGTATTTTGAACATATAATATCAGCAAAATATATGTATAGTCTTGTATAATATTCTACACCTTGGAACCCAACTGAGCACAGTAACATTAATTTATTTTTAAATTCCGTTATATGTAGAGTGATATCGTTAAATTAAGTCTCAAAAGACCAAAACTAATTGTGATAGGTACTTAACTCAATTTCAACAAAAATGTTACTTGTATAATTTGGGCCTCAAGGTATCCAGCATAATCCAAAGATATCTAAGTGTGGAAATATCTACCGAACCAATCTAAAATAATACGACAGTCATAAAGGGCAGTTCATATCGTCCTAAGTTCATTGACCGCATGGCATCTAATACTTCTGTTAGCTACGTGCTACCTCGCTATTGATCCGACTGACTACGCCTAGGTACGAAGTGGAACTCCTGTAGACTCGAAATAAACGAATCCTTTGAAGTTAAATATTGCCACGTACGTACTGCCACACGTTTTAACGTTACGCACTGTAGTGGTGCTATTTATTGCTTAAAATATGACGTTTTTTCTTCTTTTTGACATCTTGTAGGTGTTCTTTGTGGAACATTTCTACGTAACCGGGCATTTATTGGCGAGACCTGAAGGGTGCCCACTTAATGAGGGGACGTAAAATACTTCATCATCATCATTCAGCCGAATGACGTCCACTGCTGGACATAGGCCGTCCCCAAACAATGTTGGGGGGGTTTGCCATAATCGCCACGCTTGGCAGGCGGGTTGGCGATCGCAGTATGGTTGTTAAAGTACTCAGAGAACGCTGCTGCCCATCCTCTAGTGAATCCCTTAGTCGCCTTTTACGATACCCACGGGAAGAGTTGGGGTAGTGCTATTCTTTACGTCCGGCAGCACACGGACGTAAACGGACGTAAAATACTTAACCTAAGCCAACTACTTATACTACACTAACTTGCTACTACACTGCCGTTAATACACTAACACACTATCATGACTACTAGCAAAAACGGCACTAAAGGCGACCTCTGGTGGGACTCTGACTTCGGCTTAGGGCATTCTGGGAGCAAATTCTGGCTCTAGTGATATTTTTGGTCATGATGACGTGTTTTTTTTCCTAAGTTAGACAAATAGAGAATCTATTTTTTTAAATAGGTACCTACTCCTTTTTGTCTACCATTCATGACACTAAGATCAAAAATGTTATTAAAGTCAGAGTTTGGTTACCTTATCGAGTACTGTAATTGTAGATACAATAGATAAACAATGGCACTGATGATCCGGATCGTCGGTCGGGATGTTAGCGGTTAAAACATGAAAAGAAATCATAACTCGAAAGGGGTGATTCGGGGACCTATAAGGATGCTATACGTCCGCGTTTGTACCTTTTTGTTGCATAAAGTTTAAATAAATAAATAAATACCTCTGGATTAGGGTTGTAACGGAGGCCTTCTTAGCGGAGGCGGAGGCGGATGCGGAGGCGACGAGTTACGCCTCCGCGGACGCGGAGGTTAACGGAGGCGGCGGCGGAGGTGAAAGTGGATGAGGAAAAAATAGTAATTTATGGTTTATTGAAAGTCAAAAATCTTTATTTCAAATACGTACATTCAATAGTACACTTAAATAAACATATTTATAAACATTAACTTCTAGTAATCAAAATTAAGAAGAGGTAAATTATGTTTTACAAATAACAGTTTTGCGGCTTGCGGCGCACATTATTTTTGTTTGTCGGTGTTTTATGACGTAAATAAACCTCCATTACACGCAAAAAATTTACGGAGGCGGAGGCGAAGGTACGAATTCTTGCGGAACTTCCGCAGTAACGGAGGCGGAGGCGAAGTTTACAACCCTACTCTGGGCTTCCGCTTGACACTATTTTTTGGGACACTTGCACTATACATACTACTTACACTCCACTTTAACAAATATACTTCCATTTGTATCAAGGGACGCTACATTTGTATCAATACAAAACCGAAAAGCTCTAGGAGGAAACATTTGTTTTCTCGAGAGTCATTCCATAACGTCACGTAATATTTATACGTCACATCAATCAAGTGAGGTTTACCACGTTTTTTGTAGTTTCGGGATTTTCTTATTTCATTCTTACTTTTCCAATGTCATATCTCTAAGACATCACTGATTTATGGTGAAGGGAAACGTCTTGAGAAAACTTGTAGCCTAGTTCAGGTATTTTTTTGAAGTAGGAAATATGCTAGAAGCGTTCAGGTTTGTTTAACAGTACAGTTTTAATTTACGACAACTGGCAAACTGTTTGACAACAAAAACAAAACCAAACACGTTGATACGATTAAAGAAACTTGGTATACTTTATGGTTTAGGACTGATGTCGCCAACACGCAGTGAGCAAGCGCGATTAGAACCTCCACAGATGTTGTGGTGGCCCGGAAGTGACGGACCCGCTTGTTATGCAACGGGTTGTGGGTTCAAAACCAGGCATGTACCAATGTGACTTTTTCAATGTCATACGTACTTTCTTAGTTAATCTAAGACGCAACTGACATTCGGTGAAGGTAAACATCGTGAGGAAACCTGGACTTAATGGTCTGAAATCGCCAACCCGCAGCGAGTAAGCGTGGCGATCAATGCTCGTTCCTTCTCCGTATGAGAAGAGGCCTATGCCCTACAATGAGACAGGTAGAGGCTAATATTTATAAAGAAATCTGGAATACTTAATGGTTTTGGACTGATGTCCAGTGAGCAAGCATGAATAAAACCTCCACGAGTGACGATGGCGCATCATGGGCAGTCAGCACCTTGACCTAACTTGCTGACTGCCTATCTTTCACCACGGCATGAATTATTTTCATATAGCTCATGTCGACACGAGAGAAGAAGAAGAGAGTTGAGGTGATAAATGCTCATTCCTTCTTAGTACAGTATTTACCATGTAGTGAGGCAATTATAGGATTTTTTTATTCTTCTCACTAGCCCTACATAGCGCTGGGTGTTTGACACCTTGCATATGCTGCGTTGGTAACCCTTTCGGCATGGACATGCTCGACAGCATAAAATGTGTACTTATGTTTAATTATTTTATGTTTTTATTGGCATTGTGTCCTTGGCTGATTCAAATTTACCTTCTTTCTTTTATATCAAGTCGTACATTTCCAGTATAAGCTGCTTCCCGATTCAGAACCTATTCGGTAAGCAGTTGATGGCCGATTTGGTTTGTTATCTCGTTCCGTCTACGTTTCCCGTAACGAGAGCAAAAGAGATAGCTTACCGAATCGTTCGGCAACTGACTAATCCAAATGGTCTGAATCAAAGGGCTGGTCTCGCATTGCGATCTTTCATCTTTCCGTACAGTAAGAGGTCAGCTAATGTAAATGTATAGCTTGATATTAGCCGTGTGTACTACAGAACAGTTCAGTGGTCGAAGTTAATTACAATTTTCGTACACATTCACGTCATTTTCGTAGAGATTGGTTCCACATTTTGTATCCCTTTCATATTGCTTGCCTGAGGCCGTACGCCGAGTCCAATTATATTCTGTACTACGTATGCTATAGTAGTAATGTTTTACATTATTAGTTTCTGTAATATTGATGAAGTGTTACCTTATTTATAAAAATATGTTAAGAGTTACCAATCTCGAAAAAAGGGAACAACAAAATTAGAATTCACCATCAACGTAGGATGAAACTTATATTCCTAAGGGAATCATTGACATTATGTAGATAAATGTTGTATTTCTTAACAAACACTAACACTCGAGACAAAGTTGCCGTCATAAAAAAAACAATTTGCAATCTTGAACCAAGATCGTTCAGGTCAAGGCCCTAACAATGCGTGCCACTTTCTTTTCATCAAACAAAAAATACAACAAACAATGAAAATAAAACTCGTAACATGACTGAGTGGTGGCCTTTTCCTCTGCCTAAAACAAAGCGTGCTCAGTCTAGCGAAATAAGTTTCTGGGGCAGTTTTTTCCCCATCAACTGTCTTTTGGCAAAGGTAATCCATTACACACACACTGCGAAAAATTCTTTAGGTATTTTGTCTCCGAAATTTTTAAAATATGGAAATACAAAACACTACCATAAGCTGTTTAGATTAGTCACTTGTGATAATGCATTGAACTGATCTAGTGTGTAGGTACTAGATATATTTACAGAATTCTGTTTTTATTTTAACATCATATCGACTGCATGACTGTTTGGTCTGCCAGGGTTGCGGAATTTGTTCGAAAGAGTTACCGCGGCCCTGGAACGCAAAGGGCATTAGGAGGAACACGGATGGGTTTTAGTCAGTAAGAGTCTGACACTCCCTTCCGCTCCGCCCAGAGCGGAAGAAGTAATTTGAAGATTTCCCAGCCTTAAAGAAAAAAAAGGACTGTTTGATAGTTTATACAAGGTTAGTCGGAAGGGGGGTACTAATCCGCAGGCCACTTATAGTATCACTGATGACCGTTTTCCGTTCCGATGACCGTTTCAGAATTCGATAATTTTTATTTCCTTAAAAGATGATTTTTATTTTAGTTTTTTCAAAAATTCTTCGTTGCTTTAGTTACGAATTCAGGAAATGGAGCTTCTAATTTGTGATCCCAAATATGACCTAAAATGTATACACAGCTGATCATAGCTCAGAATAGATAGATTTCAGCGTATTATTTATGAAATCTTTGAACAGATATTTCTCTTAGTAGTGACTTTTGGGGAAAATTGTGGAACAAAAGTTATTTATTATTACGGGTAATATAACACCCTTTTACATTAGTACCCCCTTTCCGCCTAACCTTGTATAGGCCTCAATGCTACCACGCAGTATAGAAATAACTAGCGGTTTTCAACCGCTTACATTCACCAGTGCCTTGCAAAACTCTGTGTTCCGTTCCAGTTCGTGGTCATAATTTGACATCCTTGTCGTACCTTGTGCCGGACTCCCTAACTGCGGCCGGACTGCCGGACCACCGAGAACCGGAGACGCGGACCAGAGTTCACTATTGCATTCACCGTTACCCCAGAAATGGCCCAAATTGAGAACCTTTCTTCCTCAACATGTTGTTAGTTATCCGAAACACCGAAATATGTTTTTATTTAATTTAATTATCATAAAACTATCTATACTTATAGAACGATACCACAAATGATGTTCGCAGATATGGTATAGGTATTATAGTACGAGTATCTTCAGTGTCTGTTATTTGATTAGATCTTTAGGGTACTCCGCGCAGATGGCGGTCTCTTATTCTTGCCAAGACAAAGGCCAGTTAGACTCTTGTCACCACTAGTTTCACAACGCGCCTCTCAAGCCCTTTTAGCTGAGAGGCCACTTAACAGACGTTTTATCTTCGAGCTGAGAGCCCTCGACTCGAAACTTTTGTCAGTGCTCAGGGCTCAAAATAACTTGTCGTAGAGAGCTGTGTCGTGCCAGTGCTATGAATTCTGAATGTGTGACAAAATAATTTATACAGTGTGTCGACTTAACATGCGTGACTTTTTATTGTTAGTACCAGAACATAACGCGTAAATAAAGCAGAAAATAGGTACTAGTTCCTTGTTTGTTTATGTAAATTATGTAACAGAGAATGTAGGACGAAGAAAATTGTGGGCGATGTGTAGATGAATTTAAACAAATATTTCAAAGGGATATATAAAATATGACATTTTTATTCTATTCTTGTTCGTGTTCCTAAGAAATAAATGTTCGGTGACGTTTGTTTTTCTTCACGTATATAATTTTAAGATGAATAAAGGTGTGTTGTTGTTGTCCGACGTCTAAATCTGTTGATACACTTGAGAGCTTCATCCCAAAGGGATAAATCATAAGCACGGTAAAGGGATAATAGTACGACATAGTCGACTTCCGCAATTACATATTTATAAGGGTACTTACCCTAGATATTCAACGGCATCAAGAATCTATTGCATGCCTACCCTTAACATATCTTAAAATACAGCATTTTATCAAATAATCTTTATGTTTCGATTTTACTTAGAAACCCCCATGTGGGTGTTTCACCAACCTATCATTAAGCTAATTTAGTCTCTAAACTTTTCGATAGCTAACATTTGCATTTCACCACCATATCAATAGTGATCATGAATCTCTGGTTGTTCTCGTCTTGCTAACGATGAGTATTTGCACAGGCACAACCTCGTAGTTAGGATTATCCATCAGCAACTTGCTCTGAAATACAACCTTGTGAACGCAGAAGTACCATACTACAAGTATATGCCCGAACCAGTTCTCGAGAAAAGTCATGTCACATTGTACTGGGATCGATTTATCATCACCGACAGGACTAATTGTTAACAACATAGTGGTGATAGATCGATCAGAGCGTCTCACAGTGATTGTTGATATCACTGTTTCGCATGACGAGAACCTCGTGAAAGCTGAGGAAGATACAGAAATTAAACATCAAGACTTGGCACACGAGGTTATCGACATGTGGGAGGTTGATTCAGTAGTAATTGTACCCATAGTAGTAACGGCGAATGGCTTAATTGCCAAGAGACTCCACCAACACCTAAAGAGGCTCTCTTTGGGAGGCTGGATCAAGGGCCTGATACAGAAAGCGGTACTTCTTGACAAGGCACGTATTGTTAGGAAGTTACTCTCTCTGAGGCCCTGACTACCGGTAGCTTGGATCCTGTTCCCGATGCCGTAGGGCTACTAGTTTTAAAATTGTAAATGTTTTTTAGAGAAATATTAAAAAATGTAATTTGTAAGTGAAATGATGAATAAAAAGTGATAATGACAAGATTATTGAACACATAAATGTCACATTTAGCTTATCTGGTCAATAGTTACGGACTACTTATTGATAGGTTGGTGAAATCGCCCCGTTCATAACTACAGCTTGTATCATTAAGGCTATGTTCAGAATATAAATAAATATTTTGGGACATTTTTTTTACACAGCACCATCTAGTCCCAAACTAAGCAGAGCTTGTGTTGTGGGTATAATTACCTCCGGTTTCTGATTTGAGAATTCGGGATAAGCAAATACTTAAGTAACATTTGAGTATGGAGTTGTCAAAAAAATGACGGATTTTAAAGCATTTTTTTTGACAACTTGTACTCAAATGTTACTTAAGTATTTGCTTATCCCGAATTCTCAAATCAGAAACCGGTGGTTAGAATATTGCGGTTCTTCGCGCGACGTTGCTTGTAAACAAAGTACTTATGGTTTTAAATTTTCTGCCCTGCCTTATTTTAAGTGATGCCATTGCTGGGGAGTTTGTTGCGTCATTTCTTCTTCACAGCGTAAACACGGAAGCGGTGAAAGGAGGGCGTTTTTGGGGGCTGTCTATTGTAACATTGACGTTCAAAAAGAATTAAGAAATTCTAGTCTATTTTGTATAAATGAGTTTTCAAGTTTGATGTTAGTAATTGTATAGTTAAATATTTGTATAGTAGTTTTTGGATCAAGGGCTTGATACAAAAAGCAGTAGGTACTCCTTGACACGGCACGCATAGTGAGGAGGTTCCTTTCTCTGGAGCCCTGACTGCCGGCAGCTTGGACCCTGTTCCCAATGCCAGTGGGCTACTATATTTTTTATGTTTTTTTAGAAATGTTTAAAAATGTAAACTCTACGTATGTAAATGAATAAACGATTATAAAGTAACAATCAGTGTTATAGTTGTTTAGCTTGTGTCAGGGCCAGCACCAGTCGACTATTCCAGTCGTTTGAAGTCAAGACGCTCTTTAATATTTACGTGATGACCTCGCCTCGTCTTCGTATAATGATGTGTTAAGTACGAGCACCTGCTCGTATATTCAGCATGGAGTATCTACTCCAGGCTGAATGTGACACCTGCTATAAGGTGCTTAGTGAATAACTGCAGATTTATTTTTAGCTTTCATAATATTGTCAGAAGTTTTTTTAAAATTTTGTAAGCTTTAGTGGCGATTTCACCATCCTATCAATAAGTAATCCGTGACTATTGACCAGATAAGCTGAATGTGACCTACGAATATGACTTTCATGTGTTCAATAATCTTGTCATTATCACCTTTATTCATTAATCATCTTATCGTTTCTATTTTTAAATACATATCATCTAGAAAAATTTCAAAATAAAAAAAATACGACATACATTTAAAAATACAAAAATAGGGGTCCATCGTCATCGGGAGCAGGGTCCAAGCTACCGGTGGTTAGGGCTCCAGAGACAAGAACCTCCTCACAATACGCGCCGTGTCGAGGAGGACTGCTTTCTGTATCAAGCCCGTGATCCAGCCACCTAACGAGAGCTTCATGAGGTGTTGGTCGAGGCTCTTGGCCATTAGGCCATTGGCCGTAACTACTATCGGCACAATGGTTGCCGAGTCCATATCCCACATGTTGACAACCTCGTGTACTAAGTCAAGATATTTAATTTGTTTATCTTTTTCAGCTTTCACGAGGTTTCCATCATGCGGGATGGTAACATCAACAATCATCGTGCGGCGTTCTGATCGATCTATCACCACTATATCAGGTTTATTGGCGACAATAGTCCTATCAGTGATGTCATTATCACTATTGATATGTGATGAAATGCAAATGCTAGTTATTGAAAAGCTTACAGACCGAATTAGCTTAATGCACAGTTAATGATAGGTTGGTGAAACAACCCCTTAATTTAACTTCATCGGACCATCTGAACCAACCAACAGTGATGAATGGGGGTATAAAGTTGTTGACAGTATAATACAAAGTCAATTGTTTGTTGTTAAAAATGTTGTATGGTTAGAAGACCACACTTATACTGACAAGCATCATCCCAAAGTACCCAGGTTAGCTCTTAGCTGTTTTTTCTCCTGTTTAACACCAACATGTTTTTGTTCGAATTTACTTATATTATTTGACTATTATTTTTTCATTAATTTCGAACCTATTATAAAAATAATATGCAACAGTAAAATAGCCAATGAAATATTTAATAAAATATCCAAGTTATAAACGATTTTAATAGTGTCGTATATAACGAATTTCAAATTTGTCGTTAGACAGAGACAATGCTACTACAATATGACGTCATACCTTAAAAAATATAGTGACTTGACATAACTGTACTATTTATTCTATGACTTATCTCTATACAATATCCGTCACGCGTGACAAGGACAGAAGATGCCTCCCAAACTCATCAAACTTCGAAAACGTGTACCTCCTCTATTTTTTCATCGATTTTATTAATTTTTTCACACATCATGTTTTTTCTATACTTTTTATAAAATAATACAAAATTGTTGTACATTTTTAATAGTATTCAAATACCCAAATAGAGTAAGCAGTACACCGTATATCTACAATAATGTTTACACAGTAATATAATTTTTGTTTAAAGACGCGCCCTCACAGGCTTTTGTAAATTCATCAAACTGCGCCGTTTGTCATTTACGACGTCGCTTGTCGCCACAGATTATTATATTGTCACAATGTCGTACAATATAATAATCTGGCACGTTTATTACATACATTTGTATGTAGTTAAAAACGTGCTACATACACAAACGTATTATACAAATGTAAATATAAGCTTATTAGGACATATTTTCTTCATAAATATTGTGTGGAAGTTACAATTACAATTGTCTTGACCTGATGTTCTGTATACCGTGTAGATAATCGAACCAGTTGTGATTGCTATATGGCAATAGAGGGTTGAGTCCGTGTTGTGCCGGACGTAAAGAATAGCGCTACCCCATCTCTTCCCATGGGTGTAGTCAAAGGCGACTAAGCGATTCACTAGAGGATGGGCAGCAGCGTTCGCTGAGTATTTTAACAACCATACTGCGCTCGCCAACCCGCCTGCCAAGCGTGGCGATTATGGCAAACCCCCCTTAACATGCTTGGGGGAGGCTTATGTCCAGCAGTGGACTTCTTTCGGCTGTATGATGATGATGAATAGAGGGTTGTGCTGTTGTACAGCTACAGTTTGCCGAACCTATCCCCCGATTCCGAACTTTTTTAGATAGCTTATCGAATCGACAACTGACTTTTTTTTTGTGATTGGTTTGCTCTTGACTCTCGTCAAGGTCAGAGGCGACAAAGTCTACGATGGACCGAGCTTACCCAGAAGAAGCCTGTTCACTCTTAAGTTTGAAGAGATTCGGCTTGTAAGCGTTCAGGAACACAGACACAGGTAGTCAGTTCCACTCTTTTGCCGTGCGCTTTATGAAGGATGTTTGGAAGCGTTTAGTGCGAATTGGTGGAATAGCAAGTAGGTAGTATGGATGGTAACTTGCAGTGCGTCTAGATGTCTGATGGTAGAAGGGGGCCGATGGGATGAGGTTGTGGAGTTCTTGAGCACACTCAGCGAAGTACAGTTTATAGAAGACGGACAATCAGGCAACCTTGCGGCGATGAGCCAAGCTGTGAAGCTTGGCATCCACCAGTTTTACGTCGCCAATGAGTCTTTTAGCTCTGCGTTCCACTGAGTCAAGTGCGGCAAGTTGGTATTTTGCTGAGCCATCCCAAAGGTGGCTGCAATACTTCAGAAGAAGAAGAATTGACTAAATCGAATCGTTCTGAATCAGGGGGCTGTTCAACAAGGTTATTCAAAAACCTGTTTAGACACATTCTTCAACGAGGGAAGTACTGAACCCAGAAACTGTAAATTCGAAGACTGTCGCGCTTGATCATTGATGGATGTTCTATAAAGATAAAACTTCTTGTACAACATAGTGTTTTATTGCGATGGTTTTGTTTGGTAAATACGTCTATTTACTACTTAGCTACTGTTCGTATATACCGTTGTATCTTTATATAAAGCACGTAGTCGTTCATATGAATTTCAGCACCTCTGCGAACAAACCCGGGCAGCAATATATTTTGCACGCTGCTGCGGCTTTACGGGATCAAATATGACGGCTCGGTGTATCAAGCAAGTGTTCACAGAATGCAGCGTCATAATAATGGAATAGGTTATAAATTCTTGGTAAGGAGAACATATTGCTTGGAAGTAGCAAACGTAACTATACAGGGTAAAAGTAGTGTCAAGTGGAAGTCCAGAGGTAGAGCATCCTTAGAGGTACCCGAATTACCCCATGTGTGTTCCTCGTTTTTTTTTTAGTTTTCGAGTTATCATTTTTTTCATGTCGAGTTATCATTTAGCTGTGTTAACATTTTAGGTCATATTTGGGGTCACGAATTAGAAGCTCTATTTTCTGAATTCGTAACTAAAGTAGGAACGAAGAATTTTTGAAAAAACTAAAATAACAAATCCTTATTTTCCGTGGAAAAAAAAATCGAATTTAGAAATTTTAACACTTTCTTTATAATCGTCATCAGTGATACTTTAAGTTAGTGGCCTGCTGATTAGTACCCCTTTCCGACTAAATCCTTGTATATTTTTATTATTCTATAACGTTTTTTAAGTCATTTGCGGTCATTTCAGTGAATACATGGCACCTATACGTTCACTGAAATGACGGAAATTGATCATTTGATGAATGGTTTCAGTCGCTACAGATTAATTCAAAACAATTGTTTCAAGACTTACGACTATGTTTTATGTTTCTATATTTATCTTGTAACTGTAGCGTATTATTAAGGACAGTAATATAGTGAACAGCTGTTAATAATTCAGTTAAATCCGGCTCGGCGCGACGCGAGTTGGCCTAAATAATTGTTAAGAGAATAATAACGAGTATTATTATGAATAAATAAAATTCATGGCCACTACTCCTTAATTACATGTATGGAACTGTTTGTTTGATTATGGCTACGTTGTTCTAGGCTACAAATATGAAGGTTGTTAGGTTTAGCGTGATGACCCATATTTAAAAGTCGCATGTTGCGGCTCTTAAAACAGTGTCCGACACTATGATACGATCACCCATACCGCGAAGTCTCACCGCGCTCAATGCCCTCCTGGATAGGGTTATCATTTCGAAATTCTAAAAGTCCGGACAAAAAGCTGGACATTTACCAAAAAGTCCGGACATTTCAAAAAAAGTCCCGATATTTTAGTCACAAAAAGAAATAATTGATTGTTTAAAATTGAGATGAGACTGATAAACTAGTTGTAGGTATGTAGTTTAATAAAGATTGAAGACTGATTTAATACTCCTTTTATTTTTAAGTAATTTAATGCGAAAATTAAACATTCATTCAATTTTTTTCCATCTAAGCCAAAAATCCGGACAAATTAAAAAGCCGGACGAAGTCCGGATGAAAGGCTGAAAGTCCGGACCTGTCCGAATAAATCCGGACGGATGGTAACCCTACTCCTGGACGCCAGACCGAATTTTGATATGTTTGCGGATGAATGGAGGGTGATTTTGTCGGAATGTCTGAAGTACTGCGAGAGGAATGCATCATGAATGAGTGAAGATTATACTGTCAGAACCATTGTAAGGGATTTATGAAAGAGTTTATTAGAATTACTAGCTTTTGCTCGCGGCTTCGCTCGCGTTAATTTAAGGATCCCTAATTTTTTGATCCCAAAATATAGCCTATAGCACTCAAGGATAACGTAGCTTCCTATTGGTGAAAGAATTTTTGAAATCGGATGAGTAGTTTCGGAGATTACCCCCTACATACAAACAAACAAACAAACAAACAAACAAACAAACAAATTCTACCTCTTTATAATATTAGTATAGATTAGAAATTTTTTTAAATCTTTATTTAATTTCCCTTGTATTGTATGTATCGTCTTCTATTACTTACTATCTTTAATTATTGTAATTGGTCTAAAACCGTTTTAATTCAAGTAAATAAATAAATAAATGATTTTTCCTGTATCGTGGGTGCTTTTACAGACACGAATCTCATAATGCACAAACGCCCAGATTTGGAACAAATATCTGTAGGGAATCCTTTGCATAGGGCGGGCACTCCGCAACGATGCGACTTCATTTAGGCCACAATTTATGTAATCAAGAGCTGCTATGTTTGTATGCACGAGTATCCACCCTTCTCGTTCTATTTAATTATTTTTTCATTTTAAATATGCTGTTAAGACCTAAGTGCCGATTACGTTAGGTAACCAGCAGGGCAATTGCGTAACGTAACCAACATCATTCATGACAGTTGATGTGTCAAAAATTTTCATATTTTTAATTTTAATATTCATTGCGTGGTACATACAGAGGTGCCGATAACCTGGAACGACTAATAGTAACAGGAAAAATAGAGGGCAAAAGACCTAGAGGCCGAAGTCCAAAACGATGGTCTGATCAGATATCCGAACAACTCGCGATACCTATAAGCGCCGCAATCCACCAGGCAACTGATCGCAACAGATGGAGACAGACCGTAGACAAGTTGAAATGGAGTCACGATCCTCAGTAGTGAGGAAACGATTAAGAAGAAGAGAAGCGTGGTACATAGTTCGGGAGAAGCCGGATTTTTAATAAATACGTTGCTATGGAAATTGTTGACCTGTCAAACTCAAAGCCTTAAACCTGTGTAGTACTGTAATTATAGACACAATAGATAAACAATGGCACTGTCGATCCGGGTCGTCGCGCGGGACGATACCGGTTAAGCCTAGCGAAAAGCGATTACGATTACGTGTGTTGCGCAATTAGAATGCTTATTTATTTATTTATTTTTATTAGGAAAACCAACAGCTACAAAAAATTGAATGAGTAATTAACATTAGTGACATAAAGCCAATTACAGGTTTTCACGAATAGCAACAGATATTAAAACAGAAACTTAGGGAACACTTGATAGCAAAACAATTACGATTCAGTAGTATAGTCTCAACATAAAACTAACTCGTCACAATTAATTGAAAAACTTAAGGTAAAAGCGCCCTTCTTGCTGTGCTACTATTAGTAACAAATGGGTCAAATGAGAACTCTTTACAAAGTTTATTAAAATCATTGCTTGCTCGCACAATGTAAGAATTTTGCAATCAAATCCGAGGAATAATTTCAGATTTTCTGTACAAATCTCTTCAAAATGTCAAAGTTAGCCGACGCCGACGTTGGCAAAATCAGCCCTAATCTGATAACATCAAACTATCGTTCGTGATGTTTTTACAAAAAATCAGTCTCTGAAAGCTAAAGTTGTCGACAAAGAGCCGATGTTGGCACACCCTTAGAAGGGAGGAAAGAGGAAACCGTGGATAATGTTTCCGTAAGGCTTAATGTGCTCGAATTTTCAGCACAAAACCTCCTTAGCCGTGTTATTAAAGCAGAAAGTACTTTTAAACTTTTACTGTTGTTCAATTACATTACTTTGCTATCTTGTATACTCAAAGTTATTCTTTTCTTCTTTTGTCTTTGTGTGTTCCCTACCTTTTGCTTTATCTGCTGCCGGTACTTACTGACCGCGCTCTTATTAACGAGGAACTACTAGAACTCGCTAATGAGTGCTCTAGTAGTAGTAGTGCTTCAACTTACTAACAAGTTCCTAAGAGGGATTCTTTATATACCTACTTATAGTTTAACGCATTGAAGATAATGTGCAAGAATAACGACCGTAAACAAAATCTGTTTCAAACAAACAGTGTAGTAAGTATAATACTGCTTATGTATCATTGGCTGATTTTGGCAAAAATAGAGAAATTACCCATTATGTCAAAAAAGGGCGCAAACAAAAAAAAAACCTTATATTACAGGATGTAAATGAATTCGTGTGAAATGCGATTTTTTTTGCTTATTTTTTTGTTGAAGTCTTAATAGATGGTTTAGATCAGTGGTTGTCACACTTTTCTGGTCAAGGGCCACATAGAACAATGTGAGATATAACTGCGGGCCGCACATTCGTGGATTGGGTAGGTGACACACCTAATCAATTGATATATTATTATTATGAGCTATCAAAACGCGATTGCCCCATTGATTTGGTATGGCAATTTTAGTAGACAATGACTTCAAAACTGAAGTCATTGTCTACTAAAATTGTTTGCCTATGTCGCAAGCCGCACAAATACCTGCCGGGGGCCGCATATGGCCCGCGGTCCGCTGTTTGACGACCACTGGTTTAGATAATTATGATCACTTAGAAGGACCGAAAGAAAAAAAAAGTTTTTTTTTTGCTTTTAAGCTAAATCCCAATTAAAATAAAATCATTTGGTTTCAAGGAATTACACGAATTCGTTTAAACCCTGAATACTTCTCACTAATTTTTGAAAATTCTTGTTTGAAAAGTCCTAGCATTACTTCCAATACTAATTAGACTATAGTTTGATAGTGTTTTATTACCAAATACTAATGCGAGTGATACTCGGTTTACGCGTGTCGGCACGAGCTATACGAGAATAACTTATGCTCGGGTGAAAAGATTAGCCAGGCAGCAAGATTAGTAGCGCGGTTGACTGAGGATATATTGGAGTGCAGAGTAGGTACTCGACCCGATTACAAAACATAAATAAAATCGACCGTCAATAGGGAATATGCAGGTAATTATTTTTTTCTCTTCACTACATAGTATAAAACATAGTCGCTTCCCGCTGCCTGTCCCTATGTATGCTTAGATCTTTAAAACTACGCAACGGATTTTGATGTGGTTTTTTTAATAGATAGAGTGATTCAAGAGGAAGGTTTATACGTATTATAAATTGCGCCCGTGTGAAGCCGGGGCGGGTCGCTAGTAATCAATAAAGCACAGTTATATAAACCCAAGAAAAGCATTAAAAGTCAAATGTTACTAAGTATTGTTTGTTGCTCAAAACAATTATTTAACATCAACAATTTTCTTCTACAGTTCAAATAGCCTTTATTGTTGCGGCCATAATGTGACGTCATAATCCACGATACTGCTTTTTTTACATCTTTTTCTGCCAGAAATCATATAAATTAAATTATTTCTTGTGCTTTATTCAAGCAAAAATCGCACTTACTAACTTACCTCAGTGAGAAATGAAACAGTTTGCTAAGAAAAGATTATTTAAAGATTTTTCACAAGGATTTTGATGTCACTTCCGGCATTTTCGAAGACTTCTTCTTCTCTGTTCTTCAAAAAAACGTAACATAAAATAATGAATTGTAAAATAAGTAATGCGTTTAAAAATGTACAAAACAACACAATTTGTTTCTTGACTCCTGTACAATGTATTTAAAATAATGAAAGAGTTTTGAATTACATGCATAGGGATATTGAACGATACTTGAGTTGTCTATAATGTTCTAGAGGAGGTAAACAAAACGTTTAACGTTAAACGTTAATTCTGCTAAGAATCGCTTATAAAGGCACGCTTATACAGAATGTACCTAAACGAATTCATGTATTTCCTTCAAGACGTGTGATCTACTGATTTAGATTGACTAAAATTGAAAAAAAAAAACGAGATCACGCCGTTTGAAGGAATTACACGAATAATTTACATCCTGCATTTAAAAGTAAGGTTTTCCAAAAATGTGTAACTTTAATGGATTCTTAAAACAAAATTAATGTTTCACTCTCAAAAGTTTGTCTACCTTCTATACAAAACTTTTATGGTTGGAATATATGTGCCAAAGGTAAGTTTCTATTTTAACCCTTCCAGTCCTTAGGGAGGCGAGATTCCCGCCATTTTATTTTCAGTATCCACGTGGATGTCGCGGTGCTTTTCCACTTGATAGAATCCCTTAGATTACCTTACGACGCCATGGGGAAAATGAGGGTTTACCTACTTCTAATGAAATTAAATAAAGCTTTTGTTGTGTGCGTTCACTTATTCAATGTAAGCGGAATAAATTAAATTGTATTGAACCAATGTAACTGAAACTGTAAGAATATATTATGCATTTATTTATTATTCTTATGCTAAACATGAAACGGTTATGTATGAAAATATGCAGGCGTGTGGAATAATCTTAACGCGTAGGGATCGTAGCATCTGGCGTTCTGTTGTTTCTACCTACCCTCATGGAAAAAGTACGAAAGGTATGGCATCCAAAAGGTGTTTATAGTCAGGCCATTAAAATTTTGTAAAAACAGGTATAAACAAATCTTTGATCGTGTTTTTTTAAAAGCATCCATATTCATAAAGATTTTTATAAATTGTTATTCTTATTCTACAGTCGCTTAAAAATGTGTATTTATAATTCATAAAGCAAAACAAGAACCTAAACGTTTCACGACCAAAGGTTTGTTTATTTTTTGTATCAAATTTAAATGGCCGGCCCATACGTTAGTTTATCAAATACCAAAATTAATATTATACCACGGAACAAAGAAGAAATAATGTCAAATCAACAGTTTGGATGGTGCTACTAATTCGTGGCTCTCTCCACAAAAATACTTCTCTATTAAGAGCGTATACGCCGTTCGGCATTTCATACAAATTTTCAAGTCCTTATTTTTCGATATGACTGAACCGATTTTGATGAAACTTCACACACATAAACAGGATACTTAGGTCTAAAAAGTTAGTAGAAAACATTTTCGAAAAATAGTGTTACAGTTAAATTAGATCGATTTTAAATTTTCCATACAAACAGAAATTTCCAATTATCTTTTTTTGAGTAAGACATTTCGAAAATGTTTCCACTAACTTTTTAGACCTAAATATCTTGCTTATGTGTGTGAAGTTTCATCAAAATCGGTTCAGTCATTACGAAAAACAAAGATTTGAAAAGGACAATGGGCAAAATTGTATGGGGCTTGTCCCATCGGCGGCCACTTCTGTACTATTTACTTTCTAGTAGGCAATTATGTATACAATAAGACTACAAAAGATTGTTTCTGTAACTTCCTTGGATAAAAAGTTATCATAGGTGGATTATATTAAAAAAAATATCGAATTAAATCATTTAAAGGAATTATCACAGTTTGTATCTTTCATACAATATTTTGTACACCTCGTGATGATGTTACATTGATGTAATAATGAATTTAAGCATATAATAATGATATTATTACATACGTAATATACAAATATAAGATAATGATAGGTTAAATAAACCTGAAGGTTTATTAAATACGTTGATTTATTGAAATGAACACATGTATACCAGATTACAATTAATGCAATATAGTGATTAACTTAATAACTACATTAATGATTGGGCTTTAATCATCATCACCGATTAATTCATTTAAAAAATCAGCTGCCAAAAGAATGTCTTCCTCTTGGTTTCTTGCCCACCTTAGGCCTAAAACATACACAAGCGACGTAAGGCAGCAGGCGTGGAACAGGCGTGGCGCAGGCGTGCGCCGCTTCAAAACGATTTCATACAAAATGTATGCAGGCGACGTTTTTGAATTATACTGAAGCGACGCGGCGCAGACACGCCGTTTCGTTGGGCGTGTCTGCGCCGCGTCGCTTGTGTATGTTTTAGGCCTTATGTGGGCGCAGCAACCCGGAGTGCGCTTGGGGCCACAACAGAGACGATGCTTTTAGCATCAGCGATCGGCGATTTTGCGTTTGCATCGCGTTTAGGAGACTCGTTTGTGTGCGGTGTGAAGTGTTCAGTCGCGGCATCCAGCGACCAAAAAGCGATTAAATCGTCGATCGCCGATGCTAAAAGTATCGTGTCTGCAGTGGCCCTTACCGCTAAGGTTATTGACAAATAAGTATTTTACATTTACATTTAAGCCTAATATTTTATTATCATTGTTTATTGATGCACACGTCAATAAAGTAAACAAAATGCAATGATTTTTCGTATGTTTTATCATTATAACAAACATTGCAGCATGAAAAAAATATGATAATTCATTAAAATAGTATTTTGCCTGTATCTTTTTTCCCAAATAATATTTAACCGTACTCCTTGAACAATATTTGTTCTAAAAGCACTCGCCTTTCAAATGATACTAGTTTCATTGATGGCCGCTGATGGGCCAGAACGCCCATTGTCCTTTGTATGAAATGCCGTACGGGGCGTCCGTAAACGCTCTTAAATTAAAGTTCCCATAGCATATCATCTAGCTTACAATTGATAATTTTTAATTGCTCATGTGTTGTTTTACCTTTAAGTAATTGTTACACTGCTATTTTTATCATACATTTGTTTTTGTGTACTGTTGATGTAAGCAATTGTGGGAGACCCAAATAAAAAAAAATTAAAGCTCAAGTGAAATGAAAGATTATTTTCCCAGAAATAGTAGCATGTCTTCATTTCCGCGTCGTACATTAATCTCAAAAGGTTGCGATCTTTCCGCTATCCACCAAAATTACATCCGTAGTTCCTTGTAAGAAGGCTCATCGATCACTAACGACTACATTTGTCATTATCTATAAGAAATCAGTAGTGTTGATGATGATGGGTTTTTTCGGAGGCTTTTCTCCCCAGCTATGCGAAACAGTGGTAATGTTTTATAAATTTTACTGACAATTCCAGAAAATTCTTCTTTATTTTTACTACGCTCTCTGAAAATTACGGCAAAGGATTTCCGTTCCTTTCATACTTTATTTGTAACTTAAAACAGATAGCTCCAAATTCCTTCCAATATTTTTACGAAACTTGTCACATATACCGACATGTTTGGGTTACTTCATTCTTACTGAAATCCAAGTTATATCTTGTTGTGCCTGGTGATACAGACATCTGGGAACGAGCGCAGACTATTGAATATCTATTGTATCGGCACTCTCCCAACCAGGACGTCGGAGTCGGATACATCAGGCAGATTGCTTAGCGCTTACCGTGTTGAAGGAAAAATCTCTAGTCGATTTTGTACTCGTACGTACAAGATATCGAATAAGAAATCTTCATCCAATTTTGTGCTTGAAAGTACATGTATAATTTAGATTCCTTAGAGAATTTACCTGCAAAAACTCATGGTTAAAACACTTTATAAATTAAGTAGTGCATTTTATTAGCAGTCAATTTATGGTGGTTTTACGCGTACGACCGGCCGTCTGACCAGTGCATTCTTTGGGGAAATCAAACATTTCCTGTTTCCGATGTATTGCTACATACATATCTACCTGATACGATTAAACGTCATGGAGTTGCGACACTTACGAGAGATAGTGATGGGATTATTTTATTTTAATAAAGGTTGTCCCAAGGCGAAACAAAAAAGACAGGTTAACTCCTTTTTTTAATCTTTTCTGTGTAACACTGGTATGGGTCAGTCATTAGCAAAAGTTTTGTGCTCATTTTAAAATGACTTACTTACTCTGTGAATGGAAATAGTATTATCTTTATTAATTAACAGAAAATTTAACGTTTGTTTTAACTATTAAATTTAAAACAGTATCCCGTTATTTAGAAATTAACAGGGCTATTAAATGAACCCTTCTTCGGATAATTAAGTTTGTACAAAGGTACATTCGGTATATTGTAATCTACAAACACCGGTCTTATTCAACGTGAAATGTTAAAACGGGATGAAAAGTGAGTGGAATGTAGTGATACAAAAAGAGCTAAAGAAGGTCAATTCGGCCTCATCGTAGTCAAGAAAAAACATCACTATCGCTAAACCCATCATTCGATATCGGCGAATTCAAATGGTAAGTGTTTATTCTGCGACCAGTTGTCATACTTTCAGTAGGTAAAAGACAGGTTGTAATGCATGCAGTAAAGGATGTTATTTTGATACACTGTGTGAATGTCCATGAGTGTGTCTTTGCCTTTTACAGTTGCCTTATATTCTCGCGTCGTTCTCCTCAATGCTGAGGACATGATCTTTATGTTTCACTTTTCTGTAATCCGCCATTTTGATCTATCTTCTTCAGATAGCGTCACCAACACTAGAGTCAAGTGTTGAGCGAATCTGCCCCCCGATTCAGAACCTTTCCGATAAGCAGTTGTCCACCGATTTCGTCTACAGTTCATGTAACAAATGAAAAAGAGATAGCAACACGAATTGTTCGACAACAGTCTAATCGAATCGTTCTGGTCGGGCCAACACGTAGGACTTCGTCCTCTCGGTCTCTTTCCATCCGCCTTAGTGACTATTAATTTTCGACTCCTACATGTCACGTCACGCGTTGCGGAAAGTTGGTTTTCTGTATATTTATTTCATGTTTTCATTCGTTATTCTAAAAAGTAATGCGTGGTGGGAAAGCCTTTTAGCTGAAATGGGTTTGGATAGTCTGCGATTCACTCATGTACCGTACACATTGAAACGTTGACCTGTTTGTCTGACAACAAACGGTAAATAAAGTTTCTAGTGGGTGGGTCAGTTCAGAGTCAGACAGTACCGATGAAAATGCATGCTGTGGAAATTTTGCATTTTCTTTAATTTTATAATACAATGCACTTGTTTAACTTGATTTTTTTATTAGGATTAATACCACAAATCAGCTCATTGCTCCAGAATTAGCAGATGATGTTGCCTAGCGCGTGTTCTTCGGTTCAATTCCCAGGTCCAGCAAAATGTATTTGCCACTTGATAAGAAAACTATTAATGGGGTTTCGAAGTGTGGCTACTGGTAAATGGCAAAAGGCTTGCTTAATAATTAACACTTGTTGTAAATTGGGACCAAATAACGTAATTGGCCTACTGTGCAGTGGTTTTGCGATTGTTTTTTTTTACATTGTTCTTTTCTTACATAGTACTACGTAGGTATTGAGGCGTTCATCATGTAGGTAAACGTACCGTAACGTGGTAATGGTCTTTTTATTTTATCTACAAACTGCTTTCTATGAACTACATAATACACATATAAATCTGTAGTTACTTTTCTCTCTAACGCCAAAAGCCATTTATCTAGCTACTCCATTTTTTATCTCATTCCGGTATAAAGTTCCGCGGGGAGAGCTAAAAGTGCACGGACAGATGGAGCTCCCTCTAGCGTGGTGTTTTATGAATTAAAAATAGAATAAAAGAAAACATTTGTTGCGGAAAGAGCCACAAAATGAACAGCCACAGAATGTCAGAAGGTTTGCATGAATAAAAACTCAGTAAGCCAATTCTACTAACAAAATTGTTTAAAATCGCAATCGAACCGCTGCTGAACCACAGCTATTTGACTTGTTTTTCTTATAAAGATAACGTTCAAACTTGGTAGGGCTGCATTTCGATCGCGATTTAAGACGATTCTGTTAATAGAATTATTGTCCTCCAAGCATACTCAGACGCAGCGCACAGGTACTTTACAGCACGAATGTTTAGTGACGTCAGTGGCTTTAGGTACATCCGAAAACCATGAACTCTGCTCAACATTCTATTCTACTTTTACAATGGGAAAAACGGGAAAAAAAACTGCTGTTTCATACAACTTATTCAATGTTGCTTAACAAAATGTATGGAACAGCTGATTTTTTTTCAGGAATTCATCGTTTATCCCGTAGTAAAAGATTTACAGAATAATGAGCAAAGTTGATGAGTGAAGCGACTAACCAGTCATGAAAACCGAGACACCCCAACACGATTTTCATCAGAACTGCCTGAATATGTGTTTTTTTTTAAATAAATCTCCAAGTTACACCTTAGTTTATGTCGCGTTAAGTTCCTTAGTAAAGTGTGAAATGCCTGAAATGTGCTATGCAGGGGTTGTCTAATACACGGAAACTGACAGAGCGGACCGTCTTAAGCCTCATGGTGTCTATTCCCGTCAACTGTTATGGGTAGAAACCTACAGAAACAAAACTGAAATTTATGAAAAAAAAAATTGTCGTGTAAGAAATATGTCAATTGATTCTCCTAATGATTCTGAGCAAACTAGTTTCTGGTTTAGTGTATACTAAAACAAACTAAGCTTGTATGTTCGTCTGAACATCAGTTTTAAATAAATGTAAATGTTTTCCTTCTTAATCAATCGGCAGAAACTAAAAGTACAATAAATAAATTGTAGCTATTAGCCCTTTCGCTGTTGTGTTTTCAAACCTTTTAACTGCAGTGTACCATTAGTCAGATTTTTTGGGTCAAAACTGGCAATGTTTTGGCCATTGTCAGCTTTTAGACGTATTTTTGTTCCGTATAGTTAGGGGCCATGCGCGTGTGAGTTTACCTTTTTACCATCTTTTTTTGTGGTACAGTGCTTAGTTGCGAGGCCAACGAAGTCGCAAGTGCATTTGTTATTTACAGAATAATGGTTCGACTGTAACCATTCATCATGTGAGTCTAGACGTCGAAAACGACGTGTTATTAGAAAATAGTGGTAACTAATGTTCTCTTTATAGCATTCATAACGCTGTTAGGTACTAACTAATACTATTTGATATTCCTCGAAGTCTTTAAAAATGTTATGGAAAACTATAAACTATACTAACTTTGAGCCTGTTCACACGGGTTCGTTTTATCGCCATTTTTCCATTTTGCAAATAAGGTAGGTAGATATTTGATCATTCAATTTCAATTTGATACTTTGAAGATAAATAATATTCAATAACGAGTTCTGGGTATTTTTAAAAAAACTGTGAAGGTTGGAATTTCTCGAAATCTGTTGGCTTTCGCCCGGGGTGCGTGAAGTGCTGATCTGTTACATATGGGACATACTATCACACTTAATAGGGAATAGGTCGAATACGAGTTCACCCTGTATAATGGTAATAGTTTTGCTATCGAGTGTTTCCTAAGTTTCCGTTATAATGTCTCTTGCTATTCTTGAAAACCTGTAATTGGCTTTATGTCACTTATAAGCGTTAAAACGCACTAGCGGCCAGCCGCAATACTGCGTGCCGCTTGCGGTTGGCCGCACATCGATTTTTACATGAAACCGCATGATCTAAACGCACTGGCGCACGACGGCTGGCCGGAAATCTATGCTTTGAGATCATGCGGTTTCATATAAAAATCGATATGCGGCCAGCCGCAAGCGGCACGCCGTAATGCGGCTGGCCGCTAGTGCGTTTTAAGTCTTATAATAACTCATTCCAGTTTCGTTGGTTTTCCTAAGAAAATCTCTACAAAGTATAAAACAAAGTCGCTTCCCGTTGTCTGCACGCTTAGATCTTTTAAACTACGCAACGGATTTTGATGCGGTTTTCATCTTAATTTAGGTAATTTCTTCCGGAAGGTTTTCAGCTATAAAACATACCCGAGCGAAGTTGGGGCGGGCTGCTAGTAAACCAAAAAAAAGAGGATTGTGAGCTTTAGCGTCAGTGTCAGTCCTAACGCTGACGCTCGCGTGGACAGGCTCTAAATTGGGGCATTTCCTAAAACAAGTGATCAATTAACTGGAATTCGTAATGTGATCATCAATACAAACAGCAATGTTGCGAGTGTCATTGAAATTCCGCATACACACTTTAGACGGATATTGTGGCTTCAAACAAGCTCACTGTTAGCGAGTAATTCGTGTTCATTGGTTCGTTTACGCTACGACGCGTAGTGGGAACGTTTGGCCAAATGACCAACATCGGCTAGTGTGGTGGCCACTCAGTCGATACGTAGCCGGCTCAGTGGCCACCGAAATCACCCAATGAGCGGTTTATTGTCTGCTTATGGCTTATTCGGCACGTTTAACTTTCAGAGCCTGTAGGCGACGTCACATTTTACAAGCACTGACCTCAACAGGAATTTCAAATGTTAATACCATAATTATCTATATCCTAACTAATATTAAATTATAAATGCGAAAATAAATTTCTTTGTTTGTTACCTTTCCACGCCTTAACCACTGAACCGATCACCCTGAAGTTTTGGATACCTATACGTTGTCAGGTGTACAGAAACGGACATAGGGGGTACTTACTATTCCCGAGGAAAAAATAAAAACGTTCATAGATGGCGCCACATGTCTTTCGAATCACGATTGAATTATATTATTATAGTAACTTTAGTAGTGTGTTAAGAGTTTTTTTTTATTATAAATTAACGCGAGCGAAGCCGCGGGCAAAAGCTAGTTCTTAATATGTAGGATACTTAATGGTTTTGATATTTCTGAGAGTTTTTTTAGTGTAAGTCATTGTGCGCTTAAGTGCACTCTGCTATGGTAGATAAGTATCGTAGAGGTGTAATAGTGGGTAGTAGTAGGTGTAGGTACCGAACACTGAAACTAAAAATTAAAGTTTAATATTTTCTCGGAATTTTCCGAATTCACTGGATATATCTTATTTGCCTATATTTTATAGTATAAATTCAGTTAATTTTTAAAAATCTGTCGTAAAGGCGATGGCCCAAAAATAACCCAGGCCCGGCGCAAAAATTTTGTATCTTAGATTTTAGAGGATATTTAAAAATAATATTTAAAACTATCACTATCACTCTGTCGGGTGGCTAACATTGTTTTTTTGTTGAATAAGTTTTGTAGGTGTTCTTATTAAAAACTCATATCGGCCAAAATATTTATTATTCTTTCATTCGTTAATTGTTTACAAACAAGCATACTGATACAAAACCTATAATAAGTATATCTACAGGCTATTAAAAATAAATAACACATTATTATACTTAATCTAATTCTTAGTCTTACTTAACGTAAAGTATTATTTCGCATTCTGTATTGTTATGACATGTCATGTTTACCTGCGGATGCGCTGTCTCACCCACGAAGCAAATACAAAGTTGCTTCGTGGTCTCACCTCATGCATACCAGTTACATTATTATTAGGGAGAAGCATATACAAGGTTAGTCGGAAAGGGGGTACTAATACGAAAGGATATTAAAATACCCATAATAATGAACAACTTTTAACTCGTGAGTCTGCGAGACTGGCAGTAAGATTACCCTTCCCAAACCTGGACATCCTGTCTTTTATCCGTCTGCAGCCTTAGGTCGTATGGTGCAAACATCCTGAATTATTTATACAATGTGTCCGGTCATGGACTAGCGATATTCTAGGCACTTGTATAGCAACTATTCTAGTACACAAATACACTACACACTGGGGTCGAATCCACTTCCCTGCCATTTGGCAGCCATTTTGCTTTTTTGTTGAGATATTTTCTATCTTAAAGTTATGAAAATGAGAACCCATTGTATCATAATGTTAACGATAGACAATATTGTCGCCCTCGGAATAAGCCTACTTTTATCACAGTAGGACCAAAACTTTGAGAGATATGACTTTTTTTGTACACACGTACAGAACAGCTCAACAAAAAAATGGAAGTGGATTGGACCCTAGTGTATAGTGTACTTGTGTACTAGAATAGTTGTTAAATAAGTACCTAGAATATCGCTAGTCCATGACCGGACACACTGTACATTTCATTATCACATATTAGGCATATTATGATAGGTTAGGGCTTACAGGGCGTAGGGTTGTAGGGACTTAAGTTTATAGGTCTTAGTAGGTTCCTATAACTTGTCATAATTATATTTTCATGTACCATTACATCCTTAGCATTATTGCGGCTGAACGTGACGTATGTTGAGGGTGGATGTACATATATTACTTTATTAGTATTTATTTATGTATGTCTACCTCTATGGTTTTGAGAGAATCTTGAATGCGATTGCGTTTACACAATAATCGCAAATAATAAATGTTAGCCACCCGATACAAAGATAATGATAGTATACAATATTATTTTTAAATATCCTCTAAAATCTGAGACACAAAACTTTTGCGCCGGACCTGGGTTTTTTTTGTATGGGATTTGGGCCATCTCCTTTTTCCAATACTTTCCGATTCTAAATAATTGTATTTTTTCATAATGCGGTTAATCCTATTAGAATAAGTTATTCGACAACAGAGAAATATTAAATTAGTGGGAAAAAATCAGAAAAGTCGGAAAATTCCAAGTAAATTGCTTTAAATTCAGAATAATCGGTTGAATTTGCTGTTTCAGTTTTCAGTATACCGTCCGTTATGCGTATAAGTTACGAAAAGAAATATTTTTTTAATTGGCCTGCTCGCTCGTCATATCTCTAGCTCGCAGCGACTTGTAAGTAATAGCTATAATATTTACGTAGAGCCATGTCATTGACGCGCGTAGTTCCAAATTTACCTAACGTAAATCCAAAGAAGGTATGACAAGTAAATATATGTCAAGGTCGGTTATAACACGCATTAGTGGCTGAAGCAAGGCGGCGTAGCGTGGGCAGGAAGTGGTCGCGGGCTGCGACCGAACCCCTCACGTCTACCTCCCCCCCTCATTTGTATTCATCAGGATTAAACAGTTTTATGTTTGAAGGCGGCAAAGTTCGGTACAATTTATGAAAGCCGCGCCACGGTTTTGTAGAATTATAATTATTATAGTTAGCAATTAGAATGGAAATTAGTCGTTAAATCTGATGCGTTAATTAGAGAGTTTTAGTTAAATTGCGCTATTTGAGGTAATCGCAGTTTTGGTTTGTGTTAGCCGCTGCAGTTTGCAGGGTATGAAGAGCTTTGTGTGGAGTAGCATTTGACTTGCTGAACTTTGGTTTAATACACGCGTAGAGAATTAGGGGGTAGGTATAATAATGTAATCCGTAACTATTCATCACCAGATAAGTTAAATATTACATATAAATATTACATTTAAAATAAATAAAAAAGTGTTCAATAATCTTGTCATTATCACTATTGACATGTAGTGAAATGCAAATGTTAACTATTGAATAGTTTATAGACCGAATTAGCTTAATAAACAGTTAATGATAGGTTGGTGAAATACCCCTTTAGTATCGGCGAACACGTTCGTTCGGTATAAAGGTCACAGCTCATTAGAGCCACCCGGCATCCGACCCGCATCGCCTCGCATCGTGAGGTTATTATTCTTTATATGAACTTGTATGGATGTGCGCTGATCGCCTCGGGCGTATGCCGTCCACGCGCGGACGACGAGTTGACCACTCGGTGACAATTCGATGCTCGCATGCTTCCCGTGCGTTGCTGCGCATTGCCAACGCACAAGCCCCGAGTGAACAGCGTGCTGCTATCGAGTGGACTCCTCCGACGACTCCTCTGGTTGAATATGCGACGTTTACTGGTGATAACGCGGCGTCCACGCGTGAATCGCCTGCTGACAACGAGTGGAAGCCAGGCGACGAGGCGATTCGGGTCGGGTGCCGGGTGGCTCTAATGAGCTGTGACCTTTAAACGATAAAATAAATGAAAACAAAGTCAGTTCCACATTTAAAAAACGACTTAATCAATTTAAGGTCATTTTTGTTATTAAGGCAGTACGAGTTCCACGTTTCGTGTTAGTAGGAATCGATTAGTCATTTAGTAGCAGTCAACTCGATAAGGTCATGCCTTGCCGCTCGACTTTATAAAGGTTATAAAGCGTTTATATTGTTACACAAATTGGTCCCTTTTATGTAAAACTTCAGAATTAATCCTGACATTGATATACACGTGCGTGGTGGATTTTTGTAGAGATTTTACCACCTGATCGCACGATCCGTTGATTTTTATTGGACAACCAAAGACAATCAAAGAAAACTAAAAAAAAAAAAAATTGTTAAGATAGTTGTATACCTATCTAGTAACTATACAGACTGTAAAAGAATTCGTGTAATTCCTTTAAACCATATGATCTATTACTGGTATAGATAAACCAAGCACGGAATATAGCTGGTTTAAAAAAAAAACTTGCTTGTTGGGTTCAGTTAATTGCTGAAAAATTACTAAATCTGAAATAAACTAGTGCTAGGTCTAACTGTGTCACCAGCAGATCACGAGGGAATTACACGAATTCGTTTACATCCTGTATATTTTTTTGTAATTGTTTCAGTCGGTTTTTTGGTTGTCCAATAATATGGATAACTAAAAAAACTGAAAATTAAACACCATATTATTAAACCAATTGAATCACCTCAAAACAAAACCGGACGCATAAAAATATTCAGTTTCATAATAGGTATGTTCGGAATTTCGGAACGCCTGATGTTTACTTTTTTCGACAAGTAAAATAATTTTCAGTAAACAACCTATACGAAGTTCTCTAAAAAAATATGAAAATGATTAAACAATGTATTTGTTTAAAGCTCTTTTCCAGTGCACTTTAATAAAACACTAAAAATATTTTAAGAATAATTAATATTCGAAAACTGATCGAATTGACATGATTTCGATTCAGCAGCGCTCACGCATTTGGTCAGACCACTAAAATTACAGCGAGTGGACCCAACTTAAGTAGTTACTTAATCTTTTATAAAAGAAGAACTGACTTCAATCGAAGAACGCACAAGCGCACTGCTGACTAATTGATGTATAATCAGATTACATAAAGATTGAGATTGAAAATAGCGGTGCTTCTATTTTTGTCGTGATTTGTATCTCAATCACGCGTGTTCTCTGTGAGCGAAAAGCAGATGATAATAGTAAATTCGCCATTTTCAATTGAATTCTTTAAGTAATCGTGTTGTAGTAATTCGCAGTGATGTATTTGGACGACATCATGATACTCGATAGGGTTTTAGTTTTTCAGAATGTCACGAAAATGTGGAAAATGCAGTTTGCAATCAATTGAATTGGTCGAGGCAAAAAATAAACGCTTCGAATTGAGAAACTCTTCATTCGGTTTTATTTCGTAGTCCGTTAATTAAATCAATCAGCCCTAAGTACACTTGGGGCTGATTTTTCAATTGTCAGATAAGTTTTATCTGAGGAATAAATATGGCTGTTTTACATATACAAGGTGTAAACGAATTCGTGAAATTCCTTCAAACCACAGAGATTAACCCTGAATGGGTTTTTTCAAAACCATTTCTTTTTTTCTAATATTTATCTTTATTTATTTTTTTGAGTCATTTTAGTGCCCGCGCTAACTGACTGCTAAGAGCGATATCGCACTAGTCGTACCTACCACATGTGTTGCCATGCTTTCATTCATTTATGCTTGGCATCGAAATGTTCTACCAAATATATTTTTTTCCTTCCAAAAATGTTTCTTGCTTTTTTTGATAATTTAGGTACCTATTGGTATGTATACACCCGTGCGCTTTCATGTTCATCTTGCGCTTTCAACTTTCAATTCCTCTTGCGTCAAGCGCATGCAAGATTGATTGTCATAAGACGCATGCAACTTATCGTCTACACCGGTGCGCCTCGGTCAGTCGTCAGTCGACATACAATAGACGGATTAGCGTGCGCTAGAACATGCGCTTTTGTCGAACTAGTATTAAGGCATGCGCTATGGCGCTTCACGCATGCTTCAGACGAAGACACAAGATGAACATGAAAGCGCACTGGTGTAGACATAGCTTATTAGTTGGTTAGATACTTACACCTACTGCAAGAAAAAAGGTTTTCTTTTTTATTCCAGCTGAATGCTGTGCGGGGTCAATCTACACCAGTAAGTAGATCATGAGGTTTTAAAGAATTACACGAATTCGTTTACTCGCTGTGTATTATAAAAGCTGTTAAAACATCCACATTATTCCTCAGATAAAAGTTATCTGACGATTGAAGAATCGTCTTTAAACGTAAAAGTTTTTGTTTAAACAATGCGATCAATAACAATTCCGTGACCACCTTGACATCTAATCAATGAAATTAGTTGACAAACTTGAAGATGTTTTGAGAGCGGTTTGATTTTGTGCGATAAATTAATACAGTCCTCTCAAGTCTCATTGGGCACAGATTAATATCTATTGATTGGATTGCAGCTAACGCTCGTGTTGAGCGTCGAGGCACTCGGGTGTTATGAAGCGCACCGTAATATAATTACAAGCTTAATTAAATTAAATATGAATCTTTAAAATAAACGACAAAATGATGTTGTTTTTCTTTAGAATACCTAGTTGTTTTTCTGTTTGGTATCGTTATATGATTTTAGTTTAGTTTGCTGGCTATTGGAGGAAACATAGAAAAATGCAATTTAGTAATGCTTTAACAACGACCAAAACTAAAAAAAAGTAAAAAAAAAACATTATCATCATTCAGCCGAAAGACGTCCACTGCTGGACTTAGGCCTGCTCCAAGCGTCGCCTCTATCCATGTTGGAGGGGTTTGCCATAATCGCCACGCTTGGCAGGCGGGTTGGCGATCGCATTATTTTGTTGTTAAAGTACCTACTCAGAGAACGCTGCTGCCCATCCCCTAATGATTCCCTTAGTCGCCTTTTACGACACCCATGGGAAGAGATGGGGTAGTGCTATTCTTTAGTCCAGCACCACACGGACGCAACGGATGAAAATATTTACTTACCATAATTATATTATAAAATTACCAGTTTCTAAAGTCGGTGCCTTCAAATAGCCAGCGTGGATTAGCACCGACTTCTGAAATATCATCCGTATATCCGAACGTCTTCACTCTTCATCAGATCTTTACCAAATTTAAATAAAAAAAGACGACACGTTTGGTGCAGTGGCTAAGCGATTGGCTTCTGCGCTACGGGTCGTGGGTTCGATTCCCACACGGAACAAAAATTTGTATGGCCTACAGATGGTTGTTCCGGGTCTGGGCGTTTGTTTGTGAGATTTGTGTTTGTAAACGCACCCACGATACAAGAGAAATCTTAGTGTGGGGCAACGTTTTTTTAAAAAAAAAAAAAAAAAAAAAAAAAAAAAAAAAAAAAAAAAAAAAAAAAAAAAAAAAAAAAAGATTAAATGAAACCCCCTTGGGAAAATAAACTTTCAAACGAAAAAATAATAATTTAAATCGAATCACAATAGGCAACGATATCGATGAATAAACACACAAAAAATACACGTCGAATTGAAAACCTCTTCCTTTTTGAAAGTCGATTAAAAATAGACTTTTATATCTCTACTTTTTCTAATTAAAAGAAATATTTTTCTTTACAATGTAAACGTACGAGTGTCCAACTTGTCCAATACACTTTATCGTACGTTGAAATACAAATAATTTGTTTAATGAACCTTGACATGATCTATTAATAGAATGAACTGGGTCGAAAAAATACTGTTTATAATTTTTATATTTATGTCAATACTCTTCATAACACACTGATTATATCTGAATACAAAATAGGTACCTATTTTTCTTTTATCTTACACTAGCTGACCCGGCGAACTTCGTGCCGCCATTTTTCTTTACGTGACGATTTTTTTTAAATCTTCTTTTATACAAACTTTGTCCTGACAATAACGAACACATAAAAAAAAGAATTATCCACTTTGGTGCAGTCGTTCGGAAGTTATGTGCGTACATACATTTCGGCGATTCATTTTTATTTACACAGATTTTCAAACTTGAAAATGGAACGATAGTAGACATTGAGATATTATTAGAATGAACTGGCTCGAAAGCATAGTGTTTGTAAGTAATTTTTATATTTATGTCAATACTCTTTTTACCACAGCTGTATACAAAATAGGTGTTCTTTTTTTTTCTTCTTTTTTCTTACATTTTGCAGCTTGAAAATAGAACGATAATACATAAGTAGTTATTTAAATCACGATTTTTTAATATTTAAAAGCAAAATCTTTTTTGTAAAAAAGAACAAGATGAAACAGCGGCTTAACGTAATAACTTTAAGTCGCTGTTGTAACAAGATTTAATCAGGAAATGCTTTTAGAATAGAATTTGCTCTCACTGAAGCAAGGGTAATAAAATAATTTCTGTGAAATCAGCATTCAAAGTCAAAGTAAGCAAGGCATTGCAACTTTGAAGATTATTTGCTCACAAAGAAATGAGGGCGAGCTTTTTTACCTTACCGCGTTGGATATTAATAAATTACCTAATACGGTAATGTTTAAAAGTTGAATCAGGTAAGTTCTTATGTATTACAAGAATTAATGGTTTCTGAAAAAATTTAAGAGAAAATTGTTCACTCTTTGGCAATTAAATTGGATTAGTGTTTATTGCAAACTACACAATTATCATTTCATGTAGATATAATTTATTTGCAGCTTATAACAATCTGAAGATTCGTTTACTTTCGTTAGATAGTTTCGTTAGATATATATCAACTAACAAATAACTAACAAACAAAAAAAAAACTTCGAAAAAAGTAACCTAGAAAATCTCCATACCAAAAAGGATTCCAAGAAGCATAGGCACTCCCTAGAGAATGAATGTGAACAGATGCGCTGAATAATTTACCTGGCAACACTTTGAGCGCGGTTCGCGCTTGATGAGCAGGCTCCCCCATTTACCTATTATACATACGTCGTATAACCTCGGGGGAATGTTAGTACTTATACATTTTTCAAGCGACTCAATTAGACAGAAGGACTTACAACGCGGAACGTAGCCGCTAATTGGCTATGTGGACATATTATAATTACTTTTTTAGCTTTTGGTAATAATTTCTATATTAGTTTTTAAATTGGTCACCAACTCGCATGTTCAGTGTGGTATCTCTATTTACTTACTCTTTTTTTTCTGATATTTTCAATTCGATATGTAAAGTTCTTATTTGGTACCTACATTTTTTTTTTTCTTAAAGATACCTACTTGTTTACTACGCGGTAGTTATTTTTCATTATTTTTTAAACTTTTGCTAGTGATGACGTCACGGAGTAAGCTAAAGAGTTTTAATGTTGATTTCAAACTCAAATTCAAAACTCATTTATTCAAAATAGACTAGAACTACTTAGTTCTTTTTGAATGTCAAATACAATAGACATCCCCCAAAAACGCCCTCCCTTCACCAAGCAATGTTATCCTAGTGTTATCTTCTTAATTTCTTTTATAACATCTGGAGTTAGCGAGAAACTTTTTTTTAAATCGAAGACTCTGAGCCCAAAGTATTTAGCCCATTCCGCCGAATCTGTGACGTTTAGAGGTCAAATAGATGTCAAGCGAATTCGTATATTTATGTAAAAATAAGCACCATCTCATAATTTTAAGAGCTGGAAATTGTAAAATAAGGTGTCGAAAACTAAAATGTCGAAATGGTTTTGGTTTAAGCATAGGTTAACTTTAACTTTATATACCGAATTGTGTTCTGCGATAGGCTGAGTAGGAGCAAATACTAAAAGAATATGATGACTTTATTACACTGCCTGAAATATAGCAACTAGAAGCTTTTCCATTCAATGTCGGACGTATCACACAAAAAAGCATGAATTGCCACGGCATTTAGTTTTGCGCAGTGAATGACATTTAAATGAGGAACGCATTCTAGATAGAAATGACGCAATTTTATACACTAGTTTTAAAACATGAGCGTTTAAAAATGGAACGATGACTTATTTCAATTTAGAACTACGTAAAAACAGCGCATTGCGGTGAAATAAATCTCAATTTTTAGTCGGACTATGTAAATAATACATTTATTTACACTACAAAGCTTCTTTTATAATTGGACCTAGACCAATGACGTGAGGAAATAATAAATTGTTGGTCCTATTGTTAAGCGTTGATGCGAACGTGTAGTCACAAGGTAACTTTTTCTGTATTTATGTTTACTCTGTAATCCTAACTTTTAATATGCGAAAGTAAGTTTGTTTGTTTGTTACCTTTTTACGCCTAAACCACTGAATCGATCATCCTGAAATTTTGCATAACTATACGTTGTCAGGTGTACAGAAACGGACATAGGGTACCATTCATCCCGAAAAAAGTACTGTTCACGAGGAAAACAACAATAATGGTCATAGATGGCACCACGTGTCTATCGAATCACGATTGAATTACCTATATTGTTATCAAAACTTTAGTAGTGTGTTAAGAGTTTTTTTGAGCTTAATTAAAGCGAACGAAGCCGCGGGCAAAAGATAGTCCTCTTTATTAGAACTTACTAAGAAAGGGAAAAAATTGAGGAATATTTTAAATCTTTTCATAAATTGGCACTATCATACATGCTCTAAGTTAGCACACGCGGCACGCCCGCCGTTTGCAAAATCACTAAACGTTAGCGTGAACTATACGCCGCGCCGTCGACGTCGGCGTCGCCATACTAATCATGAGTTACATGTCTAACATCGTCGGTTCAATACTGATATTTCAATTTTCGCAGCACGATATATGAATAAGCACGCGCTAAGGGCAATATTTTAGGAAACCGTTGTTTACTTGCGTAAGTATTTTATATATGGGTGCTTATGGTAGGACGTGACTCTATCCGTGTTATATAAATATTTTTGATGCTGCAAACATTTCATTTTGTTGGTTGATACAGCTATAATTTAAGGTATATCGTAACTTTCATTAGGAGTATAAAAACTGCGACGCTTAATTAAAAAACGGAAATGAATGGCGACAAGAGGGACATGCAAGAGTAAAAAATGAATTTAAATTTATACTGTGTCAGCTACTGCTGCGCATGAATGTAGGTACATCGAATATAATGTACCAATCTATTGTGTTACATTTTTTCGATATGTAACGCGACGTCTTACGTAGGCGGTTTAAAGCTACGCGAATTGCGAAGCGATGCGATACGGTGACACGCGATGCGGTGCGAAGCGGCGGCTTTGTCCTACGAGCTCGCGGACCACTCGCCGCGCACCACGGTCATTCAGTAGCACTGTACGGCACCGCATCCAGTTCGCGTGAAAATATCAAGCCAACTGACAGCGTTCGCATCGCGCCGCGCCGCGCCGCACCGCGTTCCACGTGCGTTTGGTCACGTAGGCCACTTCAATAGGTATCGACTGTTTGTTGTTTTCGCGTCGCGCCACGCCGCTTCGCGTCGCTTGTAGATCGCTCACGTAGGATGACGCGTAAGCATTCCATATTTAATGTGCAGTTTCGATGAGGATTGATGCTTACGATTTAATGCCAGGATATTAAGTAGTTACATTAGTTAGATAATAGATCGACCACAAAGGATGAATAGAGACCAATAACAGGCCACTGAAGCGTATGACACCTCTAGAATCTAGATGGACCCAGAACATCACAAAACTAGCTGGACTACATGGACAAGGACAGCGCGAGACAGACGACAATGGTACAGATTCTGTTGTGCACAAACTAACTTAATTTAGACTATTGCCATCTTTTTCACTCTCATAAAATAAAAAAGAGACCGACGGAAATAAGAGCTGTCAAATTTTGTTGAACTAAAATTGCCATTAACATTAAGACGACACGTCAGAACGTGTCGACTAAAAACACGGCGTAAACTAGTTTGACATTTCTAACTTAGTTTTTGTCTATCACCGTCCTTTTCTCGCACTGTCTGTTAGTAAGAGATAGCACTTCTCTCATTTTAGTTTAGTTGGTGAACAAGAGAATGTCCAATGTAGCGGTTTCTAGACCTACATTCAATAATTAATGGTGAAAGGCTAAAAAAAGAAGACGTAGAATGTAATGGCTATCAATGAGACGTGGTTGCGTAGGGGGGAGGAAGGCCGAGCTCCAGCAGTTCCTGGATATCAACTGCGACATATACCGCGGCCGGAGACAGTTCGCGAAGGGCGCGGAGGGGGCGTCGCTTTTTACATTAAAACCGGAACTAGTACTCGAGTTAGAGCTCACCCCCACCATCCACAGGTGGAGCAAATGTGGATGAATATTACAGCGAAAGCAAAAAAGTTATTAATAGGAACTGTATACCGTCCTCCTTGGCTAGATTTACATGATTTTTTTGATGCAATCACAGACAGCATGTGCGCGTTGGCTCCGTATGATAATGTAATATTACTGGGAGATTTAAATGTAAATATTCTGGATACAAATAATTTTAAAACCAAAAAACTCGAGGAATTTTTACATTATTTTAACATGAACCAAATTGTATCGAGTCCAACGCACTTTGTAGGAGACAGTGCTACCCTTATTGACGTGATATGTACAGATGCACAGTACCGGGGCGTTGATGTGGACCATATAACAGAACTCGGCCATCACTCGTTTGTCACATGCGAAATCGTTTTTAAGAAAGAAAAACCGGCACGTAAATTGGTGACATATCGTCCGATTAGGGGTATATCAGTTGATGATTTCAGGAGGGATCTGGAGGCAATTCCATGGAACTCAATCTGTGAACTACAGGACGTTAATGATATGGTACATTCCTTCAATTCATACATAACTTGGCTTTTTGATACACACGCACCGTTAAAAACTAGGCTTTTTAAAACTCAGCCAACACCTTGGATAACGGACAATATAAAATTAATGTTTAAGTTGAGGGATTGTGCTTGCCGTCGGTATCGTCAGACCAAACAAGATGTACACAGACAATATTATTTGGATTTAAAGCACCAGGCAACAACTGGATTACTAAATGAAAAGAAAGCGTTTTTCACTAAATATATTAATGATAATCTAAATGATTCAAAATTATTATGGTATAATTTAAAAAAGCATGTCCTTCCAGAGATCAAGGATTATCATGTGCTACCGGAACAGTTCGACGACCCCGACGGGATAAATTCAGCATTTCTGGATGTTCCGGGCGATCCACATGTTACCATTTCGCAGCTAACCTTTTTTGAATTTAATCGTTACGGAGCAGCTGAATTTCAATTAAAACCAACAGATTCAAAATCAGTACTAAAAATTTTAACTAACATATCCACGAATGCGCAAGGGATAGACAGGATATCGAAAGATATGTTAGATCTTACCCTTCCACAATCTTTAACGGCAATAACTGAATTAGTAAACAGATCTTTAACCTCGAACACATTTCCCGAGTTATGGCGTAATTCAATCGTACGGCCACTTCCGAAAAACTCTGATCCACAAACATATAAGGATCTTCGTCCTATTAGCATATTACCCTGCTTGTCCAAGGTGTTGGAAAGAGTAGTTTACCTGCAGGTCATCGATTTCCTCGAAACTAACGGAATGCTACCGAATCTGCAGTCGGGATTCAGAAAGGGTCGCGGGACCACAACAGCCTTAGCAGACGTTGTAGGTAACATCCTTGAAGCCCGGGATTCTGGAGAGGGATCGATTTTGACATTGCTAGATTACTCACGGGCATTCGATTCAATTAATATTTCCCTATTATTATCTAAACTTGCATATTACGGATTTGATAGTCAAACCGTACGTTGGTTTGAGAGCTACCTAACGGGCAGATCACAGCAAGTTGAGGTTCGGAAAAAAGACGGTTCGACGAAAATTTCTTTCTCACGGTTGATATCCAGAGGAGTCCCACAGGGATCGCTGCTGGGACCGTTACTTTATATATTATATAGTGCAGACGTATCTGGATGTATTCGGGACTGCAAATACCACATATACGCGGATGATACACAGCTATATGTCTCTTTTAATGCCCGTAACACCGCATCCGCCGTAAATATCCTAAACGCGGAACTAGATAGAATCTCTTCGTGGTCTATGAGCAACGGCCTAGTACTGAACCCTCAAAAATCAAAATTTATGATTATGGGGAGCAGAAATCAAATTAATAATATACTTTCTGCAAAACCCGACGTTAAAATTATGGGGGAGAGCATACAAAGAGTAGAAAGAGCATGTAACTTAGGTCTTATTACCGACCCGGGGCTTCGATTTGAAGATCACATAAACGGTGTGGTTAAAAATTGTTTCTACAGATTAAAGGTTCTGTACAGGGTGAGAGATCTACTTAGTGTCGCATTAAGAAAGAGGTTGGTGGATAGCGTAGTACTATCAAAATTAAACTATTGCGACGCTGTATATGGGCCCTGTCTCCTGTCCCGTACAGAACGTTTAATCCAACGAGTACAAAATGCGTGTGCCCGATTTTGCTTTTGTATACCGCGGAGGAATCACGTCACACCATATTTAAATCAACATAATATATTAAAAATGAACGCCAGAAGGAAGCTACATTTAGCAAGCTTATTGTTTGGAATCATAAATACGCACAAACCGGAATACCTATTTAAAAAGATAAGCTGGAGACAGGATCACTACGGCTACTCCACTCGTTCTACGTCCAACCCACTCTCGATGCCTCATTATAAAACCACAGCCTTTAGGGGATGTTTCAAGTACGCCGCCACACGCTGCTGGAACGATTTGCCACCTCCAATGCGATCCCTGAAAACGCAGGCAAATTTTAAATGCCATTTAAAAAAGTACCTTTTCGAAAACCAAAAAACAGAGCAAATATTGTTCTACAGATGAACAATATCATAATATAAATGATATTTATTTCTGTAAATAAATCTGTTACAGACACTTTTACAAGTCAATTTTGTATATTATATATAGTATTATAGAGGATCAATGAAAACAGGTAAGTACTCACGTTATGTTTATGATCGATGGGCAAGGCACATCGTACTCCAAGCGGCTTGAGGCGGCGCGGCTTATAGCATAGTTAGGTATGTAGTTTAGTTAATTTTTTGTATAAGTACCATATCGCCAATAAGGTTTGCCATTTGTATATTTTTTGTCTAAAACAATAAATAAGTTGTTAAGTTGTGCTAATGATAGTTCATGTCGTTTTTACTTGTAAATAGACACCGTACATACTTACATTCCACCAATTCATAGTCTTAACAAAGCACCTACACGGCGAAATCACGCGAGCAAATCTAAATTATGCAACGCTCCAGTCACACGATCACACCACCATGACTCACGCGCAGCGCCGGCGAAATGACACACAACCAAACACCACAGCTATGTCGGTGCGGAAAAGAGACAAAAGCGGGGCGCAGAAAGTAGGTCAGGAGGCTTTTGTTTACCTACTTTTTAGATTTTGCCGGTAGGTGTTTAAAATTAAAATAATAAACATTTCGTATAAAAATATATGTTAACTGATGGTGGTGTGTGTGTAGGGTGTTTTATGTTAAATTTTAAGTATTTGTTGTTTTATTTTAGAAGGGGTATAATTATAATTTATTTTATTTTAGTTACATAAGTATTATATATATATAAGCCTTATAACTGGCTTAACATCCGCACGTCATATAGGTGATCACTGAAAATCAGCGCTGTGTTTGTGGTCCACGCCATTGCACAGCATTATGCTGAGTGGTCACCTTTTTGTCGCAGTTGACCATTTTATTTTATTATTTTAATTCTTTTTTTTTCACAATAATTATGTGTGTGTCTCTGTGACAAATAAATATTTTTTCTTTCTTTCTTTCTTTCTTTCTAATTATTGAACACAATGGCTATAATACTACAAGGTAACAAGTTCGCATCGTATAAAACCAGGTTTAATTTCAGCACGATCGATGAACAGTGGATAACAATGGATTACAATAGAGCACCTTTATTCCGATTCACGGCTCACTGCATTAGCCAGTTCATTTCACAGACCACGAGCGCACTCGTATACATTTTCTTTGAGATACAATATGAATACGACTTCAACAATTTACGGTAGAAGATAATTATTAAACTGAAGTGAGATTAAAATTTAAAGTATGAAGTAAATATTATATCGGGTGTCAAAAGACCCTTAACGAAAACCACATATTCTACTCATCATTGGGATCATTTTTTTCTGCCAGACCATACCTGGGAAATCATTGGTTTTGGAGATATTGAAGGTCAAAGTAGACATTTTTTTTTAGTTTTTTCCAAAAACGTATTCTAAGTGATAATACTAAACTTTCTTCCAAACAACCTTATCAAAATTTTCAATTTTTCCTCACAAATTACGCATATGAAATTACAAAAACGCAACGAATATCAAACGCACACGACCGCCTTGGCTCAGCTGTGTGGCCGCTGCACGCATGCAAACGCGCGGCATCGCCACAACCACACATTGCGCGCTACAAAAAAAGCGTTTCTTTTTATGCCAAAAAATAAAAGTTGTTTCCCAGCAATTATTTTTGGTTAATGTAGTTTAGTTTGATGTACAGAGTGCGTAGATTTCGGCTATGTGATGGGTCTTCTTACACTCTGTATTATATTATTCAATCATTTTTTTAGATACTATACTTGTTCGCGTTATGGTCTAGTCGCGTAAGCGCAAACAGGGTCTAAGTTGAAGCGCATGAATCCAAGTAATAGAGATATAGAGGGATTCCCCTATACCCCTCTGGCTCTTACATACATACCTACACACGACGGAACACAGTAAACTGCTTAGCAACGGACCTTAACGTGAGGTTGGTGGCTAGCCAGGCGAACCGTACCTATAGATCCTACCATCAAGCGTGATCGGTTTTGTTGAATCTTACAACACGCGTCTACTCCCAGCGTGCGATGAGGAAATTTTATATTCTAGCCTTCCTAACCTATTCCTAGAGTATCGAATATATTATGTACCTATATTTAATTAAATAGATACAGTGTCCCTACTCTTAAATCCAGCAGCAAGTCCAATTATATAAACTAGTGAAGCATGTGCAACTACCTGTTTACCTACACTAGAAGCTTGTAGTAGGTATTAAAACTAAAGATGCCTGATTCTGCTTCCGCAACAACGGAAGTTCCGCGCGCTTCACATCCTTTTGTGCTTCTGAATCCGCAAATTTTTACGACGGTGGAGGGGGGCGCGGGCGCGGCGGACGAAGGACAATTCATACAATGTAATTTACCGCTACTTAATTTTGAAAATTAATTTAATAAAATTAAAAAAATGTACTTTGTTTCATTGTATTTACACTTCCGCTACCTCATCCGTCTCCGATTCCGCTGAAATTTACTTTTGACATCTGTTTCCGTATCTGCTTCCATTATGACACTTCCGTTGTATCACTAATTATTGGTATGTCAATACCAGTGCGCTTTCACGTTCATCTTGCGCTTTTAACTTTCAATTCCTCTTGCGTCAAGTGCATGCAATATTGATTGCCATTGACGCATGCAGCTTATCATCTACACCGGTGCGCATCGGTCAGTCGTCAGTCGACATACGATAGACGGATTAGCGTGCGCTAGGGGCATGCGCTTTTGTCGAACTATATGGCATGCGCTATGGCGCTTCAGGCATGCGACAGACGCAGACGCAAGATGAACATAAAAGCGCACTGGTGTAAACATAGCTTAAAACCTTCACGGGCAGCTTGCGGCAAGTCAGGCAAGTCGGTTAAACTTTCAGAAAACAGTGAATGTCGGTTGCGTAAGTCAACTGGAGCAATTGCAGTAGATTATAATTGCGATTATTTTAGGGATGAGCGCAATTTGGTACGGTTGTTTTTGTTTATAAACTGGTATGTTTAGCTTTCTTTAAAATATATTTTATAAACAAGATCATGTGCTATTCTAAAGAATGTTCTATGAATTCATTGCCATGTGCCAATGTGAATGACTGTATGTGTTAATAAGCTCATAAGATTGTAATTGCGTAATTTTTCTAATAATAACTGGAACAAACTAAATCATCCGAAAACACCTGAGAAATTAACACATCAGTAACAGTAATGCGATGCCAAATTCTCCAAACAATGACACAAGTGTTGGTATGTACAGACGCCAGCACATCAAGCTACTACAATCTGTCAAATTTCTTTAATAGATTTTCATCTTTATCGCGAAAGCATTAGGTTCAAGGTTGATTGGGAAAATTTGACAGTTTCGGGTACCTTGACCTGCTGGCGTCTGTACAGTTTGTAAACGAATTCGTGTATTCCCTTAAAACCACATGATCTATTACTGTTAAAATAAACAATAAAAAAAAGATTGTCTTTCTTGCTGTTGGGATAAATTATCGTATCTAAACCACCTAATAAGGTTTCAAGTAAAAGTTAAGAAAAAGAGATTTTACAAAAAATAATATAAAATTAACAGTTTCAGAAGTCGGTGGCTTCTATTTGTTTTAGTGTAGAGTTGCACCGACTTCTGAAACTGTTAATTTTATATTATGGTAATTATTTTACTCCTTTTAGTTTTTCTTTGAAGTCGGTTTTTACTTTTTTTAAAGTTTATTTTTTATTAAATACGTTTTAGTGCCATACTCATATACATACTCTTCATTACCCTTCTTTTTGGCTTTGACGTAGTCGGGCATAAAAAGCCCTTTAAAATGATACCTTACACGATATAATGAAAACATTCCAAAGGGGGGGGGGGGGGGGACGCACCCCCTCCTCTTTTCCAGTAGTCAGTTCCCAACAACAAATATAAACAAAGCAATATTAATAATTTGAGAATTTTGCTTTGATCCGATGAGGAGTTCCGTTCCATATCTCTGAAGTTCATGGTCTAATCATAACAATATTTATATGGGACCAATCGGAAAGTATACCCCCTTTCGAACAAAAAAATATTTTTTCATATCGGTTAATAAATGACGGAGATATGAGGTAACAAACATAAAAAAAAAAAAAAACATACAGCCGAATTGAGAACCTCCTCCTTTTTGAAGTCGGTTAAAAACGGAAAATTTTGCAATATCGCTCCGTGCAGTTCAGTTAAATCGAGCGCTAAACGACTCAGAAAGAGAAAACCATGACAATGTCACCAGTAGATCACGCGGTTTGAAGGATTACACGAATTCGCTTACACGTTGTATTTAGTACAATAACATTGTATTTAGTATAATAATACTTTTGAAGCAATCAATTGACCGTTATTTAATTACATTGATAAATATTTCTATAGAAGTAATGTGTAGGTACTTATTTCCACTTCACTCATAATATACAAGCAGTGGCCGGTTTATTACAGTTACAAATTAATTAGTAACTATAATTGTAGTCGCGTTAAATCACGTAGAGTACAGTCATCAACTCACATGCGTTCGTAGGTGTCCTTTAAAATCACGTGCTTGAGTGCAATACAATACTGTTCAATTAAAAATAGACAAGCAGTGGGAATGTCGTAATTACACTTTTGCAGCTCAGTGTATATCGACCACGTGAGTTTGACCTTTTGTATCTTTTTTTATTAAGTAGGTCGGCTGTCCCACTTCAAAACCTACACTTTTACACACTACTACACTACACTGTTAAGGGACACTTTTTACAAAAGTCGTTTTATTGCATAATCTTGCTAACCTAGAAAGTCTCTACCAAATACAAAAACACCAGCGTTTAAAACTCACATAGTAAGCAGATATATTTAAGCATCGATACCTAGTAAGTGGCGTTCGCTGCCTCTGATCATTTCAAAACCTAGTAAGTCCCTTTAACCACATGGTTTTACCTAATATAAACACTTTTCAAAGGCTGACCGATTTAACGTTTATGCGCTCTCCTGTAAAATTTCGTTTTAAGCCCTTACTAGGTTTTGAAATGGAACAGCCGAGATGGTCTTACGTAGTCTAGTTCTCGGCGATTTTTTTGGCAAGAGTTTTGGAGGTTTCGGTTTTTATTTTTTGGCGTGTTTCGGTTTTCCTGAAAGTATTTTTGTAAGCCCCATGTTGACCATGTAGCCCAACGGACGGGGACAGTCCTAAGACCAAATTCTTCTAAAAGAAATCTTGATAAGTCGGCATGGCGAATGCGACTACAGGATGCCCTCCTGGAGGGCACCCGGCACTGAACGTGTTAAGACCGGCCACACATCATAAGAAAAATTCTATCAGAAAAGTTCCAACGCGCGCCGGAATGCAGTCTTCGCATACATTTTGTTCAAGACCCCGCACACTGTCAGAATTTTCCGGATCCGGCAGCCTGCGGGCTTTATTACAAAATGTGTGCGCTGAGGGTCTTCGCACACGCCTCAACATTTTTCGGACAGTTATAATGTGCTGCCGGGCTAAAAGTAAGAACGTTTGTTCTAAAACTTAAAAAAAAACCAGCCAAGTGCGAGTCGGACTCGCGCACGAAGGGTTCCGTACCATTATCTATTCAGTTTTTTTAGTATTTGTTATAGCGGCAATAGAAATACATCATCTGTGAAAATTTCACCTATCTAACTATCACGGTTCATGAGATACAGACTGGTGACAGACGGACAGCGGAGTCTTAGTAATAGGGTCCCGTTTTACCCTTTGAAAGCCGATATCCTAAGGTACTCTCCGAGGCACGGAGGAGTCTCGATATGTTACGAATCCATCCACCACCATCAACCCATCCACGGACTGACCGCGGCAAGTGCAACTTAACCTTGGATCCGCGCGGGTGTTAAGTGGCCAGGAGCGTCTTATCGTTAATTTTGTTGGGTAAATAACAGTTAAGAACGTGTAAGTGAATAATCAACATCAGCCCATTAGGTACTGTCTCACAGCTGGGCACGAAACTCTTCTCAGAATGAGAAGGATTTTAGGCCTTAGTCCTCCACGCTGGCCTGGTGCGGGTTGGCGGATTACTCACACCATCAAAAACTGTTTGGAGTCCTCTCAGGTGTGCAAGTTTCCTCACGATGTTTTCCTTCACCGTTAACGCAAGTAATAGTTAGGTAATTATAAACTCGAAAAATGAAAGTTGCGGACTGGGATCGAACTCGGACCCATCTGCATAGAAGGCAAACGTTCAACCGCTTAGGCTATCACTGCTTGAATAATCGACAAGAGAGAACAACAAAAATAAAAAAATAAAAAAACTCGCTACGTAACAACATAGGATGTTCACAAAAACCCATTTCTATTTGATTACGACGAGCCCTACGTTTTTCAATCGAATCAATATCTACTACCCGGACGTGTGTAATTGCATAGTTAGTGGGCAACTTTAATTGATCTGGTATTTACTAGTACTATGCGCTACGAGCCGTGATCCGCAATAGGAATACCGCGCATACTCTACAGGAGAGTCGTTCTATTCTAGTAAGAGAGAGCGAGAGAGAGATAGTAGTTCTATTTGAACGGCCCTCTGCATGCCACATCTTAGAATTTATAGGATTACTTTCGTGTATTCCCTTTATTGCTGTTTCTCGTTCATTAGTGAGGTGATATACACGTGTTGCGTCGCGTGTAGGTGTAGGTGAAATGACGCGCCTCAGCCGTATTTGCGGGTAGTTTTGTTTTGTAAATGCGGTGGAGGGGCGCGTTATTTCTGTTTAGACGATCCCAGTATCAAAAGTGCTAAATCTAAAATACGCCGTGGGCCCGAGGTACCCGAAAGATTTTAACCTTCGATTCCGATGCCTAACTGGAGAAGAAAAGCTGGGATATAGTTTGTTGAATAAAGCTTAATTTTCGAAATATTCATTATATACGGAAATTCACAAATCGAAAAATACCTATGGTAACAAGTCCTATGAACGCGGCGTTGCGACTTTTGTCATACCATACCCCTTTCGCCGTATGTCTTATTTGTCGGGGAGGGTTGTGAAGTGAGAAGTTTCTTATCTACTCACACGATAATTTATAAATGTTGTCAGTTCAGCCTAAGGTATTGTTTACAAGGACGTACTAAAGTTAATTGATTTCGGTTGCGTCCCGCGTGTCGTCTCAGGACGACACCGCTATTGTTTATCTATTGTGTCTATAATTACAGTACTTGAGTAATAAAAAGTACCGAAAAAAAATTACTGAATTGGACTTTCGTTGATAATTATAACATTTGACTCATAACACCATCAGAAAGGCGTGGTTAAAATCTTTCGGGTACCTCGGGCCCACGGTGTACGTATAAAGTTTCGGAAATTGATTCTGCAACCGACTTTCAACTGGACAAACTTACAGCAAGTCGACTTCTAGAAGTGTTACGAACTAAGCTAGCGCTTACTGCGATAATTTCCGCAAATTAACCCATATAAGTCTTCTGCCTAGCCTTTTCCCAACTATGTTGGGGTCAGCTTCCAGTCTAACCAGATACGGCTGAACACCAGTATTTTACACGGAGCGACTGCCATCAGACCTCCGCAACCTAGTTACTGGGCAATGCCGATATCTTAACACGTTCAGAGCCGGGTGCCCTCTAAGAGCCCCGGCACCTGTAGTCGCATTCGCCATGCCGGGTGCCCTCGTGAAAGGCTAATTTTAAAGTAGGTTTTTCTTGGAAAATGGACCGTCATGAAAGAAGCAAACACCTATTTTACGACGTTAGTAGCGTATTTTTACGGCTTTTAACCTAATGCCAGGAACCCTCCTCGATGGTTCACTCTTAGCGCAAACGTAATGCCGTGGACCCTCCTGGAAGGTCCATTAGCAATATGTATGGCGGCATGGCATATGAGCTCTATGAAAAGTGTGATGGACTCGAATGTGTTAAGGTTATCAGACTTTCGGGCTTCTAACTACCCGTAACGACTGTCATAGGCACAGAACAGATAAAGAGGTTAGAAAGGAAATAGTTCCTGATTTGTATTAGAACGCGTGTCGCCGCTTTTCTCCCACTCTTTAACTCTACTACAAGCAAGAGCCCAATACGTACGCGCATTACGCACACAAATAAACCACACGCACATAGATTTCGAGTTTGCTATTAGTTGTCACACTAACGCAAATACTGCGTTAGACGTACACTCACACACGCGCAAATTCAAATTTATTTCTCATACATGTTACGGCGACCAAAAGGTCGATTACTTATATCGATAAAATTACTGTAATTTTGTTACTTTAAGTTTTGCAATTTTTCGATCTAATTTTGAGACCCTTAACGGGGTACGAATAGTGTGAACTTCCTCAACACATATCAATAATAATGTCAAATTAAGGGGGAACATCCGATATAGCCGTGAAATTCATTTTTTTTTTAGTTTTTTGCTAATTGCAGGTCTGTTTTACATCATAATTATGTTGTTTGCACCCGTAACGATACTAAGTTTGCTAAAAAGAAATCAATAAAATCATGTCAATTATTATGAATCATCATCGTAATGCTCTAAAACATGTTTTTTTCGGAAACAATTCTATTTTCGAGCATCGTAAACCTAGAAAAGTAGGTATACTTACGACTTTCATATTGAATATATTATTGAATAACCGTTACCGGCGCAAATCGCATTTTGAATAGTATAAACGTAAATAAAAGCAACAATTTGCAAAAAACTAAAGAAATTTTGAATTTCACGGCCATATTTAATGTTTTCACGCAGGCGTATTAACATAATATAATTCAATTAATTTAATTTGAATAACCCTGTGAATTTTAATTGCATAATTTTCTGCAAAATGTTAAGAACAAATTGTGCTACATTTAATAGGTATCCATTCAATTCTACCAGTTGTCTCAATCTAGTTTTCTTTTGTCTGGACCTGTTGGAAACCTAAAAATAAAATTTAAAATATAATTCGTGGCAATAAACAAAGTTATTTTAATAATAATATTACTGATAATAATCATTTTGTAGATATACACACATATTTATACCGATATTGTTTGCAACTTGGTACAACACTATCGATACGTATGGATTTCGCTGAATGAAAACAATTGCTCGCTGCACTCGACTTTCGCATTGAACGCAATACATTGCGCTGTCGCTCACGTAGTACAAGATGGTACCCATGTATTGCAAGCAATGTATAATTTTGTATCTGTGTGCGATTGTATCGTTTTTTTCTACAAATTACATAATACTATTGCAATAATTACAAATATCACTGATATTATAAGGTTTTTGGACATGCCGGTGAAAAGAAATCCCTTCTCTGGCTACACTACTCAACTAGCTTCTTTTCCGTCACGTTATAATAATGCAATACGCCATAATTCTTTTTTTTCGCGGATCTCCGTACGCTGTCACAATAAGAGCGCGACTGTTGACCGGTAAAACAAATTTCGGTTGACATATGAGCGTTTGCTCATATGTGCGGCGCGCCTGCCCCGCCCACAAGGCCCTTCTAACGTCTTTTATCTGTTCTGTGGTCATAGGTATTCGTATGACACCCGGCACCGACGGTTTAACGTGCTCTCCGAGGCACGGAAGGATCTCGCTGTGTAACGAATGGTCACCCATCCACCGACTAAACGCGGCAAGCGAGGCTTAACTTTGCAAATCATATGATCCGCGGGGTTGTTAATAAAGCCACGAGCCCGTCATATATCTTCATCTTCATATATGACTGACGTCCGTGGAGCACAAAGGTTCCAGACGAAAACCAGCGTCAAGTACTTATAGTGCTTGACATTAAGCTGATCTGGACACCTTTTTGGTCCAGCCGTGAGACACATACCCAAGACTTTTTATTTATATTTATCACACTTTTTATATATTTTATATGTCGTGGTGGCCCGGAGGTTGTAACCTCGCTTGTTAAGCACCGGGTTGTGGGTTCAAACCCAGGCATGTACCAATGTGACTTTTTCAATTTCATATGTACTTTCTTAGTTAATCTAAGACACCACTGACAAACGGTGAAGGAAAACATTGCGAGGAAACCTGGACTTATGGTCTGAAATCGCCAACCCGCAATGAGCAAGCGTGGCGATCAATGCTCGTTCCTTCTCTGTATGAGAAGAGGCCTTTGCCCAGCAGTGGGACAGTTACAGGCTAATATTTATTTATTATTTTATCACACTTTTTATTTATTGTGTCTTATTGTGTTGTGTCCAAATAAATGATTCTTTATCTTTATAAGTATCAAATAAACCCATATAAATTCACACAGTTGACACAGCAAAACTTTTACGAATAGGTAATAGAATTTTAAATTGCACTGTTTATCTGGTAACTACACGTACATTTAACCGTCGCGTCGGTTAACCCTTATCCGGGAAATAAATTTAATATGACAACGTGTCAGATAAACTGTCGAACCGACATATTTATCTCTCAGTAAATGATAAATGATTTTTATTGCTGTAGATAAATCTGTTACAGACTTTTGCAAGTTAATTTTATATGTATTTTTAGGGTTCCGTACCCAAAGGGTAAAACGGGACCCTATTACTAAGACTCCGCTGTCCGTCCGTCCGTCTGTCACCAGGCTGTATCTCATGAACCGTGATAGTTAGACAGTTGAAATTTTCACAGATGATGTATTTCTGTTGCCGCTATAATAACAAACACTAAAAAACAGAATCAAATAAATATTTATGGAGGCTCCCATACAACAGTCATGTTTTTTGGCCGTTTTTTAACCGACTTCAAAAAGGAGGAGGTTCTCAATTCGGTTGTATTTTTTTTTAATTTTATTTTTTATGTTTGTTACCTCATATCTCCGTCATTTATGAACCGATTTGAAAAATATTTTCTTGTTCGAAAGGGTATACTTTCCGATTAGTCCCATTTAAATTTTGTTATGATCAGACCATGAACTTCAGAGATATGGAACGGAACTCCTCATCGGATCAAAGCAAAATTCTCAAATTACTAATATTGCTTTGTTTATATTTGTTGTTGGGAACTGACTACTAAAAAAGAGGAGGGGGTGCGTGTCCCCCCCTCCCCCCCTTTGGAATGTTTTCATTATATCGTGTAAGGTATCATTTGAAAGGACTTTTTCTGCCCGACTACGTCAAAGCCAAAAAGAAGGGTTATGAAGGAGGGGGTTAAAATTATGACACTAAAACGTATTTAATAAAAAATAACTTTAAATAAAAAAAAGTAAAAACCGACTTCAAAGAAATACTAAAAGGAGTAAAATAATTACCATAATATAAAATTAACAGTTTCAGAAGTCGGTGCAACTCTACACTGAAGCAAATTGTTATCGGTAGCGGGTAGCACTGGGCAATGTTGACAAGAGAGGGTAGTCGTCGATATGGATCGGCCCACCCGAGGTTATAAAGGCGGTGGTCATTCGACGAAGCAAGAGCATTCCGTGTTGATCAGCTGACGAAGTCTGACCTTTTATATCTGACTAGCTTGTCCTTATTTTATGATCTTGTAATAATTGTGTAAAGTAATATACTGTGATCTAGTTAATGTTACTAATATTAACCCAAATACAAGTACTCTCAGTGGTGGAGAGTCTATGTTGGTTTTATTTACTGTGTTTACCTTGCTCGCAATCCTGACATACCGATATTAGCTATAACTGTAATGATAGAATCATCCCTGAACGATTATATTGTTGTGTCATTTACATCAGAAGTGGAACAAGAAAAAACCAGTCCACATTATGATTGTATACCCACATGTAACTATTTTCCTAAATAAAATCCCCTGTAGACGGACTGACAAAAACTTGATTTCGACTGATATTACAATGGTGAGAAATGTGAGAACGAGAAAATGTGATAAATCCGGTGAGTCACAACCATTTTGTTATGTGTGAAGGAAGTTTGATAAAGGAAATATAATATGAGTGGTTATTTATTCGTGTAAAATAAATATTAAATGATATCTTTGCTTATTCATGTAAAATAAAAGAGATGTTATCTGTATTTATTCGTGTAAAATAAATAAGATGATATCTGTGTTTATTCGTATAAAATAAATATGATGGTAACTGTATTTATTCGTGGAAAATAAATACGGCATCTGTATTTATTCGTGTAGGAAAATACATTGCAAGTCGTATTAGAGTTTGTGGTGAGATGCAACCAGGGTTGATCTTTGGCACCGCCCGGTTTGGCCAGCCGGGGTTGGCCAAAGGCTTCGCCTGGGGAAAACTGAAACTCTAACGTGGCGAAGCAATTGTTATAGGGCTGGAACCAAGGCGGGATATGCCATGATATGGCTAGATCCAAGGCGGGTGATGCCATGTTGATAAAGCAGGATCCCAGGCGGGTGATGCCAAATGAGTTGGCTAAATCCAAGGCGGGTGATGCTATTAATTGATAAATGAAAATGCAGTGAAAATGAGATTCTGTTTTGAATTAATGTTTTGAAAAAGTTTTGAAAATATTGATATTTGTTTTGATTGGTTTTGTTATAATTCTTGTTGTAGAATGGTACAAAATAGTTTATTGAAATTAAAAAGTAATTTGTTATTATTACTTAAGGTTTAAAATGTATTTTTTGTAGACGAAAACAGGAAATTGTATTTAGTATTGATGATAATTACTATGATGACTTCCGTTAAAGATTAATTTGTCAAATTTATTTTAAATAAAAAATAATTTGACTTATTTTCGTTAAAGATGTGTTTAATATGTATTGTATTGTTGTAAAAAGGTTGGATTATTAGCGCAATATAGAAATGTTATGTTTAAAACATCATGTCAGTTTTGTAATATGAGTTTGTGAATAATTGAGATATTATTTTGATCATGAAAAGTTTTAAAGGTTATTAATTTAAGTATTATGATTTTGGGAATAATTGAGATAATATTTTAAGTGTTTATAATTATGTACTATGATACTGTGAATAATGATTATAAGATATTTAACCATGAAACATTTAGGATGTTTGTTTTATGATTTTGTGAAGAATTGAGATATTTAAGAATGTAGGATTTTGTGAATAATAATGAGATATTGAATCGTAAATTATTTTAAGGGTTGATAAGTACTACGAGTTTGTGAACAATGAGATATTTAATCTTGAAATATTTTAAGTGTTTAACGTACTATGAGTTTGAAGTGTTTAGATGCTGGTACAATGAATTGTGAATGATTGAGATATATAATCATGGAATATTTTAAGTGTTAAATGTACTATGAGTTTGTAAATTATTGAGATATGATGTTGTGATTTTGTAAATAATTAGGTATGACATTTTTACGAATGAAATATTTTAAGTGTTTATGTATTATGGCTTTGTGAATCGTTGAAATATTTAACCAAGAAATATTTTAAGTGTTTATGTATTATGAATTTGTGAAAAACTATAATGAGATATTTAGCCCTGAAAAATATTGTAAATGTATTTAAATGATTTTATGAATTTGTGTATGATGAGATTGTGTGTTTATGTACCTATTATGATTTATTGAATAACTAAAATTTGATGTAGGTATAACCAAAGTAGAACTGTCTAATAGGCATCTGAGATAGTATTTTATTGTGAAAATGTTGGAAATCTAATGTGTGGATGTTTGTAAGATTTTGATACGAGAAGTTATGAACGAATATAGAACTAGGTTGATACTGAATGAATATCAACTAGTTTAAGTCATGGGTGATGAGCTTGTTGGCCGTCGATGGGATAGCAAGCTCTAATCGATTCAAACATTCTTTGGATGCTTTTCATTTTACTTTGGTCAAAGACATGAGTAACATGACGAGGTCAAAGATGAGTGATCAGGTGTGGCCGAGATGTGTACTGTATTATTTGTTTCTGTTTAAGGTCCGAAGGTGTCACTGAAGTTAGGCCTTGATGCACAATCTTGACGATGGGGTTGATGGTGCGTCAACCACCAACCACCAACACACGAGGACGTGTGTTTTGCAGGAGGGCCGTGTTATCGGTAGCGGGTAGCACTGGGCAATGTTGACAAGAGAGGGTAGTCGTCGATATGGATCGGCCCACCCGAGGTTATAAAGGCGGTGGTCATTCGACGAAGCAAGAGCATTCCGTGTTGATCAGCTGACGAAGTCTGACCTTTTATATCTGACTAGCTTGTCCTTATTTTATGATCTTGTAATAATTGTGTAAAGTAATATACTGTGATCTAGTTAATGTTACTAATATTAACCCAAATACAAGTACTCTCAGTGGTGGAGAGTCTATGTTGGTTTTATTTACTGTGTTTACCTTGCTCGCAATCCTGACATACCGATATTAGCTATAACTGTAATGATAGAATCATCCCTGAACGATTATATTGTTTTGTCATTTACAAAATAGAAGCCACCGACTTCTGAAACTGTTAATTTTATATTATGGTAATTATTTTACTCCTTTTAGTATTTCTTTGAAGTCGGTTTTTACTTTTTTTAAAGTTATTTTTTATATAGATAATGGTACGGAACCCTTCGTGCGCGAGTCCGACTCGAACTTGGCCGGTTTTTTAAGACTAGATGGCGCCGGCATTTCCTACCTCTGAGTATCTCTGAGAGTTAACCGACGATTTTGAGACAGGCCCTAATTATTATTTTGAGAAGCAATAAATTGAAACTGGCATCCGTCCTAGAAAAGTGAACGATTGTTTTCTCATTATCACCTATTTTCTTCTCGCGACTGAGATGAATCGAAGAAGATCCCACTTGTCAAGCGTCCGCTTTTACAATAGACAACAAATAACATTTGTTGTACGTAGTACTTATTACTTCTATGCATTTTACAAAGATTTATTGCTTGTTATAGAAACCAGAGACAATTTCAATTATACCTCATTTGTCAAAATATTTCTACTTATAATACACGAACGAGCTTCGGTCGACGACCGAAGGAAATAAAATACCAAGTGGCACATACATACGTAATAAGATCGTAACTTTTCCTTTGGCTGCTTCGTAGTCTTGTGTGTGCCTGATTATCTATGGTCCCGAGAAAAAGTTATTTTCTATTGATACGCCGGTCACATCGCGTTGATTGCGTTGATTTCTTCTATTGTGAAGAAAACTTTTATTCTGTTAGTTAATTAAAGCAAGACTGTACGTTTTTAATTACCTACGTACTAGTCTACTATACAGTGTGTACGTATTATACAACCTTATTTTTACTTTATACGAAAACCGAGACACCCCAACAAGATTTTCATCAGAACTGCCTGAATATGTGTATTTTTTTAGTAAATCTCCAAGTTACACCTTAGTTTATGTCGCGTTAAGTTCCCTAAAAAAGTGTGAAATGCCTGAAATGTGCTATGCAGGGGTTGTCTAATACACGGAAACTGACCCAGAGGACCGTCTCAAGACTCAAGGGGCCTTATGGTTTAAACCAAGACTAAGGTAAACCCAGGTTTAAAATATACCCATCACTTTCTTATGTCATATAACAAAAAGAGACGGGGCTATTTTAAAACCTAGATGGTCTAAGAAAAACTTAAACCATCTTTTGTAATAAGGGGGAAGGTGGCTATTCCCGTCAACTGTTATGGGTAGAAAACGACTGAAATAATATTGTTTATGAAAAAAAAGTCGTGTAAAAATATGTCAATCGATTCTCCTAGTGATTCTGAACAAACTAGTTTCAGGTTTCGTATATACTAAAACTAACCTTGCAGTGGCGAAGGGTGAATTTTCTTAAAAGGGAAACCGGACCAGTTATTTGTTTGAATGATAATTGAAAATAATAGATACTAGTATTTGCCATATTTCGAAAGGGAAGCCGATAGGAATCGAGTTGTATGGAGCCTTCGCCACTGTAACCTTGTATACAGCGTGTAAAATGAATAAAGTCAGAAATTAAATGAAATGTTTTTCTAACTCCCAGTTTTAATGTTTACGCATACATTGGACAGCTTATTAGCGTAATTCCGAAATTAGTTTTTCCTGTATGAGTAACTTTTTAAAAGCTCCGCCGCTCGGTGGCCTGCAAAGCGATAAAATAAATATAAATCGTCGACCCGCACTCGTTCCGCCGGGGTAAATTAACCGAGACAACTGGCACTTACCTTGTTAGTTCATACGTACCTACATAAATTTATGTAGAAATACAGGAAAGTAGATATACATAGATATACGTATATACATTACAGATATGCGTGGTTAATTCCCTGAGAGGGTTATAAGCAAAATTCTATATGGTAATCCAATAATGTAGGTAGGTAAACACAACACGAAGAATTTAAGGCAAGAAGTAGGTATTGGAATAAATAACGTTGGCGTTCTATTGTGTGAAACAACGCGTAGTGTAATATAACGTCATTTTATCATAGAATTTTTAACTGAAAGAAAATAATTTTACAAAATTGAAGTTTTTCTAACAGGTTCATCAAATCACAGAAGCATCAAAGAGAGAATGTAGCTGTTGATTATTATCATCAAAGGGAAAATCATCGTGAAACTTTCCCTTATTTGAAACGAAATTGTCGAACGATTCGCTTTGCCATCTCATTTTCTCTCGATACGAGAGCCGTAGACAAAACGAGACAACAAACCTAACCGGTCGACAACTGACTGATTGAAACGTTCTGAATCCGACGGGGAGGTGATCAGATTTTATTTATTACTAGCTGTACCCGCGAATTCGTCCGATGGAAATCGGAAATCAACATTGTGTCGCAACAACTAAACAATGTATATATATATGTTACGGGTAAAGCCCGAATGGCGGGTACACCTAGGTTTACCCGGGTACAACTAGGTGCAACCAGTAGCAGTTGGGTAGAACTAGGTGTAGCTTAAATCGACGGAGCCCCGCTGCGCGGGGCTCCTATTTCTGTCTGCAGGGTTTAAAGTAACCTAACACGAAGGGGATGACAAGGGGCTTCGTTCGCTCGCTTCGCTCGCTCACTCTAGCCCCCGTCATCCCCTTCGAACCTAACCTATCCGTGTCGGGGTTCCCCTTAACCACCGGTGTACGGGTACACCTAGTTCTAGCCACTATGATGAAGGCTAAACCTAGTTCTAACCGAAGATAAGTAGGATGCATCTAAGTTTAACCACATGTGGCCAGCTGCACCTAGTTGTACCCGGCTAAAACTAGGTGTAGCCGCACTTCGGCTATTAGCCGTAACATATATATATATAATTACAAGGTTAGTCAGAAAGGGGGTACTAATATGAAAGGGTGTTAAAGTACACGTAATAATGAATAACTTTTGTTCTACAACTTTTCCCAAAAGTCAATAGGTAGTTTAAGAGAAACAGTTGTTCAAAAATCTCTAAAATCTATCTATCCCCAGTTATGATCAGCTGTGTTTACATTTTAAGTCCTATTTGGGGGTCATGAATTAGAAGCACCATTTTATGAATTTGTAACTAAAGCAGGGAAAAATAATTTTTGAAAAAAATAAAATAATCATTTCATTTGGAAAAATAATAATATCGAATTTTAAAATTTTAACACTTGCTTTCAAACAGTCATCAGCGATACTATAAGTGGGCTTCGGATTAGTACCCCCTTTCCGACTAACCTTGTATATGTTGTTTAGTTGTTGCGACACTTTTTAAATCTAATCAAATTTATTTCCAATAAGGTCCCCCATACACAATGGCATGATATTTTTGTACCCTATAACCTGATTGGCTCTGTAACGGATGTGGGTGCCAAATTTCAACTGGATCTGACCAGTAGCACTGGCGTGAAGCTCAAACATACAAACGGAAAAAAATTCTAAAAACTACATTTTGACATCAGTATCATTCCTAAGATGCGTTACACTTACTTTTTTCCAAAAATATTTAGAGTACAGTTTTAGCATCGTTACGATTTCATTATATGTATAAATAAGTACTCTTTAATGTACACCAAAAGAAAAATAAAAGTACAATAACATTTTTTTAAATAGGACTGTACAACGCAACCGGCAATTTCTTCCAGGCAACCTTAACACACAGCATTAAAAAGGGAAACTGTCAGTGTCTGTGTCAGTCAGCATTACAGGCACTAGCTCTTACCCAAATCCATTAGTGTGTCAATTAGTGTCTTTCACAACGCTATTGTGTCAATTGTTTCATCGGTAACTGACAATTCGATTTTTAAATAGTTATTGGGACCAGTTACTACAACTAAATAAATACCTATGTAGGTATTCAATCAATCAATACTTTATTTTCTCATCATCACAATACAATATAGCAAGTAAAGCAATATTTTTATATTTTAAAGCAGTAGGTATTTATTTCATTGTACTCAAGTATAACTGTGTATTTTTAAACCTAAAGCTGTTGAATCAGTTCATTATTACAAATATCAAAATCGACTATACCTACAGCTGCAAAAGGAAATAATATTAAAAAAAAGTTTATTAGGTTCCTAACCCTGTACTACTGTAGTTTCGAAATCAAATAGTTTCATTTTTTCTTCTAAAAGTCACAGTCTAAATACAAAATTATTGGAAATGTAGTTATACTTATCCTTTCATGATCTTCAACTCCAACTCAATATTTCATTATAAAAGGAGTAGTTGCAAAATGTACAATTCATCCTTTTTAAATAAATGTTTAACATACAAAAATAACATCACGCCTTTCTCCAACGATGAGGAAATACTACATAACACCCTTTTCGCTTCTCATTCATGGTTATTTTCAAACATGCGCGTGAGAAAATAACAAATGCTCTCGATAACTAAATGGAAAAGGGTCCAGCTTGCTACCATCTTTACGAGACGTACATTAAGGTTGCGGTGGCAGGGAGGCAAATATGACTCTTACTTATTTATGTGTGAGTTGGGGAATTGGGGTAACCCGGAGCAAATGAGTTGATGGGAAGCTGTCCATGGGAAATAAATGAGCGTAGTAATGAGTCGTGTCAAGGAACGAGCGGAATTATTTTGTTTTTGATGTTGTGTTGAAATGTTGAAATCGGAATTTAGTGTGGGTTAGTATTTTATAGGATTAAAAGAAATTCTTCTAAAACCATGAGAAGAAGGCTTCTGATCTGATTAAACTAGAACTGAATATCACTAGCAGCTAGTACCATAAGACTGGATCCACTTTGACAAGCTTTAGGTATAAGTAATTGTTTAAGAGTTACCCAAAGAATATGTAATCTCTCAATGTAAGTCAAATTGGGACTATAACTAGAGCCTATGAGGGCCCTAATATAGGTTTGCAGGGAGCTAACGTCAGTACAGCGTTTGCGTTAAATCTATTTAGAAAAAACGCAATAGCAGTAGGTACTGTTCTCTCCTTAGAATGTGTGATTTGTGTGAAATGTGCAGAATATGTCCCGTAACAATATTTTGTCTCTTCCGTGCTTCCATATTTAAATAAATATAATACGTTTCCACCTATGGACCTATACTTAAACTTCAGACTTTATCTATAAGAGATCGTTTATATTTATTTCTTCGAGATTTTGATCACAGAAACAAAATATCACACATTTTCATGCGGGCTTCCCCTTGCGTCATAAAAACTGCTATCGCTACTGTGAGATGCATTTTTACTATATCAGCTCTGGTTGATTGGAATTGTGCTTGCTGAAATGGAAACGGATTTTAATATTTCCGTTTTCCTAGTGTTGAGTCGTGATCTGAATAGATTATTTATCCTATCTATTCTCATCTTAGCTACTGAGTTTCTTTGTTCCTTTATGAAGTAGTAAACCAAATTTACTGCAATTAAATAAGAATTTCCTAGTGAAATCTTTCTTATATGAGAAAATAACGTTGTCTTTGCTAATATAAGTACTGTCTGATTTCTGACTATGTCAAAGTCAAAGTCAAAGTTTTTTATTTCAAATAGACCAGATTACAGGCACTTTTAAAACGTCAAAACTAGGTGCACGGTTCCAAGGGTCGCTCCCGTTTGGTAACGCTCCCGTTTGGTAACGCTACACATACTTACATATAGACGTATGTATCTCATAGACCAGGTACAGTCAGTATGTTAAGTCTAATTTTTAAGGAATGTAAATTAGTTTGAAATGAAATAAGTAATTTAAGATTTTTGTAGTGTATATTTATAAAGTATTTAATTATACAAACTAAGCAAAGAAAAATCAATAACATATGTTAGTACAATGTACAACATACAATAGGTAAACTTTGTTTATTCATTCCAAATGTGTCTAATTGCGACTAGATATACCTACAAAAATGAAAATCAAGTAAATAAAGTATTAAGTCGAATATACAGGGTTACTGGTAATAAACTACTGAGTAGTAGAGTAGTAGTAGTAGTACTGAGTAGAGTTTCTTACGATCAACCCAGACAATTCAAGACAGACTACCCAAAGAGAGAAGCAGATTGTGGGAAGAAAGACATCCACCACCTCACGACTTCTTGAAGCTCCAGGAACACCTGCCTCCCGGCAGTAAACTGCGGTGGAATCTGGAAGGCATTGAATCAAGTAGGCCGCTGCAAACATAATTTGGCGAAATGACCATCTTAATGGGGCATCTTAGACCCGTCTGACACCCAGTGCAATTGTGGAGCTCCTGATCAGACTATGTCCTACATGCTGAAGTGTCCCAAATGTCCGTTCACCTGCACCCTTGACGATCTGATTAGCGCCTTGAAAAATTAGACGTAACATACTGACTGTACCTGATACATGCGATACACCGTTATAGGTAAGTGTGTGTAGCGTTACCAAACGGGAGCGTTACCAAACGGGCGCGACCCGGTTCCAAAAGGTAGGTTCTATGGAGAAGAGCCGGCAAGAAACTCCATGAATACTCTTTTTAAAATAGTAGATCATGACTATTCATGACAATTCCATTACAGTTGCGTGCGACATAGAATGAGAATAATGCAGGTTAATGTAACAAATAAATTCACATAAGAGTAGAAAATAGGAAAAGAAAATATGCCTTCTAGAATTGCCCTAGTAGTTATGGGCTGACCAGTCCCGACAGACAGCACCCGTTCACGAGCATGACGTGCACATCCGCATCGCTTAGCTCAACCATATTATAGGGAACCCAACGACCGGATATACAACGCCACCATCAGCAGGACATTTAAGTGAGCATGACAGACTCATACTACCAGACAATGGGCAGTAATATGATATGATTAAAGGTGTATCATTAATTGCTGCATGATGCTCAAACTTTACAGTTTAGAAAATGATATTATCGAAATTATACATGTAAAACAATATCAGACTATTAAGGCAGAGTATTATACAAATAAAATAGTAGTGGGATATAAAAATTTCAATATTTGAATGTAAAAAATAATAATATGAAAATTGATAAAATAATGTACAGGTTATTTTAAGTCAATAAAAAAAAAGAAGAATAATAAAAGTAGGTAAACATTAAAAATAATGTTAGGTCATACAACCAACCAGTTAGACAGGGCCAGAGGGTCGCAATGTGCAGGACGGAGTTGTATGCCAGGCATCTTTATCTTCGATATACTGATTTATGCTATAATAAGCTTTAGATATCAAAATGCTCTTAATAAATGATTTAAACTTTATATCCGGTAAATCAGTAATACTAGATGGTATTTTATTGTAGAACCTAACACTGTTCCCCATAAACGACTTGCTGGTTTTTCTTAGTCTAAAACCAGGTACTGTTAGCTTGTATTTATTGCGAGTATTTATGTTGTGGACGTCACTTTTCTTGTTATACTGGGCAATGTTCTTTCGAATGTACATAATGTTACTAAGTATATACAGAGATGGTAGGGTTAGTATATTTATTTTCTTAAATAATTCACGAAGCGATTCACGGCAGCCTAGATTATAAATAGCTCGGACTGCTCTTTTCTGTAATATGAAAATAGTACCTACATGAGCAGCCGAACCCCACAGTAATATGCCATAAGACATAATACTGTGAAAGTATGCAAAGTACACCAACCTAGCCGTAGCTACATCAGTCAACTGCCTAATTTTCCTAACGGCAAATGCAGCAGAACTCAGTTTGCCTGCAAGTGCCTCTATATGAGGTCCCCATTGCAATTTAGAGTCTACTGTGATGCCCAGGAAGACAGTCGAGGGAACCGGATCTAACGCTTTCCCGTCAAGTTTCACATTTGAACTAATGTGGGGTACATTTGGGGTGGAGAATTTAATACATTTGGTTTTTCCTGCGTTTAGGAGAAGATTATTAGCAGAAAACCAATTTGAGATAGCATTAAGTGTATTATTAGGTTCTACAAGATCCCTGTCCTTCCTATCTACTTTAAATATAAGTGACGTATCGTCAGCAAATAGGACTATGTTAGACATTGTATCCTTTATTACGTTTGGAAGGTCATTGATATATACAAGGAACAGAAAGGGGCCTAAAATTGATCCTTGAGGAACTCCCATTTTTACTAATGAGCCTACAGAAGTAACGTTACCAACAGCCACCCTTTGTTCCCGATCCGACAAATATGAATTTACAAGATCTATAGATTTACCTCGGATTCCGTAGTATTTTAGTTTTAGAATGAGCGTGCGGTGATCCACACAGTCAAACGCCTTGGAAAGATCACAGAACACTCCCACTGCATCCCGTGCCTCTTCCCAAGCCCCTAATACTGATTTGATTAAGGTGGATCCAGCATCCTCCGTTGATCGTCCCTTCGTGAATCCAAACTGACTCTCGTGTAGAATCCCATTGTTGTTAAAATAAACTAACATTTGATTTAAAATGATTTTTTCAAAAAATTTACTTAGTGCTGGTAACACAGATATTGGCCTATAATTAGATGCGTTGTTTAGGCAACCTGTTTTAAAAATGGGCACAATTTTACTACATTTCAGAAGATCGGGAAAAATGCCATCCATGATGCAAGTATTAAAGATCGCCGCCAAGATAGGCGCGATGTTAACTATTATTGACTCGACAGCTTTAACTGACAATCCCCACAAGTCCTCGGTTTTCTTAACTGCTATTGTTTTAAATGTTTTTAATATGTTCGTCGTACTTGTGCTCGGTTCCTACGGCCAAATTTGCTTACTAATGCGTAGCATTTTCTATTGATAAACTTGGCATAGAAATGGACTCGTAAGTTAATTTGACCTGCAATAGCTACTAACGCATGGGAGGGTCTAATTTGCAAAGCTCATTGTTTAATTATTGGTAAAATTATAAAAGTCTTCATTTTAACCAATAACGCTTGGTGAATCGGGCAAATAGCCCATTCTTCTGGCAGCATTTTCGACAGTCATAATCACTACATAGTATAAACAAAGTCGTTTCCCATTGTCTGTCTGTCCCTGTGTATGCTTAGATCTTTAATACTACGCAACGGATTTTAATGCGGTGTGTTTTAATAGATAGAGTGATTCAAGAGGAAGGTTTTAAGATATAAAACGTACACGTGCGAAGCTGGGGCGGGTCGCTAGTTAATTATATAAATATGTATAATGTAGGATCACACCTTTATCATCATCATTCACTTCACACATTTCACCTCCTTTTTACCTTTTACAATTAAACCTCTTTCTCTATCACAGGCCACTTATTTGGAACACACTCGTTCAAATTTTAAAAATGCGAAAAGTAAAATGCAAGCTGTTTTTGGAGGGACTCGAAAAGGAACAACGAAAGGGTGCGGACGGTCTGCCGGACGGCGGAATTGCTAGGACTCCGCCGAGTGGACGATTACCGGGCCTCTGCCTCTTCTATGCTGCTTGCTGAACTACTAGCTCCCCGCCGAGTAGGCCATTGTTGGGCCTCCGGCATTGCTGCTTGCTGAACTGCCAGCTTCCCGCCGAGTGGGCCATTGCTGGGCCTCCGGCGCTGAGGCGCTGCTGCGCTACAGGCACTCCGTCTGGTTGACGGGCTACGTATTCACCACCCTTCACCTCATTTTTCGTGCTCGCTTTACCAACTGTAAACTTGATCGTGTGTTCCAATAGTTACAGTTCATCTACGTGTGACTTCCGGATTTACTGACTGTTTCTTTATTATCGTATTATAAAATTGTTGTGTGTTAAGTGTTTCCTTATTTGCCCGACTAGGGATAGATAGGTAGGATTCACGGATAACGTCACATTCCTTACAACTGGTGTGGCAGACGTGCTCTCAGGAGGTCCTAGGGCCGTCTGTTACATTACAGTTTAAACAAAGAGATTTTGACTTTTAAAGTCAATTTAGGCTAATACCACAGTGTACCTACTTACTACATACAGTGGGTCAACGCCCATACATTTGACAGGTCCTATGAAATGTCAAAATTGGTAACACTTGTCATAGGGTTGTCACATAAAACAAATTACACAAACTTTGTCAAACAAACGTCCAAACTAAATAACATTTTATAGAAACCGCAGTGACACGCAAAAAGAAAACCACGCATGTGTAATTTTGACGATTGACAAAATAACGCAAAGGTATGTAGCAACAATTTCGCCATCTTATCCTGGAATTTTCTAACAATAGGTATTTAAAGCTACAAATTTTGTCGAGGTTACATTACAGTCGCAGTGGCTAACGCTTGGGGGAGTAGGTAAGAGTCATAAATTATTCCCAAATCCAAGAAGGAGCTATAGAAAATTACTTATTATTCATGGTTATTACTTCTATGTATGGTTTTCGTGGGTGCTGATGCTGGAAATAGAGGCTAAGTATTCCTCGATCATATAGGCAGTCAAAACAATTTACCAGTTAAATGTAATTTGCCAGGTAAAACGTGGTCCCTATCTTAGTGTTTGAGAATGGATCTTGTTTTTGTAATCAGCGTCCCCGAAAATCATGGATTTGACACGCTACAGGGCTAATTTGAAAAATTACATGGCCGCCATCTTGAATATAGATTTTGACCTCATTCTCGGCATCAGTACCCCCGAAAACCATGGAAATGACACCCATGACGACTAATTTGACATTTTATTGCCGCCATCTTGGATTTCGATTTTGACCTCATTTTCGGCATCCGCACCCCAAAAAACCATGGATTTGACACCCATGACGACTAATTTACTAATTTTCATGGCCGCCATCTTGGATTTGGATTTTAACGTTATTTTCGGCATCAGCATCCCCGATAACCATGGAAATGACACCCATGATGGTTAAATTGAAATTTTAATAGCCGCCATCTTGGAAATGGATTTTGACCTCAATTTCGGCATCAGTACCCCCGAAAACCATGGAAATGACACCCATGACGACGAATTTGACATTTTTGTAACCGCCATCTTGGATTTCGATTTTGACCTCATTTTCGGCATCCGCACCCCAGAAAACCTTGGATTTGACATCTATGACGACTTATTTACTCATTTTCATGGCCGCCATCTTGTATTTGGATTTTGACGTTATTTTTGGCATCAGTGACCCCGAAAACCATGAAATTGACACGCAGGATGATTACATGGAAATTTTCATGGCCGCCATCTTGGATTTACATTTTGACGTCATTTTCGGCATCAGTGACCCCGAAAACCGTGGAAATGACTTCCCACGAACAATCATTTGAAAATGTATGTATGCCGCCATCTTGGATTAGTAAACAGACTTTATAATAAAATTGTCGTAATAGGTACACATACATAATCAATAATAAATTAATATAATTTCTATGAACGATATCAATCAAATTAGAAATCAAAAAGTGCGAGCCCTGGAATTTATGTCCCGAGTAGCAGTATGGCTACTCGGGACATAACCTCCGCCCCTTCACCCCGCATCCCCCCGCACGATTGCTCTGTGACAATGTTCTACGTTGACCGACTGTAAGGAGTAAGATATAGGTAGACTGTGCTAATACGTAGAACCAATACGTTTCAAAAAGCTTACAGTAAAAATGAAAGTACAAGAACAAAGTCTTCAGGAACAAAGTTCTTTTGTATGCCATAGATACCATCCTCTTGTCGAGCGATACCTGTGCGTCGACTTAGTATGCATTGCGCCTGCCAGCCCAAGATATGTGAGGCCCGGGTTACGATGGTCGTCTTTCACGTTTGACGTAGGTACGGCCTGAACCGTATTGTTACCGTCCAATACAATTTAGGCTTGTAAAAGTTTATGTGGTGTGGAATAAAGTTTATTTTTTTTAAAGGACATTGTTTCCGTAAATATTAAAAGGATTTAATTAGTATTATAACTTTCGCGAGACGCATTCATATTTATGATTAGTTACGGTTTACTCACGTGCATTTTTCGGGATTGCCCGACTAGTTTCGAACTCAAACCAAACCCTTAATCATGAGCTAAAAAAGGAGTGAGGTCGTGAGTCGAACGCTCATGATTGAAGGGCTCCGTTTGGGTCCGAAACTAGTCGGGCAATATCGAAAAATGCACGTGAGTAAACCATAACTAATCATCAATAATATGGATTTACTTAGGTTGATTATTTTAGAATTTTTAACGTATTTAGGTTGGTATCCGTTCCGTTCCGAATTTTCCGATGCAACTGACTCATCAACGGAACCCAACATAACTACTAGATAGTACCTATATATTATTACACGATACGACTGCCGTATAAAAGGTTAGTCGGAAAGGGGGCACTAATCCGAAAGGGAGTTAAAGTATAACAATAATTAACAACTTTTGTTCTACAACTTTCCCCAAAAGTCAATAGTTTAAGAGAAATAGCTGTACAAAGATTTCATAAAAATGCATACGCTAAAATCTACCTATGTATCCTCAGCTATGGTCAGCTGTGTTTACATGTTACGGGTCACGGATTAGAAGTTCCATTTTTTGAATCCGTAACTAAAGCAGGGACTATTTTTTGAAACAAATATCGAGTTTTGAAATTTTAACACTTGTTTTAACATTCATTAGTGACAAATAATTTATGTGGCGAACGGATTAATACCCCCTTTTCCACTAACCTTGTATATACGCATCACGGCTAGTTGGAATAATTACCATGAACTTTGAATTGATACCGGAAAATCATTCTTGTAATAATAAAACAAATGACTAACAGACGCACTGCGTACAAGAATGCGCAATGTTCACCTCACGATCAGATGTGCGGCTGTTGACGCCAAGACAGGCTGACATTTAAATTCGTCCGAAATACCTCGATTAATAGCCACTAAAGTAACTATTATTGATAAATCTTGTCGCAAGAGCTGTTTTACTGGCACTTTTAATCGTTAGAGCATTAAAAATTTATGACATAAAAAAGAAAAAGGGCATTGTATAGCTAGGAAGATAAGTCGGTCACGGGCAGTCTGGCCAACTTGGCAAGCGGTACTGTTTAATTATATCGATCTATCCTATCCAATCGCCTTGTTACGATCCCTGGCCTAGCCGATGTTTCCTGACTACTGACATTTAGACCCACTGGCTAATTGGGTATGGATAAGACGTAGCTTAATGTTTTTAGGTCACCGAGACTATTTGCTACTTTCACTTAGGTATATCTTTTGGTTTAACCATTGGTAGTTTATTCATCAAAGAAGTGTTTCTTTTACCCGACTGTGCGACAGCAAAGAACTGGTTATGTTTTTCACGCGTATCTATGTTTCTAAGTATCTATGTATGTTGGATTACTACGTATTATATTTCTCTAAAACGTACAATACGTTTTGTTTCCATCTTTTCAGTTCGCTTTATAAGTAGTCGGGTTTTTGTTTTTTATAAAATTTTATTTCTTTCAATAAATTATGGAATCAGGCGTTACTTTGTTGACATACATGACAAACAACAATATGAAAATACAATATCTAATTTTAATTCCGCCAAACGAGATTGCTAGCTTTACAGCTAGCGGTCGAGGAGTCAACATATCCTGAGGATGCCCCGTGGAGAAGCGAAGCACGTGTCGTGTATTGGTTCAGTTGCATGTTGCATTAGGTATTTTTTCACTCTTTCTGCATCTGCATCTTGTGGGCGAGTGGTGCTGCATACTGCATCCAAGCTATTGATCTCGTTTGTCGGAATTAAAGCTAGATATTGTATTTGCATACTTATTTGTTTATTTCTTTCTATTTTATGACACTAGGGTTTAAAGTAACCTAACACGAAGGGGATGACGGGGGCTTCGTTCGCTCGCTCACTCTAGCCCCCGTCATCCCCTTCGAACCTAACCTATCCGTGTAGGGGTGCCGCAAATTAGGTGTCGAAGTTCCATAATTATCGGAGTAGCGTAATGTCGGAGTTCCAAAGTGTCGAAGTAAAATCTTGTCGTAGAACGTTTTGTCGAAATTCAGTTTGGGAGTGTTTCTTTACATTGCCTATGTAATTCTGCGTATCCGTCTCTGATTTCGTGCTTAAACTATATTAATATACAAGGTTAGTCAGAAAGGGGGTACTAATCCGAAGCCCACTTATAGTATCGCTGATGACTGTTTGAAAGCAAGTGTTAAAATTTCAAAATTCGATAAAATTTTTTTCCAAATAAAATGATTTTTATTTTAGTTTTTTCAAAAATTATTCGTCCCTGCTTTAGTTACAAATTCAGAAAATGGTGCTTCTAATTCATGGCCCCAAATATGACCTAAAATGTAAACACAGCTGATCATAACTGGGGACAGATAGATTTTTGAGTTTTTTTTTTGAGATTTTTGAACAACTGTTTCTCTTAAACTATTGACTTTTGGGAAAAGTTGTAGAACAAAAGTTATTCATTATTATGTGTACTTGAACACCCTTTCGGATTAGTACCCCCTTTCTGACTAACCTTGTATAGGTAACAGACATCAACCGAATATAGTGGAAAACAATGTCCATCACATTATACTTATATTCGGTCACTAAACTATCCTATTCCTATACTAATAAATCGTGAAGCAATAAAAAAGATTGTAGCTCATAAATCTGTCTGAGTGACGCGGGTTATGATAGCAAACGACAGCCATTTTGTCTGGCGGACATCGAGAAACCAAGCTTATACGGCTAGGATTTAATTTGTTTATCTAGCTTACGTAACATGTCAATGAGTAATCTAGAAGCAAACAAAACTATAAAAGTAAAAAGTTTCCCGAAAATAACAGTTTTTCTTGTACAACTTGCTTCTGTATTCTGTTACGCAATTCAAATATTTCCTAAAAAAAAGAAAGATCTTTTTTTGTGTTGTGTTCTCTGGCTTAGAATAGATTCCTACATTTTTTCGTGGGTGGAGGTAAATAAAGGATGACGTCAGATGAATAAGCAGCATCCTCGTTTATATTGATGATAACTATATATCTACACTACTTACACTTACGGTTGCGGGTTTGAGGGTTAATCAATGTTTTCAGAAATGAAGAATAGTAAAATATTTAGTATTTTTGCGTTTTTAAAATAGGATGTTTTGTATGTATCGTTATAACATAATTATCATTGAAAATGATCTAAACTGTACCTACGTGATGATGTGCAGGTACATAATATTATACATGAACTATTATAAAAATAATATAGAGTTTAAAATGCATAGCTTCGAGCGATACCTGTACCTACTGATATTGGTTGTTGTCACGAACCGCTAGGAACTTAAATGCAATAACAATTTTCAGGTTACTTGCCCACAAAGGTAGTATAATTTACACCATATTGTAAGTTGATTTTTATAAACATGCATAGAAACTAGAAGGAAAAGGGCTTTTATTTCTCAAGTTAGTTTGATGGATGAATAGCGAATATTCGTGAAAAATTATCAAAAATTAAGAACGTCATTGTCATCATCCCAAAGTTACGGACGTTTAAAATTCCAATTATAATAAAATAAAATATTGTTTAAGAATGTTGCAGCAAAAAAATTGAGCTATTTGCAGTAAAAATTTATATATGTGCCTAAGCCTTGATTTGAGTCAAAATTTATATTTAACAAACAATTGTTTATATGGACGTAATTCGATTTATTTCATGTTAACATTCACAGAGTTATTTTTAAAACTAGACTAAAAAATTTATACGACTCTGACAGTCATCGTCGAAATATAAAAAAAATTAAAACCCAAACTATACCACAATCAAAAAACGACAACAATGTTCATTTAAATTATGATTAGTTACGATTTACTCACGTGCATTTTTCGGGACTGCCCGACTATTTTCAGTTTGACTCTCCACCTCATCTCGAGTTCAGCTCATGATTAAGGGATCCGTTTGGGTCCGAAACTAGTCGGATAATCCCGAAAAATGCACGTGAGTAAACCGTAACTAATCATATTATGATGTGTCTCATGAAAGTAATAATACAAAGACTGCAATGCTAACAATGTAGAACAACAATGACTTGTTAAAAAAATGTTAAGCTAATTCCAATAGTCACCCTGGTTCCTACTGCAAGAGTAAATGCCAAAAGCGAAAACTTTCAATCCGTCTAGAATCAGCTGAACAAGGACCGAAGGATAATGGGGCATTTACACGGGTCGATTTTCGCCGAGCGGCCTAGCCGTGCGCCGAAAATGGATCCGAAAATCGACCCGAAAATCGACCCGAAAATCGATCCGAAAATCGACCCAAAAATCAACCCAAAAATCGACCCGAAAATCGACCCGTGCGAATGCCCCATTACCGTTGTCGAAATAATTATCCAACATTGCTAACCTAAATATTTGGAGGTGAGCATCACAACACAGGACTAGCTCGGTGGTTACCAAACCTACACCAAAGATGTGGTCATCAAAAGAAGACTGGCTCAGTAACTACTGCTTCAACCAAAGATGGTCCACTTGGCGTCACTCTGCTCATAACATAGGGGAAATGCCATAAACACCTTGCGTGGCAGACGCATTGGTAATAGCAGTAAGATGTGTGCAGTCGAATTCTGCTGTCCGTCTCCTGGTCCCCTTAGACGCCTCGTACGACATCCGTGGCAGGGGATCGGGTGGTCCTGTTCTAAAGCCCACATGGCCTAACAGGGTAATATTTTGGGAGATGCCAACAATACGAACAGCAGAAGACTGATACGCTCAGTTGAGTAGACACGTACTCTACAGGGGTTGCGGGGGATACGATAGCGTATCCCGCGACCTCAGCCAAGAGGGGCTCGGAGGAAAATAGTGGTGGTTTTAGTAGGTAAAGTGTCCTACATAACCCTCAAGCTGAAATCTATATAACGTACTTAGACTTTGCTCAAATTTGACTTATGTAAAATGGATCAGTAATAATAAACCATTATTTTTGTTTGCCTTTTATTCTAAATTTTTGGTTAGTCGTCGATTTTGTGGATTTAACATTTGCTAAGCACGCACTGAGAGGGATTCGAAGATTGCTACATAAACATCGACTTTGACTTAAATCGAAAGTAAAGTTTGAGCAAAGTCTATATACGCTTTATACATGTCAGCCTCACTCTTCCCTAGGTTAGAAGGTATCCACGAGGAACTTTTCACGTAAAAAAGGGCACGTACCTTTTTGCCTTTAATTCCCAATTCACCACAATAGACTGGTCACTCTAATTAGGTCACTGTATAAAACATACAAGTTTTTGCTCGAATCGGCTTTAATTAGAGCTATTTTTATATAAACGATCGATGAAACTGATTGATTGCTGTTGACTAGTATAACACAACTCAGCAATGTTCGCTTGAATAAGTTAGTCGGCAAAATATTATTAATTGCTCTATTTATAATCCGAAGCTGCAGAATATTTTTTGGAATAACTTATTTTAGACGGTTAGACGAACAACTTTCTGTGCCAAACTAAGTTTGAATTGGTATTATATTTGTGAAGGTCATTGACCTAGTTAACTAGTTATTTAATAGGCTGTTTTATACTCCTATACACATTTTATGTGGTAACATAAAAGCCTACGACATTTTTTCACTGATATTTACTACGTTATACATGAGCAAAAATGTGAGTGAACACACACACACATTTGACACTGTAATTGTCTCAATTACAGTGTGAAATGTGTGTGTGTGTGTTTTTTTCGGCATTTCTTCTCAGAGGTAGTCAGATAGGAAACGCCGACGACGTCTAGCTTTAAAAAAAGCAAACCGACATGTAAAAGTGATTTTTAAATATTCAATTTGCAGAATAAATAATTTCATTTCATTTCGAAATTAGTTCCAACTCCGGAAACACGAGGAAATATTCATAACGTTTATGCATATTCTTAGAATCTTAAGCTTTTTGTTTTAACACAAGAGATATTTCTTACGTAAGTTCAGTTTATACCCGAGTTACTGTATCTCGTTACTCAAGGGAAAAAGGCAAGTAATTTGAAAAGACATAAAATAGTACGTTGGTTGAAATTTAAATATTTTATTAGTTGAGTACTTTAGTATGTATGAAACAACGAAGAAATTGAGGTGGGGCAATCTGGCCGCCACTGAATGGCTTCAGGGTTGAATATACTTATAAATCCTCTATACATTCGCCCTGACCTCTCTGGTAGTAGGTTAATGTAAAAATAGGATAAAAACAACCACGGAGAAAGTAGTGTCGTATTCAGTCAATTATATTTTACAGTGATTTTGTATTGCACTACAGACAATTTTACGACATGTTGAACACTTAATTTTACCGGCAAAAAACCCCCTTTTAATAATAAAAGCATTCACCAACCCCCCCTTCTCTCCAACTGGCAGCCATTTTGATTTTTACTTACCTATAATGTAGGTGTTCATTAAAAATGTTATATCTTCGGATCTAGTTGTTTTAAAGCCTTCAATTACATTTTTATTTGCAAGCTGATAATCACCCTCGTCTATTTCATAAAAAAAACTCAAATAATGAGTAAACTAATGAAATGGGAAATATAAGAAAAACTATGCTTTTTATTAATTTCCTTTTGAACCGACTTCTTGCCCTATCAAATGTTTTAGTGACTATTTTAAACTATCTAGCAAGCCAAGAACTCGGTATTTTTGTCGATAAAATAATGCAATAACATCGTATACAAAAAGTTTGTACTTTGAACATCACATTTCACTAGATATATGTTGTCGAAAAAAGAAAAAGTTGTTTAAATCATGTTCTTAAATTCAATAAAATGTGTAAATAAATACAATGCAATATTAGGTATCTAGGCAATTTATAAAATTACGTCTTAAAATGTTCTATTAACATACGCATAAGCATGTAGCTTTTACTATCTACACAACTTTCACTTGCCCTTCAGATGTGTCTCTCAGTTCTGTCCAAATATTTAAATGCACTCTCCCTTCATCAAAGTTAAACAAAAAATCTGCGACACTCCTCGTAGCTGTTTAAATAAAAGGTACATTTGCAAAATTTAAAGCCGAGTTGGCTGGACCCTAACAAACCTTTTTTAATTAAATGACTGTAGCCCAAATTTTTAGCGCTCCGCTTTACTTTACGTTTTAAAAGACTTTATGACGTTAAGATGAGTTAAAATTATGATGTTTATTTTAATGCTTCAAATAACCATAAATTATGCTATGATAGAATATGCTTTATTGTACATCATAACAATGCCCCACCCCATTTTAGATTAAAGTTCTCAAAGGGGCCTCTGCGCGTTGGACCTGTGTCCCCCGTATGCCTTCCAAAGGACCGGACATCTTCCACATGGAAGATGAGTCGTGAATTTACAGACAAAAAACAGAAACAATTCAAACAAGGGTACAATGATGGTTTTATCGCTAATAGCTATACCTTTCAGACAACCTTTGGATGGACTAGGAAGACGTGAAAGATAGGTCACGGGGGCAGTCCGTGTTGTATTAATGCACAAATTATTATTTATATTTATTTAAAATAAATGAATATAAAAAAATACTACTCATTAAAAGGTAGGCATATAAGTTCTATGTGGTTTAAATTCGCATAATTTGGAGTGCACGGCCTATACCTACTTCTGATGATTGGTTAACATTGGTGCTGGTAGATGAAAGTTAGGTTGACATCTGGCCCACTACATAGAATATTCATTTTCAAACTGCCTTTCAGAAGTTTTAAGAATGATTTGAAACCAGCTCAGTTACTAAGTATAGTCAGCAAAGTTAATCTGTTGTAAGCTTAAAATTCTAGTGACCTACATCACAATCGTAGTGCTTATACTTTAATTAAAATGGTCTAGGGTCAATTAGAATAATTAAAGATTGAATTGAACATACAAATGAATAATGAAAATGAAATTAAAAAAATATATAATAATGACAGACACCTCTTTTCTCATCCGCAAACAGCTCATAATTATTTATCTATTTAGTACGGCACTTCAAATTACACTAGATAATGTTAGATTATAAAATTGTATGTTAGGTATACAAAATAGATATGTCTATACTACAAACCCGCATGACAATAACCTAGTGAAAGCTGAAAAAGATAATGACATTAAACATCTGCACCCCGGATACGATATTGCCGACATGTAGGATGTAGATTCGGCAATGATTTTCCCGATAGGTGTGACGATCGACGGCGTAATGGGAAAGTCTCGATCAAGAGCCTCTCGTTAGGTGGCCCGTCTCGTTAGGCGTATTCTTTGGTACTCAACGCAATGTTGTCCTCTCTTCAGCTATTGGCTTCAGCTTTTATACTGTATCTGATGATACTGGGCCGATGTTGTGTTTTTTTATTGAAATTTGCTGTTGAAAATACACAAAGTTAGTAATTATCTATAGTATTACGAGCAAATAAAGCTCTCAGGGCAACGTAGACTGTACAGACATTCCGGCAGAATTCGTTGCCGAAAAAATTGTATTTCTTGTTTTATAACTTTCATAATAAATCGACCAAATAAATAAGGCAAAACACATTTATGATTAGTTATGGTTTACTCACGTGCATTTTCGGGATTGCCCGACTAGTTTTGGACCCAAACGGAGCCCTTAATCATGAGCTGAACACGCGGCGAGGTCGCGATTCGAACTCTCGGGCAATCCCGAAAAATGCACGTGAGGAAACCCTAACTAATCATAAATATGAATGTGTCTCAAGAAAGTTACAAAAAAGAAAAAAAAAGGCAAATACGTTGTCAAAACAATTACTTGTGTTTTAAAATAATCAGCAATGATGAACTAGTCAGGAGTAGGATCTCTCTTTAATTACCTACCTTTAAATTCATCTGTAATAGACCCAATATTGAGTAATCAGTTGCCAATACATAAGCTTGATTTCATGTATGTATTTCGTACATATTCATTCAACTTGAAACTCTATTATACGCATTACTCTCTAATGGATCCCGGAAGATAAAACAGAGTCCAATCAAGGAACCCCTTTTTTGCTCTGAAGCGGGCTCGATTAGGAGTGCAGTGTAATAAAGTGGTATGTATACACACACATACGTATACATTAGACAAAAAGTTACTAGGGTTAAACAAAGTACTCACTTGTTTCAGGTACTTTATATGCAAAAACTAATCGTTTTGTTTACCAATAGAATTTGGGAATGCGCAACTGTTCCTATAAAACACTTGTGAGTTTTTTTATCTGCAAGTGTTTCTATATATCCCTACTTACAGATAGAAGAGTCTACTACACTGCGCTTTTGAGACTAGGCTTTATGATCAAGGTAAACGTTGATACCGGGTAATTTCCAATTTTCTTAAAAAAGTAATGCACTTAGTCACCATAGATATCTCATGGAGATCATAGATGGGTTGTATAGGTGAAAAGGATTTTTTTTCGTATAAAATGCTTGCCAGCTTTCAGTTCGGTGGTGCCTTGTCATCTAGTGAATGTGGAAGCCACCCCAAAATATTTGGAAAAAAAGAATTATGCAAAAGTAAACAGTACATAAAATTGACAGCAATGTGAAAAACAAAACGAATAAAATAATTACTATTCGTGAAACAGATACATTTGAAAATAATGACACTACACACAAACTACAAAGAACACGAGTTGTTAGTAAATACAAAATAATAAGCAGGTTCGCTTCGTTGTAGCTGTATTACAATAACGAGTCCGCTAATTATACCAACAACGTAATTATAACTCTTGTATCCGAGGATATTATGGGAAAGTTAGGAATTATATTAGTTTGCATAACAGAAACCTTACCTATCATTAGAATATAAGAAATCGCATTCGTTTTTAAAAAGAAAGACATCGAATCTCAAGACGTTGTAACGCAAAATCTGTACGACGTTCAGAAATTAACCAGAGTCATTTGTGATGCACTATATAAATCACATAAATTGACCTCAAAGAAAGTAAGCCAAGATTACACATTTTATTTTGGGACACGATTTAACTTCATAAGGATTACAATCAAAATTCATAAATCTAAATAAATATGGAAATAATAATTCAGAAATCATCCACACCCACATGTTTAGATTGTAATATAGCGTCGAGACGTTCATGAACCTATTTGCCTATCGCTATGCACTATATGACCTTCATATGCATAGATAAGTATGACCAGCAGCTGATTATGATAGACTTTGATTAATTGATTAGTATCGTGCAAATACTGACTCAGTGCTAACTCATCTATCATTCACAACACTATTATAGCGCCTCGTTTCCACAAATCGACTTTTGCAATTGAATAAGGTTGAAATTTTCATTTTATTTCCAGATTCCACAGAAACTAGTTTAGTTTCATCATCACCTGTACTCTGACTGCGTACCGTAGGGGTTTCACTGCAGTCTCCCTATGAATATTCAATGCAGCGATCATTTTACAAACCACCCGTGGGGTTTGCGACGAAATAGTTCCATATGAATATAAACCCTGTTTCTCGGATGTGGATATAACAAGTAATACTAATAAAGAGGTTGTAAGCTGTTAACTATCTTGTAAGTTTGAGTACGTGCTTCAAAATGTTCTACGCGTTTGAATTGCACGAGGAGCGATCTTCTATAACAAAGTAGAGGCTATAGAGAGATAGGAGATAAAAGTTGAGTACGTTTGGTCTCGGCGTGTTCTATTGTTAGGAAAATTTATAGTTCCTTCTATTACAAGCTTATTTTTTAAAGATTATCTTGATAAAATAGAGCCAGTATTATTTCTGAAACTGTATATGCCATAGGTACATATTTTCTTAGATATTCGTATATATCTTAAACAGAATCGTGAAGCATATAAACTGTATTGTTTGTTATATGATTGACGCCATCAATGATGTTAAAAGTTCTTTTGACTCTAATCAATCAAGCAATTTTAATAACCTAATTATTGCCGATAAAAATTTAAGCAAACATTAATAATCTTCTATCGTTAGGAAATTTGGTCAATTTGAGTTTTGAAAATTCAAACTACGTTAGTGAGATATTATAATAAGCCAGAAATGCAATTAAAAAGATGAATAAAACTCATCATTATACACTTTTTATTACGAAAATGTTTATAATGTTGCTTTCATGTGTTTACTACGTCTACATTCGTGTTGTTGTTGGAAGCATCTAAAATTTTAATGTCTGAGTCTGCGTTCTCCCCGGAATACAAAGCGGTGTTAGTCTAAATTCGGAGATGGAATTGTGAACAGAATACATTTCTAGAAGCTTTTAAAATAGTGTTAGGTATCGATTTTATCTGCTAGAAATATTTTTATCTGCTGCTATAAGCTTACTCGACTTCTAAGCCATATTCCGTGTCTAGAACTTTAATGGCAACATGAAATAAATTCCTTTGTATTTTATGTGAGGTAATTACCTGCTTACGATCAACGTATTTATTAAGTAAGTACATAGGTATATCTAGACCTTAGAAGGACATACCTACATCGATATTATTGGTGATGTTCTTAAAAAAGGACAGGTGCGTAGTACTCTCAACCGGCGTGCGTGTAGTATGACAAGAAGTATGAACGTGGACGAAGCGAAAGGAGTATGTAAGGATCGTGGCATGTGGCGTTCTGCAGTTTCTGTCTACCCCCATGGGAAAAAGGCGTGAGTTTATGTACCTATATGTGTATGTACCTAGGTATAATTCACCCTTTCCCTGTACCGTGAATCACATATTATAAACGGCATTGTTTAACTATTGTGTCTGCTATCTGGACAGTGGAACTGTTTGTCCAAATTCAGATTAGAAACTGAAACAGTAAGATGTATAGATATAAAGTTGATTTGAATATTGTTCACAGTACTACAGTCGGTCACATTAACACAAAGCGTGAAAATCGCTAAGATTTTAACATCTTCGGAGGGTATCATTTTGTGCTTCACAGATTGTCTCGGGTGACATTGCTTTCTACCGACAATTATTATTCATTAGGTCGTTCTCAGAGCGTCCTTTCATTACAGGCACGAGTCAACTCGTTATGTCTTATTCAAGCCTCTCCTTATGTATATTTTAATAAAAGACCGCCTCGGGCAGGGAAAGTTCTAGGGGAAAATAAATAAGCACGACATTCAAAATCTTAGGTTTTTAGAAACAAAACTTCGGTGCAATTTGTGTGCGTTATTATGACGTTTTGTTTACATGAATATAAAATTTAAGGCTATGAGAAGCGCCAGATGATAAAAACAGTTTTTTTTGTTTTTTTTTTTGGATTAATTGGACGAAAAACTAAAAAAAAATGTATTGTACAAAAATGTCGGCCAACCTTACTCTGGGTTCATTAAAGGACTTCTTGCGATTGTAAAAGGTGTTGACTATAGGAAGATTTAGGTTGTATTAAGGACGTAGATATACGCACAATTGACAAATCAAAAGCACAAAGTACAGTAATTAAGAGCTTATAATTGAGGAGGTAAGGAACAAAAGGTGTTAATTTCACTTTTCATTTTTGTTCAGAAATCAGAAAAAACTTCTTACGAGTTGGCCCGTTTTGTGAATGTCACTTTTTGATCAGAATGCGATTTGGAGAGCTATTTTGTCTTAGAAAATTGCACTTTTTGAACTAAATCTATTCAGATATTGAAAAAATCTAATGCCAATGAGAAAAAAAACGCGTGGAGCCAAAGGTGAAATTAACTCCTTTAAGTAAGTACTTACACGTATTTTTTTTAATGCCACTGTCTCCCTTTTTCATATCTTTAGCTGTAAGAATGTCCACGTGACCACATCTCAACACTCATTCTACGATAAACACCTACATTTCAAATTCAGACCTAGTCTTTTTATGCCTGAACAGACATGAACTTGTGAACAATATTGCTTTGCATAATTCTTGTCTGGGCTAGCGTCGCAATCGGAAATATCTGGATTTATGGACGGATACAAGTTGGAAGGTAAGCTTAGCTTATCGGATAAATCGATAGCAAACTTTACCGGCCTGTTCAAGTTTCACAATTTAGTGTTCTACGAGATTTATTGTGTTTTGTATTGATGGATGATTTCAGGAACTACAAGAACAGTGTAAAGAGCAACTCAAAATTTTAGAAAAAAAACTGTTTTATTCATTTCGCTTGAATAGATGTTAATTTATTTATTAATACTTTCGCACATAATTTGTACAGAGGCGGAATTAATGCCTTAGGCATTTTCTAACAGTCGACCTTAGGGTGAAGCAGAGAAAACATTGTAGGTGCACTAAAAGAGCTATGTGATGTGATACGCCATTTAAAATAAACACAAAGATAACTGAAACATTTTTGGCAAATATTACCTACATACAGATATGTTTCTGGGTGACTGTTCGAATTTCCTTAAAAAAAAAACAAATTATTGTTCTCCTTCGTTGTTAACATTAATATTAAGTAGTTTCAGATTGTTTTTATTCTTGTCCTTATTGCTTGACGGCAGTAGGATAGTTTGATTTTTCATTATTATAATTGAAGTTTGAAACATCTGCATTTAGAACTTTGGGATGATGATAATAACGTTCTTATTTTTTGTTAACATTTTTCGAATAATCACCCTTCTATGGAACAGGGCTTTTACTACGAAGTGTAAACTATCTTAGTTCTACCGTAGTTCTCGCCACTATTCGAGAGGAATAGCGCTCTACAGGATGAATAGCGCCATTCCTTTCGCACAACGAAACAATGATAGAAAAACGATAGTGAATACGGGCGCAGGTGTTGTTTTTATCGAATGTTAAGTTGCTTCTATACTAAAAGTTGTTCCTATTCGTAGGGGTGAACCCTTAAAGTTTTATTTCACCTGTTTGTTACACCTTGTGTACTCATTAATCTTAACCGTACGGAAATTGAAATGAATTCAAATGTAATTATGTGCGAGCCGCCGCCAAGGGAAAAGTAATAAAATAGATTAGGGACTGGCCATCTACGCCAAATATTTGCGCCCCTAAGGATGGCAAGAGTGGTGGCGTTCCTCGCATTCCCAAGATAATCCAATGATAATATTATTACGTCGGATTTGGTGGGACTTGATTACCGTAACGTGTTGGGCCTTTACTTGTGAATTTGTTATGAGGATGAGTGGGCTCGCACAAACGTTTGTATAATCGTACAATAAAACCTCGTTTGTGTTATCTCTTAGTTTGCACGTATAGTCCGTCGAATAAACGTATTTCCATTTCATTCATATTTAAGTTTAATAATCTCGAACTTGCAGATAGTTTCATTCAATTTATTAGCTAATATGATTCAAGCTTTTCAAAGTAAGTTAATTTTGGATTTAAAGTTGTTAAAATCTGTAGCTGTCGTGGTGTTACGAAGGCTAAGGAGCCGTTTGTCAAGCAACGGGTTGCGTATTCAAACCGAGGCATATACCAATGTGACTTTTTCAATGTCATATGTACTTTAAATAGAAAGGGGTGTTAAGCAGGGTGACCCACTTTCTCCCAAATTATTTACAAGTACACTCGAGGAGATATTTAAGACATTTGCAGCCTCATGGAAGACCAAGGGCATCGAAGTCAGCAATAGGAGGCTGACAAACCTCCGGTTTGCTGACGATATAGTCCTTTTTGCCCCGACAGCTCTTGAATTACAGACCATGCTCCAAGAACTAAGCACGGCTAGCCTCAGGGTGGGGCTCGCGATGAATCGGTCTAAAACGAAATTAATGACCAACAGCACTAAACGTAGAGTCGAGGTAGATGGGCAGAAAATACATTATGTCGATGAGTACATCTACTTGGGCCAGTTAGTTTCTTTCGAAAACAGGCAGGAAAGAGAACTCGATCGCCGAATCGAAAACGCTTGGAAAAGCTACTGGTCCATGAAGACGCTACTGAAGGGAGATCTGCCGATCTCCCTCAAGCGCAAACTCGTCGATATGTGTATCCTGCCCATCCTAACCTACGGTGCTCAGACCTGGTCGCTCACCGAATTGCAAAAGTCCCGCCTTGGGGTTTGCCAAAGAGCAATGGAGCGCAGTATTCTATGCGTCAAAAGAACAGACAGAATACGGAACAGTACACTGCGCTCCAAAACGGGGATAATAGACGTAGGCAAAAAGGCTGCTAGGCTTAAATGGGATTGGGCGGGTCACGTCAGCCGCATGCAAAATGACCGCTGGGCAAGAGTCTCCACTCAATGGGTGCCTAAAGGGGGACGGCGACGCCGCGGTCGGCCCAGAAAGAGATGGCGAGATGACTTAGACGCGTACCACGAGGGCTGGTTTGAGGTAGCGCAGGAAAAAAGTACATGGAAGGACTTGGGGGAGACCTTTGCCCAGCAGTGGGACAGTATAGGTTAAAAAAAAAAAAATAAATGTACTTTGTTAGTTAATCTAAGACGCCACTGACATACGGTGAAGGAAAACATCGTGAAGAAACCTGGACTTTAACACATCCGAGTCCACCACACTTTTCATAGAGCTCATACGCCATCCCGCCGTACATATTGCTAGTGAACCTTCCAGGAGGGTCCTCGGCATTACGCTTGCGCTAAAAGTGAACCCTCGAGGAGGCTTCTTGACATTAGGTTAAAAACCGTGAAAAATACGCTACTACGTCATAAAATAGTTGTTTGCTTGTTTCATGACGGTGTATTTTCCAAAAAAACCAACATTTAAAATGAGCCCTCCACGAGGGCACCCTGCACTGAACGTGTTAATGTTGTCAAATCGCCAAATCGCAGTGAGCAAGCGTGGTGATCAATGCTCGTTCCTTCTGTGTATGAGAAGAGGCCTTTGCCCAGCAGTGCGACAGTTACAGGCTAAAATTGATTGAATACCCTTTGTTTTGTTTTTAATCATCACCATAACATGATTCTCACATTTAATCGACACACTATACGTATGCGTGTTTCAGATGCTGTACACACACAAAGTGTACCTATTTATATGTTCTGGGTTCAATAAACCGGTCAATTGATTGAATTCCGCTCATTCGGTGGTCTGCAGTTAGCTGCAGATATATCATGCTGGTATTTAATTGACTCTCGTACTAAGTCCGAAAGTCTCCCGACTATCTAGATTAGTATTATCTAGAACACAATACTTCGTTTTCTACTTGATTACTGTAATTTAACAATGTAAAAGATTGATCAATTCATACAACATATTTTTATTTAAAAAAAAATATACCGGATGACTTCTTTTACAGTATGGAAAATAATGGGTAGGTACTTATAAACAGGACGTGTCGAAGAGGTTTTTTTTTCTTTATCTTCTTTTGTTATTGATTTATCACTTAACCTACAATCGAAATTCAAATCAACCACTTTTATCAATTCATTTATTTCAAAACTGTTGTTCATGGTTTAGTATGAAAGTTAACTTCAAATTAGTAGTATTTATTGGTAGATAAATTTTATAACAGGCCAACGAAAAAAAAACTATGCCATGGGCTTTTACTCCATTCGCCTATAATTATACCCATTTTTTTCCGGAGACGGTAAAAAAGTCATCCGTTATACAAGGTTAGTCAGAAAGGGGATACTAATCCGAAAAGGTGTTAAAGTACACATAATAATGAATAACTTTTGTTCTACAACTTTTCCCAAAACTCAATAGTTTGAGAGAAACAGATGTTCAAAAATCTCAAAAAAAATCTCTAAAATCTATCTATCTCCAGTTATGATCAGCTGTGTTTACATTTTAGGTCATATTTGGGGTCATGAATTAGAAGTACCATTTTCTGAATTTGTTACTAAAGCAGGGATGAAGAATTTTTGAAAAAACTCAAATAAAAATCATTTTATTTGGAAAAAAAAAACGAATTTTGAAATTTTAACACTTGTTTTCAAATAGTCATCAGCGATACTATAAGTGGGCTTCGGATTAGTACCCCCTTTCCGACTAACCTTGTATATTTAATTTAAAAACGTTTATTGCATAGCATTGCCGTTGAAACACATGGACCAAGGGTCTAGTACAAAATTCACGAAAAAGGTGTTCTGAGTTTACGTACATCACCGGAGCGCGCGCCAAGGCACACCGCCATATAAGCTTAGAAATACCAACTAACTAATTTAAATCCTATGTCGTCATCGCAATGCCTAATTTAGCTTTTCACCATATGAAGATTCGACTGCACCTAGTGACGTAAATTAGTCTTCACTTTCACGTTTTAGTCTACATTCGGTTCGGACATTTTTGAGCGCTGTCCCGATGTCCATGTGTTACTAAGTCAATGTTTATTTATTTATTTGCTTGAAATATGGTACACAAGATGTTACATATAAATAGATAAAAGATACATATATTTCACCACCAGTAATACAAGGTTAGTCAGAAAGGGGGTACTAATCCGAAAGGGTGTTACAGTATACATAATAATGAATAACTTTTGTTCTACAACTTTTTCCAAAAGTCAATAGTTTAAGAGAAATAGGTGACCAAAGATCTCAAAAAAAAAGCTCTAAAATCTATCTATCTCCAGTTACGATCAGCTGTGTTTACATTTTAGGTCATATTTGGGGTCATGAATTAGAAGCACCATTTTCTGAATTTGTAACTAAAGCAGGGATGAAGAATTTTTGAAAAAACAAAAATAAAAATCATTTTGCATTGAAAAAAAAATTACCGAATTTTGGAATTTTAACACTTGCTTTAAGACAGCCATCAGTGATACTTTATGTGGGCTGCGGATTAGTATCCCCTTTCCGACTAACCTTGTATAGGCATGCAAAATATTACATAAAGTTACACATGTCAATAAATGTTGCATAGTATTAAAGGTTTGACATTTGTACAGTCAACAACATAGTTAGGTATACTGACAAACAACGAATATCAATGCACTACGAAGGCATTGTTATTGTCACAGAGTTATGCTTAACTCTGTTATAACTACAAACAGTGGCGGAGCTAGGCGTGGGCGAAGCAGTCCCTCGCCCACGGCCTCGTACTCTTGGGGCCCGAATATCATAAACTACGCCAAATACGCTTAGCACCCTACTATTACATTTTGCCATAACACATAATTTGATTTTTTATACAGCTTGGCAAAATAGAGATTGTAAAAAAATGGTGCCACTATCACACTGAATCTACTTTAAATGGGAAATTAGCAAAATAATTTGAACAAACCGTTAAAAGGGCCTTGCTAATGTGACTTCGTCCACGTCTAGATTAGTCCACGCTACGCTACTGAATACGAATGTAGTTAATTGCCTGTATACTCTTCGGTTGACTGTACAAATAGTGGAACTCTTTTATTGTTTTACTCTACAGTAAATTGATTTGTTACTTCTATTTATAGTAACCAACGAAACTGTTTAAAAGCAAATTATGTGAATAAGTCGTGACAGAGATCACTTTGGTTTTCTTAAAGGAAATCTGAATCGTCAAAGTTTAAGCGACACCCGGTGTACCTTTCAAAAGTTGTTACATAATTATAATGACTGAACAAAGTTATTCTTGTCAAATAACTTTGACAATCTTTTGGTAAAACCTGAATTTATATTTTAAATATATTTCATTGTTTTAAACTATAGGTAAAGTAAAATAAGTAATACATAACTACCAAATCAGTTTTTTTTCCATTTATTTTTTTAAGTGTGTGCCTACGTCTCTCAGACGTACGTCAGAGGTTAAGGGTTAAATATAGAATTATCAAAGTAATCGGTTGCGTACCGCCCGTCGTCCCAGGACGACACTCAATTGTCTCATCTATTGTGTCTATAATTGCGGTGATTGAGAGTTTGTTTATTGTATTTTATTATTTAAATATAAAACCTCTTTAAAAACATAAGTATATAAACATAAGTTATCCCGAAGGATTGGGCAGAGATATTTAGTATATCCTCATTTCGTGGTTATGTTTAAGTCTCATGTAATAGGGGCGAGCCTATTGCCATCAAGCCGGGCTGCTACTGAGAAATTTCAAACGGAAAAACCCAATAACACTTTGCCCAACCTGAGGATCGCACACAGGACCACACCGCTCAGCAGTGGCGCTTGCGAATATTAGACGAATGAAGCAATCACCTCTTACATACGGGCTCAAAATTTCTGAGCCTGACTGTACCTTCCCCGTACCTGCTCTGTTCAAAGTGAGTATCTAATAGGTCGCCGGTACGGTTACGACAGGTAAAATACCTTTGTGCATTGTTAAGTTATCTTATTCAGATATCTGCGGGCCGTATGCAAATATCAACTTGTCATCAAGAATTCCCAGCTGATTATTTTATGAAAAGCTTTTGCCAGCAACTCCGCTTGTGCGTTTTAAAAATTAAACTCTACTTATTGCATCTCGTATCGTAGATTAAAATTATAACATAACACCACGCCTGTATTCGCCATATTTAATTGTGAGGGTGGTGGCTAGCCAGGTGAACGACATATCTATCTATACGGTTCTACCACTAAGCTGGTGCTGGGTTCAGTGGCGTAGCTATGTAACCAAGGGCCCCAGGGTTCAAAAATTAAATTGGGGCCCTATTTAAACTAAACTAAATACTTTGAAGGTGCTAAACTACTTCATCATCAGCTCCTTATCGCCCACTGCAAGGCATAATAAAGCAAAGCTATTTATATATATTTAGCTGGTAAGCATTATGTATAACGCAGCAGATAATTATTTAATCGTAATTCCTAATAATATTATAAATGTGAAAGTTTGTACGTCACGCTTTCACGTAAAAGTCGTTGGTTAGGGGCCAAAAAGTTAGTCAAAAAATCTTTATTCAACTAAGATATTATATAACTTTTGCGAACGTCGTTCATGGAGGCCGAGGGGCCCTTCGAGCTTGGGGGCCCCGGTGCACAGCCCCGCCTAGCCATACGGTAGCTACGCCACTGGCTGGGTTTTGTATAATATTACAACACGCGTCTATTCCCAGCGTGCGGTGAGGAAGTTTTATATTCTAACCCGTCCCCACAAGGGGAAACCGTACTATTTATCATTCTGTACGTATACATAGTTGCTGTAAAAATATTTACCAAGCCATGACAGTGGCGCGTTGCGGACTTGTGGTATGAAAGAAACCCTAATTGTATTTATTTGTTCACGCAACGATGACATTAGGAAAATACAAAGCAACCCCGCAGACACTATGTTATTAAATTAGGTGTTGTTTAGCGTTTAGTAAGGCCTTTACAAAGTGCTTCTTTCATTCATCATCCGGAAACTGACTGAAGTCATGGGAACTTGCCAACAATTTGTTAGTATACATTAGAATAATATTATGTAAGTTACTCAGGAAATGCGTTGTGATGTCGAGGGTATAATTTTGTAATGAGCGCTGAAAGGGTTTGTATAAATTGTTGATCAAAGGTACAGTAGGAACCAAAAGTCCATAGGCAATCTCACAAAGCAATAGCTTGACGTTTAGTTTGACTTACGACCTTCTATTTTTAAGAGACACATGCATAATCGTTGTAGTTCATAATTTCAACATAGATCTATAAGTAGTGTCCGACCGAAGGTTCGGTTTCGGTTTCGGTTTCGGCCAGTTTCGGCCAAAAAATCTTGTTTCGGCCACAGTTTCGGTTTCGGCCAAAAATCGGCCGAAAGTTCGGCCGCGCCGAAACTCAGTGTTCGTGAATTGTCGCGCGTCTTCCGGCTAACTTCGGGACTCGTGTGTGGTTGCCAGCTGAGTTCGCCGGTCGGCGTGCGGCGTGGTTATGTTGTGTTTGTGATTTTGTTAGTTGATTTTTGACAAAGTTTACCGAATTTAGTACAATTTATTGTAATTTTTGTTGGTACAGATAATTAGGTAAATAATTCTTTAACTACCAAGTATCAAATACAAGACCTTATTGTCAATAAATAAGAAATTAATCTTTACGACATTGAACACAAATACTCAATTAAGAAGTCTGTAGGTACTTTACGTTTATGTGTTGATTTTTGACAAAAAGTCTTACCTTTTTTTTGATGTTATACAGAGTGTTTGGCAGAACGTTGAACATACGAAAATGGTGGATAGGTGGGGTCATCTGCTACTTACTCAGCCCTAATTTATTTGGCCCTGGCCCCCTGGTCTTTTTTTTTAATGAAAGTTGAAATTAAGATTTAAGTATTTTTTACATCTTTCTGCAAGTTTTTTTTTTTTTTTATAAAACGTTGCCCCACACTAAGATTTCTCTTGTATCGTGGGTGCGTTTACAGACACAAATCTCACAAACAAACGTCGTTTGAGGACTCATAACTTTTTTTCTAGCTTACATCTGAATAAAGCAATAATTTTATAAGATCCTGCCAACATTAAAGATTAAAAAGTTAAGAAAGTGGTGAAACTAGAAGAAAGCAAAAACAATTTTTTTTAAATATCAAGGTGTCCAGGGCCACATAAATTAGGGCTGAGTAAGTAGCAGATGACCCCACCTATCCACCGTTTTCGTATGTTCAACGTTCTGCCAAACACCCTGTATTGTTAATATAGTACCTATACCATAAATGAATAACTATTTTCGTTACATATTTCCATTATTGTCTTTCATTTCATTTAACACGAGAAAACTGTATGGGTAAAAAGATACTAGATTTCACTATACGAGGTGGGGCAAAAGTAATCACCCGATGTTATTTTGCTGTAATGTTTTTTGGGAATGAAAATGTTTGGTTCTTCTTGTGGATTATGTTTATTTAATTAATAAGTTTTTTTTTGTTCATCAAGTCGAGAAAGTGATATCGGTCAAGTGGCCGCCGTCAGAATTGATGACCGGCTCGACCGGATACGGGCTCGTTTTATTGCATTTTCCATATTTTTTTCGAGAACTTCTCTGGCCCTACCGTTACTGTGGACGGCGAGCGCTACAGAGCCATGATCAACGACTTTTTCCTTCCTCAGTTGGATGAATTGGGACTGGAGGACATGTGGTTCCAACAGGACGGAGCAATGGCGCACACTGCACGAGCCACAACCGATATTCCGAAGGAAGCATTTCCGCGGCGTCTAATCTCTCGCTTTGGCGGTTTGAACGGTACGGCCAGATCACCCGATTTGACCGCTCCAGACTTTTTTTTGTGGGGTTACTTGAATTCCCGGGTTTATGTAAACAAGACTCTTGAAGTCCTTACAGAGAAAATCTGACGGGAATGCGAGGACCTATCGCCGGAAGTTCTGACACAAGTGATGGAAACTGCCATAAAACGAGCCCGTATGGTATCAATTCTGATGGCGGCCACTTGACCGATATTTTTTTCTCGACTTGATGGAAAAAAAATTAATACATTAAATAAACATAATACACAAGTAGGTAGAACAAAACATTTTCATTCCTAAAAAAAATTACAGCATTACAACATTGGGTGATTACTTTTGCCCCACCTTATACAATAGAATATAATTTTTTACATGTCTAAATAAGGTTCGGTTTCGGTTTCGGTTTCGGCCGAAACTGAGACTGGCGCCGAACGTTCGGTTTCGGTTTCTGTTTCGGCTAAAAATCCTGTTTCGGTCGGACACTATCTATAAGTTAAGATGGCTTAGTCGTTAAGCGCGTCCGAAAACATGCCTGGTTCATGGAGACGTGCGTTCAAATCTCACGCAATGCTGACTTTTTGTAAGTTTTTACTCGATTGTAAGTATTTGTAAGTAATGAGACAGATATAATATTCAATTATCTTGTTCGCTTTGTTCACACATTTCGTAACGTTAGGGAGGTAGATCATAGAAAACTAAATAAAGAATTTAGATTTTTGTGGGGTAGATAGACATGAGTTTTATGAATATTTAACTTGATCGGAACGAACGTTGTCGATTGGTTGTAAATGTTAGTTAGTGACGTGTGGTTTAATAGATAGCGGTATTGTATCTATTCTCAAAATGCAGGCAAATAATAATATTGAGACGAGGGCGACTATTATTGCGCTGCATAAAAGTGGTCTTAAATAGAACACAAATATCTGATGAAACCGGACTGAATGTGAGTATTACATAAACAATTCATAACTTGATCTTTTACTTCAAATTTATAATCACCTAAGATTATTTGGCCATGTCTCCAAATTCTTTTTTAAATCCGCCATCATGAGGCCTAAAAGATAAATAATTAGTGTTTATTATTGGATTTAAAATACAGAGTTATACCTAATATTACATTGTTATATTAAATAAATATTATTATATTATGAAGTCACTTCAGTATTTTGATATAGCCGCCTAATGTTACTTTTTTTTGTTTTAGATTAATACTGTAAGTCTTTGGATCAAAAGATATGAGGAAGAGGGAAGCCTTGCTGGTCGATAGCGAAGTGAAAGGCCGTCGCTTATTGGCGAGGCGCAGCGACAACATATTATTATGGTGGACGAGTATGATATGAAACAATTGGTTTCACACCTACGAGACACTTTGCGGAATTATTTGACACCTCGCTGTAAACTGTTCGCCGTGCCCTCCACGCTGAAGGATTGCATCACAGAAGACCCGCTAAAAAGCCCTTATTGACAGAAAGACATAAACAAGAACAATTACGTTTCGCACGGGATTACTTAGATTTTGACTGGAATACTTCCATAGTGTCAGATGAAAAGACGTTTAAATCTAGTCAAAAGGGTAGGCTTCACTTATGGCGCAGGAATAACACTCGCTCGTGTTATAAAAACGTAATCCCTAATACAGACAGGTGTGGGAACATTTAAGAGGAACCGAAGTATGTGGTAGTATTGTAGGGTCTATGCGCAAACGTCTACTTGACTGACTTGACTGCATTGAAATTGAAAATAATGGGGGATACACAAAATATTAACACCCAATAGATGTTTTGGTTTTAATAATTAGACGGTGTAACTAAATATTTAGTAATATTAACCTATCCGTAATTATTTAATGATCTTAAATTGAGGTTTAGTTTCAATCTTCTTTTCGTCAAGAAAATGAACACTTAAGCTATAACCTCAATACATTCATTGTGACGTTACATAAAAGACATGTTTATAAAGTCTAAATCGTTATTTAGTTTTCAATAAACTCTGCTGAATACCGATACGTATAATAAGTGGGTGTCAACAATTATATTTGTGTCATTAGAATATCCCTTCCTTGTTATGTTATTGTGAATTGACTAAGTAGGTATACAACAAAAAATCTTATGAACGGTTACAAGAGAACTTCTTTTATCTAGGTAGGAATGTGACGTCACAATTCTCATAAAAATTTGTTAGTATATAAGTAAATAAAACGAATAAACATTTTTGTTATCATTTAGCACTTTTTTTATTTCCACCTTCCTACACCAAAAAAAATTGAATACATAATCACATAAATAATGAAATAATAATACAATAACTAACATTATAAATAAACATCAATAATATTTTTTTGCTTAAAACACAGAAATATAAGTTTCAAAGAAACAAAAATTAGCTACGCATCGTAAGATTCGAACTCAGACAGCACTGATCGTGGACCCAATGCTTGGCTCAAACAGCTATCAGGACATATTAGATTGACGCGAATTTTAGCAATGCAATGTTAAGAACAGGTAACCACTGTGACGCTTATTCTAAATGAAACAGAAATATAATGTTATTTCGCATAGTGCGACGACAGTTCATTAGTGTGTGCTATCTGTGGCATGTTGAGACATCACTCGTACACGCACATGCATACGCATTGGCTTAGTCCTTAGCGTGCCTATGGACTTTTAAGCGCTTACTGTACATTTACTTTGCTTAGTGACCTTTGTTTACTGTCTAAGTATTTATAAATGATGTTTTATTCATTTCTATTTACATGCTGTCATCTCTCCTTAATGCTGTTAATGCTTAGATTCGCTATGGTTAAACATATAGGTTGAATGTATCTGTTTAAATGAAAATTCGAAAAATCTAAACCTTTTTACATGGTTATCAAACAAACAAAGATCGTGAGGTACGTCCTGGCTGTGCCACAGTCTCCAATATGAATGAGGGTGGGCTTAAAAAAGGTTTTTGTACTTGAAGAGAAAAAAATACCATAAAGGTTCACGAGTTTAACAAAATCGGTGGCGCGGCCAGGGCAATGCAGGCGTGACGTTAAGAGCCCAAATACACGTCCGATACTTGCCTCCGATAGTCGGATCCGATAGTCTGATCAGACTATCTGAAGGCCTCCGCGCCATACATTTGTTTGAACATGAATTACACGTACGATTAGACTATCGGATCGGATGTCAGAATCGTAAGCACCGTCGGGCGTCTTCGTCATCCAGAAAAAATCTGACACGAGAATAGTACGTGTATTTCATGTATCCTATCAGCTAATATGTTTAATAGAACGAACAATAGACGTACTTGAATTGTTTATCAATGAGTTTGTACATTTATTTGACTATTTATTGCAGTGTACGCGGTGTCGCGACTAGGCTACCTGGCCGCGCCACCGATTTTGTTAAATTTCTCGCGAACCTTTATAGTACTTTTTTTTCTTCTAATACAAAAACGTATAATTCAGTTTTCACCCTTTTTCAAATGGTAGATTGTGGCGATGCCAGGAAGTACCACACCAAAGATCAAGGACATGCATTCATCTGAAAATTATGTCGTTATTTGGTCGCATTAATTATATTTTCAGCACTGTTGAGCTTCAACACGCATTCATTTACTGTTCGTTAGGCTAAAACGGTAATTATCTTTACATTCTGAGCAGAAATGTTCCAGATCTAGCTGTATCCGTTTGAAGTTTATACGATCCAAATGTATCTAATGTACCTAAGATGTTTTTTCATTGATGTATAATATAAAATTTGCTCGTGGGCTAATTAACAACCGCGCGGATCATACCATTTGCAAGGTTAAGCTGCACTTGCCGCGCTTAGTCCGTGGATGGGTGACCGTTCGGTACACATCAAGACCAATCCGTACCTCGGAGATTATGTTAAGCCATCGGTCCCGGGTGTTGTACGAATACTTATGACAGCCTATACATACAGGATGTAAACGAATTCGTGTAATTCCTTCAAACCACATAATCTATTAATGGTATAGATTAACCCCGCACGGGATTAAGATTGATTGAAAATGAAAAAAAAGTTTTTTTTTCCTATATAAAATTTTTATTTGAGAGAAAAATTCGATGCCATGCATAAATGAAAGAAGGCACGGCGACACAGCTGACGGGCACGACTAGCGCGATAAAGCTCCTCACAGTCAGTTAACTTGGGACGCCAAAATTACTTAGATACATCTGTATCTGATGATGATGGTATCTACCATGGTTCATTTTTTGAAAACTTTTTTTGTTGTTTCTGAAAAAAACCTATGCAGGGTCAATTAGTGTCACCAGTAGATCACGCGGTTTGAAGGAATTACACGAATTCGTTAACACCCTGTATAATTGTGTCAATTACTATTATTCGTATTGTTTTTTTTCTTTTTGGTAAATTTTTGTTCTCAAGACTTGGTATTACATTACTCACAGGTCCGTGGTCAAGACTAGATTGTTCTCTCTTAAGTATCCTAAATCATAGTACTGTATTTACTGAAGTTGTTAAAGATATCCTTTTTTAAAAGAGTAACCGTGGAGTTTCTTGCTGGCTCTTCTCTATAGGAAACGACTAATTGGAACCGTGCACCTAAATTCGACTTTTCCTATGCGCCTGTATTCGTTAATTTGTTTTTTTATTTATTTGTTTCGTTTTTGATTCGTTGCGGGTGGTCAGAAGCCCGAAAGTCTGACAACCGGTGTCTATAACCTTAGAAAATTGGCATTGCCCAGTAGTTTACTAGGTTGTGGAGGTCTGATGGCAGTCGCTCTGTGTAAAATACTGGGCCTATGTCCAGCAGTGGACGTGTTTCGGCTAAATGATGATGAGACAAACAAGTGCTTAAAGCTAGTTCACCAAGATAATTACAACAATGACTTGATCAAATAATCTATTATGATAGTTACAATGAGGAAGTGTTACAATGAATGTTTACTATTCCACAACTGAATCAATTAGGTTTAATGATGAGATTACGTCATAGTGTGCAGACGTTAATCTTCGGAATTACTAAGCCAGTCTTTACGAATATTCCTAGTAATGCTTCAATCTAAAAATGTTTTATTAAAGTTGTCTTAATCTGTGGTATGAAGATTGAATTTGTTTCTTTGTCTTTGTATGGATGATGAACTCAGAAACTGCTGGTACGATTTAGAAAAGATGTATCATTACTTCTTCAAGAGTAGGAGCTCTTTGTGAAAGACTTCGTCCGGGGAAGACCTCCATACCTATTTTTACCGCTAAGCAGCATTGCCGTGTTAGGCTGGACATCCACCAGAGCTGTGCGAGGAAAATGTGCGGTGCGAAAATGTGTAGCCAGGACGTGAAACGGTGTGACCCTTTCCACCAGAGCTGTGCGAGCAATTTGTAATGTGTAATGCGTAATGTATTAATGTGTACAAATGATCATCTACCTCTTCCAAACACCATCTATTGACTGATTGGTAGTCGCATATTTTCAAATCCTCGCACACATTCCTAGCAACACATCCCTCGCTCGCATTTCTCGCTTGTTTTGTATGAACAAAAACCTCGCTCCGCTAAGCCCATATCCACCAGAGCTGCGCAGAGCGAAGCTAGGTAAATGAAGTGATTCTATTAGTGCTTACAAATATATAACAAATATATATAATAAAGGCACATGAGACTTTCCAATCTTGCCTGTAAGTTTGGTAGTGCATCAGCAATCTTCTTGGTATTGTACGTTTACCCACTTACCATAAGGTGGGCCGTCGCGTCGGCTTGTTTGCAAATATTTTACAGAAAAAAAGAACTTTCAAGAACAAAACTGACGAAAAAAAGACTGAAGAAAGAAGAAGAAAAGATAAACGAATGATCCGTTAAAACGTAAGCATTTTTTTCTTTGAATATTTACGGTCATTTTCTCGCAATCGAAAATCCATTTATAATACTCCGGTTTCCACAAAACATTTTAGTACAAGTAACTACGGAATAAATAATAAGTGTTTTGTAGAAGTGCATCTTCGATTATTCGTACAAGAATTTCAAGAACTGACCTTACTTAGAATTTACCTAATCGGTAGCATTCGCTTCGGTGAGCTCACCGGAAGCAGTTAATGTTTGATGGTGAGCTCAAATCCGTTAATCCGGATCATCCGGGCTAAGCAAATTATCCTTTGGAATCGGCGATTAGTCACCGACCACCCAGTCTAATAGTTACTTACGGTTTTTGGTTAAAACCACTGTGTTTAAATGTGAAGTTAGTAATTGTTGTATTTATACGTTTAGGGTTTTACATGGAACAACACTTTAATGAAGATTCTTGAAATTAGAGAGGTTTTTTCGTAATTGTCTTGTAGCTTCCCACAGTTCTAAACAAATTCTGGTGTACTTAATACTTCGTATTTAATGTACTTGGGATGATCTCCAAAATCAGCTTATTGCGTTGACCACTCTGGTGCATTTTATAAACCTATTGATATTGGTATGACTTTTACGCCGTAATGCGCAAAAAAATAAATTCAATTTTGATAAGAGCGGGGTCTAGTTCTAACGGCGTCCTGTGCATGTTAACAGAAAAGTACGACGCACCTTGGTTGCAGCAAGCTGTGGAGGTGCTGGTGAAAAGACTGCACAGATAATTAGTTGTTCTTTATTTTTAATGTTTGTTTTTTGTTATTATCTGTTTTTGTTTACTAACATAGTTTTAAGAACAATGGTAAGTACTAACAATTGGGCCTAGTTGCCACTTATAAACTAATATTTAATTTAATTTAATTAATTGTGTTCTGTTTTTTTTATTTCGAAAAGAAGGTTTCTAAAGATGCCTATTTTTATATTAGTCTCGGTGAAATGTTGAGCCACTTAATTTTACCAGTTTTTAACAAGTAGCTCCTTGTTCTAAAGTTAAACTTACTTCAATTTGTTTTAAAATACTAAGGCCTCATTTACGAAGAAGCGGGGCGTCGCGCGTCGCGTTGTGCGGCGCGGCCCGCACTGAATTCAAAGATATGGCGTTGTATGAGAGCGCTTACGGAGAAACGATTTTACACGCGTTTGCTTGAAATGCAGGCGGAGCCCGCGGATGGCATCGCCGCATCGCACGCGACCTTTATCGCGGCGGCGCACGCAGCGTTGCGACCAGCTATTCCTGCAATTCTCCGTCCACTGTAAAACGTAGCGTCAACAGCGGCGGGGCCCGCGGCGTCGCACGCCCCGCATCTTCATAAACAACATCGCACATTGCCATATGTTTATGTTTGCGCGTGTGATGATGCGGGCCGCTGCACGCGCCGCCGCTCCGTAAACAGAAAAATCGTGCGACGCCCCGCGTCTCCGTAAATGAGGCCTAACGCCGCCAGGCATCGATGTAGTTTCTCAACTATTTTAAATAATAATATGTTTTTGCAAACCAAGCCCCGGGCTCAGATAGATTCATAGCATAGCATATACTACTTTACTAATGATGTAGGTACGTGATATTTTGAACACGGTAAGATAAAAAAACACGAAATGGTTAAAATTGCCCTGAGCGTAGTAAAAAGTCAAATCTGTGGGGTCGACCGAATTCCGCCTTTTGACTACTTCATATTAGTTCCGATACTTAATTTTCAAACGGAATATCCACTCACGTTGAAATTCGATTATTTGGACGAAAGAATCTAAATGGAACCTGACGAAACAGCAACGAAACGGATGAAACTCCATTTCTGCGAAATTTTGTTTTACAATTCTTTCTGTGACTCCTTTCTCATCAGATCAAACGTTGCACGTTTACTACCGAACATGGGTTTTGAATGGAACTGTCTCGAGAGAATATTGCCTAATTCACCACTTAGCATACGGATTGGCGATCTCAGTATGTTGAAAAGACACTTCAGAAAGTCGTTCGTGGGGGATGGATTAGGAACAGAATTCCCTTTCATCACCGGGCAAGCCAGTCGTAAGAGATGACGATCCTGGCACCATAACTGTGTTCAGAAATGAAAATAGGCTCGCCACCTATATACATGGGACTTGTACAAGAGGCGAAACGCAGTGTACAGATACTTGCAAGAGGAGACTACCACCCAAATATGACCTAAAATGTAAACACAGCTCATCATAATTGACGAAAGATAGATTGTAGCGTATTTATTCTCAAATCTTTGAACAGATTTGGGGAAAGTTGTAGCACAAAAGTGTTTCATTATGTTAGGTATTTTAACAGACTTTCGTATTAGTACTTCTTTTCCAAGTAACCTTGTATGTTTTGCCTAGCCTTTTCCCATCTATGTAGGGGTAAGCGTCCAGTCTAACCAGATGCGACTGAATATTAGTACCTAACTACTTTATACGGAGCGACTGCCATCGGACTAATACATATATACAGGGTGGTTCAAAAGTCGTGGATCAAACGAAACAGGGCGATAGTTGGGGTTATTTGCAGTAAAAAATATCTTTGTGGTAGAGCCCTAACTTGATCTCCTTAAAAGTTCTGACACTAAGTGTTTTTTAAAAAAATATCAAAATTTGTAATAAATAGGCAAATAGAGTAAAATGGGTACTTATTTTAAAGCAATAAATGGTGTTTAATTGCTTGAAAGTGCTTTTATGACAGTAGGTGTCATGATTTATGAGTATCGGCACTTTTTTCAATATCTTTTAAGTCTCATGAAAAAATATTTGTAACTTTAGAATCTTACTGTAAAAAAAAATGTTCTACCATAAAATGCTGCAAATAACCCCAACTATTGCCCTGTTTCGTTTGATCCACGACTTTTGAACCAGCCTGTATAGTAATGAAAGAAAAAGAAACTGCTACATTGCAAAGTTCCGCGTTGTGTAAGCTTTTATAATGTCATTAAACAAACGTAGTTATACCATTTGTATCGATCGGTAAGTTCTGTAATATACGCTAGTTAAGTTCTTAGTCGAGTAGAATGACTAATAGCTCCGGGTGAATAATAGAGGCCTAGGCGAAATGCCGCATTCTGGTGTCCTTGGTATAATCATGTAGGTGGGCAAAAACTATAATAACTAATATATTATGACTGTTCATATAAAGTTTTATTTATTACGGCAAAATGACGATGATAATAACCTACATAATAAAAGTTACGGTTAATTAAAGATAGTTGTCCTTAGTTGTCTTAGTTGTAGTTTGTTGAATTTATCCAAAAAATAACCTTGCTATATTTCTGTAACCTTTAATCAAGATAAAATATCGAAAAGATATAAGACATGTATAGAGTAGGTACAGTAACTTGAACAAACGACGGTATCAACCGTATTCAAATCTAATCGATACCGGAGGGCTTTCACCGCATGTTTTATTAAAAGCTAGCGTAGATCGTAGCGGGTCTCGCTTGTGGCGGATCTTTGTCGTAGCGAGGCTTGATTGTAGTCGTAGCGGACCTTTCACGTAGCGAGCCTTGATCGTAGTCGTAGCGAACCTTTGCCGTAGCGATCCTTGATCGTAGCGAGCCTTGATCGTAGTCATAGCGGCTTTTGTCGTAGCGAGCCTTGGTCGTAGTCGTAGCGGGCTTTTGTCGTAACGAAGCTTGATCGTAGTCGTAGCGGACTTTTGTCGTAACGAGGCTTGATCGTAGTCGTAGCGGACTTTTGTCGCAATGAGCCTTGATCATAGTCGTAGCGAATGTTGTCGTAGAGACCGTTGATCGTAGTCGTAGCGGACTTTTGTCGTAACGAGGCTTGATTGTAGTCGTAGCGGACTTTTGTCGTAATGAGCCTTGATCATAGTCGTACCGGACGTTTGTCGTAGCGAGCTTTCGTCGTAGTCGTAGCGAGCCTTGGCCGTAGCCGGCCTTACAATGTTGGAGTGTGAGGGACCTCAGACTAACCTATTAATAGGTGCACGCTGATCGATATTCACATTAACTCTAATATTACCATGTTTTTCAACGTAGACTAGAATTAAGCGGAATGAATCGATTGGTGGAGTTCTTCTTGATATTTTTTTTTTTATGATTTATAGGTAAACGGGCTCTTCTGATTAAGGATAAAATACTGATGAATAAGTATTATATTTGTATGAGCTTATCTTCTTTCAGAAATCCATGTACGATCAAATTTACGATTTAACATTATTGAGGTTTCAATTGCGCAATCCAATGTAATATATAAGTTGTAATTAAAACAACAACTTTATTGTGTTTCTGAATAGCCTTTGATAACCGTCTAGGTTGTTTACCTTTCAGTCACCGATGCACTGTCTTTCAGACAGTTCTGTACAAGATGCGAACTGTATTGTACGTCCAACTTTGTACTATCAGTAAAAGAGTATGTATATATGTAGGTATGTATGTAAGCAAACAACGAACATCTATGCACTACGCAGGCGTCATCATTGTGTACATAATATTTCTTTTAGACACGCTAAGACAAACGATCACATAGACCTTGGTGAACAACGTTAATTTTCTGGTTAAACAATCCTTTACCTAAAATTCTAGTACATTTGTCGGGTGAACAGTTGTTTAATCAGAGAATTAATGTTGGTTAACACCAGGTTTAGTCACCTAGTATACACAAAAATCTGTTTAAATGCTAACAGCTTACCTCGCACTGTAATGGCACGTGTCACGGATTTTAATGAAGCTACCGTGCAAATGTCGAAGAAATCCATGACATAGTCACTGGCTGAGACTGAATGTTAGAAGTAGACCAACAGTGGATAAGCTAATGATGAGTTTTGTCACAGAAAGATAAACAAATAAAATATCTTGATCTAGCACGTAAGGTTGTCGGCATGTGGGATGTGGACTCAGCAGTCCCGATAGCCAAGAGCCTCGATCCTCATGAGGCTATCGTTGGGCGGCTGGATTAAGGACTTGATTTAAAAAGCAGTATTTCTTCTCACGGCACACGTAGTGAGGAGGATCCTTTCTCTGGAGCCGTGACTGCCGGCAGCTTGGACCTGGTTCCAGATGCCGCTATTTTTAAAAGTTTTTTTTATTTTTTATAGAAATAATTTAAAATGTATTAAATATGTATATCAAATGAATAAACGAGTCTTGTCACTGCAGTAGATGCTAAGGTGAAGTTAGTTGCCCGCGTTCTTATCTCTCCCGCCTATCGTACAAACGTTAATGAGCGATGTAGTTAGAGCTAGTTTCAAACGCGTCGTACCGCTATAGATGCGCGGCAAGACGTATTTTTAAACATAGGTAGCTCTCTATCTACTCAGAAATAAATATCATACAATAGCGCCGCGTACTATGGGGAATAAAACATGTCGCACGCAAGGTTGTTGGACTGTTGTACAGTTTTAGTGACGTCATAACATGACGTTCGTTCGTTGATTAGGGGGGCTCGTGGTTAATTAACAACCGCGCGGATCATAATTTGCAAGGGTAAGCTGCTTTTGCTGCGGTCAGTCCATGGATGGGTGACCATTCGTTACACATCGAGACCCCTCCTTGCCTCGGAGAGTCATGAGTCAGCGGTCGTTGCGTCTTGAGAGCTTGCCAGGGCCAGTGAGGGGTTCCAGTGAGTCGGGACCGGATGCCGTGTCGTTCACGGTGAGTCGAAACTGTGAGAGCGGTGAGTGGTGCGTCGACCAGGAGAGAAATGCCTCTTCTAGTTGATCGGCCGAAGTGCAGTATACAAGGTTAGTCAGAAAGGGGGTACTAATCCGAATGGGTGTTAAAGTACCCATAATAATGAATAACTTTTGTTCTACAACTTTCCCCAAAAGTCAATAGTTTAAGAGAAATAGCTGTACGAAAATCTCAAAAAAATTCGCTAATATCGATCTATCCTTAGCCATTATCAGCTATGTTTACATTTTAGGTCGTATTTGGAGTCACGAATTAGAAGCTCCATTTTCTGAATTCGTAACTAAAGCAGGGATGAAGAAATTTTGAAAAAACTAAAATAAAAAATTAAATTTTAAATGGAAATAAAAATTATCGAATTTTGAAATTTTAACACTTGCTTTAAAACCGTCATCAGTGATATTTTAAGTGGTCTGCGAGTAGTACCCCCTTTCCGACTAACCTTGTATATGCGCCGAGGATGCTGGCTGGCTGTGTGACTCGCTGCTCGATTGAATGCTGAGCGTGACGATGTTGCTGCCGAGGCTGCGAAGGTTGCGGATGATGTTCATGCTGACGTCACCAGTGCGGAAACACTGTCTGTGACGTATCGAGGAACGAGGTGTGGTGTTGATCCAACACAAAGGGAGGATTCTCCAACCAGGCGTAGCCTGGTGGGCTATTGCCCCGCATGTGTTGTGATAGATGCCGCCACAGCACGTTAAAACGTCGGTCCCGGTTGTCATACGAATATCTATGACAGTCGTTACGGGTAGTCAGAAGCCCGAAAGTTTGATAACCGGTTTAATCTTAGGATATCGGCATTGCTCAGTAACTGGTTTGCGGAGGTCTGAGGGCAGTCGCTCCGTGAAAAATACTGGTAGGTATTCAGCCACATCTAGTTAGACTGGAAGCTGACCCCAACATAGTTGGGAAAAGGCTAGGCAGAACAATGACAAGACATGAAGGAATAAATAAATAAATGACGTTGGTGCCGTGGACACTAACGAGCTCGATGTAAATATTTCTTTTTTAGGCAGGTTTTTAATTTAACTTTTGAAGATAGTAAACGAAGCAATGAAGCAACAAAACAAGAAGAAGTGTCTTGTGAACATATTTTGTTGCCCAATTACTTTGTGATCAGACGATCAATTACTTAGTAGTTTTTCTGATGAAATTATTATTACCTGAAAACTTTCTAACTAGTTTTCAGGTGCTTTTAAGAAGTAGATTTCATTAGTAGATAACCTAGGTATTTTTCAAAACTTATAATTCTTTTTTCTTTTATTTAATACAAACCTGTAAGAAATTAACAGGATATCCGTCTTTTTAAACGCAAATTGATTTAATTTTTAATAGATAAAACATATTACTCAGTTGAGATATTTTTAAATGATAACATTGATAAAGTGTGATTTGTATGGTAATAATATTTCTACTACATTTAATAAATTCATATTTGTTTTGCATATTCTCCATACTTCCATTACTAAAACTATTTGTACACCAATTTCCATTGAGATACTACATGTATATTTTTAAGACCTTTTTGTATGACCTATGTTCACAAAGAAATATTGATTGATTGAACCTTTGATTAGATAGATTCTACTACGTTATAGTTTAAGGACCTACTACACAATCGTTTTGACAATTTTTTAAAGAAAATTTGCCAAACTGCCATATTTATTTTCTAGATAAGAGTAATTCGACTATTGTGAAAGTCCTAAGAAAGTGACTTTAATAACTTCATTATACAAAAGACAATTTCCAAAGTTAGCAATCACCGTATCAACTACTCATTTCATTGAAGAACAAATTACTGACCGCAAACTCAAGTAATAAGTACTTCTAGTCTGAAATCAATTCCTTGAAACGTACGGAATTATACGTATCGACCAACTTCCCTTCTTGGAAAATGCGGGTTTTTCACAGTTCCGTCCAATCGTAGTTGCGAAGTAGGTTATCGTGGACAAGGGAGCAATTTATACGAATGTATAATTTATAGAAAGAAAAATATTTCCATCAATGTTTATTGCTAGCTAGATATTCACAACTTCAGAGAGTCATCAAATCGGTCCGTCTGCTAAACCATTTGAAAAGAAATGTATCCTGGGATTTCTAGTTATAATTTACGTGATGTTAGTCAAACGAGGTAGACTAAGAAGAAAGTACACAGACCAATTGAAGGAAAAGACATTTAATTTTACTTTTTTTTAAGAAAACTGCACTCTCTAGGATTTCTCCTGTATCGTGGGTGCGTTAACAAACACAAATCTCACATAGACACAACTCTTCTCTCGTGTCAGCACGAGCTATACGAAAACACTTCATGCTGTGGTGAAAAGATTAGCCAGTCAGCAAGGTTGATAGGGAGGCTGACAGCCCAGGGTGCGCCGGACGTACTTAAGTATCGTCACTCGTGGAGGCTCATTTGATGCACCCCATGGACACAACTATCTGTAGGCCATATACATTTTTGTCCCGTGTGGGAATCGAACCCACGACTCGTAGCGCAGGAGCCAATCGCTCAGCCACTGAACCAAACGTGTCGTCAAAGACTGAAGTGATAACAATCAGAGAAAAGAAGGAATTAATTGGCTCTGGATAGAGAACAATGGAGATTGTTACACCAACAAATGCCCAGCACTTTAAATTTTGGATAATATTAATTACATAACAGTGAAAACCAACTTAACTTATCAAGTACTGTAATTATAGACACAATAGATAAACAATGGCACTGACGAACCGGATCGTCGTTTGGGCCGCTAGCGGTTAAAATCTTTCCAGCTGTTCTCATGTGATAAGCAAATTAGTAGACGCACAAACCGAAGTCCAAACAGACAACATTTGTATCAGGGGACCTACTCCCTAAGTCCGTCAACGAAGTTAGTCGCCCGTCCGAAAGTAGCCCGAAATGTAGGAGTGACCAAAACAAGTGTCAAGTTCAACTTTTCGGACGGGCAAAAACACATCGGTAGTAGGGACAACTGTCAAATCGTGTTGTCATTCGTTCTTAGTTCGGGCCCCGAAATAATCGTATGTCCGTTGGTGACAGGGAGTAGAAAACGCTCGTAACTAAGGCCGAAACCACGGACTTCATGCTTAGGGAATAGAGTAGAGTAGCTTAGTGTTTCGGTTTATAAACGATATAAATGATCCTCCGACATGGAATACTTCGTCAAAAAACGTCCAATTTCTCATGACTTCAAATGCATGGCTTTATGATAATACAAGGGAAATTGGGTTTGAAAACATCAGTGGAGCTTGTACGCAAAATCTCAACTTCAGCGAACAATTGTTAAAAGTCGTTCGGATTTAGGAGACGGTTTACGATCCCTTCCCTGTTGTCACTCCTGTGGACTTATGTGACAATGTGGGTGTTAATTTTATTATATCACTTACTCTTTGAATCGTTGTAGATACGTGTTGACAATACAGCATTGATGCAAATAATGCAGAATGCTTTGTTTAGATATACAAGGAATTATAACGCGACTTTTACGAGGCTCTACCTGCCCGAAAAGTTGTTAATTTACCAGGATTAAAAGTTCGCGTTGTGGTAATCCAGGAAACGTTCTACCTCTTTACCAAAATTCTTCCAAATCCGTTCTGTAGTTATGAGTTTAGGAACAAACATATAGTTTGAGTGATAATCTTTGATATGAGTGAGATTATAGTTAGAAAAAACATTTAAAATCAAAGAAAACGAAGTAAACACAAAAACTATTGTAGTAATGTGTATAATTAGTAAAATATTATTTATTTTTGTCGAGAGCAAGCGTGACGGTGCCCCAGCGTCACGCTAGAGTCTAATTTTAACATGATTTTGACAGACAACACCGTGTGGAGAAAACGTGAAACATTTTTGGCAGGGTCTATTTACAAATGAATGTTTAAACGATATCTTTGTTTTAGTGATTAGTAAGAAAACAAATAACATATTTATTTATTTCTGAGCGAATGGCTCCGCTCGCTAGAATGTTTTCAGTTTTTCGGAATGAGAAATACCCCATATTCATATAATTCAGAATGCTGAATCCATCCATATCCATTTAGCCGTTACGGCGTGATTAAGCACTTAGCGTTTACAATATTAATATTGTGCGAAATAATCTAATGCGAAATAATAAATCTTTATTGTACTAATAAACTTACATTTGGCACTAGCTTCCACACTAGGTTTCCCTGTGTCGTGGAAGCTAGGCGAGAGTACTGCATATTATGGAGACTGGAAAGGAGAAAATTCCAGGAGACTAAATGAGGATAGCAATCGAGGGGACAACTAAGAAAGAAGAAGAAGATTTTAACCAAAATCTTAAAGAAACCAGATGAGTTCACTTTAACTTTAAAGTAAGGGCAAAGATTTCAAAAACTCTTTCACTGATTGCTGGTTAAACGAAGGCAAATGCCAGCTGTTCATGTCTTCTTAAGTGGACAACGTTTCTTCAAAAGAATTAAATCAAGCAGCAACGTGCCCCCACATTGTTTAGTATTTAGAATGGAACACGTGTACATAGCTACATCATAATTAACAATAATTGCAAATCAGAATTTATTACCCTTGTTCTAATTATGACCGGTCGTCTAATATTCATGTAAACGACGTGCTATGCTAACCTGGCAGATATACTTCAACTCAATCTTATTACGAAATAGTACTAAAGGAGGTCCTCTTTGAAAGTTCTCATTTCAATAAGCTGTTTATGTTATTCTCAAGTAATAAGCGTAGACAAAGCACTTCGCTCAAGAATTCTCGATTTCTTTTATGATCTAAATAGGAGGTCAGGAGGTTGTCGAGGCATATATTGGCTCTGGCCCAACCATTTTATCTTCTTGATGATATTTCATATACAAGGCCTACATTGAGATTTATTTTGTTGAAAGTTTTTCCTTTTTCCATTCTGCCTGGATAAGGGAAGGTGACTTTTTAATCGTTAACCCCCAATAGTCTTCATTATTACGTGATTCAACAATTAATCTCATACATTTGAATGCATCTACTATTGTAGAAAGTAATATTGTAGCACTCTCTTTTGTTAAACAAACCGCAACGTAACTTCCGATTGAAACTGCGATAATGTACGGAACAAATTGGGTGTTTGTAAGATAATTTCCCTCTTCCCTTGAGAGGATTTCTCTCGAGTCCTTATCCAATAAAATGTCTGGCTACGTGCCGGCGCTCGGACGATTTTAAAACGTGATGCCGAGAACCGATCCACTTCCAAGACGAAATGGATCGAAGGTTTTAGATGTTATAGTTGTATTCTTTTGTAGGGGCAGGTGGATACCAGTGCATATTTGAATCCAGACCTTAATATATCTGTATTTACGTAAACTAAATCTATGATGGAAATATTCTGTCATCATCTGTCAGAATCTGTAAAATCAAGAAAGTAGTAACGGAATGAGCATTTAAAGACCATTTATGTTTATTAAACGTTTGAAACATAAAAATCATACGTTTAATATGTTTAAATGAGCCATGATTTTCGAGTTCATTAACTTTATTGGTGTTAATGAATCCGCTATAAAAGCTGTATTTATAAAAATATGGTCTTACATTCACAAGGACTGCTTATGAAAACAATGATTTATGTTGATATGTGAGAATGTAGAGTGATAAGGTGATTTAATCAACATAAAATTGGATATAGTGGCTAGTTGTAATCTCCACGAGAGTCACTGTGGTTCAATGGTCCATTAAAATTTTACGAGCTCGTTCATCAAACTGATTCAGGGTAAAATGGCGCCAACTTAGGTAGTACTGTAAAACGAAACAAAAACGACCTTGATACTTTTATCCTAGCAGAAGATTGACATATTAATGGTGAATCTATCAACATAGAAAATCATATCATAGTCCAAATCCAGATGGATGTCTAACTCAACAGAAAACGCCACCACAACGACAATTTCAAATAAATTAAACCGAATTATTAAATAAACTCGCGCGGTTACTAAAGTAGAAGAATTAACTAAAGCTGAAATAGGTGTAGAAGCCTAGGACCTGCTAAAGATACTGTCTTGGTAACCACCAAGATGGATAAAATTAGTTTCCTGAAACATATGTTATTTGTTCGGTGTAACTCCTGATAGCCGTGATCTACCAAAAAGAGTGATTACTTTGATATAGACCACTGATAAGAGATTAAGAAAATGGAAAGAAAACAGATGTTTCTATCTTTCTTCTATCTATACCCTTGTCAATGTAAGGTAAGTCCTGGGGTTGTTTTACAGAACATTATCATTATAAAGAATCTATATAAATAAAAAGAAAAGTCTTGACTGACTGACTCATCAACGCCCAGCCCAAACTCTTGAACCTAGAAAGCTGATTTTTTTCACAGAGGTTCCCTTTATAATGTAGACAAGGAATAAGGAAGGATTTTTCGAAATTCAACCCCTAAGGGAGCTAAATAGGGGATGAAAGTTTGTATGGAAAATCGTCTTTTAATGGGTTCAAAATTTCACGCAAGCGAAGCTGCGGGCAGAAGCTAGTATCAAATATTTTTACAATACAAAACGTGGATAATATAGCTATTTTACGGTTTTTGATGATGTCGTTTACTTTTTATCTATATCAATCTCCTCACGAAAGATGAGTCCTGACATAGCGGTCATTTTGTAAATTGTAGCCTATTTACAAAATGACCGCTATGTCAGGACTCATCTTTCGTTGAACAGAGTCTGAGCTTTCTCCCGACAGCTTCTTTGTTATTTCCATCATACCTTTAAACAGAATATACAATAATTTAAACCCAGTCTGAAATTAAACAAATAAATTAAAAATAATTTGTTTGAACCCCTAATATCGTTTGTAAAGGTATCGTGTGCGCATAAAACATGACGCTTACCGGTGATTCTGATCTAAGTAATTTGATTTATTCATATTTTATCGTTGAAACAGTCGAGGGTCATGTAATGGAATTTTTTACACATTACGTGCTTGATTCGAATACTAACAAAAGAAATGTAAGCTTGAACAAAGGAAAGCAACTATTCACCTTATTACGTCAGCGAAACATTGTAGAAAGAAATAACATTTTCATATTTTCTAGTTAGAATTGTATTTTATTTGTAGTTTATCCTATTATTGTATGTAGTTCAAAAGTGAGTAACGTATTCGAAGTGCAATGAATACACAAATGACAAAGGAAGTCTCGCGCGCCAACTATTTGAAATTCTTATTATAAATAGACAAGTCATTCATCTATTTAATTAACACTACATAAGTAATACTTCGTAACATTTTACACTTGTCGTAACAGAAGTAGCTTACTCCAGACCTATATATTTGACCTAGTTTACTGAAGATATCTACGTCATTGGTTTGGCTGTATCCCAAATTTAGGAATAAAATTTCAGCGTCGAAAGTGTAAGCGATTGGTGAACGTCGCCGGCGGACAAGCTGTTGAGGACGGGCTCATAGATAGGCACACATTAAAAAAAACATAATATATTATGAATGGACGTACAGTAATATTTTTCTTTGTGAAATAGGTGATTATGTCTCTTTTACAGTGTGTTTCTAGTGTATTCAATAATTTTTATAGAGATTTTTACTTAAAAATATTGTCGTAGAGATCTTAAAACTCTTACATCATTTACAGAATAATTTGTTTCTGTATAAATGTTACCGCCTCGACAACTTAATTAATATCAACACATTCATTGAAACATTATTAATTTAAAACCTTGTTTTCAAGATTGGTAGTGAAAGTGACGATTTATAGCACTACCCGCATATTTGTATACCTTTCGCCGTGGCGATAAAACATACCGTTACGGCGACGTCTCTACTCAAAGCTACTGTGCTATAATTTAATACAAAGGGTAATAAAAAGTAAAATACCTTCGCCGCTCCCACCGCAGTATCGATTCCCACCACCAGCGCAGACCACCGCCAGTCCGCCACCACTCGCAGACGAGCAAAGAAAAACAAAGCAAATGAACACAACACTAGAACGTCCACACTATTATAAAAGCGGCCGGCGAAAACCGCAACAGTTCACTTTTCGCCACAGTCAACTTGAAGAGAAAACTTCAACAACTTAAAAATAAGCAGAAGCGACGATCCGACCGTATCCAAGACTATCCAATTAGATAAGGAGAATTTTATCGTTTCAAACGGCGCGCACCGCGGAAAAGTTTTATATGAATTTACGTTTCTCCATCCCGTAGGCGCGGGCCGAGCGGCCGAAAGTTTTCAGCGTAGCGTTGGGAGCCGAGTGTGCTTTTGTTACGCAACTCACTGCGGCGCCGGTCCGCCAGGGGGAGCGCGCGCTCAGTGGCGCAGTGGCGGGCATGCGCACTGCCGCGCTCGCCGCCGACTGTCGCCCGTCGTCGTCGCCCCACGTTCTACCTAGTGCCTCGTAAATCTTTTCTTACTCCTTACCACTCGCGCTCGCACTTGCTGCTTTAGAACTAATACGAGTGACTGGCCTAATTAGTAAGTAAAGACTTCACATTACGACGGCGCATAAATGCCTTGAACAAACTTGTAGTTTAATTAAGCTGGGGTATCGTTGACTAATCAGACAAATTTATTCATCAACCTTCTCCATACATCCTGACCCACTTCGTGACTAAGTATCAGAGGAAAGTCAATAACAAAACAGAGGTCAGAGGCCAAGAATCGCGTGAAACCGCGATAATGGCAGGAACGCGAGCGCTATCTCCAATCTCGTGAAGCAGGTAATGTAGCTAACCAAATACTCCGAATAGCGCTTAAGTGCTGTGAGTAAATAAATACATACTTGGTTAAATTGTACGTGCTTGTAAAAGTTTTGTCGAAAAAAGCCTTTCCTTAATCTGAGAGCGTTACACAACGCTTTCAGCTGTCATTTACGAAGGCTCATACAATATTTACCATTCTCTAGACATGGAAATAAGAACGAAACTTAAATAAGCAATCGGTATCTACCGTTTTCGTATAATAGGTATGTACTCGACAGAGCGTCACTCGTGAGTTGAACCTGAAAATTGCTTTACTCAATGACAAAAATCGTGACCCGTGTACCGTGAATTTTATAAAATTGTGTGTGGTACGAGTCGACTAGGATATTTGTATACATATATGTAGTACCTCCCTTTGCCTTACACTGTAACAAAATACTGCAGCAATAGCCAAAGCAAAATATCCTTTGTTTCAATCACCAATCGACTCGTACAAAAAATGCCGGTAATATGGTTAATGTAGAGATCAATCATTCCATAAACTATGTTGTCCAGTCAAAATAGACAAATTTCGGAATATATAAAATACAACTAAGTACTCTCCAAATTTCGAGCTTCTGCCTTCAGTGATTTAGGCTGTGCGACAATCTTACATTAGGATTCGTTCTTCATCTAGATGATTTTTCCAATTTTTAAATCGCTTTATCTATCTCATGAATTCGTAGGAAAAAAATAATGATTCCATTTTTGTAGAAAATCGCTTACTACAACTTTGTCTGAACTATTATTTTCGAATTATCGTTTTTTTTTGACGTTTGACAATGGATAACTTTTTTTGCAGACCGATGGGGATATTTGCAAGTTTATTTGTAATGGGCCATTTTCAGCTCTATGCCTATTATTTTGAAGTTAAAAGTCTTCGACAGTTGACAGTTTATGGGTTGCAAAAACACAAATGATGATAATGGTGGAATGATATGATGATAGTGATCTAGTGAGACTTACTCGTATGTGTTAATTAGATACCGAGAATTTCTAAACAGTGCCAAAACTTAAGATAAAAAAAGTCCGAGATAATCGACGGTGACAGAGCACTAGGTCATAGGTTCTTCTGCTGTTTTGGTATACCCCAAACGGTTATGAAGACTAGATCAAGCGGAAACTTACAACTAAGATAAGATAGCTTTGAACACTATGGCTTTCAAATTATAAGAGTTTCCGGGATATTGGTCCATCTATCATTTCGTTTTCTCTGACAAAGTGAGCAAACTGGCCGTACTGGCGGTATCTAATGACTGCCTTCTCAGAATTAGTGCTGTGCACACAATATTATTGCTAGCCGTGATTAGGAGCAATCTGCGTAGTGCACACACACACCTGTGGCATAACGAGCGCAATTCAGTTAGTGAGCTTCAGACAAGTGCGGTGCATCGCGCGGTCGTGGCGCTGCGATAATTAACAGGGCGATAATTAATTGCATTTTCGCGATCTTGGCGATTCTTTGTATCAGATACCTCACGGTCAGTAGGTATCGGCACCACAGAGTGAAAACCTCGGGAATGGAATTTGGTCATTTTATTTTATAACGACATACGTATTAGGTAGGTACTATAAATTACAAGAGAGCCGCTATGACATTTTTTTTTTTTTATAAATAAATATTTGGGACTTTTTTACACAGTAGGTACCATCTCTAGTCCCAAACTAAGCAGAGCTTGTACTATGGAATTATTTTGTAGGCACTGAAATTAGAAATTCGTAATAAATATAATTGACTAGCTTTTGCCCGCGACTTGTCCACGTGAACGCCCACAGGAACTGTGCAATGACCAAATTCATTTCCGTGGTTTTCACTCTACGGCGACGGTGTGTTGTAAGTGTTGTAACCTTTTTGTATAAATTTTTCTTCACGACATTTTCATGAAAATGGTGAACGACCAAAAAACCCAGAATCAATTAGGACGATTTTGGTCATTCTCCTGTCATAAAAGAAAGAATTATATTTCTTTGTCCCGTCCTTTTCCTGATTTATTGTACGAGCCAACTGGTGTTTTTACTTAGAGAGGCTTAGTCGTGCGCGGACTAGTCATAGCTTAGGCGCATACGTGTAGGTACCTCCGGCCAACAATGGCAACGTAATTGCTTTTTGGTTTGGTCTTATATTCTGAACGCAGCAGTATTAGTTGTAGTAGCAGTATATCTAAAGTTATCGCATATCTAGTGGGTACTGTGTTTAGGTAGGTTTCTAACGGCGCGCTGGTAGCCGTTGACCGCGCTTGTCTGATGTGCGCCTTATTTAAAATCATTAAGCCGACACATCTGGTCCAGCAATATGCCGTGTAACAATTACGAAGAAGACCAGCGTACCTAGGGATTTCGCTACTACTCCTAGGAATCTAGCAATTTGATGCCTACAATTATTGCCGGCTCAAACGTACAGACTAAAAAAACACGTAAAATAATTAAAAAAAAAAATGCAACTTTCGCTTATCAAAAACCTCAAATTAGGTATATAGTAGATACCAGTGGCGAAGGCTCCATACAACTCGCTTCCTATCGGCTTCCCTTTCGAAACGAGTAGTTACTGGAATTCACGCATCACACTTGAGCAAAGTAAGCATTTTTTGGTCCGGCTTCCGTTTTAAAAAAAATCACCCATCGCCACTGGTAGATACTAGGGTTTTCGCCCCGGGTACCCGGAACCGGGAATTCCCGGGAATTTAGGGATTTTAGGACCCGGGAATTATTTGCCGGGAATCCCGGGTACCCGGGAATTATTTGAAATGAAGAAATGATTATGAAAAATGAAGGGTCTGCACGCTTCCTAAGGTTTTAGAGCATTTTCTGTCTCTCTCGCGTGAAACGGACATTGTACTGCGTGGTTGTTAACTTAGAATGGGGTAAATGTATCGTGATGTCAGCACATAATACGTCATTGGTCAGCACACAGTACTGTTGTCTCTGTCTAGTAAACAAATTCTAAACGCTTGTTTTTTTTGTAAATGTTTCATTTAAGAAATTATTCACAATACTTATCTTTTGTGTAATTTCGAGATTTATAATAAAATTATACAGAGTGTAAACGAATTCTTATAATTCCTTTAAACGGCGTGATCTACTGGTTACAGATTAACCCTAAATGGTTTTTATGTTAAATACAAAATAGGATATTTAAAAAAAAAGTTCTTTCTTCGAGCCCTTTTTGCGCTCCGAGTTAACCGACTGCAAAGAAAGATTTCGTGCTAGTCTTTCTAGCCAGCTGTGTCACCGTGCTTTCATTCATTGACCAGTGGCGTCGAAATGTTCCAAAGAATAAAAAAAAAATTAGCAATTTTTTATTTTTTTCTATGTACCTTATTAGCGGGTAATGTTTCGATCACAAACCGCGACCGCAAGAATTTTTATTTTTTTATTTTTAATCATGCTAAATCCCGTGCTCGGTCATTCTACACCAGTGATCATGTGATTTAAAGGTATTACACGAATTTGGTAAGACCCTATCACCTATTCACCCTATTGTTAGGTATTTCGTAATATTTTGCCATCTTATATGAAGAGAAGACTTTTTTTTCATTAAAGAAACTCGCGACTTCGCACAATAAATGACTGTAACTGTTCCTAGTTCATTTTTTGAAATAAGTGTAAGATTTTTTATTTTAATAAGAAAAGTCGATTGGTATGTTAGACAATTTATCATGTTTAAAGTACTTACACAAGTTTAATGTTGAAATATACGAGAAAAACTACATTTATACAAAAAACATGAAAATTCCCGGCTACCCGGGAATTGCCGGGAATTGAGAGAAAAAATTCCCGATTCCCGGGAACTCAAATAGGCCGGGAACGCGAAAACCCTAGTAGATACCCATAGCTTAATCATTTATGATACTAATACAGAGTGGTAATTTGAGATGGGGCATGAAGGGCAGCTTCCTTAACTATTATAGGTACAAGAAAACGTTCTTAGAAGACCACCCTTAACTTTTGGAATAATTTATATCTGCTTTCACAGATTTTGAAAAAAAATATAGTCAGTGAGAAAAAGGGCAGTTTTCACAAAATATTTATATGATGCCAATCGATCCTATTTCCCATAAAGATTAAAATACTCTTCCAGACCAACAGAGGTTGGAGTACTAGAAAAGTCAGAAATCGCCAAAAAACTTATTTGAGACGGGGTAGTAATAAGGGCAGCTACCTTAATCGTCGTGGCTAAGTAGTGTTCATAAGAGACTGTCCATAATTTCAGAAAATATTTCAAACAATTTGTAGAAAAACTCAATTAGCTGAATTTTTGCAATACACCGCTATGTTTAGCAGTGGATTGAGATTGTCTGTCGTAGGTATATGATGATGAGCTAAGACATCGTCAGTGGATAGTAATATTGTAGCTACCGTTACAATCTTCAATGTTCAGTAGGTGCAATAAAAAAACCTGAAGAATAAACGTGGACTACTTATTAGGTTCTATTATTTCTCTAAACACTTGCAAACAGCCTAGGTGGGAAGTACAGCCGGCTGGGCCGAAGATGGGCTGGATTGATTGCAAAAGGTAGGACTAACCTGCAAGTGACTGTCCGCACACGGCGTCCACGTAGGCCAGCAGAACAGCAGCCTCACGATCTTTGAACACCACTTCACGGTACTATGACGAATTCTTTACCTTCATTTTGGCTACGAAAGTTTAAGAAAAGAAGTGGAGACGACGCGACGCATCGATCTTGTCGGTCGCGTGCGAAGGGATGCCGGATGAGGCGAATTGTGACGAGCACAAATTAATAACACTTGCGATAAGAAGAAAAAATTAAGAGACTTTGACAGTTCAATTGTACTTCATTATAAAAATATATACCAACCTACCAACGTACCTATACTACGTACCATACAAATATAAAAACAGCTACGCACCAATAAGTACAGGATGGAAACGTTACCTAATTGTCAACAGGCGATTATTTCGTCAAGTATTGAAAAACATAGCTAATATCCAAACTAGGTTGCAGAAGGAACAAAATGACACTGTAATCTTTTTAAATGAAATTGCTTTGTGTCCAAAATTTGTTTTTTACTACGCCAATACATTATTCATAAAATGGGTTTATGGGATTATTCTGTCAGTAAAAAAGCTATTTAAAAAACAAAAACTGGTATCGAAACTTAGTTAAGTTTAGTTTATTTTGGTTTGTAATAGCGTTTTATAGTTAAATAGCCTTTTCACCTTAAGACGAGTCCTATGTTTCTCTGTAAAACGTTGTTATACAAAGAGTATCAAATCTTTTTAAAAAACAAAACATGTAGCTATAATAAGTATAGATATTATTTTTGTTTTACTGTTTTTGATGATGTCGTTTATGTGTTGTCGATAGCAGTCTCCTCCAGCCGTGGCTACAATTTACGAAATGCCACTATGTCAGGACTCATCTTTCGTTGAATTATAATAAATAGATAACATTTTTTAGTTGTTGTTTTATTTTCAGAATCACGTGAGTCGGTACTTAATCACCTCATTCAAGCTAGCTTGAACTAGAGTTCGATTCATATTGATTAAGTATTTAATACTGACGCTCAAGCCAGTAAGTAATCAAATTGCTATAAAGATCTAATCAGCCAGAGTCAATTGTTCGATTTGACCTCCTGTCAGTTACCTAACTCGAAAAAGGGTAAAGTATTATTTCGACGGAAAAACTATCTACAGGCTGTTAACGAATTCGTGTAATTCCTTCACACTACATAGTCTATTAAAGGTTTAGATATTAACCCCGCATGGGATTTAAACAGAACAAAAACAACGTTTTTTTTTCCTTTTTGTTTTTCTGTGATAGAAAATTTCGATGCCATGCATAAATGAATGAAAGCACGGTGACACAACTGACGGGCACGACTAGCGCGATATCGCTCCACGTAGTCAGTTACCTCGGGACGCTAAAATTACTCGGATACAGAACACCAAGACAAGTTATTTTGAAAAAAAAAAAAAATTGTTGTTTCTGAAAACGACCTATATAGGGTCAATCAGTGTCACCAGTAGATCACGCAGTTTGAAGGAATTACACGAATTCGTTTACACCCTGTATAATATCATCGATCGGCGACACTTATAAACATACGTTTAGTGTGGTTCCCATTAAAATATAGTCTACCCTACCCTTAACCTACCCTTTTATTTTATGGGAGTCAACAGATAGCAGAAGTTGCTTGACATGATTTGGTTAAATTCCCCCATGTAGCCTTTTTCTCAACTATGTTGGGATCGATTTCCAAACTAACTTGATGCGGCTGAATGTCAGTATCTTACACGGAGCGACAGCCATCAGACCCCGCAACCCAGTAACTGGGCAACACTGAAATCCTGAGGTTAAACCAGTTGTCAGACTTTTCAAACTTCCGACTACCCGTAACGACTGTCACAGATAATCGTATGACCACCCGCCCATAACGACTGTCACAGATAAATAATCGTATGACAACCGGGACCGACGCGCGTATAACATACTCTCCGAGGTACGGATTGGTCTCGATCAACGGTCTGATGGCGGTAAGCGCAGTTTAACCTCGCAGACTATACAGAGTGTTAACGAATTCGTGTAATTCCTTCAAATCACGTGATCTACTGGTGACACAGATTAACCTTAAAAGGGAATTTTTGAAAATCAACTAATAAAAATTAAAAAAAAAACTTGGTTTTCTATTTCTGAGTCATTTTAGTGCCTTGAGTTATCTGACTGCAAAGAGCGATATTGCTTTAGTCGTGCCTGCCAGCCGTGTAGCTGGGCTTTCATTACTTTATGCGTGGCATCGAATTGTTCACACAAATGAAACATTTTTTTTGCAAAAAAATAAATTCTAATTTTTTTACTGAATCCTAATTACGTGGTTTAGATACGACGGGTAAAAAACCGCATGAAAAAAAAAAAAAAAATTTTTTATTTTTAATCAAGCTGAATCCCGTGCGGGGCCTGTCTACATCAGTAGTAGATCATGTGGTTTTAAGGAGTTACACGAATTCGTTAACATCCTCTATGGCTATCCCCATGACCACTTATTGTAGCAGTATATATCTATGTATCCATGTTTTGCGTGTTTAGTGTACGTTTACGCCCCGTTATATGTGAGAGAAAGTCCTCCTGTAAGTAGTCAGTCATCTCTGTAGAAAAAAGAACCAATTACAAGCTTTAATTCTAGTTTGAAAATACCCTTATCGACTGCAAATTATATACCTAACTACTTAGGTACGCATCTTATTGGCGTTTAGGTATTTTACAACTTAAATTCGAATTCGTGTATCTCCTTCAAACCACATGATCTACTAATGGTATGGATTAACCCCGCACGGGATTTACCTGTATTGAATAAAAATAAAATATTTATATTTTTTTCTCAAATACTTCATTTTTATTTCATAGAAAATTTCGATGCCATGCATCAATGAATGAAGGCACGGCGACACAGCCGACGGGCACGACTAGCGCGATATCGCTCCACAGTCAGTTCACTTGGGGCACTAAAATTACTCAGATACCTACAGAATACCATGGTTAATTTTTTGAATACTTTTTTTCTGAAAATAACCTATGCAGTGTCAATCAGTGTCACCAGTAGATCACGCGGTTTGAAGGTATTACACGAATTCGTTTACACCCTGTATATTAGTATCTATAGATCTAAAGGAAGAAGGTTTTAAGGAATTATATAAATTTATTTACACCCTGTAAAATATCACTGTTGAGATAGCCCTCTCTTCATTGCCGTAGTGGGTAACTTCTTTTTGGAGAGGCATAGTATACTTGTACTACTTACTACGTACAGTGGGTCAACGCCCATACATTTGACAGGTCCTATGAAATGTCAAAATTATGTAGGGGCGGAGGTTATGTCCCAGGTAAGCAGTATGACTACTCGGGACATAACCTCCGCTCCTTCACCCCGCAACCCCCCGCACGATTGCTCTGCGACAATGTTCTACGACCGACTGTAAGGAGTAAGATATAGGTAGACTGTGCTAATGCTGTTGTTGATAATACGGCGAGTACCTACCTAAACCTACCTAAGAGCAACGACTCTACCTATGATGATGGGAGAAAAGAATCAATATTCTCTTACGAGTGTTGGTTAAGCAGTTTATAAGGAAGATCATGTTCACCAATAGACCACGATGATACGATATATCGTTGATAACCAATTTATCAAGCGTAGAGATTTTAATTTTCATTAAAAGCTATTTATATTGCGTCTCATTTTCGACATCGGAAATCTATGGATTGGAAGTCTATAGACTCATAAGGCCCAGACTCCACCAAAGCGGAGACAAGACGAGCGGTGCGGAGATGTGTTTTAAAAAACCAATAGAATTTCGTTATTCACACATCTCGTCTCCACTCAGCTTAAGTGGATACCACTGAGCGGAGATGTATCATATTTGTATAGCGCGATGGAAGCGGAGATGTGAGCTATTCCTCGCTGAGATTGAGCTGGGCCGCGGTACAAGGCGGAGATGTGAGCTTTGCCTCGCAAGCTGACGACGGCGCGCAGCAGAGACGAGATGTGTGCGGCGTGCAGTGAGTGGTACTCACACTATATAATTTTCGTTAAATATCGATGGGGTAAAAATATCGATAGTTCTAATACTATCTATCGATAGTATCGCCAGTAATTGTTGTAAAACACACATATAGCGATAATATCGATAGCATCAATAGCATTACAACTCAATACTATCGATACTATTGGTACTCATCAATAGTATTAATGTCTGTCGATTGATACTATCGATAGTATTGTTAAATTCCAATACTATCGATAGCCCTATCGATATTGTTACTAGTTTTCGAGGTCACGATAGTATTGAAATACTATCGAGAGTCAATCGATAGTTGAACAACACTATGTGCGTTCACATCCAATACTCGCCGCACACAGCTCAGTTCCACTCTAGTCAGCGCACATCGCCACCCTAGCTAGCACACATCTCCGCTACAGTCTAGTTAGTAGGTACCTACGCATCTCCGTACAGTTTCGGTGGACACACCCTAGCTGAAAAACATCTCTTCTCGTTTCCGCTTCAGACATCTCCGCTTTGGTGGAGTCCGGACCTAAGATTCTAAGATTATGATACCTAGGTACATTATGGAAGGGTAGAGAATTGGGTGGGGATACCTATACAGTGGCTCACCTAACATAAAAGACTAAAGCACCGTGGAAAAATAAAAGTTGAATCCGTATCGATCGATGCTACAGTTCAATGAATGGTCATTTACCTATGGCAAACCATTCTATATCATGTCCTAGGTACGTTCCTACCGTCACATGGTGTTGAAATATTTATCGATATCGAACGCAAGCTCTTGGAATTAGGTATCTGCCTATCTACATACCTACCCGTCAATTGCTAAACATGCTGGCATGGTAATGCTAGCCCAGTTTTAATTGGTAGAGTTAGTCGTACCTACGGGTGGAATTGTACTGTATTATAATTACTAGCTCAATTTAAATTGTAGTGCATGTAGTACCTCGTCGATACACTGGCCCCTGCCCATTTTCAGTAGGTAGGTAAAGTTATCAGCAAAAGTTGGTGTTTTGAAACTTTGAATTCAATTATCAGTGCATGAAATGATTATTTGAAAAAAATAATAATAGGTAGGTACTAGTATGTTGTCTATTCTGTTATTTTGTTTACAAAATAATATTAAGAGCGTATACGCCGTTCGGCATTTCATACAAATTTTCAAGTCCTTATTTTTCGATATTACTGAACCGATTTTGATGAAACTTCACACACATAAACAGGATACTTAGGTCTAAAAAGTTAGTAGAAAACATTTTCGAAAAATAGTGTTACAGTTAAATTAGATTGATTTTAAATTTTCCATACAAACAGAAATTTCCAATTATCTTTTTTTAAGTAAGATATTTCGAAAATGTTTTCTACTAACTTTTTAGACCTAAATATCTTGCTTATGTGTGTGAAGTTTCATCAAAATCGGTTCAGTCATTACGAAAAACAAAGATTTGAAAATTTGTATGAAATGCCGTACGGCGTAAACGCTCTTAATAAGAAACATTTACATTCATAAAACACTTTTGAAACCATACAATCATCGTTTAGCTTTGATGTTGACTGTACTCCGCGCTCAGAGTGGCGACTCTGGGTGTCCTTTTTTTATGGCCGGTTCCTATGGCCAAAAACGGATCGTTTTGCTTATTATTTCTAAACTCGGCACATAATAGACTCGTAAGCTAATTGTACCTACCTGTTAGAGCCACTGACGTTGGTATGTGAGGATCTATTGTGGAAAGCTATGGGCTATTTGTTTTTTTATTGCTAAAGACACAAGAGTTTCCTTTTTTACCAGTAACGCTCGGTAAATCATAGGAATCTGCCATAAGTGATCCCAGGGATGACTGGTGCACATAGTATAATCACGTGCCACCATGTGTAGGTATATTCCGCACCACGAGTCTCCCAGCGGACGTGCTTTACAGGCGCACCGGTACAAGTGGGGTTCCGGAAGCAGTGTCGTCCCCGGAGACACCCCCTCCTCCCTTATGTGTAGATGGCCACTGAGGGGATTTTAGTGCGGTAAAAATCCTACACTCCCCAGGCTTTTGGAGGTTTCGAAAGTCCTTCACCGCCCGCTGGTATTGGGTCTCTAAATCTCTATTTATTATCTAACGTATTAACACATTCGAGTCCACCAGTTTTCATCGGAGCTTTCATGTTCGTTTGATCAAAGAAATTGTGCATTTGGTCAAAGAAATTGGATGAAATTACTTAATTAAAATTTCAAAGAAAAGAAATTTGATCAATTATTGGACAGAAATAAGTGGAATACCAGCCTTAGCGGCATTGTGGGTTCCTAGTTTAAACTGACGTCAACCTTAACGATATTTTAATATGCGAGGAAATTTTGTTAAAACTGGTAGACCACTTCCTTGGCACACACTGCGTATTTATGTTTATTTTACCGACTCTAAGGCTGAGATCTATAGATCCAACTTGGACTTAGCTTAGACTTTGCTCAGACTTTACTTACGTAATACTTTGCTAAGTGTATGCTTAGCATAATCTTAGATTTGGAATTTATAGACGTATCACGTTGAGACTATGCTGAGCTTAGGCTAAGCATTCGCTAAGACGGCCGATGTCAAAATACAAGTTAATGTTTCGTTTCAAGCATTACATTCTTGATTTTTCTTTATAAATGTTTAACAATAATAACATGTAAATAATCTAGAACTATGCTCATATTTCTTCTATGTATTATTATTATAAGAATAAGCAGAAATTGGCATGCTTATAAGTGTTTTTTGTTTTTTTATAAACGAACACAATATTATATTCATTGAAACGGATCGCATCGTTTTGACATCTGCAATTTGTCGAAAAAAAGTAACTTTTAATTCATTTTTATACATTTTAAACTTAGAAAAACTTTTTTATGTGATGTTATAATACCTAATTGTTTTTATCTTAACTAATTCAGAATTAGTTATCAACATCAAGGAAATCTTTTCTAATCTGGTATTACTGAGATGAGTCTGGTCACTTGATAATACTACAAAGTTAAAAAGTTGTGTAAATATAATGATGGTAAAGTAAAGTTTGTACCATTATTTTTTGTTAGGATAATAGTAGCCTAAGTATTTGCTAAGTCGTCGATTTTGTGAACTTAGACTTTGCTAAGCATTTGCTAAGCACGCACTCAGACGAATTCAAAGACGGCTCTATATATATATATACTGACTTTGTCATAAGTCTAAAGTAATGTCTGAGCAAAGTCCAAGTTGGATCTATAGATCTCAGCCTAAGAGCGGTTACGCAATGCATCCGATCCGAATCCGAGAAAATACGTTCCGAAATAGTCATAGAACTATTTGTATGGTAGTTTACGCACTAGATCCGACTTCCGTCATCCGATTTCTCTCCGTCATCCGTGTGTTTCCAATTCGGAGGAAAAATTGACGGATCGAAGTAGCCATAGTACCTACTGTTTGTATGAACGCTTTCGCATTACCTCAGATTCAAATCGGACGCCAAATGGATATGCCAAAGATGGCCCCTGAATTGTATGAATTTGGATCCGAGATCGGACAAGTGCGTATCTAAGCGATATCCGAATTCGGTCCGAGTTTTTTAGACTCTAGATTCATATTTTCACGTATTCGGATCGGATGCAGTGCGCAAAGCAATATCCGAATTCGGTCAGAGTTTTTACATTCTTATTTTCATGGACCCGGATCGGATGCAGTGCGTAATTGCTGTAATTCCTGTTAACCAATATAAATAACTTTAACGTGCTTGAGTGGGTTTCAGAACATTAGTAGGATGATAAATAGATTCCCTTATGAAGTTCAGTCCCAAATATGCAGGCCGACGACTTGGCTTCGTTACATGATGAATTATTATTGAGCACACCTCTGAAAATCATCATCATCCTCTTCCTTACCATGTCGAGGAGTCGGCTTCCAATCTAACAATACCCTTTTCAACGTAAGCCGAGTCCTAACGTTTTTCTACAAAACGTTACCATACAAAGAATATCAATTTTTTTTTAAAACAAAACCTGTCTCTATTATTTGGTTTTTGATAATGTAGTTAAGTTTTTTCGATAGCAGTCTCCTTACTACTATTTACGAAATTACCGCTATGACAGGAATCATCTTTCATTGAACAGAGTATAGTGCGGCTGAGTCAGTATTTTTGTATAATTAGAGCAATAGACCGTTCATTAATTCTGACACAATAAATTGGTATCTAGGACATAAATATTGGCAATTACAATAAACTTACTTATTCAGCGTATCAAAGTGCGTGTAATGTCAGAAACGAAATGCCCGCACTGTAAAGATGTGTAAACACATCAAAAAAAGTTTGCGATCACTTTGAAAAATTATGTAGCCTTTTTGAAGCCGAATTTTCTAATCGGGATTCAAAGCGATAATTATCATGATAAATATAGATTGATAGTTATCTAGATAAATATAAATCGGATTTCAGTTGGACTTTGAATTCGGAATATTCACATACATAATTATGCTACTGATCACAAACTATTTTTTGATGTGTGTACCTACGCACGAACGAACACTAACATCGCGAACACGAATTTCTTTATGAACGTGTTTGCCGAACACAGTTTGGTAATGGTACGCAAGTGCAAACAATGTGTGTTCGGCATTCGTGTTCGTTCGTGCGTACAATGGTTTAGAGTGCGGGCATTACGTTTCTGAACAGACTGTAAGGCAGCCATACTCAACCTTTTTTTTATAGGGGCCACAAACACGATTCAGTCATGGTGTTGCTGGCCGCAAGCAACAATTATTTACTCGGCGCCCAGTTTTTATGATGGGCGCCAAATTTAAAATGTTTTACAGTAAATTTGTAACTCCGAGTGGGCCAACAACAAAGGGCGGGCGGGCCGCAGGTTGAGTACCTACAGCTGTTGTAAGGACTGCTACAAATAGGCAGCACCTAAAAACCTTTCAAATCTCATAAAACATTTCCTTTTACTATGTGGTCTACTTAATCAATAAAAGTCAATTTTATTTACACACTTTATTGAATTAACATAATGAAAACAAACATTAATATCATATTGAAATGAACCTCATGACAGTATAGGTACTGTTACCGTGAGTACAACATTTATATTCATAACATTTAATCAATTCAATACACAAAACGATTAGATATGTAGATAATTACAGTGATATTCGAAAGATATGACATGTGAACATCTAGAGTCTGTGAGAACATAATATAGATTACACATCTGGCATCTGCAATATATTTAGAAGCAGAAAATAATAAACCATTATCAGATTTGATTAAAATATTATGTGCATGTTATTCTTTATTATTATACTATGCACATTCCCTATCTATTCTCGGCGACATCCGGGCAAACGAACGCTACGTGAATTATCCGCACAACCAATTTATTACTATGATAAGCTCTCACTCTCAATAACGTTAAAATTGTCCTCGGCTACCCGAGTACTCCCTATACTTTGTTTTCAGCGGTCAGCTGCTTATATCAATATTATTGAAGGCCTGTAAAATCCAATCAATAAAATTGATTTCTACAGGGAAGCAGTGTTATTCCCTGGCTAGCCCACTTCACTTGAAGTGTACCGCAATGTCGCCCGACACTTGTGAATCCAATGTTCATCAATCGTTTCTAGTAAAATCTAACTTTTAATTAGGTACTGGGTATTATTGCATGGCATATTATGATGTTAGTGGCACTCAGCGCCATAAATATATCAACATTGAAGGATAACTGCTGACGCAGTATCGATAACATTACATTAGATTGACTAGACAATTAGCCGCGTTAGAGATCACAATACACACATTTTCAAACAACTTAACCATACTTTCCAAAACTTAAATGTCAGTATATTTATGCCATTGATTTTAACCAATAAAGTCTATGTGTTTATATCCAAATAACATTTGTAGAACAATAGACTTTTATAATGTTTACTAATCATAGTGAATACAAAAATTAAATGCTTATTGAAGTAACAGCAGTGAAACAAAAACATCAGATATTTTTGTTGTTTTTTGATATTACAATTCTTAACTATACTCAGTCAATAATTACTATTAACTTTAATACTAAACAGGTGTCGAAACTGTGAAATCAATAGCCTACATACATACACAATTTGACAGAAAATTAGATAGCAGATCTACTTTTATATTTTTTAAACACACTGTTAGTATGTTCGTATACTTTGTAGAATATGCCTTACGAATGTAAATCATTATCATATTTTTCATATAGCACGGACTGTCATACATATTATTTGTATCTTGCATAACACATACTTTATTATTCTGTTCATTTATCGGTGAAGGCTTAAAGTAGTTGTTTAAAATATATTTTATTATATAGGGTATTCGGAATACATACAATTGAACTATATAGCTGTGTAGATAAAAGTGAACTCCTCTGTATCATTTTACCCTGTTCACTACTTAAGTGTAGTATTAAAAAGATGAGTAATTTGTAGATCTAATTTAATCATAGTGTACTTAGACAGGGATTGAAGCAAATATAACATTATTGGATATTGTATATGCATAATAAATTACACAACCTTTTTACCCAATCGTGTTGAACCTGTATGTATATATATTTATTAAGAGATAGCAAAATATTATGTGTATGTATTATGAATGTATAATTGTAATAGAATGTCACCAATTAATTTGCGAACGAAGTGGTTTGGCGTCGTAAGCATTTATCGAAAATATTTAAATATAGAATGTAGTAATGTCAAATTTTAATATTATTAACCGTAAAATTCAAGGGATTCCCGAAAACGGTGCAATAAGAATTTCAAATACATGTGCTAACACGAAAATTGTAAAGAAATTCACTATTACATTTATAAATATTTGCTAAGATTGAATGTAATTACACTATAATACAGCGCAGTCTGACCCTGTATATAGGCAATAAAGGCTAATATAATTCATAACACGATCCAAAAGAAGTCCATAATCGTACAACTTACAGTTTAAAATAATTTGGAGAAAATCTAAGAACAAAAGGCACTAACTTTTAGTTTAGTGACTTAAATATATTACGAACATTTGAAATATACAAATAACGAGAATAAAACTGATATCTGATTTTAAAGAAAATAATCATAATGTAATAAAATAAAAAAAAAACTCATACAACATAAGGAGTCATGGACCATCTATGTTTCACTTGTTTTAAATTTCCTACCCTGGCTTACTCGAAATGTTTTATACTTCTGATGGCACAATGATACTATTCTCAACATTATCTTAATAAACACTCCTGTAATTAAAAACCTCAATTCAATAAATTCATTCACCTATAAATGTATGTTAAAAATAATTATTAAATATGATATAGGACACGATACGTTACAGACAGAAATGAAAGAATTTTCGAACCATTAATAGAAGAGTAACAAAAGTATAAAATAAGTAGTGATTGATGATTTATAGAATTAGTAACATAACGAGTTACGTATCTTGCCTATAGCATATTTGGTGCGACTAAAATTAAGTAATTATGATTCTCCATATGTATGTAATATGTATACTTACGTCGTACATATAAGTACGATGTGCATAGCACACTAAATTATATTATTGCTTATAGAACAACAGAAAACAAACTATACTTCATTTCGCAGCCTAGCTTACATCAACATTGACAAAATTGAGCAAATGAAAATATTAACAATAACAATACGAATCATAATAATTGCTATAATTATATAATGAGTATAATAAAGATTATATCGATTGCTGTGATTACTATAAATTACAACTGAACGTAATAATACAAGGATATAATGAAAAATTAACACTAATTTATTATTTAGTCACTAATAATTTAAAATTGCATTGTCCTAAATTTTATTAATATCATTGACAACACCGATGAATTGTAACTTCTTTATCAGAAAGTATTTGCGTTACAATTGCCTGTGTCAATTTATTATATAAAATGTGTATCGCTTATTGTGTCATGCTCATGCCGTTCACCGGCTGTGCATCTCGGTGTTCACTCGACATGAACTAAAAGCGTGCACTAACCACTACTACCTGCATCACTATCCGATAACGCGTTAACGACATTCTGACGTAGCTCTTGCACAAAAGTGCAACCCCAAACGTTAATCACAGCTATGAAATCTCTTCTCTTTAGTAAATTACTATTTTTTTTTTCAAAATTATCTTTTCACAAATTTATATCTATAGATTAATTCTATTTAACCTGTGTAGTACTTATTTTACGAAGCTCTATACATTGTCTTAATTGCAATTTAATAGACTATAAATAATTGATTTTATCAAAATTTTTATTGCTACGTTAATTTACTTTAAGCACACAAAAATAGTTAAAACTTTGAGAGAGGTGCAAACAAAAATAAATAAACTTTCAATTAATTTTTACATAACGCAAATATACCGATAGAAAAACAAATTTTGACTAGCATTATAGAATTTCTTCATTTTTTTTCTACTTTCAGAACAATTTGACTAGCATATCGACAGACGATTAATTTCAACGAAATAAGAACTAATTTTCAATACTATCGACGTCACATTAAAGTACATATAAATAAATTTTAGACACAACTTTGGCACAATCATTCATTACTGAAATACTGCAGGGGAAGACTTGGGAAATATGTTATTGGGATATGTTTCGAGAATATTAAGTCTAATCGCGTAATCTTATAACTAGGGTGCAAAATTAATGAGTAGTGGATAATACAGTAATCGCTTACGTAATTCCTATTAACTTGATACTTTTATTGTTATTTTATCATATACCGTGTTTAAAATACATGCGTAGTTAAAACATACGCCTTATTTACCAAGTTGACATTCAAATATTTGGCACTCGATATTCATCGTGACTTGGCACTGTTCAACTTTTAAGCAAGTATGACATTTCACTGGAAGAAAGCTTTTTAATAGAGTGGTCCTATAGTTATCTTACCCTACAATTAACCTAGTGTATTTTTTTTTACTTTTTTGGAAATATTTGATTACCACAGGACTATATTTCATCTAAGACTAAATACGATGAGCAGTCTGGAGAGGGTGATAAAATAATTCAAATTAACCGTTCTACATTATATTACTAAACATTAACTACTCTCAGAATAATTTAGCATAAATCCACAACATTATTAATGTTAAACAAACTTTAACAATCTTTGGCTTTGATCCCTAGACCAATATTAATTATTCGACTTAAAATTTCCAGTAGCCGATGTATCCTACACATTGTGTATACGTTAGAGATCTTAATAGTTCAAATGTAAAATAAATTAGAAGACTATCACATTTAGCAACACTATTTTTATACCTAACGTCTTTTTTGTGATATTAGACGATTTTAAATGATATACTGAAATGTTCTCTTCTCCTCTGTCTTCGTTTTTAAAGTAAGTTTCTTAAAGGATTTGATCCCATCGGTTTCGTATCGCCGCCGCGCGTCCGAGCGCCGCAACTATTACTGTAATACCTAATTTCCAGGTCATTACGATTATTTTATTTACAAATATTGTCTTTAAACCCTCTCACTCTGTTCGCTAATCTAACACTACGCTACGTCAGCGGGTCTGAGGTCGATTGTAACGCATCTACACCTATCTAATGTACGCCGACACTCGATTAAACTTACTTTGAACATTATTACTTGTGGTCGGTACTGATCATAATGGAAAATAAATCCAATAGACAATTGATATACTCAACCGCTTAAATCCATAGTAAATTCGATCAGCTTAGCTAACTCCTGTTGCATACTTTGTTATAAATTCATAAGCCGTGAGCAGTGAACTAGACAAATTATGAATATTTAACTATTTAAAATAAGTGTTTGTGAAGTTATTACGTGTTCACTGACCACGGTTTAGTAAAAATTTTAAAATGTCAGTCGTATGTTTTTTTTATAATAATTATTATTTTTCAAACCCCTTCCCCAGGTCTTACTGATATATAAATCACTGACATGTTCTGCTCCAATCAATCAAATACAGTGGAGAATAAATATAAGAATATCTAAAATACTTATAAACTCGTAACAAATGTAAACATACATTCAGCGTGGATCTAATGTCTTGCCAATAGCTTCACCTCGTTTTAGAGATTGTTTTGGTCATGTTCATTTGAAGAAATATATCGGAGCCAGAGTCCCGTATTGCGGCTGCATCAGAAAGGTGCGTTCAGTGTTGTACAATTTGTACGCAACGCCGGAATTCTGGCCGCGGAGCCCCATTCAATGGATCGGTGCCTTCACGATGTGGTTCGGAGCGATGTAGTGGTAGCCAGGCAGGGGAAGACCGGCCGTCTCCATCGTGATCCTGGAAAACATTTTATTATCTCATTAATTAATTCATTTATTATTTAAACAGGACTTTAGTTTTTTTCAATCAATCGTCACAATAACAATCTGTAAGACCCCATTCATTGGGACATAAACGAGTTAAATGTTCGTGTTGGGTTTAAAATATCAAGTTCAAATAACAGCTTGGATGGAAATGGAAATCATGGGATAAAGCAGTAACAGGTACTTAAACCCGTTCATAGTAACAAGTAAGTTTAAAACATGTGGAAACGCTAGGATTTAAATTAAATGTAAGGAAATTTCTTACCAGGACATTGGATGATCCATTGAGCAGTAGGATAGTACACGATGGAGCAAAGTTCAGCATGTCAGGTATCACGGGAATGTTTTGGTGCCTGGTGGGTGGGCAGGATAATGACGTGGGTTCTTCAAGGAAGCTTTGTGTTTCGGAACAATAAAGTATACAATTTTACCTGCACTTAAAACTAAGCCGCAGAATCTGTTAGAAAAAAGTTATTTCAATGAAAAACATACGCGTACTATTATTATTTTATTAAGTATGTACTTTAAAACAATACACTTTTGCTTAACGATTCTAGCGAGTAATATAAACCTGAAACGAATACGAAAACGTTTACTACCTTAAAATTAACATGATTTTTATTACAAATAAAAAATTATATTGACAGCTAAATAATCTGCATTCCCTACGGAACTACATTTAGAAACATACGAATTGGACCTCAATTTTAAATTCGCACTAATTAAAAATAATGTACTGACAAAACAACGCTATTACCTTACTAATACGCTATAGCTTCGCTATGTCTATCGTATCAGCGTTGTTTGCCTTATAATTTTAAAGGTCACCTAAATATAAAACAGTCCAAACTACTTATTATAATCTTGAGATAGAATCATAAGTAGCTATAAATGTAAAATAAATAATAAAAACATCCAACATTCCCATTCCATTTGGAATATATTTGGCGCAAAAAAGAACGACTCATACAACTACAAACAAATAATTTCCTGGCATTTAACAAAAATAAAATCATACTCAGAACGATCGATCAGCGTTATAAAACTATAAACCTTTTTTTACTACAAGTAAAAACACGATTTCTAATAGAATTAATACTTTTTTTTTTAATTTTCTTAATGGTTTATAGTTTTACAAAGCAGAACGCATTATTCACCGATTTCTAAAATGCGTCGAAAACAATTAAGGAATATCAATTCAGCAACGAATAGATAAAGTTGTAAACTGAAATAACTAAACCAAATGTGATTTTTATTATAATAATTCTGTCAAAAAATCTAATTTGATCTTCCATTTAAAATGTGTATACAGAGGTACAGTCATCAAACAATACTTCTATTATGTTATTTTAAAATGTGTGTGAAAGTGTACAAATGAGGCGAATTACAAAATATCTATAGAACATTAATTATCTAGAATTTCTAGAGTATCGTTCGAAGTATCGTTTGATGCACTCATCTGATTGTGACACCCTGTATTTTGATTCCAAATAGACATTTCATTACATCTGAACGCAAAGCACTCTGTATTCTACAGCCTTTAGCTTCTACGTACTTCTACTATTGTCAAGATCCCTAGTTGTCGTTAGTCGTATTAATTTTAAATTTCCTTGTCGTTTTAGTCCATCATGTAACTTTACATAACTATATGTACTAAGTATTACCATCGCGATTTTATTTCATCAACAATTAATGTAAATTGTTTATTTATTAATGATGATATTTTAGTCCCCGAATATTTTAGTCTTATTTTAATATTTATAAAAAATCGAGGTTTTAAACTATAAAGTTTAAATTTTCGTCATTCCAAGAGCTGTTTCTAGCGCAGTCATATTTTTAAACCTGGTGTAAATTTAATTTTAAATAGAAAATCAATCATAAACATATATGTTTATTTTTTCAATATGTAGTTATAGTGAATGGGTTAAATACACCAAACCAAGTGAGATATATTATGTACTAATAAATAGTACAATAAAAATAAGATAGAAGTGTTAAACAAAGAACCATTATACGATTAAGTATTTTATAACACAAGTGTTCAAATCTTTCAATATATTGAATAAAGTAGAAAAGATGAAAACAGATGTCTCAAAATAATAAAGAACTGCGTTTATTTACTCTTAAAAATAATATTTAAAGATAATGATGATGAATGACTGTCTTAGACGACGCGGCATTACGACTGATAGATAAGACTTACTGAGAAACACACGAGCTCCATCGAGTTACGTGTAACCGTCGACCCACAATCATAGTGAGTCCCAACGTGGCGACACTAGGCATAAACTTCGCTCTCATATTATATTAAATAAAATCTTACGATGACAATTCTAGTTACATGATTTCAAAGTAACAAATTTCATGTCACACGATCGCGATCACTCCGAATAAATAGTCCGAAACGGCCGTACTCTCAGACAGGCTTGCGAGCGACCGTCGCGCCTAAGTCCTATAGTGTAGTGTAGTGTAACTAGTAGGGGTTGTATTTGTTCCGGTCCTTGTTAGTCTTGGCGGGCGCGTCGTCGTCGCTGCGGCGGCTGAAGGCCTTGTGGTTGCGGTGCACGCCCGTGGTCTGCACGGGCGCGGCGCCGCCACTCAGCAGGTCGCTGAGGCCGCCCAGCGCCGACAGGGAGCTGAGGGCGCCGAGTGCGCCCGTCTTGCTGAGCAGCTGCGCCAGCGGGATGGCGGACGCGAGCGGGCTAGCCGACGAGGAGCTCGCGGTGCCGCTCGTCGAGCTACCCTCCAGATTCGCCTTCTGAAGCTCCACACTGCCGGAGCGGGACAGGAATGTTGTACAGGGTCAGGTGACCTCTAGGCCGACTTCGAATGGACGCGGTCGCGGATTTTACGGCGCTGGCCCGAGTTACACGGCGGAAATTTTTGTATTGGAATTAATTAATGTTTTGATTATACGATCGGTGTAATAAGACACCGTTTTTTATGATTATAATCCACCATAATTGTTTGTATGAGCTTTAGCTTTTATCAAGTTCGGCAATAAATTGACCAACCATGGAATGACCGCAGTAGATATTTTTTAATTTGAACTTGCGATCTTTGCGACAATAAAATTAAATGATAGAAAAGTACGTATCACTAACAAACGCTCGTTAAAGATTCCGCTTCCTGTAACAGCATACCTGCAGCTGTCAGTAATGCCAATCTATATTTCCCGCTAAAGTGTGTTGTGTTTTGTAAAAAAAGGTTAAGTATCCATTACTTAAAATATGATGTCTTATATTCATTATTTAAATCTAAAAATATTTCAAAACCACCATAAAATATAATAATAATACAGAAAACCTTTCTGTATGTTTAAACTGAGTTCAATATGAGCAAAGTTTCAAATGTGAAAATGAAAGGTGAAAAATATGCCCTCTCGTAGAGACAGGCACTTTTCAAGGGTAGAAAAAAACGTAGGTAAGAATAAAATTAATATAACTTATTTAAGTGCAGGTTATTCAACAAGGTACAAGGACAGGAATCTTTCCGACAGGCTTGCAGATCAAGGAATTTCAGAACGTCTTCGTTAAAGTTACGAATCAAAACTTCAAATAGAGTTGAATTATAATCGAATAAGCAAAGAAAGTGGCTTTCCGAGCGTTTGTGAGTAAATAAATTTAAATTCTGCAAAAGAAAACGGAAAAGCCGAATTTTGTTTTCATATTCGGCTAATACTAAATCAAAGATACAAAAGCAGTGAATTAAACGATTTTTAAACATCGACAAATTCGATAACATTGCCTCGACTCGGGTCAGGCGCCAATTGCTTTATAAAATTTTTACGAAAACGATTTCGAAACGGCCCATAAGGTAAGATAAATCAGAGGAAAATAAGGAATCACAAAAAATCGACCTTAAGGGTGGACTAGGCAAGAGTTCATTGAACATGAACGGGCAAAATAATAACTCCGGTGGAGTCGGATGGAATTTTTGTAGGGGGGGAAGATTAATGTTCGTTTTTGTTATGTATCGACTTACCTCATGTTGATGAGGTATTGGGCCAGTGCCACGGAGTCAGGGTTGCCAGAAATGGTGATGGTCCGGTCAGTGCTGCCACCTTCACGCTCCTCGCAGTTCGATATTCGGATCATGGCGCCGGAGATTTGTCGGATTTCAGCAATTTTGGTGCCGCCCTGGAGAATTTTATGTTTATATGTATTTCTATTCTAAACTGGGTAAAAGTAGGTATAAAATAAAAGTGCTACAACGGCGTACAATATTATTGGTACCAAATCAAACGTGTTTCATATAGAGGAAGAAACAATTGTAAGTGTTGAGCTGCAAAGTTTACAAACATAGGGACACATCTTTTAAGAGACCACCATTTTTTAATGGATGCCATAGCAGGCCAAAAGACAGTCAGTGGAAATAACGATAATAAGGTATTTGACTATTAGTAAAGAATTTACACCGTAAGGTATTATTTGAAAGAAAGTATAGAAATAACTCGACATGTGAAAAAAAAACATAAAAAAATAGAGAATACACGCTTTCGAAGTTTGTGAAAGGGGCATTTTCTGTCTTTGTCACACGAAACGGATATAGTACGAAGTGATGTCAAGTCACTATGAAGTTATTAAGGTATGACGTCATTTTTAAGTAGTGCTGTCTCTGTCTCGTGAACAATTTAAAATTGTTAATAAGTTGGGCATTTTATTAAATATTTCATTGGTTATTGCTTGGCTGTTGCTTAGTATTTTCGCAATACTATCAAGAAATGTAATAAAAAATATTTAAATACCCTATTATAAGACATAATCAAGAAAGTGACCAGTTAAACTAGGTAAATGTAACTGTAAAACACCTGGATGTATTCTTTAATATCTTAAAAGAATTTACCTTTCCAATGATGCATCCTATGAGTTCGTTGGGCACGGTCATCTCGTGCGACTGTTGGTTGGTAGCGGGCTGGTTACGCGACTGGTTTGACGTGCGCAGTTGCGAACCTGCTAAAGCTGCTAACGCTAGAAGAGAATACACATTCTTCGATTAATAATAACCGCTTTAAAATACGTTCCTTTTCTTTCAGCCGAATGTAGGAGCTTGTAAAACATGGTACAATCAGCGAGGCCTAAGCTGAGCTTTTGCATTTGTGTGAGTGCACATAGAATCGATTGCCAAAAAGCAGTATAAACAGGGTTAAACCAAGCAAAGGACGCGTCTGCATTCATTCTCACACAAATGCAAAGCTCAGCTTAGGCCTCGCGGACTGTAAAGGGAGCGATAATGATGATCGTAGTATGAATGATAGCAGAGATCAGAGGACAGTTGCAGTTTATAAATATCGTACGGTATCATTAATCAGTGTACGATGAGTCTGTTTTAGCAAACCTGAACAAAAATAGTCCCACTGAAAGTAATTTTTTTTAACTCGGATGTTTAGCTAACAAAGGAATAATCATTCTTACGGTCATAAAGTTTATTTATTATTAAGATTTAATATAAAGTTGTTAGGATTGATTTTAAAAATAGGTATACATACTTAGGCTCTGTTTACCTGCAGGGTTAAGTCCGGCAGCATTGGCTGGACCCAGACCACCCAGACCCAACGCAGCCAGACCGGCCAGCGGTGACTTAGCCAGGCCTCCCATCTAGAAACAAATATAACTCTTTAGTATACATACATTTATGTTTTATTCCAAGCAAGCTGGTATGTGGTGATTGTGTATCTGAATCTATACCATAAAAGAATAAATTAATCGGTTCTACTGCTTGATTCAGAACCATTCTATAAGTCAGTAGTAGAACGATCCGGTTCAGTATCTATTTTTTGCCGGTTCGTTGATTGATAGTAAAATCTGAGACCAACTTCTATTTAATGCAACGCAAATTGACGCATTGGCCTAATTTTATCGTATTGTCAGACGTAGCACATAATAGTGGCTTGTCGTTTGCTTTAGGCTTTATAGATTTTTACCAGATTGATACTATCAGACCACATGCGCCTGCGCTTGTTGATTAATTCTTGAAAAATAATTAAAACCAAAACGAACCAGACAACTTTATTGGTTAACTCATTAAGAACTAGTTTCAGAGATACAATAGATAAACAATGGATGTCGCAGCTGATCGGTGGCGCTGGGACATTAGCGGTTAATCAATCTCTTAACCCCTCAACCCTCAACTTCAACTCTCAACCTTTCAAACATCTTCCTATCGAAAGGTGAGTGGGTTTAATTCTTTCATTGTTCTACAGTAAGATTCCGATACACAATCAGCACGTTTTAACTTACTTCAGCTTTTTACATTATTATTTAACTTTTCCCAATCTAAACCATAACTTTACAATTTCACATTGCGTTACATACAAATATTTTAGCAAGCAATGTTACTAAAATAATTGTAAATTAATAATATACAATTTGGAAAAGTATTCTCTTTACTACTAAATGAGTATATTTTACAAGACAATACATGTTTCATACAAAAGTAGGAAGAAGAAATCATACTACACAGTGTAATACTTCATTCTCATAATATTTGTTTCTAAACAAGGTTCATAACAGTATGCTAAGATTAATTTTTAATATATATATATATATTAGCTCCAGCTGCTTGTTTTCATCTTCTCTGACATAGCCGGGATGGGATCGCTGGATAGGGTAACCTGGGTAGAAACTAGATTTTACAAAGTATTTATTACAATCTAGGAAAATTCGCAATATTCACTTCAATTCAGACATGTCATATGATTAATTCAGATATCACAAACTCCTTCGTGTCAAATATTACAGCACCTGAATTAAACATACTCGATCAGTGAAGCCTATGGATTCAGATTGGACGAAAGGTAAAGGATTTGCGAATTTTCATAGCAATTTCAGAAAAAAAAACCACATTGTGAGTTCTTGACCGGTGCTGCCCATAAAAATGCACCTTTTAAACAACAAAAAGGCAAACTTTACTGTATTCTAAAATATAAATTTGTATCACGTTAAGCCATGCGCGACCATGGTTAATCACCATTATTATTTTTCGTGTGGAAAATAAAAGAAAACGATGGAATAGGCAAGGCAAAGGCAAATAAGGAGAGGTGCAAGTAAAGGAACGTTTTGTAACAAGTTCCATATCACTGATGTGCGCGAGCTGTTTGAAGTACGTTACGCTCGTGTCTCGGCAATGCCAGAAAACAAACAGATAAAGCTTTAAATGTGAATGTGTTTATCACTATACAACTAATTACATTGGTTCAAATGTGCTAAGATAAAATGCTATACTACGGATTGATATGGAAAACATATTGGAATAAGAATGATACAAATATGGGGTATACGTGCAAACAAGAAAGAATATATTGTTGAGTTTCAAGCGTAAGGTGCAAAGAGCAGCGCAAAATAATATGGAATTCATCACTACACTCCACATCACCGGGGTTCTAAAACTATTATTGTACAGGGTTAATTCATGGCCGCTACGGGGACTCGACACCACACATCCAATTCGAGGGGATTCTGGGGCAGCACCAATCACATTACGTCACTCAGTCCACACAACCTCATAGAGAAGAATTTAAAATACTTTATCAATTCATGGATTCCTCGTCACGGGTATTAACTAGAAGATCTTCGTGTGTACTCTAACAGGCAAAGTAGAACATTCGAAATGGTATTATCAAGTCTACGAGGGACAGGTTTAGCATGATAGTATTTTATTTATATCGTATCAGTTCAGCATTCAGCACAAATAAGTACGGACGTGAAGATCTTACGGGAATCCTTGATTTTTCTCCTAGCTAAGCAGCCCGTCGCATCACAGTGAGCACTGTAGCCGTTGCGTCTTTCAGGAAAATAGTGTTGTTTGTTCTACGTGCAGGATTTCAGTCTCATGAGGGGTTTACACGGGTCGATTTTAGCCGTGCGGCAAGTCACCAGTCGTATCGCTTGTAAAAATCGAATCGTCACCCCATGTACACCGGTCGACAAAAATCGCATGCACCTTGTTCATTTCTAGCGGAACAACACAGCGCAAAACACACCTTATGCGGCGGGCGATAGCCTGCAACTGACCATTTCACGGTCGATTTTAGTCAACCGCCGCATGCGGCTAGTCGCCGCACGGCAACAGTCGGATGGCAGCCAACTTTGGGGCTTGCGATTTTAGTCACTTGCGGCCTAGTTGAATTGTCACTTAGACGATCGATTTTCGCCGTATGGCAAAATCGACCCTTGTAAACCCCTTATTAGAGAGACTAGTAATTCAATAAGTGCGATTTAGATTAGAATTTGTCCAATTTTTTAAGTTTGTTGGGTAGGAACGTCATTAATTGGCCGCCTGCTATGCTGAATGACGACTTTCGTGAAAATGTGATACGGTAATTCGGTCACAAGCAGACAATTTGTTTAGCAGGCCGTGCATATGCGACGTGACGCGCTGCCTAGGTAGGACACCGTCAGTAATAGAGTACTGTATGAGGTGTGCGGGTGAGGCGACGTGTGACTCACAAGGTGGTGTTCGTGCAGCGGCGGCGGCAGCAGGTGGTGCGGCGGCAGCGCGCCCACGAGCGGGGGCTTCACCTCCAGCAGGGGGAACACTGGCGCGCACACCGCCTGCGAGGCGCCCCACTACGTTATCACCGCCATAGCGATATAGTACCGAACACAACCACACTACCAAACTTCTTGATAGCTCTCACAGTACCATATGAGCGCCGAATACCGGAAGAGCGTTCGTCCACCGCCGTCGTCACCCAGAAACGAGATTATTTCGGACCGAGTTCACCACGACAGATCTCGGTGGTTATCAACACAAGACAAAAATTTCAGCACACGCGCCGGCTCTCCCAGATGTAATGGACAAGTACAGACGTGTTTTGTATTGCTGGCATTTCGGCCCGTCACGACCTCGGACAGAGTTCTAGCGGTAGCGTCGAACTACTCACAATATCGGCGCTCGAATGACGGACGTGCGGTGTACACCCAGCCATAGTAATGTATATGTATCGCTACTTCGGCAACGTAATCTCGTTCTCGATAACGGCGGCGATGGACAAACGCCCTAATCATCACGTTTATCCGATAAATGCGCGAGTCCGTACATAATCATTCTACCTGTGCAAACTCTCACTCGTGACTTACTTCAGAGCGGTCAAGAAGTTTGGTGCAGTCTGTAACACTGAAGACAACGATGGACGTTAATAGTAATTCGCGGAGCTAGTTGCTTCGCACCGGTGACGCTGCTGCCCGTCACCAGCGGTCATTTAGGCTGGCAAGTTACATCCCGTCCGTCATTTATCAATCGACAGAGTCGTACTGCCGTGATAAGAAAATAAAAGGTAAAACTATTTTTTCGAGAAAACTTTTTGCTTTTATATATTTGCCTGTTTTGTTTTATAAGGCGACAATTTGTAAAGATATACTGTAAAAAAAAGGACGTAACTGCATTTATTTTTATTATTGGTGTGTCTGTCAGTGATTGCAACTTCTGAACGACTTGACCGATTGAGCTAAAATTTTCACAATATATTTCTTTTGTCCATAAGATGGTTCACAGCTAGACTCCGATAGGTGGCGCTGTGGTCAAGTTATTTACGTGGGCACAGCCGCGGGAGAACAGCTAGTCTTGTATAAAATATTTATTTTTAGATTTAGATTTTCTCTTTTACTAATTCATGTCTCTTGGGCCCTTCTTCAACGGTAGCATAGTCAATTAATATGAACCGCGCGCAGCCAAGTTTGGCACCTAATTGTCTAATTAAGTTTTTGCCGCCATTATAGTTTTACCGTTGATCTGTCTGAGGACCGATTTGATGGTCTGAACTACATCTAACTAATATTAACGAGCTTAAAAATATGACGTGAAGATATCACACAACCGACATGGTATAGCCAATTTATAAATAGCTGGTGTTGCCAATTTCATGAAAACTAAAAGGACGTTAATATTTTAATTGTTCCTACAAATATTTTCTTATATCTTGTAAAGTACTATTATAATACCAGATTAGAGATGGTTTTCCATACCGAGCACCAGCAAATTCAAATATTATTTTAAAATAATAATAGCACTAGAAATTAAATATAATTTTAATAGAACTTAAAATAACACAGTGTTGTCAATATTTCCTGTAACAGTTCCTTAAATAAAAAATATATTATGCTGTTTCAAATAAAAATTAAAAAGTACATGAAGTGAAAAAAAAAAGTATTCATTTAAAACTTACATCTTGCGCAGGCACAGCATAGTTCCCTTGAATTGTGTATGCTTGTCCACCGGCTAAAATAACAGGACCGGCGACATTTGGTTTTGGTCTATAGGGAATTGTGGCACCTTTTGGTGGGCTCTGAAACAATAGCGACTTTATTAGACTATTAATCTATAATGTATTGTATACAGGAGGTCCTGTAGCTGTAAAATAGGTATGCCAAGGCTAAAGTATAGGTATGCTACTGATTAACAGTTTGCCGGCGGATATTATCCAGTCAGATAATTAATCTTAAGGCGCAGGCTACATATAAATGGCGTCGGGCGCGGACATGGCACGGGCGGCTTCGTATTCCGTTCAAATTTCATACAAAATGCATGGAAATAAAGCGCAATTTAGGACGCACGGTATGTCGTTGGTCGAACGTGGTTATGACGCGCCATTGCGGCGCCCGCATTGCGCTTTATTTCCATGCATCTTGGATGAAATTTGAACGGAATACGAAGTCGCCCGTGCCAAGTCCGCGCCCGACGCTATTTATATGTGGCCTGCGCCTAACACATCATACACTCAGTTTTTTATGAGGTTTTGGACTGACAATTTATGCAAACTGTGAGTGTGTGATGAAGACCTACGTCGTCAGGTATCAGCCGGACAGTCCGAGACCTCAAGGCTCAGTCAAACACACACTGGCCAGTACTCAGTCAGCAGCCTGTCAAACGTCATCACGTGTCAGTCAACCGCCTAGTAAAGACGACCTGCGATGTGAATGAGGTGTGCGCCATACTGTTATTTATTTAATATTTTCGCCGGAACGCGAAGATATAGGCGGCGGTTTCGACTCACTTGTAGGTTGACCCAACGCAAAGAGGTAAGTTACCATGACTTTGAACGCGTCTGGAGCGAGAGTATCGCTTTTATACGATTACTAGTTATTCATTGATATTGAGATTGCTTGTACATCAATAAATTTGGGACTGATCAGAACCAGTTTTACCCGACTGTGGCGAAGCCCAAAAGGAGGGTAATATTTTTAACCTGTATGTTTTTATTTCAGTTTATTTCTTTCAGGATTAATTGCAGGGTAGGATTGTAGGAATTTATAAAATCTTATCCTTGGGTAGTTTAGTATTTGTTCTGTATATTACAAATAATATTTACCTCTAGCATGACGCAGCAGATGTGATAAATGCATTGTGTGATAGCGTCGCACGTCCCACTGATTGTCACAGCTCGTTCTGTTGAATTTGGTAGCATTTCACTTGCCACCTGGAAGAAAAATATTAACATTAGTTGCTAAATTGTGTGAACATGCTAGATGACAATCATGATTTACCCCAGCCGCATATTATAAGAAACTAGAGATCGCTTGCGGCTTCGCCCGCGTGGATGTCGTTTATCGCGGGGTTTTTTTTTGTTACTTGACTTGTTCGCGTTTTACCCTCGTCGCAACTGATGGTAAGCGCAGACAGGGTCTAAGATAGAGCACACGAATCCAAGCAACAGAGATATAGAGGGATACCGCTCTGGCTCTCACATACACACGACGGAACTGCTTGGCGCCGGACTTTAAGAGCGTGTACGCCGTTCGGCATTTCATACAAATTTTCAAGTCCTTATTTTTCGATATGACTGAACCGATTTTAATGAAACTTCATACCCATTAGCAGGATACCTAGGACTAAAAAGTTAGTAGAAAACATTTTCGAAAAATTGTGTTATGGTTCAATTAGACCGATTTTAAATTTTCCATACAAACAGAAATTTCCAATTATCTTTTTTTAAGCAAGATATTTCGAAAATGTTTTCTACTAACTTTTTATCCTGCTTTTTATATGTATCCTGCTTATGTGTGTGAAGTTTCATCGAAATCGGTTCAGTCATATCGAAAAATAAGGACTTGAAAATTTGTATGAAATGCCGAACGGCGTACACGCTCTTAATGTGAGGGTGGTAGCTAGCCAGGTGGACCGTATAGATCATACCACCAAGCGTGGCGGGTTTTGTATAATCTTACAACGCGCGTCTATTCCCAGCGTGTGGTGAGGATGTTTTATATTCTAGCCCGTTCCCACACGGGATTAAAAGTAGCTTATGTCCTTCTCCGGGTTCTAGACTATCCTTGTACTAAGTTTCAACAAAATCGGTTCAGTAGTTTAGTCGTGATGAGGTAACAGACAGACAGACAGACAAGAGTTACTTTCGCATTTATAATATTAGTAAGGATTTCTGACGCGTGCGCAAAGGCCCTCTGCGTATACAATTTGCACTAGAGCCAGCAGGCTGCCAGAACCGGGAAATTCTGGCAGTGTGCGGGGTGTAGTACAAAATACATGAGCAGAGTCGCGCGGCAGTAATTTTTGATGTGTGGCCGGGCTTAAGCTCAACGCTAACCTAACGCACCGCGTCGCTTCAAAAAAGAACATTGAAAAATGATCTTTAAATTGCTGCTGCATACAAGTACATTTTAAATACCAATACCAATGACTAGGCTCCAAAAAATTAGTAATTCATTTAGGTGCCAAAGTATACGTTTCTACAACAAGATTCCAAGCAATATTCAAGAATTAAGTCTCAATAAATTTAAGTCCTTCATAAAACAGAAACTTTGTAATAAGGGTTTCTATAAAGTTAAAGATTATATGGACGATAAAAATGCTTGGAATTGAGCCGCTCGCTCTTATCATAGAGATATCATTGAAATTATTTCATATATTTTTTTGTTTTTTCTATTTTTGACATTCTGCATGATGATTTATTGATAATTATTATTATTGAATTATTATTATTGAATTATTATTTTTTTTAACTTGACATTTTGTCGACTATTATTATTAATATGTCGTTTGTTTTATATTATTTTTTATTTTATTAAATTGTGAATGTGAGTACTATGTAGGCTAGATTTATACATAAATTTCGTAGAACTGTTTGGCGGTTTGAGTATTTTTTTTCTGTGACCTACGCAAATGTCCGGCTGATTGGTGTCGTCGTGCGTCGGGTCGTTGAGCTCCCTAAAATAAGGTTGAGCTACACGATGGCTGATGCATGCGTGCCGTCAGTTGGGACAGGTCAACTCAAACCTGCTATGGCTCTTTCCTCAAAAGGCCATTCCAAACGTTGCCCTACATTGTTACACTCGCATAGTTTTTATACCACAATGTCTGGACTTTAAAAGAGACGTTGACCTCTGAGTTTGTTTCGGCTTTTCTTCTCAGAGCGAGTCAGATAGGAAATGCCGGCGCCATCTAGTCTTAAAAAAAAAAACTTACATTGACTTGTAAAAGTGTCTGTAACAGATTTATTTACAGAAATAAATATCATTTATCATTATAATATACAAGTTAAAATACAGCTTACATAAAGAAACTATCTTTCAAAACAATATTTTTATTTTATAAAAATAAAAATTCGGGTCTAAACGCGTAGAAACTTTAAAAGGAACAAAATACCTTTTTTATCCCGACGTTTCGACCGTTGCTAATTAAGAAGTACAAGAATTTCAATCGGGAAGATGGATATAAACTGTCAAAGTCATGGAATCCGGTCATCAGCAAGTGTTATTGTCGACGGGACGGTTTAGGCGAATGTAAAGACGTCATTAGTGTGGTGTGTCGAAGTACCGACGATAACTTAATAGAATAAAATAAAAATCAAAATCGAGTGAGGATAGATGAAAATACCCTTACTTCACGAACACGACTACTGCTCCGCCACTTCAGTCTACCCGTGACCAGAGCCAGTCTAATTCGGTCGAAACGTCGGGATAAAAAAGGTGTTTTGATCCTTTTTAAGTTTCTACGCGTTTAGGGGGTGAATTTGTATTTTTATAATGTGTACAAATCGCGAAAGTTAAAAAACAAATATTTTTATTGATCTTTCAGTTCAGACTTTTATTAAGATATAGTCAAGGAAGGTTTCTACTAGAGGGGATAATTATTTCACATCACACACAACAAAATAATAGGTACCCCATAAAAACCTTAAACGAAGTCGAGGCCAGTTCATGACCATTCTAAAGAATACGATCTTAATAGCAAATTGCGAAATTACTAGCACTACACTAGCGAGGTCCAGATAGAAGTGGGCGGACCTGTACCCGCGCATTGCTTTAGGCTGCCGTGGTCATGAACTTGTACCAGTACTGAACAGTCAGCTGCACTAATTGGTTACCCCCTCAAGAACAAACTTGTTCGTGAGAGATGTAACCAGTTGGCGCAGCTGACTGTAATAATTGAGAAACAATTTGTCTGAATCAATTGGAAGGAGAAGGCCTACTCCTAACGAAGAACATAACATCACGTCCGAACTCGCCAAAGGGTTGGGCAAAGGTGTAAAGTAACAACCTCATTTCGCCGCTATGCTTAAGTACCATGTAATAGGCGGCGAGCCTATTGCCATCAACCGGGCACAAATCCAGAGTCCGGGCTGCTACTGAGAAATTCCACACGGAAAAACCCAATCCCCCTTATTACAAAAGATGGTCTAAGAAAAACCTAGGTTTTAATATAGCCCTGTCTCTTTTTGTTATATGACATATGAAAGTGATGGGTATATTTTAAACCTGGGTTTTCCTTAGTCTTGGTTTAAACCATCTTTTGTAATATATAAGACCCAATATCACTTTGCCTGACCTGTGGATCGAATCTAGGACCTCATGCTCAGTAGTCGCGCTTGCCACAAATAGACCAAAGAGGCAGAGGTTTTTTTTTTAAATCAATTATTTGCTCAAGTTTAACCACTATCTCACCTGATGGTAGGTGAAGATGCGGTCGACGATGTTGCACGCTTGCCTACGTTAAGAGGATTGGGTGAACATTTTGCAGTTGCACCAATCAGTTTGCCATACACTTCGTAATCATTGCAATAGAGGGAATATTGACCTAAATAATACGACACTGGGGGGACAGATTAAAAATTCCTGTCCATCGCCGGGCTAGCGAGTCGTAAGAGGCGATGAACCTGGCATCATAATTGTGCCCGATAAATGGCAATAGGCTCGCCACATGGGACTTTATACCAGATGCGACATGTGGGTACAGACTACAGTAATAGTAAACTCAGAGGTCCACGTCGCTTTTAAAGTCCAGTCATTGTGGGATAAAACTATGCGAGTGTAAAAATGTAGGGCAACATCTGGAATGGCCTTTTGAGGAAAGAGCCACAGCAAGTTTGAGTTGAGCTGTCCCAACTGACGGCACGTCAATAGGAGAACATCTTTGCTTATCCCTTCGGGGATTACAGGCATCAGTATGTATGTATAAGCGACCGCTAGTTCTAGGAGTCTATGAGAAGACCCAATGCTTCATTAGATAGCTTACCTGAATGTTAGCACCGGTCACGTCACGGATCTCCTTGATTTTGGAGCCGCCCTTCCCGATGAGCGAGCCGCACTGTGACGCAGGCACGATGAGGCGCAACGTGATGGGCGCGCGGGACCCGCCGCCGCCGCCTTCATTGAACTGCGAGCACCACTGCAATGTTACAAACATACGTACAGAACGATGCTATAATCATAATTACAGTAACAAAAGCTCTGGTTCTAAAGGCACGTGAAAATCACGCCTAAAGTGTTGTAACACTAGTTTTTGTTTAGCCCATGGTGTAATAAAACAGGGTGTACCGGAAAGGTATACTACCCTTCCTTTACATCCTGTATTATTAGTACATACAGATGGAGGTGAATGTACTCATAAAAATGAACAACTTTGCCATGGATCGAAGACAGAATAATATCTTTTGATCTTCCTTACATCAGTTGTTCGTCGTAATTAGAATGGGGTAATCAAATTTTATTTTCCGAATTTGGGATATCCGTACAACAAAATTAAAGTTGTTTGGTTTCACGAGTACGGTCACCTCCATTAGTATGCATGCCGCCTGTCTTCCCGTGATGTCCTCATCTACGTCATGATTTGTAACATTTTCCAGCAATTAAAACAAAATTTGTCAACAAAAGAAGCATATTGGTTAATGAGAAGCTATGACGTAGTAAAGGTAAGTAAAGTAACGTCATGTAGCCGTCACGGGAAGAGATTGGCTATATGGTATGTCTACACCCGTGCGCTTTCATGTTCATCTTGCGCTTTCAACTTTCAATTCCTCTTGCGTCAAGCACATGCAATATTGATTGCCATAAGACGCACGCAGCTTATCGTCTACACCGGTGCGCCTCGGTCAGTCGTCAGTCGACATACAATAGACGGATTAGCGTGCGCTACGGGCATGCGCTGACGTCGAACTAGTATTCAGGCATGCGATATTGCATGCGCTATGGCGCTTCACGCATGCTTCAGACAAAGACGCAAGATGAACATGAAAGCGCACTGGTGTAGACGTAGTTGTGGTGTTATACCGTGGTTTAGCGGAAGTTTTTGTTGTTGAATCGCCGCGCGAACGTGACATATTATTATGCGTTTTATGCTGCGCAAGTCTTTTGGCATCCCTCTTATTATATTATACTAGCGACCCGCCCCGACGTCACTCGGGTACATTTTATAGCTTAAACGCATCCGGAAGAAATTACCTAAATTAAGATGAAACCCGCATCAAAATCCATTGAGTAGTTTAGAAGAAGTGGATAAACAGACAGACGCGAAAATCGATTTCAATTTATACTATTTGTTGTTGTAATATTGTTTGATATAAAGAATATTAACAGTGTTTTTGTCCTGCGACTGTGTTTTTATCGCCTTTGTATGCAAATGCAGATGCAACCTACTTAGGTATATCGTGTAATGATCGTAGCTATATTATTTTGCTGAAGTTTTAAAATTACACAAAGCGTGCAGCTTGGCTCTAGTGTCAAAGCAAAAGCAACGCACGTTTTAATACATTTTTGTCAGTAAGAGATTTTTTTAAAATTCTTAAATAAGTTTTCTAAGTGCGTATACACGTAGAAAGCGGGTTTCCGGCGCCGATCTGCCAGTGCTTGTCGGTGCTGGTCCGCGCAGTTAGTCGGTGCAGGTAGTCTCTATACTGTGTGGCGAAACAGCGCCGAAAATGTCTGAACATCGCCGACAAGTTCCGACCTGCTCCGATCAGCGCTGGTAGGCCGTCATTTGTATTTGCAAGGGAACAAAATATATTCTTGTTAAAATGCCAACGCCTGCTTCTACCAGTTTCCTATATGTAGCGGTTACCTGCACGGACCCGTACCGATAAGCGCTGGTTTCCTGCTTCCTTTATGTATACGCCCTAAGGTAATAAATACTTTTTTTATGTTATTTCTAGTAAGGCTAAAGCCGCACTACGGTTAACGGCGGGCGGTTATTACCCGCATGATTTCGTCAATACAAGCGAACACACTTGGCGGTTTTAAAACGCACTAAATAACAAAGAAAATTCAACCGCATCGGCTAACTGCCCTTGCGGTTAACTGTAGTGCGGCCTTAGGCTAAAGGCCTATTTTTTTCATAAGAACATTTAATTGATTGATCGTAAAATAATATTAAAGAACTGAGCTTATGATTTCAACTTTCCTTAAAATAATCAGTCACAATTATTTTACCAATAAAGGTAAGGATACACGGCGACACTTTACACTTGACACTCACTGTCGACACCGAGTGTCGTAGTGTGTAAATCGCCGTTACACTAAGTTGCGCATGGTTTCGGGTTTAGTGTCGCGACTGCCTTGTGTCGAATGTCAGTGTCCCCGTGTATACTTACCTTAACAGTTATCAGTCAAAAGAAAAATAGGCCCTAAAAATAAAGTAATAAGTTCTACATACCTCTTCAAACTTTTTGCATATGAGTGTGAATGCTTTGAATATAGCACTTGTGTTGCCAGTAACAGTGACAATACGTTCTGGGCATGATCCATCAGATATGTTGATTTTAGCTCCAGACTGGAAACAATACATTATTAATATTAATCGACCGTACATTACGCTGATAGGTTGATCATATTGTTATGATCTGAGTATACACCGTGGGTTTGAGGTACCCAAAAGATTTTAAGTGTCGATTCCGATGCCTAATTGAGAAAGAAAAGCTAGGATATAGTTTGTTGAATAAAGCTTAATTTCCGAGATATTCATTAAGTCGAAAAATCACTAGGATAACAAGCCCTATGGAACGCGGCGTTGCGACTTTTGTCATACGATATCCCATTCGCCGTATGTTGTGTTTTTTCTAGGGGGTTGGTGAAGTGAGAAGTTTTCTTATCCACTCACACGATAATTTGAAAGTTGCCACCTCGACCTAAGGTTTTATTTACAAGGAAATACTAGGGATAAATGATTTTGCTCCGAAAATCAAAATAAGTAGTTAAATTGACTGAATTGGATTTCTATTAATATAATAACATCATTGACTCATAATACCATCAGCAAGGCGTGGTTCAAATCTTTCGGGTACCTCGAGCCCACGATGTATGTTGTCTCTTATCAAAGAAAAAAGGTTTTAAACATTTTGGTACTTAGTATTTTTTATAAAATTGGGTAAAAATGTAGGTTTTGATAGATGATCTTAAACTTACCTCTTCTCTGAACCTTTTAACAATCTCTCCTTTTTTGCCAATAATGCTGCCAACTTCCTGCAAACAAACGTAAACTATGTTATACTTAGAATAAGTGTTACATTAGATTTAATTAAAATTGACGTCGAAAATAACCAAAGGGATTGCTACATTGGCAAGTATTGTGCAACGGGCGCACGCACATGTAATTAATGTAGTCGCGCTGAGATTTATAGTACAAAAGATTTCCTGTCTGGTCGCCAATAATAGTCACTACATAGAGATTCTTTGCTGCAGTCAGACGCATCGGGGTTGCAATGAGACAGTTTTAGAGACTTGTTGTATCAGTTCAGTCCTGGCAACTGAGCATCATGACTTCTGCAGTATGTGAACAATGCTATTGCTCAACGCCGCGGCTTACACGACACAAATAGCAAACATTATCTTCGAAAGTCGCCAGCTCAAACTTCTATTGTGACGATTGACAGTGACCAATTTCACTGCAGATTAATCTATGAATTATTTACTAAGCTGTTCGTAATAATTGATTAACTGCTGGGAATTTAGTTTCACTTTTACATTGTCTATTAACGAATTATAGCGTGATAAAGAGAAGTCGGTGAAAATAAGAATAGGTAGTTTTTACTTTCGCGTAAGTTTGGAACTCGTGAAGTTATTTGGGACTTATTTTACAAACATACAACAAAAATGTATTGTGAAGCATATCTCATAACATTAAACTAACTAATTTATTGGAATGTTTACACAAAAACAAACAGTTAACAAAATGCGGGCGCCAGTCAGTGAAACAGAAATATACCGATCCCAGACTGTGATTAAGGAAGTGGGTAGAGACAAACACAATGACAACATTAAATATCACACATTACTCCAATTAGAAAAAGGTACAAATCGAAGTTTGATGAACAGGGCGAGTGCCAATAGCTGGCCCTTTGCCAAATGTACTTTGTATTGGATTTTAGCCAATTAAAAGTACCTAAATGTAAAAGTAGATATAGGTAGATGTTAACATCAATACATCTCACATGTCAGTGCAATCTAGCGACATCTAGGTGTGCTAAATTAGTGACGCGGTTGAGTAATGAGAGCTTAAATAAAACAGTTACGATGTGGTGTGAATTATATCGTGCTAATAAACAAACTGTTATGTCAAAAGCATGCAGCTTTGAATTTTGATACTGTTGTTACATATTAGTAAAATATTTGTGTTTCAAGTTTACCTGACTGTAATAGGTATTTGTTGGGATAATAAAATGAAAGCCTAGTCGTTAAGCAAGCCTACATGGTTAACAAACAGGATATTGCGTTAAGCAGCCATAGAAGTGTGTGTTCCCTAACAAGATTGAAATACCAAAGTCATATTAGATTACCATATGTTCAAACAAATACATACAACTCTTTCGCATACATTATTTATTTAATTGATGACTGAATTTGTAAGACTCAAACACAAAACTTGTGTTTTCAAAATATACTAGAATTACTTAGTTCTTTTTGAACGTCAATTTTACATAAGATAGTCCCCAAAAACGACGACACGTTTGGTGCAGTGGCTAAGCGATTGGCTTCTGCGCTACGGGTCGTGGGTTCGATTCCCACACGGAACAAAAATTTGTATGGCCTACAGATGGTTGTTTCGGGTCTGGGCGTTTGTTTGTGAGATTTGTGTCTGTAAACGCACCCACGATACAAGAGAAATCTTAGTGCGGGGCAACGTTTTTTAAAAAAAAAAAAAAAAAAGTCCACCCTTCACCGCTTCTATTGTACTATTGTACAATTATAGGATTTGTTAATTGAGCACTGTAATACGGTCAAGTGTAGTCTGCCAACTTGCACCAGGCCTGGAGCCCAAATTCTACTAACAGAAAAGTTTATCAATTGCAACTGAATCTTTTATTCAGACAGTTTTCGTTTACAAAAACTGTCAAAATGTTAGGTTTTGTTTTTGTTGTCAAACAATTTGATAGTTTTTGTAAACGAAAACTGTCTGAATAAACGATTCAGTTGCAATTGATAAAAGTTTCTATTAGTAGAATTGGGCTCCTTTAAGCCAATCTTACTAACAAAATTGTTTAAAATCACAATTCACCCGCAGCTCAACAACTCCACTTAACCGCTATCTTTATAAGAAAACAAGTCAAACAGCCATTTTTGAGCTGCAGTGTAATTGTAAATTTTTACAATAAAATTATCTTAGGGTCGATTTTTCAATCATCAGATAACTTTTATCTGAGGAATAATTTTGATGTTTTGACAGCCTGGCTAGCTACCACCCTCACATTAAATACCGGCGCCAAGCAGTTTACTGTGTTCCGTCGTGTGTATGTGGGAGCCAGAGGGGTATAGGGACTCCCTCTATATCTCTGTTACTTGGATTTGTGTGCTTCATCTTCGACCCTATCTGCGCTTACCATCAGGTGCGATGAGGGTCAAATGAGACCAAGGAAAACAATTAAAAAAAAAACTTTTAGAAAATGTGTCGAACCGCCATATTTATTCTTTAGATTAAAGTTATCTGACCATTGAAAAATCGGGCCTTAGTAAAATTGGCCTGCTGTATGGTGGATTAAGCCCTTAACTAGAGTTGCCACCCATGCTCTATTATAGAGTATCATACTCTATTTCATGTAGACATACTTTATACTCTACGACAGTAATAAAGTATGCTAAAATACTCTTTTCATAAGACACTATTGTCATTTGATTATCATCTTACTAGTTTGGATTTTTTTGGGATACTTTTATTACTCTATGGTCTTCTAAGCCAAGCATCTAACGCAGAAATTAAAAGTACTCTTTTTTTAAACATTGTACTTTATTTTTAGTATCCCAAAACACAAATGTACTCTTATTTTTCCAAAAAAAGAGATGCTAAAAAAGAGCTGGTCCTCTTCTCATTCTGAGAAGAGATGCTTGCCCAGCAGTGGGACAGTAATCGGCTGATAAGGCTTATGCTACACTTTAGTTTATCCAGCATAGTTTTTAATTTTACTGACTCAGTCTATTCCATGGCTGATTGGACAATCACTTTATGCATTCTTAAGTTTGTTATCATTTTTAAAATATATAACATAACTACTATTTATTAGTTGCTTGTGTTGTGTTTGGTGTTTATTAAACAACACAACAGAATGAAACATGTAACATAAATACTAATACAAAGAGTTTAACTGAAGCAGTGTTGAATAAGATCATTGTATTTCCAACTTCAGAATCAAAATAATTTGAGCCTGACTTGTTGCAACTGAGTTAGTCAGTGGAACCAGAGTCCATTCTTGGGAAAAGGATTATTAAAAAGCTTTTATGATTTCTACCAAATTACTAAGTAAATAGGCAATCAACTTTATCAAACTCCAATAGCATAGTCTTTATATGTTTTTTTTTTATGTTTATGGTTCTGATTCCAATAAAAACTACACCATGAAAGCCTGTGTTGGTAAAATAACATTTTGTATGTCTAATTAGTTTTTAATGCAAGCTAAAATTACAATTCTTAAGAATCAGTAACTACCACTAAACCTACTGGTAATTAGGAAACACACACATTAATAACTAAGTACTTTGTTTACACTACATTACTCAAAAATACCACATGAATTTTAATACTACAGTGGAATTTAGAAGAAGGTAAAGTGTACACTTTCACAATTTGAAAATAATTCAAAATATTTTTAAAAACAGTGCCAATTTTGAAAAATAATCAAGTGTTTATTCTCTTACCTTCCCCTGCATAATCAGTCTGATAGTGAGGGTAACTTTGGAGTCTTCCTCGTGGAGAGTAGGGGCTTTCTCCAGTTCCATGCTGGAGGAGGTGTCCGTAGTGTCTCGCGGAATTTTGGCTGCGTACAGGGCTACGTGTGGGCACAGGGGACACTCCACGCAATCTAATGGCTGGGACTCTGGGGCTCGTGGCACGCACTGCAGGCAGGGTAAGCTGGAAAACAGGCGCACATCTCAAAAGGAACGTCCATAGGTCTCGAGCGAACTAAAGGTTTAGGGTATGGGCACTCGTCGATTTTAAAAAAAGCGAAGCCGATTACCGAATATTTATTTACAGTGACGGTCGATGGCAAGCGTAACGGAATGAGGACGGCAAATGAGGATCTAGACGCTATTATGAACTAACTGGTCTTAGGTACGACCGGATTCTGCGGCTGTAACGCGAGGCGGCCCGCTCCGGACGAAGGGACCGTTACTTGAACTCCGATACCTGTTCGCGGCTCGCGACATAACCTCAGCGTCGCGCCTCATGGCTAGCCGACCAGGTTATCGATCCCAGTAATCCCAAACAATTCTCCCGACAGCCGAGTTTCAACAACTTTCTTACCTCGTTTGTTTTCCACGTTGCAACAATAACTTAACAAATCTTATCACTAATATTATCACCAAGATGTGTATATAAAAATCACACTTATCACAATTTTCTTTGTCACTTATAATTATAAAATTAAAATAAAACCCGACGGTGACGCGTCGGTGTGAAGCTTGTAATTGTCATAAACAATAGAGGATAGAGGGAAAAGCTGACTACAGCGCCTCTGGTGGTAGCGGGTAACAAATTTTGACAGATTGACGTTTTTGTCGGTAAAACAGTTACTATTAGTGCCCTCATACACGTTCCGCCTCTTAGAATAAGTACTAAAGCATAGAAGCCGCCTCAGTACTTGAAAAACGTACAGGGGCATCTGTCAAATATGGGCATTTTCGAGATTTTGAGCCAAAGCCTAGCTACCAAATTAAATTGCCCGCCACTAGTACCCCCTGTCAGACGGCAACGACATTTTAAATTTTGTCGTATAATACTTGTGTCAGTGGCGCGGTGATTTGAAAAAATATTTTAGTCTAGAATTTATATTTAATTAATTGTGTTTTGTATATGTGCACATTGTTCTTATAAATAAGAGTGTGCGCTACGTCCTGAATAGTAAAAAAATGTAAATCTCGCAAGGGATGTACAAAAAATCAAAGTGAAAATATCAGTTTCCACAAGTACGTAGTATTTTTATGTTTACTCCTTTGATTATTTACCTGACAGGTAAATAATCAAAGGTTTACTCATAGATTTTCCTTTAAATATATTTCATTATACATTAAATAAGTAAAAGTAAGACATTACCTTTTAGAAGAAGTAAAATAAATAAGTATAAACTATCTAAATCTTATCTATTTATCAATATGAATATTCGCCAAAGAAATTATTAAAGGGGTGCGAAAATTGTATCGATAAATCTATCGACAACGTGATTTTTGTGTTAGGTTTAATTAATTAGGTATTTATACTTTTTTTTTTTCATTTAAGTTTCCCTGTGACGAATATTTTCGAAATAAATTGATTGCCGTGGTAGCTCACGAAATTGGTTGGGTTCCAAGAAAGCACCACAGAATTTGCTCCAGCCATTTCACTTTATCTTCTTTTACTCGTTCTGGCAAATGGCGGAGACTGAAGGAGGACTACACCAACATTATACCTTCAATCTAAATTTAAAAGCCTAAGTTCTTATTGAATTGCATGTCTACAGGAAATAAAAGAATTCGAGTAATTTCTTTAAAAAAAATTGGGACAGATTAACCCCGCACTGGATTTAGCTTGATTGAAAATAAAAAAATAAAAATCTTTTTTTTCTTGCAACATTACGTTCGACATCTTCTTTCGGCCATTCATACAATAGACTATTTCAGATAATATTTCATTGTCTTGTTTATCTTTCAAATAAATGCTGTTAATACAGTCGTAATCTTCAAGCCTGATAGATTATGAGAACAGTGAATCTAAACAAAATTAACGTAGGTATTAAATAAACGATGATTAACTTACTTCTCAATCAGTTTGCATTTGGTGCCACTAAATTTTACACCTCTTTACCGTAATTATCTTTAAAATCTTGTATTTTTAGGGATGCCGTTTTTTATAGATAGAGTGATTCAAGAGGAAGGTTTTAAGCTATTAAACGTACACGTGCGAAGCCGGGGCGGGTCGCTAGTTATATATAAAACAATCATTATTTTGTTTAAAATTTCCAGCGCCTCGAAATAGACAACTTACCTGAGACCACGTGGCGCCGTTCTAGTGACAGAAAAAAACGTGCATGTCCAAGTACATTACAAGGAATACTCAATAATAATGTATTTAACTTTTGTGAAGCTTTTAGTAATTGCAAATTAAATAATAGACATTTATACTTAAACGATGACTTTATTTATTGATAGCGATAATAACAGGACCAGTCGAAATGATGATGCTCGGGAGAGGCCTACGTCCAGCAGTGGGCATCTTTCGGCTGAATAATAATGATATTATGACTTTACTTTTGTCATTATAACTTTCTAAGAAGTAAGTATTTAAATGTACTATGGCAATATCCGGCATGGCTGTTATTTGGTTAACACAATCATAGTCACCTTCTTTCGGTCTTACAATACCACTTCAGATATTTCGTAATATACATTATACGATGACTTTATTTTATCGATAGCTATAGTCTAATAGTGTGAATACCCTCATCCCTAGTCTCTGTACAAAAGGTTACAAAATTATTTTTTACGGCCTGTCAAAAGTTTATCTTTCCCGCTCTGACAACAGCGAGTCCGCCATATGAGTAAATAGCATGGCTATATTTTGATTCGTTTATGCTAAGTAGCGCTCCTTCTATGCTTTAGTACTTATTCTAAGTTCCGCCTAGACATAAAAATATGGAGGTCGTTGATGTTTGTAAATAAAGTTGTTAGGTGACTGCGTTAAGTTTTACATCGTTAATTAGGAACTGATACGTTTTTATATGTAGAAATTGTCAAGTGGTTCCTGCTAATAAGATTTAGTTTTTGGCTTCATGCATTATTCACGCATACCTATATTCTCTGAAAAATTATGTAGAACAGTAGAGCTAGTGTAACTACGTACTGTTATTTAATCCCGTGTAATAAGACGGCAAATCTATTGCCATTTAATTTTTTTAGGCACAATGCCAAACTCCGAGTTGCTCCTGTGAATTTCCTAACAGAAAAACGCAATAGCACTGCCTGATCGGGAATCGTACCCAAGAATTTTAATCTTAGTCAAAATACTAGTACCTAATATAATGTCGAGGGGATAGGCAGATATACACATACAGGCCGTATGTAGGTGTGGGAACGTACACTCATAATCCGCAGTACGGTACCTACACTATTTATTAAGTCTCAAGTTTCCGTATTGAAGAAAATTTACGTGACTTTATTTAAGGGCGTATTCATCACCGTCATCATCCACGGCTAAATGAATACACTTTTCAGCCTTCTTTGGCTTTACTGTGAAGGTGGTAGCCAATGGCAGTATACTACGCTATATTGCATTATTGTCTCCACAAAAAGATAGTTTCGCGAACACATTCATTGTTCGCACAACTAAGGAGTGGAATTCCCTGCCGGAGTCTGTGTTTCCTGATAGCTGACCTTGGGGTCTTTAAGTCAAGAGTGAACAGGTTACTTCTAGGCAAGCGTGCTTCACCGTCGACCACATCATCGTTTACCATCAGGCGAGATAGAGAAAAACGCGAGCCTATTGCAAAAAAAAAGTCTTTCTTCTCACCCTGAGATCTCTTCAACGAGCATTGACACTGCTTGGCAAACGTTAAAATACCACGCCTGGCAGCCAATTGAACGTAGTCATTAAAAATGTTTTATTATCTCTTGTAGCCAGTAGTAGTCTTTGATCTATTGGTAACAAATAGTTGTGGCTAGCAACCGGGTTGAACTATTGCTCGTTGAATTACTGTTGGTTTATTTCCAATGATACACAGTGTAGTTTCTTTCGGGATTGCAACGAGGTCTCATAGAACAAAAGAAAGTAACTGGTCTTTTGAGAAGATAGTGCATTTTTAGATCAACCGATTTTAAAGTCACTTCGCTTACATAGTGGCAGTACCTACCTACACCCAAATGGCATGCAGGAATTTAATGTAAAAAATTAGGTGGCAGATATTTTTAAATTAAAAATAAAATTGTTCTGTCTATAATAAGGTGGCAGCGCTGGGAAATTTTTAGAGGCCCCCGGCTCATTAGGGCCCTGCCCAAACCGGGAATTCAAAAAGGTGTTTTTTTTTTGTATCGGTTTGAAATTGCTTATCTTGAATTATTATTAATGGAAACTAAGAGAATTATCTACTAGATAAAGGCCTCTACACACCAAAGCCCGGGCCCGGCGGCTTTACCCGGCGGGTTATGCCGCCGGGTTTGTTTTGCGTCATGTTCGCGTTAATTAGCCGCAATAACCAGCCGGCATAACCCGCCGGGTAAAGCCGCCGGGCTGGCGGCTTTGGTGTGTAGAGGCCTTAAGTATAGGTAGGTAGATACGATATTCTAATTTGCAACACAGATTAACCGGTATCGTCCCGCGCGACGATCCGGATCGTCAGTGCTATTGTTTATCTATTGTGTCTATAATAACAGTACCTACTACACAGGTTAAACTAGAGTTACTACGTATGTGGTACGAGTTGTGTCATGTTTAAAGACGCCCCTCAATTTCAAACATTGCCTGGGCTCCCACACCCTCTTTAAGCCACTGTAGATAGCTTCACGGAGCTGGAGGCAGTTCAACATTAAACATGATGATGATGATGAAATCTCATTTCGTGAGACATACCTATTTCATTCTAATATACCTACCTACAAGATTGAAAAACACTGAATAAAGTTTTATACGACTTTTATAGGAGCAGTTTTAACAAAAAAGCCAGTTGGTCCCCGCACGCCAATATTGAAGTTGAATGCTTTGTCCCATGCAAATTCGTTCGCCGTTTATTGTCGGTCGACGGGATATTTCCTGAGGTAAACTGCACATAAATACCTACATCTAACTCTGCTGAGCCAAACGACTAGCTACCTATAGGTAGGTATTTGGAAAGATTTTCTAATGTTGATTTTTTGGTGAAAAACTTACTTCGCTGCCCCAACCGAATAATATCGAAGTACCTATGCTGACAAAATACAAAATAGTAATGTGCTATACCTCTAGGCCATTCAGGGAAACAATTAATATTATTTAATTCGGTAATACTCGAACAAAATCGTAATCTTAACATACGGTAAGAGTAGGTCATTGTAAAATCCGCAATTGCCTGTAACTCTTTTTTTCGAATATTAAAGTGTATTTTTATTATAGTGGAATAATAATGTTAAGTTCATTGCAATTTTGTTAATTTCGTAAATAAAAATAGAAAAAAAAAATCACAAGGTGTAATTGGAGTTCTAAAAAATGCTAAATACCGCAAAATATCGTAACAGTGCATTACGATACTATTCGATGGGGGCAGCGTTTTGAATATACATACTGCCAAGAGAGTGTAATCACTTCGATCATATGTGGAGGTATTATTTGCAAATAAACATAAAAATTGATTTCCTTGTAGTGAATGCCTCATGGAATAAAATAATATGTCTTGTATCACTGTGCATAAGTATGAATGAATAAAAAAAAATATGTACCTAGCTCTTTTTCATCTTAAAAAATAATAAAACGCGCTTTTTATGTTACTTTTGTGTTGGTATTAATAAAAGCCTAAGGTCCTTAAAATAGCCTTCTACTTAGTTCAGACATATGGCAATAACAAGACCAGCTACGTTTTGAGTAATGAGATAATTACGTAATTATTATATACGTCGTAATTATAATGTTTATTGTCACAAAAACATACAAAAACAATTTATAAGATAGCATCTTTCTGTGGATAGCGAGGTTGTCAAAAACTTAAGCAAATTAAACCCTGGCTTACTGAAACGCTGGATGGAAGAACTTGAAGAAAAATACATAATAATGTAGGTGGATAAACAATCTTCGATTTTAGAACTGAGTAAAACACTCACAAGTTCCGTGAAACGTGAAAGAGTAAAAATGTAAAAGCTTTTAATTGAAAATCGCCTCGGGCGAACAAAAGTCTGCTACCTTGAAAAGTACTTGCCGAAGCAACACCATTGACTTAGTTTTCTATCATAAGATTTTACGGAAATAATATTATAGATAGGATGGGTAATAGACCCAAAAAAACCGCCCGAGTGCGTGTTGGACTCGCGTATGAAGGATTTCGCACAATAATCTATAAAAACGGCAAAAAAATCACGTTTGTTGTATGGGAGCCCCCTTAAATATTTATTTTATTCTGTTTTTTAGTATTTGTTGTTATAGCGGCAACAGAAATACATCATTTGTGAAAATTTCAACTGTCTAACTATCACGGTTCATGAGATACAGCCTGGTGACAGACGGACGGACGGACAGCGGAGTCTTAGTTATAGGGTCCCGTTTCACCCTTTGGGTACGGAACCTAAAAAAAAAAACTATGTAATTAAGTACAAATTACAAAAACATAGAAAACTTTATGACTATTTAGATTTCTGCAAGGATTTTATCGTAGTAATTACTTTCATCGATTTCTGTGATTACTAATGTTTTCGTCTGCTTACACGCCCAATGACAGATAGGTACTAAAAAAATAATAATAGATAATACATTGCCACAATAATCATTGCAATACACCATGATAACTGACTGTTACAGAAAGTACCTATAATTATAACAGTGGATGTTTGCAAGGCTACGTGACAACCGTATAAAAGCGAGCCCATTAAAAAAAAATAAAAAAACTATTTAAAACCTATAAAGATATAAACGCTTATCTACCTCAATTTTTTATTTAGCCATAATAAAAGTAGGTACTTAGTAGAAATTCTATTACGTACCTACTACCCAATTTTTGGTTTTGTCAGCAAAGAGATTTATTCACAAATAAAACAGCGAAGACAAAGCCAGCTCTTCAGAAGTCTAGTAAAAAGGCTCAGATACGTAATTAACGTTTTATTCCAGGTTATTTAACGAGTTCACCAGAATCGAGTAGTTGCTACGATTCGTTGATTGCTTGCAAATCAGTGTTTCGTTTTATTCTTTTGTTAACGTGGAGATAATTATATCATTTAGAAACCGCGTATGAAGTCTAATAAAGATTTCATAATAATTAGTTGACTCGTTGTTTAAATGACTAGGTGTGTTTTTGAATAAAAATTGTTATTTGTTGATCATAAACTAAATTCACATGACCCTCCTAATAGATCGCGTTCGGTAATTAAGATCCACTGCTCGTCTCCATAAAGCGAGGGTCAATTGTCTACAATCTACTTGCGTTAAAAGTGAGCTCTGTGACCACTTTTAGACTGTGCAATTAACTCTGACTTGAATTAAAAGCGAGCTCCGTGATCAATTGTTGACTGTGCAACTGACTTGCATTAAAAGTGAGGTCCATGACCACTTTTTGTCTGTGCAACTGATTTGCATTAAAAGAGAGCTGCGTGATCACTTTTTGACTGTGCAACTGACTTGCATTAAAAGTGAGGTCCGTGAGCACGTTTTGACTGTGCAGCTGACTTGCATTAAAAATGAGGTCCGTGAGCACGTATTGACTGTGCAACTGACTTGCATTAAAAGCGAGCTCAGTGACCACTTTTTGAGTGTGCAAACTGACTTGTATTAAAAGCGAGCTCCGCGACCAGTTTTTGACTATGCAACTGATGACTGCTGAACACGGGTCTTGTAGAAGACCTTAATAGTCGTCATCATCATAACAGCCAAAAAACGTCTGCTGTTGAGCATGGACTCCCCTTTGATCATTGCGATGAAATGCTCGTCATCATCATCAACCTCATAGTCATGCAAGTGAACAATCGTACTGTGCAGACGGATTGGTGATGGTGGTAGTAGGTTGATGTAGTGCACAGGAGGTGCTGTTCATTCTAATTTCTTAGTAGGTATTATTTAGAAAAAAAAGAGTGTGATTGTTTTACAAATGACAAACCTTTTTTATTCATCGAATTTTATAAGAAAAAAATGCCAGTATGTATATTTTCCATTTAAATACCGAACGATTTCGTTTCTCTTTTTAAAGTAAGGAAAAATGCATAATACGTAATAAATACAATGCACAAATTAAATGCTCCTGTTACTATTAAATAAAAACATTAAATGTAAATGCTATGAGCATTTAAATTGACCTAAAGATGAGATTACCTACTCTACATTGGATACTAAAATATATTGTAGCAATCGGATATTTTGCAAAAGTCATGTTGTTTATTTTCAGATATTTATTTTTACAATAAACCTCATTTTGCATTAACATTTTGGGGGAAATCTCCATAGTCAGAGTTTATATTTAAAACTCGTTCTAAAATCTATTTTTTTTTTCTCGTTTCTGTGTAAGTACTTACTTCTGTAATCATTTCGTAGAAACATTCGTCATTTCAAATACTTCAAATAATTATTAAAATGTATTTATAGAAAAGCACCCATAAATTTTTAATAAGAGGTTAATAAATCGGCGACCTCTATCAAAGCCGGAAACTCGAGGAAAAATTACATTAAAAGACCAATCATTTAGCTAATGTTATTAACGTAGAGTTTTCCAATAATCCTACCTAATTTTTTATTTATAAAATCCTTGTGATTACCTATCATGGCCATTTTTATCCAGTAAAACACGTAGAAGTGTTAGTTATTTTGTTGTTACTCATTATTCCCCACAGAGACCGCAGAATAAAGATTAAGTGCGGGGAAAAAATAAAGAGCGTTCTCACGAAGATTCCCAACACTAATGGACTGCTTTATCCCTTGTTTGTACACTGTAGGATGACAAGCATAGTGCAGCACCTAACGAACGCTTCGCTTCTCCCCGCTCTCTTCGCTGTGCTTCGCTAGGCAGGACTCAACTGAACGTTTGTGTAGTATGCCTTTGCGCGATGAAAACAATAAAAAATATTGTTTAATGACTTCCTTGTATTCTATGTCTCTGGTTATAAAGTAGAATAAAAGTCGTGTGGTTCATTATATGCATCTACGTATTGATAAAGTTTTATCTTTGTTTTGTTTAATTTATGGCCATTAATACTATTAATAGAATATTGTTGGTTAATAAATAAATGTTTATGTCTGTTTCTTGCATATTTATTAGGTACCTCATTATTTACGAGAAGATAGGCAGCAATGTTTAACAATTCTGCCGTGTTCTACTGAGGACCTATTCCATAAATTGAGAATTCACCGCGTTGCTTGGGTAACTGAAAATTGATCTTAGAGTTTAGATGATAGAGCTTAGAGTTCTATTACATTATTGCTTTTTTTTTGCTCTTTACTCTGATCAAGGTCAGAGATGACACAGACAAACTCTGCGATGAAGCGACCTTACCCAGAAGAAGCCTGTTCACTCTAATTTTGAAGAGATTCGGGCTGTAAGCGTTCGGGAACGCAGACTTATTGATTTTTTAATTAAATAACCCTCACATACATACAACTATCGTTCAGAGGGCTTATCGTTTAACTGACAGAACTAGTCGTGATAGATTGCGGTATGTAGGTATAAAATATGAAAAGTAATGGATCACACGTCAGAGGGGCACATAATCTCATGACAACGGCAACGGTCACCGCGGTGGCCAACAATTTATTTACAACGAAATTCTCACATGACACGGCTGTGACGTCGACGAGCCGACGAGCCGAATCGTCCTTGCGACCCGGCGTTTAATTTTAATGATGATTTCGGGTTGTATATCCCTGGATATTTGGAGTTTGTTTTTCCGATGTTTTCGTATTGAAATGGTGGAATACGAAATATTGAAATAAAGGTTGTATGTATATAACGGAATATTCGAAGTTGGGAGAGTAAAAATGAGCACACAAGCTTTGAAATGTTTTAGTGAAAATTTAGTTTGCAAGCAAACGTTGTATGAAAAGCTTTAAATAACTAATTTCTCAAAGAATAATTAATATAGTTTTGACTTGTTTCATGAATTGTGTTTTAAAGCTCTGAAATACTGAAATAAAAGGGGCCTAAACAGGCATGGGTGACAAACAATTATTTATTTTTCTCAAAAACAAAATAAATTAGATCTCCACTAATCTACCGTGTCATTCCTGTTGAAATAAGGTCTTCATCCACATAATGATAAGGATTATCCAATACAAGTGTGTATACAACTAACAACAGACGCTCGAACGGATAATCTTGCGTGGACGGATCAGCTTAAGTGGGCTCCATTGTCGTTTGTCTTGTGATTAGATATCCCCCCGCTATGTATGTACATGCTTGAGGTGATTATTGGACGATACCTAATAAGCCGCCTGTTTGTGCACGCTTGAAGGTGATTGGGAGCTTTTAAGTGGTTGTGTGATGGACCTGGGGCCTAATTCTCCTAAAATAAATTGTTGCCAAACGCAATCGAACCACAACCGTCAGTCAGTTTTTGTTTTCGAAAACTTTCAAAATGATTGATTTTGTTTTTTGTGTCAAAAAATTCGCCAGCTTTCGAAATTGAGAACTGTCTGAATGAACGGTTCGGTTGTGATTCAAGATTTATTTTAGGAGAATTAGGCCCCAGGTAGCTATCAATAATTGTCAAATATGATTTTTCATATTATTTAACATAATATCACGCCTGTATTCCCTAAAGGGATAGGCAGAGGAGTACAGTACACCCTCTTTTCACCATTATGTTTAGGTCCCATGTAATAGGGGGCGAGTCTATTGCCATCTACCAGGCACTATTCCAGACTCCGGTCTGAGAAATTCCGCACGGAAAAACTCAGTAACACTTTGCCCGACCTGGGGATCGAACCCAGGACCTCATACTCAGCATTCGCGCTTGCGACCACTAAACCAATGAGGCAGTCTATTATTATTTACCTTTTTTTTATTTAGTTTCAGCTGGTATTACCGGTATTTTGAAGAGAATTTGCAGTGAAAATAAATACCAACTTTAAATAGACGTTCCTTAAAATATCTTCCATCTAAAACCAGATTTTTAGTACAAGTTTGAGCATCACAAATAGACGTTCAATGAATCGCAGGCTTAGAAAACGTTGCTCGAGTTATTTGCACCTTACTTGACATTGAAAAGTTTACGAGTAACGCTCGCCTAGCGGCTGAAATACAGCCCCGCTTCGGACCGTTTTAATCCTTGTTGCGGGTTACATTAATATTTCTGTGTGACATATGACGAGACACCGTGTTGTATTTCATTCAAAATTCACCAATTAATCCTTTGAATTGTTTCTAGAGACTCGTTACATCGCATAAAGAGACACATAGATATGGGATTATTTTCGTGTCCACCGTATATATGCAAATTTATTCGGATAACTCGTGTTCAGTTCGTGATAAAACTCGAATAAAAATACGGCAAACGAGCCATCACTTTTATGCATGACTGAGTGAATTATACGGGTAGAGTAAGGGTTTTATTAAAAATATAATTGATTCCATATTAAAGACTACCTAATACCTAAAGTATTTTTTTCAATTTGTTTATATTTTGTGGGTCTCACTTATCATCTCAAAGCAATATCTAAAGGAGATTTAACCGACCTTAATATAGGTAGTAACAATATAAAAGTGATGTTTACTTTCGATTAACTTTCTTAAAGTTAAATACATACATATTTAAACTCACGCCTTATTCCGATGGGGGTAGGCAGAAACTATAGAATACCACATGTTTAGATCCTTACATACTCCTTTCGCTCCGTCCACGGTCATACATCATATATGTCATACACGCACGCCGGTGGAAAGACGCACCTGTCTTTTTTGAAGAACATCGATAAAATCGATGTATGTCCTTCTAGGGCGTCCTCTACTGGCGTTTCCACTGAGATCCGCCATAAAGTCCGAGACAGGCTGCAAACTGCAGACTGCAACCGAGTCGCCATCGGAATAGCTCCTTTAAGATGTGTACTTTAAAGGTGCTATTCCGACAGCGACTGCAAAACTGCAACCGCAGACCGCAGCCGGCAGCGCACTGCAAGCTATACTACTTTTGCAGTTTGTGGTCTGCAGCCCGTCTCGGACTTGTACCTTTATAAATTCCTTTTGTTAATCACCGTTGACTCATTCTTTCAACATGACCAAACCACCTAAACATACTCCTTTAAATTTTTGTCACTACATCATCTTTTATACCGCAACTTTGTCTCTATCCTTCAAAGTTACACCGCACATACTTCGCAAGGAATTTCTCCGCATTTTCACAGTAGTCGTTCTACTGTCATGACTCTTCTTCCAAGACCAACATTCAGTACCATACATAAGTGTTGGTACCAGCACACTATTATGGACAGCCAGCCGTGCCTTTTTGGACATGAACTGGTTAGCCACAATCGCATGCATAGCACCGTTCACTTTATTTCCCGCATTTGCTTTCCTTTCCACATCTTCATCAAACTTACTATCTCTTGTAAACATACTTCCCAAATAAACAAACTCATTCACCTGTTCAATACTTTCATCTTCATCTTAAAGTTATATCTGGCTATGTAATGTCTAAGTTAATATTAAGTTCTGTAACTTACATGTTAATAAGCTTCCTCTTCGAATATTGTGTCCTTTCCAAATAAATCTGTAAGGAGAAAAATTCTGATTAATAATCACATATTATGAGCTCGTCTACTGCTGAATATGGGTTCCAAGGGTATGTTGCTATGATCACCATACTTTTCAAATGGACAATTTGTCGCAGTGTACAGGTTTTAAACGAATTCGTCTAATTCCTTCAAACCACACGTTCTATTAATGGTATAGATTATGCCCTCATGGGATTTAGCGCGTTTAAAATAAAAAATCTTTTTTTTTCTTGCGGTAGTGGTAAGTGATCGTTTGTAAACCACCCAGTAAGGTTTAAATAAAAAAAATAACTAATAACTAATAAACATTTTTTTATCGATTGTTTCTGTACCAGGCACAAATTAATGAAAGCACGGCGACACAGCTGACGGGCACGACTAGCACGATATCACTCCACGCTGTCAGATAACACGGTACGCTAAAATGACTCAGATACAGAAACCGTGTTTTTTTTAAACCTTTTTTTCTTGATTCTGTTAAAAACCCATGCAGGGTCAGTCAGTATCACGTGGTTTGGAGGAATTTCACGAATTCGTTTATATCCTGTACCTATTGTTATCATCAACTGGAGTCAGGGGGATGCAGTTGGTCATCCTTCTGACATATTTCCCTAATAACCTTTTAGGCCAGCCTTGGGAAGGCAGGGGGTGACAGGGGATCACAGGGTCAATAATACGTACATCAAAACCCTGTTTATATACCACATAAGGGCCAGCAGTACATTTCCTTTCTTGTAATTGATTTATATTTTGCTTAGTAAATAATTTCGCCAGTAATTTGGTAACCTATTCAGAGTTTGAGCTCCAATTAGGGACGGTATGCTCTCGAAGGGCTTTTCTAAAAACGTTAATTGAGCCGTTTACGGGCCCTTGCGCAGATCGATCGTTTATTGCTAAAAGTATTAGGAAATCGGGTTTGTAGTTGTTTTGAAGATTAATTTGTAATTGAAAGGATTTCTTTGAAAGAATTGTACTTAGCAGCTTGTAAGTCAAATAAGTACATATTTGAGTTAGAAATAAGAACTGCTGTTTCCTCACTGCATGGCGTAGGTATACGTGGTTAATTTAAAATGTTTTGTTAAATTTAATATTTGTCAACTCAATTAACTTGCTGCAATAACTTTGGTTTGATTGCATGTTTGATCTTCACAAACACCCAGAATCGGGCTCCGTGATACCGAGTTTGGGTGTTTGTGTAGTGTCACATTTCATTACGTCATTTTCACCTAAGATAAAAGAGAAATTGGAGTAAGTATGTTTTAGTTTAGACATGTCCTTATTACTTCCTAGGTACTTACAGTCCGCGAGGCCTAAGCTGAGCTTTGCATTTTTGAGAGTGATCACACAAAAATGTGCCAAAAAGCAGTATAAATTGGTTTAAAACCTTAAGCACGGTAATTATAGACACAATAAAATGATAAAATATCGTATGATCTCTTGCTATATTCTGTCAGCGCGTTAAATACATAATTTATAAAATGAAAATGTAAAGGGGTGGGATCCTGGTGTCCTGAAACACAGGCCACGTGGCTAGCTTAGGCACCAGTCTCTCACAATATATACTTACCTGAATTATGTATCATTGTTAAACCTGACCATTGTAAAGTAATTTATGTATATTGTGGTGAGAAAAATAAAGTTATTATTATTAAAAAAAAATATATATAAGACAATTAAGTGTCGTCCTGGGACAACGGGCGGTAGGTACGCAACCGCAAGAAAAGGACGCATCGCGCTCTGGACCGACGTCACGCCTACACTTTCTAAGTGCACTCACACAAATGCAAAGCTCAGCTTAGGCCTCGCGGACTCTACTAAGCTTTGATCTATACCATTTCAACTCTAGTCCAATATTGCCGGATCTGTATCGAATCAACAACTGGTAAATCTCGTTGTTATTCATAAGCAAGATGAAAATACATATTTTGTATCACGATTCAAAAGCCCCTGACAGACAGATGGACATACGCACAGCCACGCGTAGCGTTGTTACAACAAAAGAGTTCCGTGTGGACCCTTTCTTTCGTTACTGTTATCAAAAAATGATTTCACTTCCGGCAGGATGGAGTTGCCGTCAAAAGCTAAACCACCGAACCGATCATCCTGAAATTTTGCATATACGTTGTTAGGTGTGCAGACACGGACATAGGATACCTTTCATCCCGAAAAAAAGTACTGTTCCCGGGGAAAACAACAATAACGTTCATAGATGGCGCCACGTGTCTTTCGAATCACGATTGAATTATATTACTATAGAATCTTTAGTAGTGTTAAGATTTTTTTTGAGCTTAATTAATGCGAGCGAAGCCGCGGGCAAAAGTTAGTAATCCATATTTTAATCATACTTTTCTTGGACACAATGACAGTTATAATTAAACTGAATGCAAATATTACATACATAAATATTATTCCCGTTAAAACACGAATGCTTCATTAAATTTAATAATATTATTGTACTGTACACATAATCTCGTTTGAGCTCCATCAATTATGCGAAGCAATCAGTTCGCTTCGGCAACAGATCCTCTTCCCTACTTCCTCTCCTCATAGAAGCTCCTTAAATTAATGATGGACTAATTAAAGATATTTATGCTAAAATGCTGGCTTAAATAAAAATATCTACTTAAAAGTTGGCGTAACTTTATTATTTTAATTAAAATATTCTGATAGGCTTGTGAATTAAACAGTTTGAGAGGAGGAAGCTTACAGAGCGTCATTCCAACCCATGGTCTGAAACCAATTAAAGTCCATAATCCTCTAATATTAAAACAATCGGTTTTTAAACGAACTTCAGATTCCGCTGCTTTATCTCGGTCGACATTCTCCCTCGCTATTTTTAGATTATCATACTTTTCGAATAATTTATAGACATTCAGAATAGAATAGAAATATTCATTTGCTTAGAATGTAGGTGTTACAGATAAAGTGTTAATAAATTATTGGTGAATCCATGTACATTCTACCTTATGGCATGCAAACATTAATAAGTACAGTTAAGTCTTAAATAACAGCACAGTCTGCTAGTACTTAATCCTAACTAATGTTATAAATGCGAAAGTAAGTTTGTTTGTTTGTTACCTTTTCACGCCTAAACCACTGAACCGATCATCCTGAAATTTTGCATATACGTTGTCAGGTATACTGAAACGGACATAGGGTACCTTTCATCCCGAAAAAAAGTACTGTTCCCGAGGAAAACAAAAATAACTTTCATAGATGGCGCCACGTGTCTTTCGAATCACGATTGAATTATATTATTATAGAAACTTTAGTAGTGTGCTAAGAGTTTTTTCGAGCTTAATTAACGCGAGCTAAGCCGCGGGCAAAAGCTAGTTACCTATATAACTTTAAATTATTCTAAGAATGCGAGGTAGGTAATTATAAAGTCTTTTAATAGTTATCATATTACATATTTTCACAGTTCCTACTAATATTCTAAATGGGAAAGTAACTCTATCTGTTTGTGTTTTACGCTTTCACGCCTAAACCGCCGAATCTATTTTGATGAAATTTGGTACACAGATAGATTAGACCTTGGAGAAGAACATGGAACGCATTTTACTCCGAAAAACGTGGAATACGCGATAAACGACATCCACGCGGGCGAAGCCGAGAGCGACCCCAAATATTTCCAAAATATTCATAAAGTTATTTTTAACATTTATTTTCATTTTGCCTGCATTTTAATTTGAAGTTTATTTCATACTTAATCAAAGTACGAAGATACAAAATGAGAAAGTGAGGTGCACCTAAATTGACAGTAAATAAATAGATTAAGTCGGCAAGGGTAATTGATGGCGGAGACCCCTACCGCCCTGGAGCAAAGAGAGATTATTATCTGTACTTATATTATAATAACGACAGTTAATAAACTGAAATGCTGTTACGTTGGTTTTCTTAGTACCATTACGCACTGTCGACTGGTCGCCGGAGACTTGGTCTCTCGGCGACAAAACTTAAGCATAGTCGCTCGGGCGACCGGCGACTAAGTGCGTAAACACCTATTTAAACTATAGAAAGTCACAGTCGACCAGTCGATAGTGCGTAATAGATACATTTTTTACCGACTTCAAAATTGGAGGTTCTCAGTTTTTTTGCTTGGTGGTAGGACCTATAAGGTCCACCTGGCTAGCTACCACCCTCACATTAAAGTCCGGCGCCAAGCAGTTTACTGTGTTCCGTCGTGTGCATGTGAGAGCCAGAGGGGTGTAGAGGAATCGCTCTATATCTCTGTTACTTGGATTCGTGTGCTCCATTCTTAGACTCTGTCTGCGCTTACCATCAGGTGCGACGAGGGTCAAACGTGACCAAGTCAAGTAATAAAAAATAAAAAAAGGTCTTTACATGTACTCGTTCACTCAGTATTTAACGGTGCATGTTTGGGTTGTTTTGGAGGGGCTCGTGGTTAACTAACAACCGCGCGGATAATATGATTTGCAAGGTTAAGCTGCGCATGTTGCGGTCAGTCCGTGGATGGGTGATCATTCATTAAACATCGAGACCCCTCCGTGCCTTGGAGAGCACGTTGAACCGTCGGTCCCGGGTGTCATACGAATATCTATGGCAGTCGCTACGTGTAAAATACTGATATTCAGCCGCATCTGGGGGTCTACTTCCTAAGCACGAAGTCCGTGGTTTCGGCCTTAGTTACGAGCGTTTCCTACTCCCTATCACCTACGAACATACGATTATTTCGGGGCCCGAACTGAGAATGAATGACAACACGATTTGACAGTTGTCCCTACTAACGATGTGTTTTTGCCCGCCCGAAAAGTTGAATATGACACTTGTTTTGTTCACTCCTACGTTTCGGGCTACTTTCGGATGGGCGACTAACTTCGTTGACGGACTTAGGGAGTAGGCCCCCTGGTTAGACTGGAAGCTGACCCCAATATAGTTGAGAAAAGGCCATGCAGAACATTTGTGTTGTTTTGAGTAAATGGGCTGTTGCTATTGATAATAAAGCCCCTGGTTTGGTTCCAGGTAAAGCCAAGCATGTGTTTTTTCCTAGGGCCCCACGATCGGTTGCTTTTTAGGGTTCCGTACCCAAAGGATAAAACGGGACCCTATTACTAAGACTCCGCTGTCCGTCCGTCTGTCACCAGGCCGTGTCTCATGAACCGTGATAGTTAGACAGTTAAAATTTTCACAGATGATGTATTTCTGTTGTCGATATAACAACAAATACTAGAAAACAGAATAAAATAATTATTTAAGGGGGCTCCCATACAAAAAACATGTTTTTTTTGCAGTTTTTATAGATAATGGCACGGAACCCTTCGTGCGCGAGTTTGACTCGCACTTGGCCGGTTTTTATTTATAATACTTATATGGTTAGTTAATTTGAAAATTGAGAATTTAGGTTGACATCATACCCGCGACTCGCTCACACAAAGGACCGATTTAAGCTATAAAACGTACCCGAACAACACCAGGGAAGGTCGCTATTGTTATATAAAATGGAGTATAGGAACTCTAACATAATTACCTTAATTACCTTTTCACCCAAGTTGATTAGTGACGTATCTCTACAAAGCGTTACCGTCCGCGAGGCCTAAGTTGAGCTTTACATTTGTGTGAGAATGAATGCAGACGCGTCCTTTGCTTGGTTTAAACCGGTTTATACTGCTTTTTAGCAATCGATTCTATGTGCACTCACACAAATGCAAAGCTCAGCTTACGCCTCGACAGTTGTACCACAGTCTACCTATATCTTACTCCTTACAGTCGGTCAACGTAGAACATTGTCACAGAGCAATCGTGCGGGGGGTTGCGGGGTGAAGGGGCGGAGGTTATGTCCCGAGTAGCCGTACTGCTACTCGGGACATAAATTCCAGGGCTCGCACTTTTTGATTTCAAATTTGATTGATATCGTTCATAGAAATTATATTAATTTATTATTGATATGTATGTGTACCTATTACGAGAATTTTATTATAAAGTCGGTTTACTAATCCAAGATGGCGGCATACATACATTTTCAAATGATTGTTCGTGGGAAGTCATTTCCACGGTTTTCGGGGTCACTGATGTCGAAAATGACGTCAAAATTCAAATCCAAGATGGCGGCCATGAAAATTTTCATCTAATCATCATGGGTGTTAATTTGATGGTTTTCGGGGTCACTGATGCCGAAAATAACGTCAAAATCCAAATCCAAGATGGCGGCCATGAAAATTAGTAAATTAGTCGTCATGGATGTCAAATCCAAGGTTTTCTGGGGTGCGGATGCCGAAAATGAGGTCAAAATCGAAATCCAAGATGGCGGCTACAAAAATGTCAAATTCGTCGTCACGGGTGTCATTTCCATGGTTTTCGGGGGTACTGATGCCGAAATTGAGGTCAAAATCCATTTCCAAGATGGCGGCTATTAAAATTTCAATTTAACCATCATGGGTGTCATTTCCATGGTTTTCGGGGATGCTGATGCCGAAAATGAGCTCAAAATTTATTTCCAAGATGGCGGCTATTAAAATTTCAATTTAACCATCATGGGTGTCATTTCCATGGTTTTCGGGGATGCTGATGCCGAAAATGAGGTCAAAATCCATTTCCAAGATGGCGGCTATTAAAATTTCAATTTAACCATCATGGGTGTCATTTCCATGGTTTTCGGGGATGCTGATGCCGAAAATGAGGTCAAAATCCATTTCCAAGATGGCGGCTATTAAAATTTTAATTTAACCATCATGGGTGTCATTTCCATGGTTTTCGGGGATGCTGATGCCGAAAATGAGGTCAAAATCTATTTGCAAGATGGCGGCCATAAAAAAAATCAAATTAGCCGTCATGAGTGTCAAATCCATGATTTTCAGGGACGCTAATTACAAAAACAAGATCAATTCTCAAGCACCAAGATAGGGACCACGTTTTACCTGGCAAATCTCATTTAACTGGTAGATTTTTTTGACCGCCTTTTATTATCGAGGAATACTTAGGCTTTATTTCCGGCATCAGCACCCACGAAAACCATAGAAGTAATAACCATGAATAATAAGTAATTTTCTATGACTCCATCGTAGACTTGCGAATAATTTATGACTCTTACCTACCCCCGCAAGCGTTAGCCACTGCGACTGTAACCTCGACAAAATTTGTAGTTTTAAATATTGTTAGAATATTCCAGGATAAGATGGCGAAATTGCTGCTACATACCTTTACAAATAATGTAAAGGTATGTAGCAGCAATTTCGCAATTTGGCAATGTCAATCGTCAAAATTACGCATGCGTGGTTTTCTTTTTGCGTGTCCCTGTTTCTATAAAACGTTAATTAATTTGGACGTTTGTTTGATAAAGTTTTTGTAATTTATTTTACGTGACAACCCTATGACAAGTGTTACCAATTTTGACATTTCATAGGACCTGTCAAATGTATGGGCGTTGACCCACTGTATGTAGTAAGTAGGTACACTGTGGTTGTACCATACAAAGTATTTTTTTTAAATCAATTTTTGTTTATACTAGGTGTAACATAAATGACGCACAACCTCTGAAGGGGTCACTGTACCCATCATTATGAACAACTTTTACTATGGGACCAAACCTGAAACCGCGAAAAAAAACAGCTATTCCCTACATTTATGTTCGCATAACTCGTCAAAATGTAGGGAACAGCTGATTTATTTTCGCGATTTCCGTTTTGGTCCTATAGTAAAAGTTGCTCAGTACAGTTGTTGAGTACAGTGACCCCTTAAAAGGTTGTGCGTTATTTGTTACACCTTGTATAGCTATTTTATGGTTTATGTTGATGTCATTTACGTTTTTTCGAAAGCAGTCTCCGAGCTGTCAGGACTCATCTTTGGGTAAACAGAGTATAGGTAAGTAGTAAGCCTACATATTTGAGTAGGTACCTAACTTCGTAGAAGATTTTCAACGACAAAGTTTCGGAGTGTGACAGTTCAACTTTTCCTAACCGGTCGAGGATTAGAAGCCTAACGGTTATTTATTACGTCACTTCTGCGAGGTATGTCTTTATATGTACATCTCCAATGATTTATAAACAGTTTTGGATAGATCGAAGACGACAGACAATCGGTGTCATAGATAGCAATTGAGTACTTTTGGTTCGAGGGGAAAACCTCTTAATGGTCCTTTTGAGCCAGTGTCAAACTCAAATTCAAAACTCAAAATCAAAACTCAAAATAGACTAGAATTACTTAGTTCTTTTTGAACGTCATAACAATAGACAGGCCCCCAAAAAATCCCTCCCTTCACCGCTTCCTAGTGTTTATACTGTGAAGAAGAAACGGCGTGTATGCGCACTTCTGGTGACCTTCTCCGGGGAAGATTTGGGATGTTCAGTGGAACCCACTGGGTGAGGAAATAAGGACATCCATCGCATGCATAAAAATTGAACTACGAAAATTCTCGACAGCCAGATAAATTATGGCAAAAAACAAGAGATTTTGGTAAAAAAATGATCCCAGACAGAATTGAATCTACAAAAAAGTCGTATTTCAGTAGAGATTAACTACAATAACATGACGCACCCCTAATATTTTTTTCATACATTTCTACTTGCAGTATCAATGGAGGGACGTACCATGTTCGGTTTGACGTCATAACCGAACTAATGAGACAAAATTGGTCTCAGTAGTCCGGCCCCGAACAAAACAACCGAACTACTGAGACTAGAGGAAAAGTTGTACAGAATGATGAGCATAGTTTATGGTTTTCGGATGTAAAGTGACTAACCAATCATGCTGTAGAACCTACATATCGAACATATTGATATACTATATTGAACCTACATTTGATCCAAAGCCTCCTATTAGTTGTTTCGCAGGAATTCATGTGAGCAGGTACATCGGTATTGATATCTGGCATTCTCGCTTGATTCAGTTCTGTGCGGGCGTTATCTGTGTGTTCTGTATATATTATGGTACCTACTCAAATATGTAGGCTTACTACTTACCTAGTAATTGTGTTAGTGTTCTTATACCTACTCCATCTATCTATCTATATAAATAAAAAGAAAGGTCCTGACTAACTGATTGACTGACTCATCAATGCCCAGCCCAAACCCTTGGACCTAGAAAGCTGAAATGTTGCACAGGTATTCCCTTTACAATGTAGACAAGGAACAAGGAAGGATTTTTTGAAATTCAATCCCTGAGGGAGTTAAATAGGGGATGAAAGTTTGTATGGAAAATCGTCATTTAAAGGGTTCAAAATTTCAAGTAAGCGAAGCTGCGGGCAAAAACTAGTTTATATAATACTAGCTGTGCTGACTCGGTCCGCGTGGAAGTCGGAAACCAATGCTGTGTTGCAATAACTAAACTTACTTCTTGATAGCTTTAAATTCGAATATCTTTTGATTGAGGAAACCGATTGCGATGAAACAAAAACTAAATGTTACTCGGAGATACGCACGATATTTGTCTATAAAAGTCAACGGCATTGAGTCAGTACTTTTTACGAGATACGTGTACAAACCGACAAACAGATAAACAGACAAAAATTCCAAAAATAATCGAAATGGATTCTATTGGTCATCATTTAAGCTCCGCTATTGTTTTTTGAAAAAAATATATTGTAGGTACCAACACGCCAAGTCTATAGATTTATTATATATAGAAGATTAGACAAGTGGTCAACCAAGGCACGAATATCTGTTGAACCATTACTTCAAATATAGTTTCAACTCATCTTGATTGACCGATAAGGTTCATAGAAGCATTATTTACACTGTGTTGAATTTCTGCTGGAAGCAAACACGCTTTTTATTTCTACAGAATGTAAACGAATTCGTGTAATTCCTTGAAACAACATGATCTACTACTGGTGTAGATTGACCACGCACGGGATTAAGGCAATTCGCACACTGCACCGCATCACGCAACGTAGCGCGGGAGTGCGTGTTCTTATGTTGTTTTCAAGTATCTGTATTTGTATAGAAAACACGCATAGTACAACACACTGAAAACACTGCGTTTTCAGTGTGTTGCACTATGCGTGTTCTTATGTACATACAACATAAGAACACGCACTCCCGCGCTACGTTGCGTGATGCGGTGCAGTGTGCGAATTGCCTTAGAGTTAAAACAAAAAAAGCTTTTTTTTCTTGCGGTATGATTAAGTAATCATATCTAAACCACCTAATAAAAAATAAGCAAAAAAATGTTTTTTTTTTCATTTCGATGTCACGCATAAATTAATGAAAGCACGGCGACACAGATTGCGGGCACGACTAGCGCGATATCGCTCTTTGCAGTCAGTTGACTTGGGGCTCTAAAATTACTCAGAAATAGAAAACCAAGTTTTTTTTATTTTCAATTGAACCCATTTATTTGGATTGATGGGCTGTGTCATCGGTAGATCACGCGATTTGAAGGAATTACATGATTTCGTTTACATCCTGTATACATTGCCTTGCTAGTATAGGTCTTATTTGTCTAATGTTGCAGGATGTAATACAGGTTAAGTTTCATTAAGCTTGTAGTTACTACTTAATTGTAGGTAAGCTGATTTCAATGCATCGAAACGTTTGATTCATTTGATATTCTAGTATTTCGTACTTGTAGTTGAGTCAAACATGTAGCAATGCATTGCTACATAATTATTGAGATAATTTATACAAGGTTAGTCAGAAAGGGGATACTAATCCGAAAGGGTGTTAAAGTACACATAATAATGAATAACTTTTGTTCTACAACTTTTCCCAAAAGTCAATAGTTTAAGAGAAACAGTTGTTCAAAAATCTCAAAAAAAAAAAAACTCTAAAATCTATCTATCCACAATTATGATCAGCTGTGTTTACATTTTAGGTCGTATTTCGGGTCATGAATTAGAAGCACCATTTTCTGAATTTATAACTAAAGCAAAATAAAAATCATTTTATTAGGAAAAAAATATATCGAATTTTGAAATTTTAACACTTGCTTTCAAACAGTCATCAGCGATACTACAAGTGGGCTTCAGATTAGTACCCCCTTTCCGACTAACCTTGTTTAAGAGTAGGGGTCACTCGCGTGGATGTCGTTTATCGCGTATTTCGTACTTTCCGGCATAAAAGTAGCCCATGTTCTTCTCCAGGTTTCGGACTATCTCAGTACCAAGTTTCATTAAAATCAGTTCAGTAGTTTAGTCGTGATGAGGTAACAGACAGACAGACAGAGTTACTTTTGCATTTATAATATTAGTAAGGATTATACGATAATGATCAGAGGGCTTCATTTTTATACAGCAGTATAAGCGATTATTATTGTATACTTGGGAGCAAATAAATCGAGCCACTTCTATTTTTCAGGTACGTATAATTGTTATTATTTTCGGTATAATGGAACAGATAAATAAATTCTAAACGTATATCGCCTAAAAGGTTATTTAATAACCTTTACAATGAGGGTAGTTTTTTGTATTTTGAATTATATAATTCATGAAACCAAAACTAATAATCAGGACATGTTATCGGTAGCGGGTAGCACTGGGCAATGTTGACAAGAGACAGTCGTCGATATGGATCGGCCCACCCGAGGTTATAAAGGCGGTGGTCATTCGGCGAAGCGAGAGCATTCCGTGTTGAACAGCTGAAGAAGTCTGACCTTTTATATCTGATTAGCTTGTCCTTATTTTATGATCTTGTAATAATTGTGTAAAGTAATATACTGTGATCTAGTTAATGTTACTAATACTAACCCAAATACAAGTACTCTCAGTGGTGGAGAGTCTATGTTGGTTTTATTTACTGTGTTTACCTTGCTCGCAATCCTGACATACCGATATTAGCTAGAACTGTAATGATAGAATCACCCCTGAACGATTATATTGTTGTGTCATTTACAGACACGTGAAAAAGGAGTGGCTCGATTTCTTTGCTCCCAAGTGTATATTACAAAACGTTTCAGTTTTTTTAAATACATACATCTTTTTTGTGTTTATTTTTTAAACTTTTCCTAAGTTGTTTGTCCTTTGTTGATGTTTTCTACTTGTTTGTTTGTTGATGGTGCTGTTTTGTATCCTTATATTTGCATTGTTATTAGCAGTCAGTAGGGTGCTGTTACTCAACCTCTTGATGTTTATTGTTTCTAAAAGTTTCAGGTTAAAAGCGCAGGTTATTCCATTGTTCGTGTATTATCTTTAAAAAAATCAGCTTCCGTTTGTTTCTGTCCGCAAAACTCGAAAAGTAGTTGATGGATTGACTTGAAATTTTGAACAGTTGTTGTTGACATTTGCGCAAAGGTTTCTGAGTTAATAAAAAAAAAGCTTCTAACGCGGGCGGAGCCGCGAAGGCACAGCTAGTTTGTAATAATATTCATTGATATTTCACTAAAGAAAACAGCTGAGAATTTCTTTGATGAACTTGTTTCTTATGTATTATAATAATGTATTTACAAAAAAAGTATTTAAGTATTATATTCATTGTCTAGTACATGGGTACTAGACAATGGATATAATACTTGTATACTTTTATTTACTATGGAGTACAAGCTCTGTTTAGTTTGGGACTAGATGGTGCTGTGTCAAAAACGTACCAAAAATTAAAAAAAAAAACACTGCCACATAAATCTCTCGAATACCCCGTTTCTTATAAAACGATAGAAATTCAACATATAGAATTTATTACAACAATAATACTATCACGAGTTACTCCCTAATCGGGAATGATTCAGAAGTCTCCGATTGATTGATGAACTTTTCAAAGTTAAATGAAAGAGTATCACAGTGAACGAAAACAAAGGTACAATACCATAATAAATGTACTTTTCTGTACGTTCATAGTAGCTTTTTGTATTGTTTCTTTACATGTAAGTTTCTAACATTAACGAAGACATTTCTTAGTTTTATTTTTGCCGGATTGTATCACTACAGACTTTTGTTTTACGACATATTCGTAAACCAAGACACACGCGAGGTCTGTTTGTTTGTCTCCTTTTGAAACGTCCGCGAAATGAAAACCATGGAAAGAGTCTACAACTTTGCAACTTATTTATACAGTCCAGCAATATAACAGGCGAAAACAAACACGAATAAAATATTCGCTAACCCCATCCTGTTTTGGCGTATTCACGGCTGAGAACACATTTGTACAGTGAAACCAATTATTCCGTAGAGAAAGTACCTACGTATATTATTTATTGCAAGCTCGTTGGACCATAACGCGCAAAGCCGTTGTAGAGCAACGTTCAACAATATTGGAATAGTTTGTTAGTGTTTACCTTCGACAGCCGGTATACAGTGTACACCTCCCCGTTTCGTTTTAGGACCCAAGCCAATTGTGCGCTTCGGACCGATATTACGAACTGCTACTAATGCAGTGCTATTGCTCATGATAACTGTTCATGTACGGGTTTGTGTGAGTGGTCCACGGTTAATTGCGTATGAAGCCGGCAATGATGGCCGAGCTTAATGACTAGTGTTGTTAATAATGTACCGATGTGCAACCTGGGAGGGCTTGTGAAAGGAAGCAGGTGGATTATCATGGGATTATAGTAACAGAATGGTGTAAATCGAGTGTAGGAGATAAATTGTTAGCATGTCTTAGGCCGTCACTTGGTGTGGCAATATGTCTATTCGCAGTCTATGTATAATTCAGACATTGTCTATTGTCCATTGCGTGAACGTAATAGCGGGTGTACACGATTCGATTTTAATTGATCAACTGCGAAATCGCAATCAAATTGAAGCAAAAAAAATCGATTCAATACATGTTTGCCCTAAAGCGATATAGTACACAACCGTTTCGGATTGGAAATGAAAATATTTAGGTAGGTAGCTAACTAAACTAAAAAATGACCATTAATACTATCAGGGGGCCAATTCTACTAACATAAACTTTTATCAATTGCAATTGAATCGTTCATTCAGTCAGTTTTCGTTCACGAAAACTGTAAAAAGGTTTGGTTTTCTTTTTATTGTCAAAAGGTTTGGTTTTGTTTTTGTTGTCAAACAATTTGATAGTTTTTGTAAACGAAAACTGTCTGAATAAACGATTCAGTTGCAATTGATAAAAGTTGATGTTAGTAGAATTGGGCTCCAGGGCCGTCTTTATCCTGTTGGAGGCCCTGGGCACATTAGGATAATGGGGCCCCAATGACCTGGACAGAACACTATGTTGTTACAATATACATTTTAGCAAATTAGATAAGCAAAGTTCTAGATTTATTTTTATATCTTTAAAGTCACATAAAATACATAGATAATAATAATATAATCCACAAAAGAGAGTAGAGTAGCTTCGCGCATGCAAAAGCTAATAAGCAAGTAGGTGACTACTGTATTCAGTCATTATCGTTTGATTTTTTCGAAATAAAATGTTTTTTCGGTAATAAATATCGGTTATCGTTTAGTGATCTGGCAGGGACTAGGGGGCCCTATCAATCGCGGGGCCATAGTGTTCAGGCCCCTCTTTCCCACTGGGCACTTACCCAGAGTGCCCAGTGGGAAAGAGGGGCCTGAATACTACTATGTCATACATTACAGCAGAATTATAAACATTCGGTAGTTGAAAATTTTCCGACAGAAAATCTCAATTAAAGTTTATGCCACATGGGATTGAAACCCAGGACCTATTCTGGCAACACACATGCAGACCAAGCAATAAACATATCAAACATAGAAAGTAGTAGCATGTATTTACAAGGTCATTAAACTCAGGTAGAGATCAGATTAGCTAAAAATTTCATTGTAGGTACTCGTATTCTGCCATCCGATGTCTAAAAGACCGTTATGTGATATTTTGTCAAATTTGAGTTTTATGTACTACGTAAACGCTTAACTTTTTCTCTATCGACCAGTCTGGTCCGTATTTTTCTATCATTTGTCAGTTACGAGATCCAGAGACTTTTGTAAAGACATTACCATACCATATTGTAGATGGTCGCATTTCAGTACAGAAAATGCATGGGGGTGCACGAAAAGAGCCTCCATGAGTGACGATACTTAAGTACGTCCGGCGCACCCTGGGCAGTCAGTCCCGCTACCAACTTTGCTGACTGGCTAATCTTTTCACCACGGCATAAGCTGTTCTTGTATAGCTCGTGCCGACACGATAGAAGAAGAAGTACAGAAAAGCATGACTAAAAACTAAACAATATTAATCCTGTAACTCATTAAAATTTATAAAATGAGCTTAAAGTAGACCATTAATTTGGTATAACAAAAACATCTGTATGTCTTCAAAACTAGGGACAACATCTTCCACGTTTTTGCTCATAACTGAAAATTAGGTTTACTAACTTAGCGGCCGTATAGAAATCGGACAGCAGTATTTATGAAGTACGGCTAGCGTGGGCGGCTAAAGCTCCAGGCTAAAGACTAAAGTTCTGTTAAGCCTATTTTGTTTAGGATAATGTTTTTTAAGTAATTAGATACAAGTATTTGTTTGACTTTGTTTCGAGGGACTTCGTTAGAACAACTTTTGGCTTTGTGTCGTTCTAAATACAGAGTACCTAATATTAATATGATAGCCTCTTCCATAACAGCTAGGTATGTCATGACTACATAGTATAAAACAAAGTCGCTTCCCGCTATCTGTCTGTCCCTATGTATGCTTAGATCTTTAAAACTACGCAACGGATTTTGATGCGGTTTTTTTAATAGATAGAGTGATTCAAGAGGAAGGTTTATATGTATAATAAATTGCACCCGTGCGAAGCCGGAACGGGTCGCTAGTTGAAAAGAAAAGTTGAAATGGAACCGATTATCTTGGTATGGGTTGTGATGAGGGACGAAAAGCATGTGATTAAGAGAGTGATGAATATAAATGTTTATGGATGGGGGAGAAGAGGGAGACCAAAGAAAAGATGGATGGATTGTGTGAGAGATGACATGAATGAAAAGTGTTTTTTTTTTTTCTATTGGACTTCTGTAGGTATGTGGTCCTAGGGGACCGTTTCTACGTAACCGCCGGCAGTTATTGGAGAGACTGAAGGGTCTCCAGCCAATGGGGGGAAGTAAAATACTTAACCTAAGCTAACTACTTGTACTACACTAACGTCATGACTACCCGCAACAACAGCACTAATGGCGACCCCTAGTGGGACTCGGACTTCGGCTTAGGGCGTTGCTGGCGGGGGCTTGGGGGGGAGAGACAGCTTGATGAGGGCTGAATTATCGGTGTGAGAAAAGTGATTAAATAAAAGCGGGATGATTAATACAAAAGAAAAGAAGAAAATATTTTGCGCCGACCACAAGTAACTTGGCACACAGAAGAAGATCGTATCACAACAATGTAGCTGTTCAGTACACCTACCATATTTTGTTTCTGCATCTCCCTAAGGTCGACTGGTTGAAAATGTCTAAGAGCGTATAAATAAAGGAAGCAGGTAACCAGCGCCGACCTACCAGCGCTTATCGGTACTGGTCCGTGCAGGTAAGCGACATAAAGGAAGCGGGTAGAAGCAGGGGCTGGCATTTTTTTTTAGCAAAAATACGCCTTGTGTCTGGCATGTATACAGCAACAAATGACGGCTAACCAGCGCTGATCGGAGCAGGTCGGAATTTGTCGGCGAAGTTCGGAGCTTGTCGGTGCTGGTTCGTCACACAGTATAGAGACTACCTGCGCTGTCTAACTGCGCGGACCAGCACCGACAAGCGCTGACAGATCGGCGCTGGCAACCCGCTTTCTACGTTTATACGCACTAAGGCTAATGTCCACTTCTGTACTATAAAGAATAAAATAAATGAATAATATTTTTTTACCCTAGCCTAGCCTAGCCTTTTCCCAAATATACTATGGCCGGCTTTAAGCCTAATCAGATGCAGCTGCCCGATCATTAATATTGACGGAGCGACAGTCATCTGACCTCCGCATTCAGTAACCTAGATCGGAACGTTTGTTAGTCTTACAAGCTCCTAACCGAATGCAACGACTGTCAAAGGTACTCGTGTGAAAACCGAGGTCTACTGCATGCGGTATACGTGCATTATAAACAGTGATCGGAAAAAGATGAGCTAATTTACCTAAACTTCAAAGAACAGAGACAAAAACTGGAGACTTCCTCCCGACGACATTTTTTTTCGTGAAAATTATTCCGGGTTTCGGGACATCACTAAAGTACATTTAATATTAATGTTAATAGTACAGAAAACAATTAAATTCGTTTCCTATTTTTGTTTCCCAAAATTATCACAAAACCAGATGACACGTTTTTCATTGTATTTTAAAAAAGATATTGTTTATTGTTTTCAAAAAAGGAGATTGTCTTTTATTTTTTGAAAACAAATGAAAGACAATCTACGAGAAAATTCTCCCGAAAAAAAAATTATCGTAAGGAAGTCTCCAGTTTTTGTCTCTGTTCTTTGAAGTTTAGGTAAATTAGCTCACCCTTTTCCGATCACTGATTATAAAGCACGAGGGGGTTTGAAAAACAGCCACCCATCGTAGGTATGACCGCGGCTTGCAAACGTATTTGTTTAATGTATGTTCACACAACTCTTAAGAAATGAAATGTTAATTAGGAGTACAAACGCACTGCTTATTTCTTACAGAAACTTCTTAATAATTTAATATGACATTCAAGACGTGATTGTAATAAAAGCGTTTCAGCGACTAAAACTATTATTATATTTATTATAATTGACCGACTTTGAAAAAAAAGGAGGTTATCAATTCGACGCTTATATTTCTATGTATGTAGGTACTCCGATTTCTCCGTGATTCTCGGATTTGTAGACAGATTAGAGTAAAAAAGATAAAACAGACATCAAATTAAAGTTTCATAATGTCGGTCCCTTTAATTTGTTTCAGTGTAGAATTGCACTGAATTCTAAAACTGAATATTTCATTTACTAAAAAATAAAATCATCATCATCATCTGCCTAGCCTTTTCCCAACTATGTTGGGGTCGGCTTCCAGTCGAACCGGATGCAGCTGAATATCAGTATTTTACATGGAGCGACTGCCTATCAGACCTCCACAACCCAGTAACTGGGTAATACGATACTCTTGGTAAGACTGGTTGTCAGACTTTCTGACTTCTGACCAACAGTAACGACTGTCAAAGATCTGCAAATGACAGCCGGGACCAACGGCTTTACGTGCTTTCCGAGGCACGGAGGAAACTCGCTATGGTAAATGGACACCCATCCACAGACCAACCTCGGCAAGCGTGGCTTAACCCGGAAGATCGGTCTATGCTGCTAATTATTTAGCCACGAGCTCCTCCGTACTAAAAAATAAAATATTCATATAAAATTATATAATATATACGTCTAAATATTAATTTAGACTTAGTTCATTCATCAACTCCAAAAACTTAGTTGTCAAAACAGTAGATCACAGTAGCAACTACACTAATTACGTTTGTACACACACACACGTGCAAGCAAGTTTTAATTGCTTCGTGAGTTGCACAGCGTCATTCACGGTGTCTGCGCCGTCTCATAAAAGAACTTACTCTCGTAAAAGAGATGCAACGCCAAGTTTATGTTCCCTTGCAAAAATTCACAACGGCGTCGTCGGCTTTCAATCGGAATACCTTGACATGCATGGGGAAGCGTTTTAAATAGAATATTTTAGTACAATGCGTCTTTTTAAAGGTTCATTATGTGGTGTTACACAAAGTGGGAATTATATAATGACATTAAAATGATACCACGTATTCTATGATGTGTTCTATTTGTACACAAAATATCAATCAAGTACATTCAATAGTTTAGTCATCGTCTTACCAATATCTCGCGAGTTCATCTCACGGCCTCGCCGCATATTTAACTGATAATTAAGTGCTCCGTTTGGGTCCGAAACTAGTCAGGCAATCCCAAAAAATACATGTAAGTAAACCGTAACTAATTATAAATATATCAATATCTCTACGTAAAGTTATGAAAGTCTGTACCCCGATCAAACCAAAATGATCTTTATTTGCACGAGTGGAACAGATATTGCTGTCATAAGTTCCCACTTAGAAGTCCCTTCACCTAGAGGAATGAGTGAAATTTAAAAACCATGCAAAAGATACATGCTTGAAAATAACTGTTTTTTGTGTAGGTAAAGATCTAGAAGGCATCATAGAAATATGTGGTATTCTTCTCTTTGGCTGTGACAAAACGTCCACTTCGCAAAATGTCTACCGGTCGCAAAATGTCCGCTTCTCAGAATGTCTCTTTCACAAAACATCTTTTACGCAAAATGTCCCTTTCGCAAAACGTCCCTTTTTCAAAATGTCCCTTTCGCAAAATGTTCCTTTCGCAAAATGACCCTTTTTCAAAATGTCCTTTTCGCAAAATGTCCCTTTTCAAAATGTCCCTTTCGCAAAATGACCCTTTTTCAAAATGTCCCTTTCGCAAAATGTCCCTTTTTCAAAATGTCCCTTTCGCAAAATGACCCTTTTTCAAAATGTCCCTTTCGCAAAATGACCCTTTCTCAAAATGTCCCTTTCGCAAAATGACCCTTTCTCAAAATGTCCCTTTCGCAAAATGACCCTTTCGCAAAATGTCCCTTTCGCAAAAAGTCCCCTTCGCAAAAATTCCTTTCGCAATATGGCTCTTTCTCAAAATGTCCCTTTCGCAAAAGTCTCTTTCGCAAAATTACCCTTTTTCCAAAGAACATGACATTCTGAGAAGTGGACATTTTGCGACCGGTGGACATTTTGCGAAGTGAACGTTTTGCAATTCTTTCTTTTCCCGTGTCGAGCTTTATGAGAATAGCATAAGCCGTGGTGAAAAGATTAGCCAGTAAGCAAGGTTGATCGCAAGGCCGACTGCGTATCACGTACCTGTGTGGTACATGTGGTACCATTTAATGGCATTTAATTCCCACTTTGTATGTGAGTGGAGAATAATGCTGCTGTCCGATTTCTAAAAGGCCATTAAGTGAGTAAATCAAATTTTGAGTTATTAGTAAAAACGTGGAAAATGTTGTCCTTAGAAATTCTGAAGACAAACAGATGATTTTGTAATACCAAATTATTGGGCTACAGAAAGCTCATTGTATAACTTTTAATGAGTTAGAGGACTGATATTGTTTTTAAAATTAAAGTTTTTTTTTTAGTCATGCTGTTCTGTACTGAAATGTGACCATCTATAATATGATATGGTATGGTATGATATGGTGATGTCTCTGTAAAAGCCTCTGGATCTCGTAACTGACAAATGATAGAAAAATACGGACCAAACTGGTCGATAAAGAAATACACGCATGCCGCCGGCTTATTGCCGCGCGGGTGTAAGTCAACAGGCGTTATACCCGGCGGCCTGGTTAAACACTCGCCGGCAAGCCCCACGGCAATGCCGGCGGCAAAGTCGGCGGCACTGTGTGTAATTTGAAAAAAATAAATGTAACTTAATGGTCTTGTAGAAATCGGACGGCAGAATATAAAGTAAATGGGACAAATTGAAATGGTTTTTCTGTTAGAAAAATTCTAAGTTTCAACCCGGAATTTTATGTCCGTGTAGTTCTCAAACTAAAGGAATGAGCCACTCTGTGAGTGTTGTAAAATAGTCTAGTCGCTACTAAGGCATTACGTCAAGACATTGGGCAGTTTGATGCGAGTAGGGCTTTCAAATACCGGACTTTTTCAATACCGGTATCAATACCGGTATTAGTGTGATCAATACCGTGATCACGTGATCACGGTATTGAACACAAGTTTAATTAGGACATTAATAAAACCTTTAAAATACGTGTTTTTATTTTCAAATCAGTCTTTATTATGGTTACTTTCTGAAAAGAATAATAAAAAACTCTCTTAGTAGTATAACAATTTGGTATTGATTGATTTAGGACTAGGAATTAGGAACGTAATCAAAACTTAAATTAAATCTAGTCATTTCGCACGTAGGCATTTCACGTAGACTTTATAACGTATATATAAGTCCGACGATTTCGGGAATCAGCTAAGGTGGGGCGCGGGAGGGTGAGCTAGAGATAAGAGCAAGCGCTTGCGCTGGTGAAAACATACATCCGTTTAAAGAATTTCGCTGACTCCCGTAGACTCATCCCCGAACGGTTCGGTTTTCGAAACCAAGCACTGTTGCATTCGGCAATTGCACCGCATATTCGAACACATTAGCTCCCGCTTCATGCGCTCGTACAAAACTGGCATCATATTCTTTGATGTAGCGAAAACCTTTGACAAGGTCTGGAACAACGGTTTATTAATCAAACTGTACCAATTCAACATGCCGTCTCGAGCCCATCATTCGAGACTTTCTGTCGGATCGCACCTTCCGCTATCGCCTCGAAGACACCCTCTCGTCCCCTCACCCCATCCGCGCTGGTGTCCCTCAGGGCTCCGTGCTATCGCTCCTTCTTTTCACGCCGTACACCAGCGACATTCCCAAAAGTGGCTTGGCCAAGTTGGATCTCTTCGCCGATGACACGGTCATCTACTATTCCGGTAGGAGTATCGATAGCATCACTCGAACCCTCTAAACCGCAGCCGTCACCCTCGGGGTATGGTTCCGGTAATGGAGAATAGAGGTGAATCCCGAAAAAAGCGCAGCCGTTTTTTTCGAGAGATACGGTGACTCCCACATGCATCCGTCCCGTCCTCATGTTCGGCAAACAGATCCCTTGGGAGATGAAAGCTAAATACCTGGGGGTTATTCTCGACAACCGTCTGAAATTCATAGACCACTTCAAAACGGTGTGCGCTCGCGCCGCTTTTGCTGTCGGTCGCATCCACCCCATCTTTAAACCGCGCAGTAAATTGTTACTTAGAAATAAGCTGAGAATCTACGTGACGTGCGTCCGCCCCATCTTGACTAATGCTAGCGTCGTGTTCGCACACGTTAAGCCTTCCCGCTTCAAATCCTTCCAAACCCTCCAGAATCGAGTGTTGCGCAGAGCCGCGGCTGCCCCGTGGTTCATGCGTAACGATCAACTCCATCTTGATCTAAAAATGCCAACCGTCAGGTAATACCTCAAACGCGTTTCCAAGCGTTACTTCGACACTGCCCCCGCCATCCGAACCCCCTAGTCGCAGCAGCGGCCGACTAAAGTCCTTCTCTCATCAGTAAAGTACAACGTCCCAGGCACACTCTTTTAGAGCCCGATGACGAAATTACCCTCCTTAAGGAGGGAGGCGAGTAAATCGACCAGCACATTACACAACATCCGCCACCATCCAGCTTATCGTCTTCGCCGACGAGGCCCGTTGCGACGTCTCACCGCCGCCGGTCACGATCCACCGAGCTCTCCCGTCGTGGAGCCGGTTGTCTCTTCTGACTTCGCAGTCACGCTGATAATTCAGCCCTCATCAAGCTGTCTCCCCCCCCTAAGCCCCCGCCAGCAACGCCCTAAGCCCCCGTCAGCAACGCTCTAAACCCCGTGCTCGTCCCACTAGACATCACATCGTAAATTGTACCACATAATACAATTTCCTACTACTTATTACAACAAACCGCAATAATATATATGAATGTTTGTAATACCGTAATCACGGTATTGGCTCGTCAATACCGTGATTAAAAAAAGACCAATATATATCCGTGATTACGGTATTACGGGATCCCGGAATACCGGTATTGAAAGCCCTAGATGCGAGACAGCGAACGGAGCGAAATGGCTTGTAAGCGCAACGGTTGGGGAAAAGCTGTCGCTCGGGCATATACGGAGAGTTTTTTTCTTCCGCTCGTACCTACTTAATGTATTTTTAATATTTCTTTAGGTTTTGTCAAATCACATAAAGTAAGTCATTGAAAACAGAAAATGTTAATATTTATTTGCTAAAAACATGGTCACGAGTTATTAGAATTTCATGATAGTAGGTACATCTTGTTTCACCGATGAGGCGGCATGCAAAATTAGTAATACATATAGACACCTACTTATGTTAAATTTCTTAATGTAATAAATTACAATCAATCCCCGATACCGGGGGTATTTCACCAACCTATCATTAACTGTTCATTAAGCTAATTCCGTCTCTAAGCTTATCAATAGCTAACAGTTTCATTTAACCACATACGAGTCAAGTGATAATGACAAGATTATTGTCCACATTAATGTCATATTTCTAACTAGCGACCCGCCCCGGATTCGCACGTGTACGTTTTATAGCTTAAAACCTTCCTCTTGAATTACTGTATCTATTAAAAAAAACCGCATCAAAATCCGTTGCGTAGTTTCAAAGATCTAAGCATATATAGGGACAGACAGCGGGAAGGGACTTTATTTTATACTATGTAGTGATGAGTAATATAATAATAAATAGTTATTTTATCTGATGAATAGTTACAGACTACATTATTGATGATATTTATAGGTTGGTTGATTATGATAGGTTGGTGAAAAACCCCCTGAATGATATCAAAATAGAACCACAATACAACATTGATAAATTCTCCACTTATTCCACTACTTAGATAATAAATACATATTTATTGAAAATGACAATCTTTAAATGTAAGGAACTATTTAATGTTGTAGAATTATAATTATTTCTACTAGCCATTGAAATAGTCTCGTTTTAGAATATCTAACTGGAAGTTTTCGTAGAGTTGTAGGAATCTGTATATCTTAATTAACAATATAGAGCTATTTTTTGATGTAAAGTCATTTTGGTTCACCGAGTTTAGTTATGGATTATGGACAAAACCGACGCAAAAAGTCTACGTTTCAAACCTTTTCTCTCCTTAATTATGAGAGTGAAAATTATAACAAAAAGATATGTTGTTACTTCATCTTTTGTTTAGTGAAAACTTCGATTAGTTTTTATTTAAATCAATAAATGCTGCTGTAAAAAGATATGTTGCGAGCACCATTAGCACCTATTTACTTAAATTCTCTCAAGCTAATTTAATGCAATTACGACGATTCTTTTTTCATATGTATTTCAGGTTTTATTATGCTTCAATGAACTGTTTCATAATGTATTGTATTACAATATTAGATAAAAATTGGCGGCAAAAACTAAGATCGCTCGTAGAACTCGGGCCGTTTGGATTTGTATTTTACAAAATATTATTGATATTTTTTTTTTTTTTTGGGCACGGTCTTGTCCATAAGTATCCTAAGTGCATAAATATACAAAATATCGTCTGTGTAGGGTTTTACGTTATTGTGTGCCACCCTACAACTGCATTGCTTTACCATCCATCAAAGAGCTTGTCATTCCTACCTTCAGTTTTAATTGATGGATAACATCAAAATTGATCTGAGAGAAATTAAATAATAAACTAACTCAGTGCTTATTTTTAAAAGCTCTTATGTACCAAACTAAGTTACTACTAGCATTCTCATTCGTGGCATAAACCTGTACAAAAATACTGAAATATTTGTTTTTACTGCTTAATTTTTAGCCTCAATAACATCATTGAAAGCATAATCATTGAAAAGCAGTACATTAACTAAGAATCACACATAGAAGTAATATAAAGTCCTTGGAATCACAGTACTTAAAATATGACAAGTGTCAATAGAGGGTTGAATTTGAAGTTAAATATCGCTCTGTCACACGAGACAAGAAGGTTGCAGCAGATTGTAGTGTTTAGACATATTTCCCTCGTGTAGTACTCTAATATTCCAGAGTGAAGTAATCGGATTATGCAGGTATACAGCTACTCGTTGCTTAGGCCGCCTTAACATGTCGGGAGAAGGCGGGAGATCTGTTTGAAAGAGAATGCTTGAACTCACTTGAAAACAATAGGTTTTGAATGGCAGTTGTTTACTTATGGTTGAATCAATTATCGTAGCGGGTGGAGTGTTACTTGGTTTGATCGTTTTATGCAACGGGAAATATGGTATCTCTACACCAGTGCGCTTTCATGTTCATCTTGCGCTTTCGTCTGACGCATGCCTGAAGCGCCATAGCGCATGCAATAGCACGTGGGGTAATTCATCAACTCGTCCTACATGCCTATGGCCCATTTAGGAGGACTTGCAGAAAATCAAAATAAATAATATTTTCATCCTTAAAATCTCAATCACCGTAAGGGTCTTCCCACATTTATCGACGCGGAATCGGCTAACACCGGTCAAAAAAGTCTTTATGTCTACGTAATAAGGGTGTTAGTAATACCATTCGCATCGGCTCGACTCGGACGACGCGTCGCGACGCCGGCCGACGGCGAAACGAGCCGTTTGTGTAGATAAGTCCAGTAGTGTGGTGATACGCATTTGGCTTAAGCCGATTCCGCGTCGATAAATGTGGGAAGACCCTAATTATAGACAAAATAGATAGGACAATTAAGTGTCGTCCTGGGACGACGGGCGGTAGGCAACCGGTTAATACTAGTTCGAATCTTATGGCAATCAATATTGCATGCGCTTGACGCAAGAGGAATTGAAAATTGACAGCCCAAGATGAACATGAAAGCGCACGGTTGTAGACATACCAATAGGGACGTGGGTAGAGAAAGACGCGTCACTCAAAAAAATGCGATTAATGTGGCTCTTTCTTTAAACAAATCGCTGCTTTGCATGAATCACACAATTCAAAATGTTCGTCTAGATAAGGAGACAGCGGAATCCAAAATAGCCTTTATTTTTTTGCGTATAAAACTCACATTCATATCGGCAAGAATTACGAAGTTGCATCACAAAATGTCATTGCCGTTGCTTGATTTTTGGCGCCATTTTTCTTCTACAATGTAACCTTTAAAGCTAATACCGGCTTCCCACAGTTCCCACGGTGCGTGATAGCGCGCACCGCAACGCACGAGCTCGTACCGACGCACCATGGCGTGGGAAGAGACTCGTCCGTGGTAACGCAGACGCGTGCGGAGCGGTGCTCCGTATCCACATCACACACCTTCATAATGTGGCTTCCCACGGTGCGTAATTTTACGGATGATACCACGCACAGCCGGTGCGTGGTAGCGCGCACCGGCTGTGTGGGAAGCTAGCTTAAGCTAAGCTTTTCTGAACTGCGTTGTGTTGTGAATTCATCCAAAGCAGCGAAATATTTACAAAAATTTGTTTTCGAAACTACTTACTTCTTAAAATAAGCTATGGTTACTAAACAATTTTCTATTATTACATTGTGAGTAACTAGATAGTTCCCTCTTTATTTATGTCTTCTTTCGACCTCGCGCAGGAGATATTATTTGTTATAAAACTTCACATAAAATGAATTGTGAAAGTGGATAATGGATTAAAAGTTAGCGACTTTTCGTTTACTGTTTCATTTTATTTCTATAGTCTCCTTCTCATTGATGCTTAACTAGTGGAACATAACATAACATCACGCCTATCTATTCCCGGAAGGGTTGGACAGAAGTGTCTGGTACATCCTCAGTTATGTTGAAGTCCCATGTAATATGGGGCGAGCCTGTAGCCATCAACCGAGCACAAATTCAGACTCCAGGTTGCTATTGAGAAATTTCATACGGAAAAACCCAATAACACTTTGTCCGAGCCGGGGATCGAACCGAAGACTGAGCTCAGCAGTCGCGCTTATGACCAACGAGGCAGTTTTACTAGTGGAACTAATCTATATAAATAAAAAGAAAAGTCCTGACTGACTCATCAACGCCCAGCCAAAACCCTTGGACCTAGAAAGCTGAAATTTTGCACAGAGGCTCCCTTTACGAGTATAATATAGACAAGGAATAAGGAAGGATTTTTCGAAATTCAACTCCTAAGGGAGTTAAATAGGGGATGAAAGTTTGTTTTTGAAAATCGTCACTTAACGGGTTCAAAATTTCACGCAAGCGAAGCTGCGGGCAACGCTAGTATCAAGATACAATTTGTTCATGTGCTCAGATGAAAGCTCTTCATTACCTATACAATCATTTATTAAGATCATAGAATCATAGCAACAATTGAAAGCTTTACATTTCTGTCAAAGTAACTCAACCTAATATGTTTCCCAAGTCAATTAATAGCACGTGTGGTAAAACATTCCTCACCGAAGGCCTTGTCAATATCTAGTCCTGACGTAGGTGCGACATGCGTGTGGTTGATTCTGCTTACTCGAGTTTGAAACAGGAATTTCCACTCTGTTCACAACGGTCGCATGCTCTTTGACAAATTTTCAGAAGTCATGTCACTTACCCACTCACACTACCCTAAGTTTACGAAATTGTATAGCTCCGTGTTACGGAAGAATCTTTGTGTATAGAACTTTGAAAATCGAGGGAATTTAATTTTAGTTTTAGAACATGAAGGCACGCATATGATACGCGAAGCGTACACCCGTGTCTGAAGAACGAGCGTAATTATATTAGACTAGCTTTTGGCCGCGACTTTGTCCGCGTGAATGTCGGTTATCGCGGATGCAGATGAAGACGCGGATTAAAAACTAGTCTTTGTTTTTCCCCAGGGATCGAGCTACGTTTCATCAAAATGGACGAAGTGTTTTGATCGACTAATTTAAACAAAAGACGGTTGATGTGACTTTACTATAATAGTTAAACATATACCATAATAGACTTTTTTGTGGATAATGAAGAGTACTATAAACATGTGGTACATTATTTTTATGTATCATCAATAGTTTTTAGTTTTCGCAGCGCAAGCCAAATAATAACTTTTATAAGCAATTTTTTACATTATTGTAATTTTCTTACGGATCCTTATTTTTTTGTTAATAAAATATAGCCTATAGCACTCAAGAATAACGTAGCTTCCAATTGGTGAAAGAATTTTTGAAATCGGATGAGTAGTTTCGGAGATTACCTCCTACAAACAAACAAACAAACAAATACCTCTTTATAATATTAGTATAGATTTTCACTGTTCGGTATTTCAACCTCAAAAAATAAAGGAATTTTGCTCTACGAAGGGCGGTGAGGGATCATAGGTGACGGGTCTAATTATTCAGTCAAAAAGTTAATTTGCGTGAGTCTTGATTAAGACGCGGGTAAATTGGGGCCTGATTTATTTCATTTCACATTACCAGCTTTCCACCTTTCATCACTGATGTCGGTTGCTTTAGACGCCTGTCGTACACAACTGTTAAGTATTTATAATTATGATTTTCTGTTGTAAATACACAATGAATGGTTTAATTAAAAATATGTAGGTATATATTACTGTTGGGTTTTTTACGGGTACCACACTCGTAGGTATTAATTAGTAGTACCTAGTGTAAAAATGGACCAAAAGAAACCTTAAATGGTATTAGTTGATGTTTTACTGTAGAACGTAGATTTTTAAGCAAAACTTATACCGGCTTCCCACGGTGCGTGATTTTACGGATGATACCACGCACAGCCGGTTCGCGACCACGCACCGTGGGAAGCCAGCTTAACTGTGCACGCGATTCCATCCCCGTGGATGTGAAAACCAGTATTGTGTCGCAATAACTAAACTTCCTTCTTGATAACTTTAAATTCTAATATCTTTTGATTGAGCAAACAGATTACGATGAAACAAAATCTAAATAATAGGCTTAGATACGCCCGATATTTGCATATAAAAGTATACTGCATTGGGTCAGTAATTTTTACATGATGCGTGTACAAACAAACCGACAAACAGACAAATCGACGAACAGACTAACCGACAAACAGACAAATAATCCAAAAATGGTCGAAATGGATTTTATTTATCATCCGCATTTTGCATCATTTCATTATTGTAATTAATATTAGCTTTTGCTGTGTATACACTCAATTAATTTATTGACTTGACAGACAGATATGTGTTGCTGGGGAGTTTGTTGCGCCGTTTCTTCTTCACAGCAAAAACACTAGGAAGCGGTGAAGGGTGGCTTTTGGGGGCTGTCTTAAGGCTGGCGTCCACTAGGCTCGCCCAATCGAGTCGAATAGAATCGCAATAATTCGCTTCCTATACTATAAAACTGCGTAGATCAGCGACGAGCCGAGACGCGCCGAGTCGCATCACTCGCGCGCATTGGTTGTTACGCGAATTTCTGTTTTAACAACTTGGGATTACTGACCGTTTCGCCTCGTACGGAACAAATGCGACTCGACTCGATTCGACGCGTTTCGGCTGTAATCGACGCCAGGCTTTATATGTAATATTGGCGTTCACAAAGAACTAAGTAATTCTAGTCTATTTTGAATAAATAAATTTTGAAGTTGAAGTATTAGTTATCCTTTAACGCTCACACTACTTTATTTTATTATTTGTTTACTTTATTTTTTTATTATATGTAGGATAGATAACCAGCAGTTTTGGATGCAAGCTTAAACTGTGTTAAGTTTAAACATAAGGACAAGATGAATATGCGTTTCGTAATGTCGTGTACGAAATTACATATCCACTGAAACAGAAAAGCAACGATAATAGTACCTACGAATCTCACTTTCCGTGCCAGCTTGTATCTTTTTTGTGTAGGTAATAATAGGGATTATTTATTATATCTTTCCCTCATTTTCTCTTATTAGGTGGCGAAAACTGGAAGCGCCATCAACATTAATTCCCTCGCTTCACACAAAGCCAGGTTTAGTGGCGAGCTGTTAAGGCCTGGCCACAAAGAGCGCGGTTGCGGAACGAGTGCGTGACCGGACAACAGCAGCGATTGTAATGTATGAAATTGAAACTGATTGCGAGCTGTCACATTGAATGCGGGGCGGAGCTAGTGCGGAACAGCAACAGCGGTAGTTCCGCACTCGCGCTCTGTGTGTCCAGGCCTTAAAAGGTCATAGCCGCGCATATTTAGTGGCTGTTTGCTAGCTCATTGCTTCTGGGCACAGTAGTAATCCGTTTTCATTTGACTATGACTGTATGGGATGAAAAGCTGATATGAGAGGGATGAAATAGCCATGTTTCAAAATATCCATCAATTTGGGGTTTCAATCCATTACAAGCCGTTGTTTCGTTATTAAATACAGAATGATAATTTAGAATTTTGAGCATATCGAAAATAGGGATTGGAAAATCTTCTTGACGGCAAGCTGTTAAACAACTCTTGACTTCAAAGTTTTTTTTTAATAAAGAGTGCAAAGTGTAGATTTGACTGCAGTGCTACTAGTCGCGCGCAGAAGGTTTGCCGATGACTGCCCCTCCCACTTCACCGACCGCTACCCGCGCTCGTCTGGCCTACCTACTAATCGTACCGACCATTGACGCGTGACGTCATGAGGCTATCAGCAAACCTTCTCCGCGCGACTTATAAGTACGCATTATTGGTTAAAATGAAGACTCTCGTATCTTTACCAATAATAAAGCAATGACTTTAGCTTTGCATACTAGACTTTTGTATACGTTAGTATAGCTACGAGTATCACAGATAAAATTAGCTTACAAGTTCATTTATATGCGTAGTCTGTTAATAAAAAACTACCATTGTTAAGCAAAACGGATCGTTTTTGGCCATAGGAACTGGGCATAAAGAAACTTGCATAATTATATGGCAGGTTACCAGCTTCAAAAAATACCTGAACTAGCCTAGGTACTGAACAGCAGGGCAATTGCGTAACGTAACCAACATCAATCATGACAGTTGATGTGTCAAAAACAATATTCATTGCGAGGTACATAGTTGTGGAGAAGTCGGATTGTTAATACATACGTTGCTATGGAAATTGTTGACCTGTCACAATCATTGCTATAGCGATTACGAATGTGTTGCGCAATTAGAATGTAGTAGGGCATTTGCGTAACGTAAACAACATCAAACATGACAGTTGATGTGTCAGAATCATATTTATTGCGTGGTACGGTCAGCATCAAAAGTAGCTGAACAGTAGAGTTTTTAAACTTGGCATTAATTAGAAAACGAATTGTTTTAAAACAAAAAGTTTAATAGATACCTAGAGCTGCTAGATATAGCTCTAAGTTTGCCTTAAATTTTTTGCTTCCTATCAATTAGTTATCTAATTAATGCAAAGTTTAAAAACTCAAATGTTCAGCTACTTTTGATGCTGACTGTACCTACATAGTTGTGGAAAAGTTGTATTGTTAATACAAACGTTGCTATGGAAATTGTTGACCTGTCAAAATCAAAGTCATAGCGATTAAAGCTGGTCTGTCAAAATCTATCAAAATACCTGTCAGTATATAATCAATTTGCTCGGTTTAGTAGACCGTACAAAGCAAGCGGATTCTGTTAGAACCCTAACATAAATCAAAAGTCAAATCTCAAATCTGCACAGTTAGGGTTGCCTCAATTTGAAAGCTATAACTTAAAGAGTTTCAATTGAAAACATTTATCGTGGCAAATATATGTGATCAACTTGGAAAGTTAAAGCTTAGGGTGGCGATAAACGATTGCCACTATAAAACTGAGTTGTGACCCCAACTTAGATGATAGGTAAGATAAAGGTGCAGTTAGATTTGAGAAGAAGTTGTTGAGAGCGAAAATATCGTGAAATACTGCGAGTGCATCGGCAAAAGTGAAATCGTGAGAGAGAAAATCATTTTTTTACGAATTATTGGACAAATTACGTAAGTAAGTATGGGGAAAATACGTTTTATTTATTTAAATAGGTATATCTTGTGCATCTATGACGATTAAACAATCTTGGTTAAATGGAACCTACTGAAATTGTGATTTATTTATTTATTTTACTTTAATTAAAACGGTCTAAGACCTATTACAATAATTATCGATAGGAAGGAGAAGAGGAATAGAAGAAGATACACACAATAAAAAGAAAGAAAAAAAAATATAACAAAATTAGAGACACCTGTTTCATAAATCCCTTACAACGCTTCTGACTAATTCTTCTACTCATCCGCAAACAGATCATAATTCAGACGAAAATATATTTCTTTATTTACGTACTTACAATTATTTTACATTAAATAAAAAAATATCATAAAATTGTATGTTATTAATCGAATGATCACTTATGTAAAACGAAAAGAATTGAGGCTGCAATAAATGCTTAGACAAACACGAAAAATATCAAATCTCAAGTTAATGTTTAATTTACGGGCATGTAAGTGCTTGTCACAACACATTATTACGTCAACCATAAACTATGGTAGCCCTACGTGATATTTTCTAATTACGTCACAAGACTCGGCAAAGGCGACTCTTTTAATTTTTAAAGCGCGAAGGAAGCTCACAATTGCCCATAGACAAGTTTAATTCCTCCCTGAGCGGAAAAGAAATGAACAGACATCTCTGCCAAAATGAAAAGACGCTTGATTTACAACCTGCGTAAAACCAGGGGCTGGATCTTATTAACATTACTTTTTATAACATGGCCGGTGTTAAATTGTTACAATGCAGAGTAAAATTTAATTAAAACGTCTAGTTAGGAGGTGTTAACTAGCGCCATTAAGGTGTATGCTTTATGTACGGAACTAACTACAGCTGAATTCATTATTTCATGTTTATATTGCGTGTACCGCAGCGTTGTTTTTATTAAATCTAGGAAATTGGGTAATGGATTGCTTTGTTTTTATAACTTTTAATATACAGGTTGTTTACTTTGTTTATAATGTTTTGACTGAAATATGAAAATAGTATAAAGTTTGATTGCTCAACTATGTTTGGGTTGGGTTTCAGTCTAGTCTAATATTAGTATTTTCATGTTTTACTACGTACCTATACAAGGTTAGTCGGAAATTAAATTATCATTGATGACTGGATAAGTGTTAAAATTTCAAAATTCGATAATTTTTATTTCCATGCAAAATGAGTTTTATTTTAGTTTTTTTAAAATGTCTCCCTGTCTGTCTTTAGTTACGAATTCAAAAAATGAAGCTTCTAGTGTGACCCAAATATGCTCTAAAATGTAAACATAGGTGATTATAGCTGAGGATAGATAGATTTTAGCGTATTTTTTATGAAAACTGAACGGTTATTCCTCATATGGCTGATTTTTCAATCGCCAGATAAATTTTATCTGAGGAATAAGTTTGAAGTTTTGACAGCTTTTCTGCAGAAAATATGTCAAACCGTCATATTTATTCCATAAATAAAAGTTATCTGACGATTGAAAAATCGGCCCTTAAACTATTGACTTGTGGGGAAAGTTGTAGGTACACCAAAAGTTATTCATCATTATGGTTACTTTAACACCCTTTCGGATTAGTACCCCCTTTCAGACTAACCTTGTATCAAATAACTTCTATACGTATCGATTCTGTAATAATTTAGGCCAATGTGGGCCCGCGGCAACCAGTGTCCTATATGTACCGCAGCCAGCGCTTACATCGCTTTAATTGTATACTTGTACGCACGGCTACATTTCCAGATCTCGCATTGTATGGAATTTCCGTACTATGAGAGGTCAACTTATACTGAACATGTTTAGCTTGATATGTAGCCGTTTGTACAGTTAATGTTTCTAAATCTCAGGGCTGCTGAATAAAATAAAAATATTGTAATTATCTCTGTAATAGTTCGACCAGCATAATAGGTCAGATTTGACGTTTGCATTAAAGCACAAAGTAAATGAGTACAGCAGCTGCACGCCTTCGATATTATAGAAAGTCGCCTTTTTATTTATCTAAACTTATCGCATCCATGCTTAAATGAAACTAAACGCCACGCATTGGAGTACTTATTACTTAGTGTTGACATCACTCGTGTTTTGACAGGTGTCAAATCCGACCTATTATTTTATTGCTTTCACTGTAAGTAAATCTTTTTTTTTTTTAAATTAAATTCATGGCTCATCTTCCGTGCGGAAAATGTCCGGTCCTTTGGAAGGCATGCGGGGGACACAGGTCCAACGCGCAGAGGCCCCTTTGAGAACTTTAGTCTAAAATGGGATGGGGCACCAACTGGTTACTATCCACGGCTGCACCATTGGAGTACAGTCATGGACCGTCTCAGGTGGGTGCAAAACTATTGTAAAATATGGTAAAAAAATATCTGGTCTGTGGAAAGGGGTGTTTAGTGGACCGGTTAACCTCTATACCGGATGAAAACGGCGTCCGCTTTTCAAGTTTAAATTTGAAATGTGTTGGAAGATGGTGACTCGCCAGCTCACTAGCTGGGCCCCCTGAAAGCCGCTAGTACATAGGCGAAGGGGGCAACAAACGTGTAAGTAAATCTTTGTTTTTAGGGTTACAAAATGTAATTTTTTTTTTTACTTTGCTCTCCTTCATGGGCCGATTCGAATCTCTTAACTACTTCAAAATAAAAGAAATATCTTTGTAATATTTTATATACGTACCATTGATACAGGTATAGTTGTCAAAAAACGCGTCTATCAATTTTATATGAGAATTTCCCGGCGTTTTCCGCAAGGTAATGTGATGTTACCTTTCAGTCCCCCGGGGTCCGCCATCACGCGTCTACTTCACGGGCTGAGAGCACCGCCGCGTTTAACGCAGAGGTAACCAACCATTCGAGTGGAAAATATTTTTGTATCTCTACGTGTGTATATTATGTTTATTGGTATCTATGTTATTTGGTCACCGAGTGGCTGGGATATAACGATATACATAAAAAAATTGTGTTGTATTAAGTTGGTTACATTGTATTTTTGGATTGATGTTCGTTACTCAATTACACAATAACGGATTTACAGATTTTGATGAAATTGGCTGCATAGTACAACGAATGACACGATTGGTGTAGTGGGTGGGCGATTGGCTGCTGCGCAACGGGTCGCGGGTTCGATTTTCGCTGCAAGAAGTATTTCCATAGCATACAGACAATTGTTTCGAATCTAGGTGTTTGGGTCTGTGAAGATTTGTGTCTGTACAGTTCATTCACGAATTTCACGATATAGGGAAAAAAACTTAATAAAAATTAGAACGTCATTGTCATCATCCCAAACTTAAGAATGCAGACGTTTAAAACTCTAATTATGATAATGAAAACCCAAACTATAATAATACCATCAAGCAATTAGACGAGAATATAAACAATCTGAAACTACTACCTATAATGTTAACAACCTAGAACAATACTGATTTGTTTAAAATAATTTAAGCTTATTCGAATATTCACCCACAGGAGTATTCAAAGAGAAAACCCAAAAAAAAACTATTTGGCGATCATCAAATCGTGTTGTTAAACAAACAGATCCAAGGAGGTGGCGCGGGATAAAGCTAGTTGTAAGAAAACCTATTTCTATATTTTGTATAGTAAAATAATCTTTTTCGGCTACTCATTCCTTTAATCCTTGGCCACACTTGACGTCTACGAGTGGGTTCACGAGGCAAAATGTCTTTTGTGTTACACCAAAAAAAAAACTTGACAACCTCTTTCAGTGTTGCCTCCTTTAATAAGCGTCTTTGCCCCAAATATTTTTTTTGCGCTTCAACTTGTTGGGATTGAATAAACAAAATATGAAAAGAAATATTTACTTTTATCATATTTGGTCTATTACGGATATGTTAAGGATCCTCTGTTTATTTTTAGCATCAAAAGTTTTATCGTGAGTCAAATCTTGCCTTTATCCTGTACTTTTGTTAACAGGATGGGATGAAGAAGCAGCATTCTTTTGTACTTTCTAAGTACTACGATAAAATACTTCCATCTCAATCCAGCCTCATCACCCGAATTTTGTAATACACTCGCAATTGAAATAATTTACATTTTGTACCGTGTGGTACCGGACGCAAAGAATAGCACTATCCGATCTCTTCTCATGGGTGTCGTAAAAGACGACTAAGAGATTCACTAGAGGATGGGCAGCAGCGTTCTCTGAGTACTTTAACAACCATACTGCGATCGCCAACCCGCCTGCCAAGCGAGGTGATTATGGCCAACCCCCCCAACATGGTGCACAGGACCGGTGGATGTGGCGATGCTTGGGGAAGGCCTATGTCCAGCAGTGGACGTCTTTCGGCTGAATGATGATGACATTTTGACAGTGCAGTATTATTCATTACGTAGCACATAATGCGCAAAACGAAAACAGATGGCAGCACTACTACCGTAAGACCTCATCAGAACCAATCAAAACGAGTTAAATTGTCATTATCAATAATGTCAAACATATTTTAACCAATGAAATTGCTTAGGAGTCGCGGTGGTGGCGCCATTAGGTTTTTAGTTGTACAGACGCCAGCAGATCGAGCTACCCGCAACTGTCAAATTTTTCCAATCAACCTTGAACCTAATGCTTTTGCGATAAAGATTAAAATCTATTAAATAAAGACAGATTGTAGAAGCTTGATATGCTGGCGTCTGTACGTCACATTTGAAGCAAAGTCGCATTTTGGAACTTCCACAAGCTTCCACATGATGAATATGGCATAATTATTCTAACAACTAATTTAGCGAGTTGAATCTTAGTGCTATTAAGCCACCTTTGGAGTAACGTTAAAAGTGATATTAGAGTAAATTATTATTTCTGTTCTTTCTAAAATATGTTCAGAATAATAAAACATTCAAAAACGGAATATTGACAACAAACTATGAAGATATTGACAGGTAAATAGTGCCGGACTCACAACGAGGGTACAAAAGGGTCCGGAGTCCGGAAACTGGACAGATGTCCGTAGAATAAAAGAAATTGCGAAATAGAAAAGTTTTGTGTAAGTGAGAAAGGATTGGCTGAATAACTGACTGTTGAGATTGTTGTTGGTTATTTGAGCTGTATAGTCATTAATTGTATGGTCTATCAAGCTCGTTTAGGTTATACGGATGGTATAGAGATTGCATTGAAATTTAATGCTGTCAAACGTGGCTGAAATCAGATCGCACTCAGACATTGTCAAATAATTAACTAGGCTCATTTCCGTCCATTGTTAATATCTATTCTGATTTCTAAATAAACATGAATACATTAGTGTTTAGCATACTAGAATAGAACTTTAGTCTATGTTTGATCAATACATGGAATTACAGCTCGTAGGTCCACTGCTACATCCATCTAATGAGCAATACCTATTAGGTAAATAGTTATAATCTTCTCGTAAATAAATAGATAGAAATAGAAATCATTTATTTGCCAATAATGTACGTAAACATTTTTAGAACTTATGTTATTGACCTTAATTAACATAACATCACGCCTATATTCCCCGAAGGGTGGGCGGAGGTGTATAGTACATCCACATTTCGCCGTTATGTTTAAGTCCCATATAATAGGGGACGAGCCTATTGCCATCAACTGGGCATAAATCCAGACTCCTGGCTACTACTGAGAAATTCCACACGGAAAACCCCACTTTGCCCGACCTAGGGATCGAACCTAGGACCTCACGCTCAACAGTCACGCTTGCGACCACTAGACCAATGAGACAGTCCAGGCAGGCAATGGACCTAAATTATTACTGTCTAATATGACTTAAATGGCACCATCACACAAAAAGGTATATTTTAAATGGAAACCCATTGGACGAAAGCTATTGCTTCTGCACATAATAAAAAGATACCACACAATATTCAGCACTTATTTGCCTATACCGATTACATAAAAATCTGTTTCCCGATGCACAGGAAAAACGTAAACAGCTGAAGAATCAATAAAAATGAAAGAATTTTACTGCTTTATTTTCCGACGATGTGATTTATCTGACGTTCACAGTTGGAAATAAAAATATATCACGATTTTAAAACGTAGTCAAGTATCCAATTACGGAAGCATTACCGTGGTTACTGCTTTTTAAATCCTTTGGTACATGCAGGTATTTATTAACATCATAATATTCTCTGGCGTTTTAATACAAATATCACCGTCACGTAATATCTGAAGGGCGATTCAGAAGTCGTCTTTTATTTAATACGTACACAGTTTGTTAATGATGGTTTAGTTCATATCGTCAAACATCTCGGTTCTGGAATCGATTGAAGTCGAGCGCAGCATACTAATTTCTTGACTTCGCACAGTACCGTTTATTCCACGAGAAGGACCATGATTAGCAGTGGATATGGGATGAACACTAGACCATAAAATACTAGACCAAAAGGATGACCTAATTAAAAAACAATAATTCCCGTATCAAATATTATGTTTGTTTCGAAAACTTATATTTATGGAATCCAAATACTTACTCTCGAGAAGTATATCTGTTTTAAATATAACAAAGACAGAATATCGGATAGGGTAAAGGATAAGACAAGGGTATGAGAAAGAGCAGATGTAAACCGAATAAAAAATATTTATACAATCGGAAACGTCGCGTGATTGCATTGTGATTTTTGATAAGAATAAAATGCGAAATGTGGATATTGAGTACAGGGAAAGCTAAAAGCTTTTATTGTGCCGAAAATGTCGAAATACATTTACGCACCCTTTTGTAAATGAGCTATTATTTACGAAAATACGTACAGATACTTGTAAAGCGTACGTATTGTCAAAGTAAACATTAAAATTTGTTTATTTTTGACAAGTGTCTGAAAAGATCAGTTACAAAGAAGCTTTTATCTTCTTATGTTCGTATACTTCCATAAAATTAAGGGATCACCATAAAATTGGCATTTTTATGCAACAATTTCATGTTTTTTTTTTGCTGGCTCGACAGTCCGTATCTCTACAACGAGGAACTTAATACCTACTAGACAGAAGATCTAGATAAGAATGTGTTATTATTATCAAGCATTTCTGGAATTATTGTAGGAAAATTTAGGTACGAGTACCACAATAATTGAGGACCAACAAGCATTGAAAAACAGAGAAAGTGCGTGTGTGCGTATGTGGTCGCCTTTCGCTGTGTCCAAGACAGCATTCAGACGATGATATTTTATGATCACAACGTAAATATATATTTTAATGAAAAATATCTTTCTGACCTTCCTTATATTGACGACAGTTTTCTAATTAATATCAACAAGAAGAAATAAAAAGGTTTCTAATCCGGTTGTCCTTGGTAATAATACAAATTGATTTCAATTTAGGCTCTATTCCCCTTATTACAAAAGGTGGTTTAAACTAAGACTAAGGTAAACCCAGGTTTAAATTATACCCATCACTTTCTTATGTCATATAACAAAAAAAGACGGGGCTATTTTAAAACCTAGGTTTTTCTGAGACCATCTTTTGTAGTAAGGGGGTTTTTAGGTTTGAAAAGACAAGTAATTTCATCTTAAGCACTTTATAGCCAGCCGAAAAATCGTTTCGTCTGTTTTATATCATTAATAATACCTAGGTTCGTGTAGTTTGTTGTGAAGTGCTAATCTATATTGTTTGAAACCGGATCAAACGAAACAACCCCTTTTATTAGCCGAAACGAAAAGCCTGTCGAATCAAATTTCGTCATTCGCTCCCCCTCGGAAAGTGGCGCTGTATTCAAAGGGTTATTTTTTTGTGAACATTTTGTTTGGCTTTTTGGATTCTGTTAGTTCAGTGGAAGCTTTAATACATTTAGTATCTAGATACTCGTAAAATTTTCGAATCTGTAAAAGTTTTGTCGCTACACATAGTAAATCAAAGTTCCCGTGTATGAGTATATTTAGGTGTTCGTCGAACGGATGAATATTATTCAGGGTTTCACTATCATTCAAAGCTTTTTTTCCAGGAAAGTTTTTATTAATTCCGTGAGCGCGGATTTGCTGGTGAACTGGTATTTTTTAACTGAAATTTTGTTTTGCTTTTACCCATACCACTAACGTCGTTTTAACGTAACTAAAACTGAAAGCATCGACTGAAGAAACTTTTTTCCAGTGTTTGCAGATTTTCTTTATAAAAATGCAACTTGCAGAGCCGTTTAATCCTGTCTATAGACGATAAATGCTAATTCTATCTCAACTTTTGTAACAAACAGAAAAATTCGCTGCAGAAGCGGGAGGAAAGCCTTCTTGTGCAAATATTTAAGAAAAGCTTCAGCTTATAGTTTCCATCTCAGCACATCTCGCTTAAGTTTTAATACCTTTGAATGCTGATCTGGAAATATTTCATCAGAATTAAGGAAGACATATAATTTTATTAATAACTAGCGACCCGCCCCGGCTTCGCACGGGTGCAATGTATTATACATATAAACCTTCCTCTTGAATCACTATTATCTTTTAAAAAAACCGCATCAAAATCCGCTGCGTAGTTTTAAAGATCTAAGCATACATAGGGACAGACAGACGGAAGCGACTTTGTTTTATACTATACAGGGTGTTAACGAAATCGTGTAATTCCTTCAAACCGCGTGATCTACTGGTGACACAGATTAACCCTAAACGGGAATTTTCGTTTTTTTTTTAAAAAAAAATTCAAAAAAATTTGTTGGTTTTCAATTTCTGATTCTTTTTAGAGCCTTGAGTTATCTGACTGCAAAGAGCGATATCGCGTCAGTCGTTCCTGCCAGCCGTGTCACCATACTTTTATTAATTTTTGCGCGGCATCGAAATGTTCACACAAATAAAATATTTTTTTTGCAAAAAAATTTTTCTTATTTTTTTACTGAATCCTTAATAGGTGGTTTAGATATGATCGGTAATAAAGCCGCATGAAAAAAAAAGAATTTTATTTTTTTATTTTTAATCAAGCTAAATCCCATGCGGGGCCAGTCCACAGCAGTAGTAGATCATATGGTTTTAAGGAATTACACGAATTCGTTAACACCCTGTATAGTGAAGAATATAAGTACTAACATAGTTTATAAGTTAAATTGTTTTACTAACATTCTAGAATTGTAGTAGGTATGTTGTGTTAATGTCAGTGGATCAGGTTGTCTGTTAAATAAATAAATAATAAAAAATAATAAAACAGCTTTTTATTTTCAATAAAAAGCAAAATCAAAATGGGTTGAACAAGAGCCGTATGTTTTTTGGAAGTGAGAGCACTTCAATATTTATATTATCGGGTTCACGTCAAGAACTTTCGATTGCAAAACTTATTAAAATAAACTCAGCTGCTATTTAATGATCTACATTCCTAGTAAGTCTATCAAGCGGTAGTAAAAAAAAACCTTTCACAAAAGAAAGGCGGCATTGTTTAAATTCTACTGTATTACAATACTGGAGAGTCTGCCGGGCCAGACAATTAACATTGGCGCGCAAACTGACGAGCCGTTTACAGACAACAACGTGCTGCTCTCTCGTAAGAATTCGAAATGCTTCAAGCATTTATGGAGTCCTGGTACCTTGAAGTTAATCGTGAATGAATACGAGTTAAATGCGTGCCTTTTTATCGTGCATGCAGTTAGCTCGTTCAATATTGACTTTTATTTCGGTGGCAGCAAGGTGAGGTGCAGTTTGCAGAAAACATCGTGCATTCAGAATGGTTCTAGCATTTTATGGACTCCTAGTACCTTGAAGTTAATTGAGGGGGCTAAATGAGTTTATTTGTCTTCGTGCTTGCATTTTATTTGGATTTATACATTCATTATAAAAGTAGGGTGATGAAAGTTCGATTCAACAGACTAAAAAGTATTTAGTTTTTTTGTTAGAATTCTTTAACTGCTGTCAGGAATTAAAAATGACCGCCCTGTAAATGGCTAAATAAATTCCCCGATCAAATTTCGAACTTCAAAACTCATTTATTTAAAATACACTAGAATTACTTAGTTATTTTTGAACGTCAATGTTACAAAAGACAGCCCCCAGAAATACCCACCCTTCATCGTTTCCTAGTAGGGATGCACGATACTTGCATTTGTATCGATACTGCGGATCGATCCGTATCGCAACTATGCGATACGATTCTAGGATCGTATCGAATGGTTTCGATCCGATCCTCAAAATTTCGAATCGTATCGTATCGTACTTAATATTCTACGAGCAGGGCCATTTTACTCAGTGCTGAGGGGAGGGGGGTTTTGGCGATTTGTTTAATAAACAACAATAATAATATATTAAAGTTTCGTGTAGTGCCGGACTTAAAGAATAGCTCTCTTCCCGTGGATGTCGTAAAAGGCGACTAAAGGATTCTCTATGGGATGGGTAGCAGCGTTCTCTGAGTACCTTAATAACCCCCCCCCCCCTTTTTGGGGGAGGCCTATGTCCAGCAGTGTTCGTCTTTTGGCTGAATGATGATGATGAATATATTAAATTGAGTGATCATATAATCAACACAATATGATACGATCCATTCATTTCGATACGGGTACTTTTGTAACGATCCAAGAATGTATCGTATTCGTTTGTATCGATCCAAAATATCGAAGTATCGTATCATGTTGTATCGATACTGCAAAGTATCGGATCGGATCGTGCATCACTACTTCCTAGTGTTTATGCTGTGAAGAAGAAAAAATGGCGCAACAAACTTCTCAGTGAATAAATTAATTGAGTCTATACTCTATACACAGAAAAATGTAACATTATTTACAATAATGAAATTATGCAAACTAAGGATGATAAACAAAGCATAATTTAAGAAAAAAACTGGATGAATTGGAAAATCATTTAGAACATAATAAAGTTGTTTGCAAATCATAGGCCTTTGAGTACATAGAACGTACATACTCCCAACTTTATAGTAACTGATTAAATTCTAAGGAGAATTTGCGACAGCATAACTTAGGTGTCAGCGGCATGTTAACAGCAGAGATAAGCCAGTGACGTCATACGCTGAGGTACTGTGAGTGACTGACATGTAGGTCAACTGGTGAATTTAGTGGCCCGAAGTTGTAGGCCATGTTGGATTTAAACCAATAGGTAAAATGTTTTTACAGCAAGACGGCTAAGTACAAATTGTTTGAGCAAGTGATGGTATCCGGAAAGGTTCGTGAATAAAATTCGACCTGAGGTGTATTTGACTACAATTAAAAATGTACAAGAATTAGAAAAGTATAGAAAGAACATGGCATGTGAAAAATAAACAATATTGATGAAAAAATTGAAATACACGCTTTCGAAGTTTGTTGAAGCATTTTCTGTCCTTGTCACGCGAAACAAATATAGTACAGAGTGATGTCAAGTCACTATGAAGTTTTTAAAGTATGACGTTATATGGTAGTAGTGTTGTCTCTGTCTTGCGATCAATTTTAAATCGTTTATAACTTGAGCATTTTATAAAAAGTAAGTAATAGTCAAATATCCTATTGTGTACGAAATGTTGAAAAATAAATATTTTAATAGCGACTGAGAAGTGGATTTCATTGAGTTATTTTAAGTACGACAGTGGATTATTACGGTATCATTATACAAGGTGAGAGATGTTTTCGAAAAAATAATAGGCCGCCCCCTCTCTTTGCAGGGTTGTTCTAGAAGGCGTCAAAGGGATTTTGTCAATAGAAGGGGTGACAGAGTCTAACATACTGCGATCACCAACCCTTCTGCCAACTTTGGTGATTATGGCAATTCCCCTACGAACGTTTATTATAATGTCAGAGCCACACTAACGCCTAATGCCATTAATTAATGCATTCACTCCCACAAATCCCTTGTATCCTTGTCACTTAATGCGTTAATGAATTGCGTTAGGCATTAGTGTGGTATTATGGTCATGCAATTTTTACTAAAGGACGTTGCTGTCATAACTAACTAAACAGCCCGTAATTGTAAAAACCCTTAATTTTCGAGTCTATTCAGAAATATCACAATACAAAATAAATAATAGATGTTAACAACTAACAAAATTTTATCACAACATTTACATATTAAATCAATTAAGCGATCCACATTAATGATGCAAATTGGCAAATAAGCTATCGTTGGCCGCAACTCTGTTCAACCCGGGCCGCTAAATAAATAGGCGGCCTCTTAACATGCCAATCGCTTTCAATAGCTGCCGCCAATCTATCCGCAAACACTGGTAATCTCGGACAACTAATGTTGGGAGCCTTGTGTAGGATTGTTTCTATCCTATTACGTTTTAGTTCGCATGTTTGTGGGATCACGCACTCCCCTTTCGGTATACGTAAATCGGCTGCCAGTTGGTAAGTGCTGTCGGCGAGTGCGCTCAGCAATATTGCCCGTCTTTTCACGCCATGTGGTTCTTTGATTTTGTCGACGTCGCCGTCGTTCGCAATGTGCCATAAAATTCGTTGTTTGTTGTTTTGTCATGTTTGAGTATTAGGCTGCTTTTCCACCAGAGATGTGCTATGCAACGTTGCTATGGATGCGTTTGATATCTACTAATCATATTCACTGGTCCACATGGCATAGGTAGCACTGGTGGAAACTGATACAACTAAGCTAGGTTTTTATATGGTAGGATGCGTGCTATGGATGCGCGTTATGGATGCGAGCTATGGATGCGTGCTATGGATGGTCGCAAGTGGTGTAGCAATGCCCGCCGCTCCTCGTGCCTTCCCTATTGTCGATAAGTCGCATAGCTCGAGCTGCGCATCTTCCTCGCACAGCTACATAGCTTAGCATCAGTGGAAACGGTCACATAGTTTCGTAGCTTAGCTTTTACATTCTCGTAGCATAGCTGCATAGCACATCTCTGGTGGAAAGGCGCCCTTGTGGTCAAAACTAAACAAAATCCCACAGTGAATTGAGAGTTTGAGGGAGAGGGGCCTATGATCCCAATTCCCTAAACGTCGATTTCATCTACAGGCTGGCCGACATTAACGACGGTCTATCGACATGACTATATCATAATTATGAATACATGAACATCGAAAATACGCCCTTTTTTAGTATTTATTATAGACTAGCTTTTGCCCGCGCCGCGGCTTCGCTCGCGTTAAAAAAAGTTTTAACACACTATTAAAGTTTCTATAATTATAATTCAATAATTGTTCGAAAGACACGTGGCGCTATCTATTATCGTTATTGTTGTTTTCCTCGAGAACAGTACTTTTTTTCGAGATGAAAGGTATCCTATGTTCGTTTCAGTACACCTGACAACGTATATGCAAAATTTCAGGATTATGGGTTCAGTAGTTTAGGCGTGAAAAAGTAATAAACAAACAAACTTACTTTCCCATTTATAATATTAAGTTAGGATTAGGATGGAGAAGGATGAAAATTATAATATCCTTCGAAAGGTACTGTGGCACTTCGAAAGGCACTTATTGTGCACATCGTGTGCACAAAAAGAAATCATTTATGTATGTTGTCAGGCAGGTAAAATAATGCTCGAATTTCGACCACAAGCTATGTAGTTCATTATAAAGCGTGACTGGTTAGTCAGTGTACCTACATCCGAAAACCATGAGCAATGTTCAACGTTAATTTTGTACAATTTTTACTATGGGACAAACACTGAAATCGTGAAAAAAAAACCAGCTCTTCCATACAAAATAACCAATGTTGCTTAACAAATTGTATGGAATAGCTGTTTTTTTTTCACGGATTTTGTATTTGTCCCTTTTGTTGTATAGAATGAAGAGCAGCCTTGCCAGTCATGCTTTATATCTAAGCGACAATTAGCAGTTAAAATAAGTATTTACAACAATAACAGCGGTTACGCATTGCATCCGATCCGAATCCGTGAAAATACGGATATAAAAACCTCGCACCGAATTCGGATATTGCTTTTCGCACTGCATCCGATCCGAATTCGTGAAAATACAGATCTAATGTCTAAAAATCTCGGACCGAATTCGGATATTGTTTACGTACTAATCCGATCTCTGATCCAAATCCAAGCAATTCAGGGGCCATCTTTGGCATATGTCCGATTTGAATCCGAGGTAATGCGAAAGCGTTCATACAAACAATACTACAGCTACTGTTCACGCCTCCTTTGAGATTATTTGTGGTCAACAGAGGTTTTAGTGCTCTATTCTTATAATTTTAAATGACGAGTTATGTATGTCAAAAAATAGAAAAAAGAATAACGTGTGAAACATGGCGTAGTACATTTTTATATAATTTTTTATAAGTAAATTCAATGTGAAAACAGTTTAGTTCGTCAATATAGTTTACAAGTCATTCAGGTGTTTTATTCAGCGGTTCAGAGCAACCCTAGGCCTCAAACATATGGTCCTTCGAGCCGGATTGCCACTGATGGCGCCTAGGTGCTGGTGAGGCACCAGAGTGGAGATAGATCAGAGGAGGCCGAGGGCACTCCGTCAGCGGATCCAGCGGGGGTGACCTGAAGTGGATTCGTGAGCGGAAGCGGAGTTCAAGGAGTTCAAAGAGTACAAAGAGTTCAAAGAGTTCAAAGTGTTCAAAGAGTTCAAAGAGTTCAAAGAGTACAAAGAGTTCAAGGAGTTCAAGGAGTTCGGGCAGTTCAGGGAGTTCAGGGAGTTCGGGGAGTTCGGGGAGTTCAGGGAGTTCAGGGAGTTCAAGGAGTTCGGGGAGTTCAGGGAATTCAAGGAGTTCGGGGAGTTCGGGAGTTCGGGGAGTTCAGGGAGTTCGGGGAGAGTTCAGGGAGTTCGGGGAGTTCAGGGAGTTCAAGGAGTTCAGGGAGTTCGGGGAGTTCGGGAAGTTCGGGGAGTTCGGGGAGTTCAGGGAGTTCAAGGAGTTCAAGGAGTTCGGGCAGTTCGGGGAGTTCGGGGAGTTCATGGAGTTCGGGGAGTTCAGGGAGTTCAAGGAGTTCGGGGAGTTCGGGGAGTTCAGGGAGTTCGGGGAGTTCAGGGAGTTCAAGGAGTTCGGGGAGTTCGGGGAGTTCGGGGAGTTCAGGGAGTTCGGGGAGTTTAAGGAGTTCAAGGTCAAGGAACTCAGGTGATCAAGACTTATAATATTGTGCGATGTTGGACTTTAAATTCATTCGGATAATTCAAGAAAACTATTAGTACTTTTTGTTATAATATTATATTATTTTTTATGTTGTTTATATATACATTTATTTTTTATAAAGTTTAATTTGTATCCAATCACTTTGAAAAATATCAGGAATTCTTTAACTTCAAATTTTAGTTTTTTATTAAACATGGAGTCTTTATTAAAATTACATTTAATTCTGACATTTCTGACAAAACTGAAGAAACATTTACTATGTCTATGTCAGATTGAAAGATTGTCAAACAAAATTCGTAATTTTAATTTAGTATTATAATTTATTTTTCTAAGTTAGATATTGAACAGAGACGTCAGTTCGTGCAAAATAAGAAAATATGTTTTAATTGTCTTGGGGGGAATCATATGGTGAGTCAATGCAGGGTCACCACAACTTGTCGTGTATGTCGTAAAAGACACCACCCGCTGCTACATACAGGCGGCAATAGTCCGAATTTCCAGAAAGATCAAGATAGGAACCAGAGTACATCCACTGAAGAGACTAAAGCAGTTGACAGTGTGCCACTGGTATCCTGTATATCAACAAGGAAAATAGCTAGTTCAGGTCAGGTTTTTCTAGCGACGGCGCTAGTGAAAGCTCAAACGGCGGCACAAGATTTTCAAGTAATTAGGACATTACTAGATCAAGGCTCACAACCTACCTTTGTTACAGAACCTACAGTGCAGTTCTTACAATTGAAGAAGAGTCCGACTAGAGGTATTATCTCCAGTCTTGGTAAATATAGAACGATTGTAGCGAACTACACGGTTACGTTGGTACTACAACCTTTAACGGAGTCCATTTTTCAAATAGAAGTTCAAGCTTACGTTTTGAGTAGTATTACGTCGTATCTTCCAGAACAGCAACTGAACCCAATCAAATGACCAGATTTGGAACATCTAGTATTAGCAGATCCACAATTCAGTAGGCCTAACAAGATAGATAGCTGATTGGGTGCTGAAGTGTACAGTCAGGTATTGAGAGATGGTGGAGGAAGGCTCCATCTGGGTCTTCAATAGCACAGCGTACCAGCCTAGGCTGGATTCTGTCTAGAGTGGCCTATCTGGAAAAGGGTAATAGCAGTACAAATAAGTTCACGGCAATGCATACTCAAATTGATCAAAACGATATGCTTGAAAGGGTCAAGGGATTAAGATCTGAAAGAGAAGTACACAAAGGTTATAGACGAATATTCACAGTTAAATCATATGAGAATTGTACAGAAACCAGACAATAAGTTAAATGAAGCGGTTTACTTACCCCATCACGCAGTAGTAAGAGAGGACAGGTCCACCAAAAAGTCACATCTGCGGCATATTGTTCTTCGTTGGAGAGCACATCGCATAGTACTTATAGCAGATACAGTCAAGATGTATCGCCAAGTAAGAGTCGCAGAAGAATAGTACGGTGAAACAGTCCTGATGAAGATGTGCGAGATTACGAGTTGTTAAACGTAACTTTTGGTACAGCTTCAGCTCCGTACTTGGCGGTTAAGGCCATGCATCAAGTCGCGTTGGATTATAGCAAGGAGTTGCCAACAGCATCTGAAAAGGTACCAACTAGGTTTCATGTGGATGACTTGATGACAGTATGTTCAACAATAGAAGAAGGAAAGAATTCGTACATGGAAATGAAGGAATTATTAGGAAAGGCTGTATTCGAATTACAGAAATGGAACAGCAACAGTAAGGAATTACCGAAGGAAATAGAATGCCATGAGAAAGGGAATAAGGATTTGACAAAGAAAAAGTTGTGTGAAGATAAGGAAGAAAAAGAAACATTTAAGAGTACTAAAATATTGGGACTTACCTGGTGCCGCAGTGCAGACGAGTTCAAGTACATCGTGCAACTCCCCTCAATATCTGGAAAGGTAACTAAACGCAGCGATTTACCAGATTTATTAAAGAAAGAACGGGATACTTACCGTGAGGAGCTGCTGCAGCTATCCAAAGTGCGTGTTCCTAGATGGTTAGGAACATCCAGAGATGATAGTTCTCTAGTTGAATTGCATGGTTTCAGCGATGCGTCAAGGGCGGTGGAATGGTTAAATAGTCACCCTAGTCGGTGGAAGGCCTTTGTGGGAAACAGAGTCGCGGAGATTTTAACTACGCTTGATGCAGTTCAGCGGGCACACGTATCAACTTAAGATAATCCCGCAAACTGTGCGTCAAGAGGAGTCCCGCCAGCCTTATTGTCCGACAGTAAACTTGGTTTAATGGACCACAGTATTTACATGAGGTTCATATTAACTATAGTCGACCAATAAATGTCAATTGATATGAGAGTCTATTAAATCTCGTGTTGCTGTAACACAAGAAGAATCACCATGGACAAAATATAGTTCTTTAGGAAGAATATTGAGACTTGTAGCTTGGTGCAGAAGAATTGTATGTTACCTTTGCAAGAACATTAAGGATAGACTAAAGTAACTACGAAAGACGGAATTAGACGAAGCATTAGGATGTTGTATTAGACGGTGTCAAAGAAAGGATTTCTGCAAGAATATACACAAATGAAGGGGGAGAAGTCTGAAAAGATCAAATCAAGCAAACTTAGATCCTTAAATCCTTTTATCGACAAGGACGACATAATGCGAGTTGGTGGCAGATTACAAGAATCGTCTCAGTCAGAGTTGGAAAAACATCCAATAATCTTGCCACGCCACGGGCATTTTTTAAAATTATTGATTGCAGATGCTCACAGTAGAACGTTACACGGTGATCCTCCATTGATGATCTGAGGTCTGCCTATTGCATTATTGAGTCAAGGGTTTATAATTGTTGTTAGTTATGAAGTTCAGGTTAACGATAGTTGTCATATTTTATACAATCGTTGCTAAACTGTTGAGTTAGGCATATAGTAAGTACGTATTTTTAAACTTTTATACTAGGTTTGTCGTTTAACTACCTACTGTTAAGTCTTGTTTATGGTTAGTTGGTTTAATATAATGCAACTGTTATTTAGTTCATAAGTTCGGATTGAGGAATGATTAATTCAGGTCTAGTTCATAAGTTCTGATTGAGGGATGATTTATTCAGGTCTAGTTCATAAGTTCTGATTGAGGGTTAATGTATTCAGGTCTAGTTCATAAGTTCTGATTGAGGGTTAATTTATTCAGGTCTAGTTCATAAGTTCTGATTGAGGGTTAACTTATTCAGGTCTAGTTCATAAGTTCTGATTGAGGGTTAATGTATTCAGGTCTAGTTCATAAGTTCTGGTTGAGGGTTAATTTATTCAGGGTTGTAAGGCTGTTTTTTGTTCCTATGATTGTTAGTGCCACTTAATGACACTATTCTAGAGCAGAATCTTGGGAGTTTTATAATGATGTTGTTATTAAGGACAGTTACGTCAATAATGTCCTTGGTGGGCGGTATGTTCACGCCTCCTTTGAGATTATTTGTGGTCAACAGAGGTTTTAGTGCTCTATTCTTATAATTTTAAATGACGAGTTATGTATGTCAAAAAATAGAAAAAAGAATAACGTGTGAAACATGGCGTAGTACATTTTTATATAATTTTTTATAAGTAAATTCAATGTGAAAACAGTTTAGTTCGTCAATATAGTTTACAAGTCATTCAGGTGTTTTATTCAGCGGTTCAGAGCAACCCTAGGCCTCAAACAGCTACTTCGGTCCGTCAAAATTTCTTCCGAATTGGAGACTCACGGATGACGGAGAGAAATCGGATGGCGGAAGTCGGATCTAGTGCGTAAACTACCATACAAATAGTTCTATGACTACTTCGGAACGTATTTTCACGGATTCGGATCGGATGCAGTGTGTAACCGCTCTAACAGTAACTATTATAATTAAAAAAATGAAGTGCGATGTTACATGCAAATATAAATTGATTCGGATTATCAATATAATGAGCATTTACGTATTTCTATTCAAACATTCATGTTATTGATCAAAGCAATTATACGGTGAAAATTAACAATGCAAATTGATGAATAAGCTATCATTGTTAGAGTATATAGCAAGGGAACCACAAAATAAACAATGAACAAAATAGGGGCTTTCCCTTTATAAAATTACTCACAAATTTTCAGATTGAAAGATAACATTCTCCGGGTGTCTTGGGAAGTTTAAAAATATGCACGATATTATTCAGTCGGTTTAGAATTATGAAGATACTTTTAAACGTGGCCATTTTGGTTTCTTTTTATTTAAAAAGCGTTCAAAATTTTAAATAAAATAAAATGCGTTTAGGCCCGATTTTTTAATCGCTAGTTAACTGTTATCTGAGGAACAAATATGGCGGTTTCACATATTTTCTGTACAAAAGCTGTCAAAACGTCCAACTTACTCCTTTTATAAAAGTTATCTGACGATCGAAAATCGGACCTTAGTTAGATAAGTACCTACTAGTAGTTTATATATTTATTTAGGCTGAAATTGTAGTGGTTTTAGAAATTATATTTAACTAGCTTTTGCCCGCGGCTTCGCTCGCGTTAATTTAGAATTTGAAAATCAACTCTTAACACACTATTAAAGTTTCTATAAGAATATAATTCAATCATGATTCGAAAGACACGTGGCGCCATCCTTGAACGTTATTGTTGTTTTCCTCGGGAAAAGTGCTTTTTTTCGGGATGAAAGGTGCTATGTCCGTTTCTGTACACCTGACAACATAATTATGCAAAATTTCAGCGTGATCGGTTCAGTGGTTTAGGCGTGAAAAGGTAACAAACAAACAAACATACTTTCGCATTTATAATATTAGTTAGGAAGTTAGGATTATGAAGTTAGGATTGCTGTAGCTAGAGATTTGACCACGAATGAAAAACTTTATGAAAACGTTGTCAAGCATCGGAACGCTTTAGTGAAAAAAATGTTTTGAGGTCTCTTGTAGGATTTTACCGAGTTTAGGATTGTAGCTAACTTTGTGAAATTATACTGATATTTCTAGTTAGAATTAGAAATAGAACATTTTATGACTTATACTCTGTTCAACGAAAGATAAGTCCTGACATAGCGGTCAATTCGAAAAATTGTAGCCGTAAGGAGATTGATATCGAAAAAACGTCGACATTATCAATAACCGTAAAATAGATAACAAGAAAAAAAAAATACATTAAAATTCTTTATATTATAAATGTTTTTTTTATATTCTTTTACGGTAACGTTTTGTTGAAATACCCCAGGACTCACCTTACGTTGAAAATGGTAAAATTTCTCCCTCACTTCCAAATAAACGAGAATTTCTCTCTCTTATTAAACTAATTCTAATTAAATGTTCACAAAATATTCCGTGCCATCATACTAATTTCATATCTGTAACGAATGTTAGGCTCAGCGTTGTTACAAACCCGTCTGTCATCCTGCATTTGATTTTACATGTTATCGACCACAAATCTGTATTCACCGGACTCACTACGTTGATAAGGGTATAACAATTATTTTGGTAAACGTTAACTTGGTAATTTCAACTTACAAATCAATTAAATCATTACTATTTCAGTGTGGTTATTAAAATTAATGAACAATATCATAATAATCATGTATCATTAAAACAATAATAGTTTCTCTACCTATAGAGTCATGACTGGAAGCACAAACTCCAGCTGGTCCGCGGAACAATTCTTGTGGTTCATACGTTCCCGAATATTGCTGCTATTAATCAGATTCCTAGAGCAGCCTCTAAGAAGAATGGCACACCAAACAATAATACCGACCTAACACCGCCCGCGCCCCTTGTATGATGTTGTATATTTATGTGTAGTCAGACATCTACAGTACGGCCGGTTTTCTTGGCCGCCAATAATAAGCCATTCATTATCTCGCCTCGGCATGAGATAATGCGACGATTACGGATGGTGTTCACCGACATTAATTGTCTGTAAACAACTGTTTATTCGAAAAATACATACATAAACTCACTCTTTTTTCCCATGGGGGTAGGTAGAAACTGCAGAACGCCACATGCTACGATCCTTACATAATTCGCTTGCGCTTCGTCCACGTTCAGACACGCACGCCGGGAGTACTACGCACTTTTCTTTTTTTAAGAACATCACCAATAACATTATTATTATTATTATTATGAGCCCATGTTGTCCCACTGCAGGGCAAAGGCCTCCCTTCCCTCCTTCCACTTTTCGCGATATAGTGCGGTAGTAGGCCAATCCTTTGAAAATGAGTCCAGCTCATCCCGCCATCTTCTTCTGGGCCTGCCGCGTGGTCGTTTTCTGCCAGTTGGGATCCACTTAGTGGTTATTTTAGCCCATTGCTCCTCCGACATGCGGCAGACATGACCAGCCCAGTTCCACTTTAGCCTAGCAGCTGTAAGGCCAACGTCGGCTATATGTGTTTTGGAGCGAAGTATGGAGTTTCTGATGCGGTCCGTAAGTTTGACACCCAGTATACTTCGCTCCATAGCTCGTTGGCAGACTCCAAGTGCGGACTTCTGACGTTTAGTAAGCGACCAAGTTTGCGCTCCATAGGTGAGGGTGGGGAGAACGCACATGTCCATGAGCTTTCGTTTGAGTGAAAGGGGGAGAGAACCTTTCATTAGATGTTTCATCGACCAATAGCTCTTCCAGGCATTCTCGGTGCGTCGGGCAACTTCTTTATCTTGTCGTGCCTGGAATGAGACTATTTGGCCGAGGTATATGTATTCATGGACATATTCAATCGTCACACCCCCAATTTCTATTTTGCGCTTGGTACTGTTCGTCATCAGCTTCGTTTTGGTCATGTTCATTGAAAGTCCGACTTGAAGACTGGCATGGCTCAACTGTTCGAGCATTAGGCCTAACTCAGCTGCCGAGGAAGAAAAGAGAACAATGTCGTCGGCGAAACGTAGGTTAGTTAATCTTCTTTCGCCGACGACAACACCTTTGTGCTGCCAGAGTGGGTTTATTTTTTGGAATACCTCTTCCAGAGTAGCTGTAAAGAGTTTCGGGGACAGTGGGTCGCCTTGTTTGACTCCTCTCTGAATGGGAAACACTGGTCCTGTAGTAGAAAGTCGTATGGCTGCTGTGCTATTGCGATATATTGTTTGTAGTAGTTGTACATATGTGGATTCTATTTTTTGTTTGCCAAGTGTAGAAAATATTGCGTTATGCGTTAGGCTGTCGAACGCTTTCGAGTAATCTACAAACGCGAGGTACAGCGGTAGTTTAAACTCCTGGTGTTTTTCGATAATTTGATTTAGAGACTGTAGGTGATCGGTAGTCGAGAGGCCACGGCGGAATCCAGCTTGTTCAGGAGGTTGATGGAGGTCCAATGTTCCTGATATGCGGTTTTCAAGGACTTTGATGAAAACCTTGTATAGGTGCGAGACCAAGCTGATAGGACGGTAATTCCCAATATCAGATTTATCGCCTTTTTTGTGTAAAAGGATTATGTTGGAGTGACAAAAGTTGCTAGGAAAGGTACCTGTTTTAAGAATGGTGTTAAAAAAGTTGCTGATATGTGGTAATAAGGTTGGCTCTCCAACTCGAAGTGTTTCAATGGTGATACCGTCTTCGCCAGGGCATCTATTGTATTTCATGCCGCTGAGAGCTTGATGAACTTCAAATCCAGTTATTATTGGTATATCGTCCGGGCATGTGTATGTTTCAGCTAAGAGCTGGGGAGTAGTATTGTCGGAGTATAAGGTTTTGTAAAATTGGGTGCATAATTGTAAAACTTTGGTCCTATCTCCTTGTTTCACACCATTACTGTCCCTAATGTGTGTGATTGTGGGCCGGCCTGTGTCCATACCTCGCATTGCTGTTCTCAGGGAGTGGTTGTTTGTTAGGGCTGCATGAGCGAGTTGGGTATTGTAGTTCCTGATATCCTTTCGAATGCTTCTCTTTACTTTACGGTCGAGTTCTCTATAGCCTAATGACTGGAAGTTCATTGTCTGTCGTTCTTCGATAAGATGAATTGTGTTATCGGTCAGTTTTTGCTGTTTTTTATTCAGGCTCTTGATTTTTTGGCTCGCAGTTTTTATAACGTGTTTTATATTATCGTACTGTGTTTGTGCATCTTCTGAGAGTTTTGTTTCTAATAAGCTAAAACTGTTTCTGATATATAGGTTAAATCTTTCTTTATTTGTTATTAATGTGGTCTTATCCAACCGTTTTATTGAATTTTGAATAACTTTGTTACGGTGGATTTTTAGTTCGAAACGTACATCAATACGGAGTGGTCGGTGATCGGAGCTGAATTTCATTTTGTTAAGAACTTCTATGTTTTTTATTATTTGTTTACTGGAAGACAAACAAAAGTCGATTTCATTTTTTGTATGTCCGTCGGGAGACAACCATGTCCAACGACGGTGGGGTTTTTTGTGGAAAAAACTATTGCTCACACTTAGGCTCTGACCAAAAGCAAATTCCAAAAGGCGCTGACCTCGCTCGTTTCGGCCTCCCGAGCCATGTGGGCCTAGAATATTTGAGTTGTCGGAAGTTGTTCTGGGTCCTATTTTTGCGTTGTAGTCGCCCATAACTAATGTCCATGTTCCTCTATTGTCATCGCAGGCTTTATTTAGCAAATCGTAGAATTCTTCGATTTCATCGTTAGTATGCGAAGATGTCGGAGCATGTACCTGGATTACAGTTAATCTTTTTGAGTCAGTAATGCGAAACTTGAGTACGGCGATTCTGTTGGAATAGGCGACAAATTCCATTATATTATTTTTCCAGCGACTGGAAACGAGGAAGCCGACCCCGTAGTTTGTGTTGGTATCTCCGTTGTAATAAAAGATGTTGTTACTTCGCTCTATTGTGTTTTCGCCTTCGCGTCGTACTTCTGCTAAACCTATGATGTCCCAGTTGACGTATTCTAGGGCATTTTCTAGTTCTAAGAGTCGTTCATCGGTTCGTAATGTTCGTACATTAAATGTCAATATTTTCAATCTATCGGTGTCCTTTTTGCTGGCTGGAGTCGTTTGGCAGTGGAACCTCGCCCGGAGATTATGATCCCCAGCCCCAGGGTACACCTGCGTACTGCCAATAGCCGTGCACTGACTGGAGCTGCCGAGCACTAGGGGATTGGCCTTGGTTGTGTTTTTCATATTTGGGAAGGGGTTTAGACAGAATAACCCACCACGCTTGTCTAATGCGGGTTGGTGGGTGTGTGATGTGAAATGATAAGATAGAGTATTCACAGGTGTGGAGGTGAATGTAGGATGACATTTATCATCCACCTACACAATCCCTTAGTCGCCTTTTACGACACCCATGGGAGGAGAGGGATGGAACTATTCTAGGCCGGAACCACACAGCCACCAATAACATGGATGTATAAATTTCCTTCTAGGGCGTCCTCTACTGGCGTTTCCACTGACATCCGACTTATAAATTATTTTTGTTAGTCGCCGTTCACTCAATCTATTAACACGACCAAACCACCTAAGCACTCCTTTAATTTTATGTCACTACTTCATCTTTTAAATCGCAACTTTGTTTTATCACCTCATTCCTCTATCTATCATCCAAAGTTACACCGCACATACTTCGTAATATTCGCATATATTTAAAAGAACATAGGCTCTCTGAAATTTTGGGCACGTACCTACTTAGGAAGGCAACAGTTACTGCATAAACTATCAAATAAACATAACTTAAAAAGTAGCCGACAGAAGACGTTTAGTCACACTAACGATATATTTACAAAGGTAATAACAATAGGTAACACAAGTCTTCGATTCTGTGTAAATACATCACTTATAGGCATGCACAACATTCTCATTAAAAGGTGATCAAAGATAATGTTAATTAAACGCCATTTTGTTCCTAAAAAGCTATTTCGCAACTACCTGTACGAATTTCAGGGCGCCCAAGACATTTCAGCCGAACTGTACGTGAATGACTTGCTAATTATTGTAAGTACGAAAATTGACTAACGGGGTATTTCGCCAACCTATCATTAACTGTTCATTACGCTAATTCGGTCTCTAATCTCACCACATGTCTATAGTGAGAATGACAATATTATTGAACAAAAAAATAAATATCATATTCCTGGTTCACATTTAGTTTATCTGGTGATTTGTTACAGACTACATTATTGATTTGTTGGTGAAATACGCAATAAATATAGATATCAAGTAAGTTTTATGGTTCCATGCCACACAATAAGAAAACAGTACCCTTATAAGATCACATTGCTGTCCATCTGTCTATCCAACAAGATAATTGTTCTCACGAAAGACAGGAAGTGGTGAAAATAGCGCTATATTCTGAAAATGTGCGTCAAAAGCGTCAACATTAATTTCTCGTGAACGATGGTAGGCGTAACCCGTAAATACATAACTGTTTGTTTACAGACGGGTATCTGTGTCTAAAATATGTCACAGTGTTTGTCTCTCATATTTTAGGTCTGTATTTGTATGCATTACTGGTATCGTTTCGGATTCTGCCTAATCCAAAAGGATAAAACGTGACGGCAGGTAACTGCATAACTACACCCATACATTTATATAGACCCACATTGAGCCCATCCGTACTCGCAGGAGCTCGTGGCTACATAATTACAGCCGCATAGACCGATCTTCCGGGTTAAGCCACGCTTGCCGAGGTTGGTCTGTGGATGGGTGACCATTTACCATAGCGAGTTTCCTCCGTGCCTCGGATAGCACGTAAAGCCGTTGGTCCCTGCTGTCATTTGTAGATCTTTGACAGTCGTTACTGTTGGTCAGAAGCCAGAAAGTCTGACAACCAGTCTTACCAAGAGTATCGTATTACCCAGTTATTGGGTTGTGGAGGTCTGATAGGCAGTCGCTCCATGTAAAATACTGATATTCAGCTGCATGCGGTTCGACTGGAAGCCGACCCCAACATAGTTGGGAAAAGGCTAGGCAGATGATGATGATTGAGCCCATCCGTACAAACGGTATTATGTACTTACCCATATACAGGGTGTAAACGAATTCGTGCAATTCCTTCAAACCGCATGATCTATTAATGGTATAGATTAACCCCCCGCACGGGATTTAGATTGAAAAAAAAAACTTTTGTCCGCGTCGATCGTGTCTAAATCTGATAAGGTTTCAATACAACATTTGGTTGCCTTGCATAAATTAGTTAACTCGGGACGCTAAAATTACTCAGATACAGAATACCATGTTTATTTTTATGAAAACTTTACTTGCAGATTCTGAAAAAAAAATGCAGGGTCAATCAGTGTCACCAGTAGATCACGCAGTTTGAAGAAATTACAGGAATTCGTTTACACCCTGTATAGGTACCCATATGGACGCGTCGCTCCTCAAATGGGTCATCAGTCTATTTGCTTTACACCATGTCAAATAAAACATCATTACAAAAGTTTCCCCCAATCATGTCGAGCGACTCAGACTTTTCGATTGGGAGCCACCACATATTGGCTTTGAGGAATCAATTAAAGTTTTAACCAGAATTTGGAAACTAATTTTCGGTTTGACAGAGTCAGCCGCTCGGCCAGCAGGTAACTTTGCCTTGTGACACGGACACTTGCAGGCTAAACTGTTCTTTAATTAATATCGGCAGTTTTTAATTGAACCTGTTCCATAGATTTTCGGTTACAGCGACAATTTTGTAATGGCGTAACTTCGCTGTGGTTTGTGTTTTAGACAGGTTTGAATTAAAATATTTCGATATTGTTTGTATACTATGCTTACTTGGGAGTCTTGGGACCCATGTTGAATTTTCATGATCAACATAATAGGTTTAGTAAGCTAATCCAGGCATTTTTTTGAAACAGGAAAAATGCTGGTTGTATTCAGGTTTCGTTTTCCTTTACAAAAACTGTCATTTGTGCATGAAAAGAGCCTCCACTTACTTAAGTACTTACTTAAGTACGTCCGGCGCACCCTGGGCAGTCAGCCCCGCTACCAACCTTGCTGACTGGCAAATCTTTTCACCACAGCATGAGCTATTTTCGTATAGCTCGTGCTGATACGAGAGAAGACTGTCATTGTTTGACAAACATTTTGTCAGTTTTCGAACACTGTCATTTCTGCAGGAAGCATGCAGGTTTCTTCAATAGTAGTCACAGCAGATAAATAAACTAAAGGTACAGTTGCAATAAACATTTTGAGATAGTAAACGACAACTGTCAAAATGTTTGGTATTGTTTACTATTGTACGATTAAAGAAACATGCAAGGTTCCTGCACATTTCCTTCTTCAAAAATACCTCAATTATCCTACTAAAGTATGAAGATATGTACAGACAACTGCATCAGTTGGGTAATATGTCAAAGCAGTCTAGTAGGTACTTCTAGTGGATACATTTTTTGTAAAGGTATTCTATACACCGTGGGCCCGAGGTGTCCGAAAGATTTTAACCATCGTTTCCGATGCCTAATTGGAGAAGAAAAGCTAGGATATCGTTTGTTGAATAAAGCTTAATTTTCGAAATATTCATTATTTACGGAAATTGACAACTCGAAAAATTTCTATGATAATAAGTCCTATGAACACGGAGTTGCGACTTTTGTGATACCATACCCCCGCCGTATGTCTTATTTGTCGGGGAGGGTTGTGAACTGAGAAGTTGCTTATCCATTCACACGATAATTTATAAATATTGCCATTTCAACCTAAAGTGTTGTTTACAAGGAAGTACTAAAGTTAACATATATTGTGTTAACAAAAAAAAAGTCTCAATTGCACTTTTATTGATATATTTGACTCATAATACCATCAGAAAGGCGTGCTTAAAATCTTTCGGGTACCTCGGGCGCACGGTGTAGAAGGCCTTCATTAATCCCTATTATATTCATAAAACTACAAGTGCCAGGGTGCATTGTAAAAGCCTCCGAACTAACGAGGGGGTGCCCAATTAATACATCTATACAAACTCGCACATGAAAGGTAAATCCGAATAACACGTGACCTTGATAAAATTTTCGTAAATACTGTGGTTTCGCAAAAACATCAAATAAAGCCTGCATATCCTTTTCCCAACTATGTTAGTGTCAAATTCCATTCTAAGTACAGGCGGATGAATACTAGTATTTTACACGGAGCGACTACCATCAGACCTGCGCAACTCAGTTATGGGGGGAAGCCCGATACACTAATGCTTGTTTCCCACGGTGCATGATATCGCGCACCACAATGCACGAGCTCGCACCGACGCACCATGGGATGAGACTCGTCCGTGGTAACGAGGACGCGTGCGGAGCGGTGCGCCGCACAGTGGGCCCATACTGAAAATTAGTGGACTTAGGCAACAAAGTTCCAATATCGATGTGATTTTTTTTTACATGACGTGTTATGATATTCCTGACAACTTTTGTTCTAGTAAATTTCTTCTAAAGTTGATATTTTGTCTTGAAAAAAATTAATTAGATTTTTTTGTATGGAATCACGTTTTTTTTTTCTTCAATTGTACTAATATGTAGGGTGTGTGGCGTGAGTATATGCTAGCTAGGGTCATTCTCTATCCACGAAAAAAAAAATCAGCGCCGGCCATCCGCGGCAGCGCGAGTAATCATTCGGTAAAAAAAAATGTTTAATAAGATTTTTTTTTGCCATTTAAAATAAATTCAAAGTATATTTTTTGTCTCAGTTGGCTGTTTTGACCTTCTTTTTAGTTAAATATATAGTTTTAATATCGCTTAGGTACTTATAGTAGTACTAGTAAATCTGGTAAAGATTAAGTAATTATTGCATGTTATCGGTAGCACCTGCATTGTGATTTTGTGATTGATGACTCATTTGTTTGTGCGCTCTGCGCGCCGTATCCGCCGCGTATCGGTAACTTTAAAGGTGCGGTACGAGTTCTCTTTCACTTGGTATTTTAGAATGAAAAAATAGCTTCGAATCACGCACCCTCATAATGTGGTTTCCCACGGTGCTTGATTCTACGGATGATATCACGCAGAGCCGGTGCGCGCTACCACGCACCGTGGAAAGCCAGCTTAAGGTTAGACTGGTTGTCAGACTTTCGGCTTCTGTCTACGCGTAAGAACTGTCATAGGTATTCGTATGATACCCGGGACCGATGGTTTAACGTGCTTTCCGAGGCACAGAGGGGCCTCGATGTGTACCGAACGGACACCCATCCACGGACTGGCTACGGCATGCACAGCTTAACCTTGACCCGCGTGGTTGATAATTAGCCATGAGCCCCCCGAAAACCATCAAATAAAGCAGTTTGCTTTAAAAAAAAGTTTTTATTTTATTTTATAGTGCTTAACATATTAAATATTTATGATTAATTACTGTTTACTCACGTGCATTTTTCGGGATTGCCCGAACTCGGCGAACGATTCGCGATCTCGCCGCGTGATCGGCTCATGATTAAGGGCTTCGTTCGGGTCCGAAACTAGTCGGGAAATCCCGAAAAATGCACGTGAGTAAACCGCAATTAATCATAAATATGAATGTGTCTCACGAAAGTTATAATACAAAAATATTATATTAAAATCGTTTTTTTTTTTTTATAATAAACTAGCTGTTGCCCGCAGCTTCGCTTGCGTGAAATTTTAAACGCTCTTTAAGCCCTTTTTAAATGTAGGTATGTTTATTTCTGACCAGTAACCTAAATATTGAATTCCATGCTTCTTACTTCAAAAGTACCAGATTTCTCATACAAACTTAAAACACTTATTTCACCCCCTTAGGGGTAGAATTTCCAAAAACCCTGAAACACGTATATGTTTATTTCTGACCAGTAACCTAAATATTTAATTCCATGCTTCATACTTCAAAAGTATCAGATTTTTCATACAAAATAACAACACTTATTTCACCCCTTTAGGGGTTGAATTTACAAAAACACTCAAACACGTGTACATTAACTCCTAACCAGAAACCTTAATATTTAATTTCATGCTTCTTACTTCAAAAATGACGGACTTGCATACAAACGTTAATCACCCTTTTCACCCCCTTAGGGGTTGAATTTCGAGAAATCCCTTCTTAGTGGATGTTTTCGTCATGTAAGGAACCTACTGTCCAAATTTCATATTTCTAGCTTTAGTGGTTTAGGCTCTGCGTTGATGAATGAAATGTCAGTCAGTACCAGTCTCTTTATGTATAAGAAGAAGAAGAAGAAGATTGCTCTTAATATTCAGTTATTAAAACGTTTTATTTCAAATGTTCGTTTTCTGTTACGGAGTAAAAGTAACGATATGCCGCGCAGTACATTAGTTAATTCGCAGAATAAAATCATTTTCACTCAAAAGGTGTTCAATAGCCGAGAGCAGGAAAAGTCAAAGGACACACACACGTGTAGACTACGGGTACCTTTAAGTTATATCTGAGAAGAAAACTTTAAAATGAAATGTCTGGTATTCTTCTGACACGACTATTTGAAACGGGGGATTTGTCTAGTCCACATTTATAAGAAAGAAAGAAACATTATTTAATTGCGATAGAAACATGTGCAAGCAAATGAAAATTTTACAAAAAAAAATAATTAGATTAGCCGTGTACACACGGCTACACATCAAGCTATACAAATCCAGTTTACACTGACCTCTCATTGTAAGGAAATCCTATACAATGCGAGATCAGCTTATACTGGAAATGTATAGCTTGATCTGTAGTCGTGTGTACGCACGAACGAACACGAACATCGCGAACACGACTATCGAAAACGTAGTTTGCATGTGCGTAACATTACCAAACAGTGTGTTCGGCGGACGCCTATACAGGGTGTTAACGAAATCGTGTAATTCCTTCAAACCTCGTGATCTACTGGTGACACAGATTAACCCTAAATGGGAATTTTCGAAAATCAATGAAAAAAAAAATTTTTTTTTAATTTTTGGTTTTCAATTTCTGAGTCTTTTTAGAGCCTTGAGTTATCTGACTGCAAAGAGCGATATCGCGTTAGTCGTGCCTGCCAGCCGTGTCGCCGTGCTTTCATTAATTTATGCGTGGCATCGAAATGTTCACACAAATAAAAAATTTTTTTTGCAAAAAAATAAATTCTTATTTTTTTACTGAATCCTTATTAGGTGGTTTAGATACGATCGGTACCAAAGCCGCATGAAAAAAAAAGAATTTTATTTTTTTATTTTTAATCAAGCTAAATCCCGTGCGGGGCCTGTCTACATCAGTAGTAGATCATGTGGTTTTAAGGAATTACACGAATTCGTTAACACCCTGTATAGTGATTCGTGTTCGATGTTCATGTTCGCGATGTTTGTGTTCGTTCATGGGCACACGACTTTACATAGTTATGATAGGTGAAACCACGTTACAACTTAAAATTATGTTGACATTTGCACGCCGTAACTGTGACAAGAAGGTTTCCACTCAGCATAATGCTATACTACGGCGCTAACCACAAAACAGCGCTTTATCTAAATATCATCTGTCTGTCCTCCTCATGGGGAAAGCAAACTATCAGCTAATATGGTGGTAGTAGTCTAAACACCAATAGTAATAATATCTGTCACTAAAAACGTTTCGCAAATAAACCTAACCTCCAAATACAGTCTTTATAGACTAAACCGGCAGTTATTTCGCGCCACTAAACTTTCTGCAAAAGAAAAAGGCTACAAGTTCTGCTGGCATAAAAACGGCGCAATACTCATACGGAAACAAGAAGGTAACCCCTCTATCCTTATACGCAACAGCGAAGATCTGGAACGTCACCTGGGCCCCTCGACATCGATGCCTCGTCAGGCCACTCCATCAGTACAACAATTTAACTGAAAGTCTCCTGGCCAACAAATATCACATTTTAATTGTTATTCATAGTAATTTTTTTGCCACACTTTTTTATCTTATTACTTTACTTTTAGTTTTATTTTTTACTCTGAACACACAAACAATAAACAATCATACTAACAGCTTAAACAAACACAAAATAAACATAGTACTTACACATACGATATCCTTGCCGTTAACTGATAGTCCTTATAATTACCCGATGAAACACTTAGTCTTTCTACAACACAATCTCGCGATAAAAATGCACACACAACGAAACACAAACAATCTAAGATCTATCTCAACTCACTACTCATCGCTTGTACAAACTCTCCCACATAACTTACACATATTTACACTCATGTACCAAACACATAATTATCACACTCATACTTACAAAAACTCACCTATATGCCTGCATACATTCGCACTGCCTTACGTCGTCGTGACTAAACCTCATACGACCAATACTAATTTAGCATTTCTCTGTTTCTATTCCTATGGCGTTGTTTGATATAATCCAAAATATTGAGGAAATCACTACATTAGACTGTCACGACTTTGAAAATTTGGAAGAATGCAGGAAACACATAAATAATTCCGAGTCTAGTTTTAAATTACTTACTTTTAATATTAGAAGCTATCAACATAATTTCGACGACTTCTCAGTAGCATTACACCGCCTTGATGGGGACATAGACGCCATCATATTAACGGAATGTTGGCTAAGCGAAGGCTCAATATTGGACAATCTTCCAGGTTATAATGTATTTCGAACGAACTCACAAAACAACAAAAATGGCGGTATAGTCATATATGTAAAAATTAACCATGACGTAACTCTGCTCGAATGTAAAATACTGGAAACAGACAGCCTTCTCTTAATCTTAAACAATAAAGTAGCTATATTGGGGCTATATCGATCTCCATCATTTACCAATCTCTCAAACTTCATCTCCTCGTTAGATGCATTTCTTAATACAATAAATAAATATCCAACTCTAATCATAAGCGGAGACATAAACATAGACATATGTAGCACCACAAATAGTAATCACCACGACTATATGTGTCTTTTGGCCTCGTACGGTCTACTTCCTGTCATAACTAAACCGACTAGGCATAATGCATGTCTTGATCATATATTTGTCAAAAGCAACACCAAACCCAAAGGCATAGTTTGCAAAAGCTCCATCACAGATCACGACATAGTAATGGCTCACATTCCTCACAAAAATATTTTTACTAGGTCCATTAATCATCGCTGGAAACTTAAATTAAATGAAGACAATTTATCCACAGACTTAACCAACGTTGATTGGACAGAAACCCTTAACCAGCATACTGTGGACTCTGCCGCAGCCTCCTTCACTGGAATCCTTTCAAAATTAATAGATATACACACACACAAAGTAAAAATTCCCCGAAGCAAACATAACATTCAGCCATGGATCACACCCGGTCTCATGAGATGTATACGTCACCGCGACCGTCTACATTTGTCATTAAGATCTGATCCCAAAAACGAGACAAAAAAACTTATCTTTCACCGCTATAGAAACTTCTGCAACAATCTTCTTCGGAAACTTAAAATCGAGTACGACAGCCGACAGATCCAGGAAAATAACAAAAACTCCCAGAAGTTATGGAAAGTTCTAAAATCAATATATGATCCTAGCGGCCAAAGGTACAATACATCCAATTTAGTAACAAGCTCACCCGACCCAGTTGAGTCTCTCGACAAATGCAATTCCTACTTCACATCCGTAGGCAAGAACCTGGCCGATACCATACTGACAAGACTATCAGAAACCCAAACATCCCTTACTAGCAAGTACACACCACTAAAAACTTCACCCTTCTCCTTCTTTCTACACCCCACTGACGAAATAGAAATCACACGTTTCATCAACCAACTAAAAAATGACAGCTCCCCAGGTCCTGACAAAATCAGTGTAAGACTCATAAAGAAAATACAAAACTTGATCATAGCACCTTTAACCCACCTGATTAACCTCAGTCTGGAAACAGGAGTATTCCCTGAACAATGGAAGGTTGCAGCTGTAAGCCCCATACACAAAAGTGGTCCTAAGGACAAACCTGACAATTATAGACCAATAGCACTTCTCAGTATTCTATCTAAAATCCTAGAAAAAGTAGTAAACACCCGTCTAGTCAATTTCCTTGAAAAACATAGTTTTATCTCAGAAAAACAATTTGGTTTTAGAAAGGGTAAATCAACCGAAGATGCGGCTTCGCTGCTCACAAACTCAATATCTGCAATTATAGAAAAAGGTGAACGATGTATGGCGGTCTTCTTAGACCTAGCCAAAGCGTTCGACACAATTTCAACAGATCTTCTTCTCAAAAAACTAGATGCAGCAGGGATTAAGGGTAAACCACTTGAATGGTTTCATAGCTATCTCACGAATCGCCGACAATACGTGAAAACGGGCGAATACTCTAGTGGTCAACTCCCTATCAGTTTTGGAGTTCCACAGGGCAGCTTACTAGGCCCAACACTATTTATAATTTACATGAACGACATACTGAACCTCACTCTACCAAACGCGGAGCTAATATCTTACGCAGACGACACGGTCATCACTTTTCATGCCGATAGCTGGGAACAAGTCTACTGCCTTGCGGAAGAAGGATTAGCAACAGTAGCGCAAGCACTCGACAACAACTTACTAACACTAAATATAAAGAAAACCAAACTTATCACATTTTTTAAAACAAATAAATCTAGTCCTCCCCGCAACCTAACATTAAAATTCCATACATGTCAGAACCATCTGTATACTTCACGTGAAGACTGCTCATGTGAATGTATTAACCGTACACAGTCTATCCGTTATTTAGGTCTACTCATTGATGAAAATCTTTCATTTAAAGCGCACATACAATTTCTATCCGGCCGAGTAAGGAAACTTATACATATAATGAAAAAACTAAGAGACCGTACTCCAAAAGACATTCTCCGAACTGTTTATTTTGCAATTTGCCAGTGCATTATACAATATGGCGTATCAATTTGGGGCGGAGCTGGAAAAACGACAATGATTGAGCTCGAAAGAGCCCAGAGAGCTGTTATAAAAGTCCTTTTAAAAAAACCTTTCTTCTACCCCACTGATACTTTGTACAGAGAGTTTCCAGTTCTACGTGTCCGTCAATTGTTTATTCTTAATGCATACCTAAGCACACACAAAACTCTTAAAAACAGGCAAGACTATCACTCAATAACCACCAAACGTGTCTTCTACATCCCGCTACAAAGAACCACCTCTCTCCTAGCCAGACGTTGTCCCGCCTACCTGCACACTTATGTGTATAACAAGGTTTCCAGCAGTATGCCTTATGACTCAAAAGATCTCTCCCTCTCTTCATGTAAAAAAGTTGTAAAAAAATGGCTACTAGGCCTTTCATACGATGAATCCGAAAAAATTATCACGTTATAACTTACACTCGGAACCCCACACAACTACTACACTCACTCACACTTACACATCACACTCACCACACTCACTGACCACTCAAACAAACTACACGCACGCACAACAGACACTCACAGGTTATCTTTGTTTGTTTAATTTTTAGTATTAAACGGAGTCCCCGTTTAGCACAATTTTAAGTATTTTTGTTTTAGTTTTTCTCTGATTATAGATTGAACTTAGATTTTATAACTTTGTCTACATTAATTACCAATTCAAATATTAACTCCAGTGGTAAATAATACTACGTGTATATCGTCACAACTCAGGCCCCCAAGATACAGGCGCTGCCTAGTTTGGGGACCACCGTAAATAACAAAATGTAGATTCCTACTAGTTACTGACTGATATTATGTAAAATTATTTCTAAGGTAAAAATTGTAACAATGGTTCAATAAATTTTATTATTATTCCCTTTATTCATTAAAATACATATAAAATTACATTTTTAAATATTTCCATATAAAAAAAAAACAAAAACATTTAAAAATATAAAAATATAGTAGCCCACCGGCATCGGGAACAGGGTCCAAGCTACCGGTGGTCAGGGCCTCAGAGAGAGGAACTTCCTAACAATACGCGCCGTGTCCAGAAGTACCGCTTTCTGTATCAGGCCCTTGATCCAGCTGCCCAACGAGAGCCTCTTAAGATGTTGGTCGAGGCTCTTGGCTATTAAGCCATTGGCCGTAACGACTATCGGCACAATGATTGCTGAATCAACATCCCACATGGCGACAACCTCGTGTGCCAAGTCTTGATATTTAATTTCTTTATCTTTCTCGGCTTTCACAAGGTTCTCGTCATGCGGAACCGTGATATCAACAATCATTGTGAGACGCTCTGATCGATCTATCACCACGATGTCAGGCTTATTGGCAACAATAGTCCTGTCGGTGATGATAGATCGATCCCAGTACAATGTGACATGACCATTCTCGAGAACTGGGTCGGGCACATACTTGTAGTATGGTACTTCTGCGTCCACAAGGTTGTATTTGAGAGCAAGTTGCTGGTGGATAATCCTAGCTACGAGGTTGTGCCTGTGCAAATACTCACCGTTAGCAAGACGAGAACAACCAGAGACAATATGTCGGATAGATTCACCGGGACAGTGGCATGCCCGACAGATGTCAACCGTGCCGTCCTTCACAATATATTTTCTATAATTGTTCGTCATCATTACTTCGTCCATAATTGCACAGACAAAACCTTCGGTTTCCCCAAATAGGTCACCGAAACGTAGCCAGGCCACGGACGCTAGAAAATCTACATCGGGCCCATGAAGGGCCCGGTAGAAGCGTCCGTGAAGCTCCTTGCTCCGCCATACCTCCCTGCGGCCATTAGTATCAAGTACTACAGGCTTGCGCCAGTTCTCTTTAGCCAAGGAGAGCGGGGTGAATCCTTTGTCCACTGCGACTACATCTCGATGCATCCCCACGTCGGCTTGGGAGAAGTACTCCCTGAGACTGCACACCTCGCGGTTGTGGAGGGTCTTAGCATTTAAAAAGCCTCGACCCCCACACTTCCGCGGGATGTACAGTCTCATTACCGATGAACGTGGGTGATGCATGCGATTAGCAGTCAGCAGCGAACGGACTCTCCTATCCAGGGCGTCCAGTTCGGTCTGAGTCCACTTGAGTATGCCGAAGGAGTACATCAGGACCGGCATGACCCAACCGTTAAAGGCGCGCACCTTATTTCCGCCTGACAAAAGACTGTTAAATACTTTTTTCAGGCGGCCAAAGAAGCGCTCCTTCAACGATTGCTTCATGTCAGTCTCATTGACGCCTAATGCCTCCGACATACCCAAGTATTTGTAGGTTTCGGTTGAGGAGAGGGATCTAAGTTGTATGGAATCCGAGAGTTGGGTTCCCACGGATTCCATAATCCTCCCTCGCTTTACATGCATGACTGCACATTTGTCCACACCAAATTCCATCCTGATGGAATTACTGAAAGTTTCAGTTACCTTCAGTAACTCCAGCAGTCGCAAATTGTTGGGGGCAAAGAGTTTCAGATCGTCCATGTAAAGGAGGTGGGATATTACCTGACCACCTCTTCTCAACCGATAGCCTAACCCCGACCCCTCCAGCAGTGTGCTTAGAGGGTTCAAGGCTAGGCAAAACCACAACGGGCTCAGACTATCGCCCTGGAATATACCTCGCTCAATCCTGATTGGTTCTCCTATCCCTTGAATCTGCCGACATCCTGGATAGCGAAGAACCGTCCTCCATTGCCCCATACATGACGTCAGGAAGGCGCATAGAGTTGTATTTACTTTATACAACTCCAGCACCCTCATGAGCCATGTATGTGGCACCGAGTCGTAGGCCTTCTTATAATCTATCCAACATGTCGACAGATCCTTTCGGGATCGGCGAACCTGTTGGCTGATGGCCATGTCGATGAGGAGTAGCTCCTTAGTACCGCGGGACCCATTCCTACATCCATTCTGAGAAGCAGACATGATAGAATTATTATCAATATGATTATTAATCTTTGTTCTCAGAATGGATGTAAGAACTTTATAGACCGTCGGTAAACACGTGATCGGTCTATAATTTTTTGGTTCCGCGGTACTACCTGATTTATGGAGCAGGTGGGTAACTCCTGTCGTTAGGAACTGTGGAAGCGACCCTGATTCCAAAGATGACTGGAATTGTGAGGCCAAACGAGCATGCGAACCGCGTAGCCACTTTAACCAAAAGTTGTGCAGTCCGTCCGGCCCAGGCGATTTCCAATTTGACATTGGACGGACTGCACTGGCTACGTCTTGGGGACTGATAATTATGTCCCCCATTTCTTGAATCGGTTCGCACGCTCGCTGGACCTCCTGCATCCAATCACCTTCAGTGTGAGCGACAGGCACCGACCAGATATTGCGCCAGAATGTATTCATGACATCATTATCCGGTAGGCGCGTGTCACTCACACGTTGATCAGGTCGCTCCCAGGTTCTATATACCCACCTTTCGTCGCTTTGGAAGAGGCGATTCTGGGTATACCGGTCCACCCGCCGCCTATACCTTCGTATGCGATTTGCCCATGCATAGACTTTCTGCTTTAGGAAGTCGATGCGCTCTGTGACACGAGACATATACTCTCGAGGGCTGACATCAGTCCCCGAGAATGCTCGTCTCACAAAGCGCATCACTCTCGGTCGAGTATTGCCCTCCCTAAAGCAGACCAACTTGCCGATGAGTGCCCTAGCCTCGGAAATACGGCGCTCGATCCTGCACTGCCAAGCCGGTACGTCGTTTTTCGGTCGTGTGGCTCTCTCATTATCTGTAAACTTGACATGAGCCACACGACATGCCGCAACAGCCGCGCAGTACAGGATCGAGTGAGTATCGCCAAGGTCTTCGCTGCCATCAAAATAATTTGACAGCAGCGTTATTATTATTATTATTATATATACGCAAAAGTAATTTAAGTTTCCTCGGCACAGGTAACAGCCATTACTTATGAAAGATCCTGAAAGGAATTGTAATACTGTATTTACTATTCAATTTCATTTTATCCGAATATTTGACACGAGGCTGCAAAGTTTGGTTCCGATTTATTGAATCGGAAAGCTTGGAACTGGTTCTCTTTTTTATGGTTAGGTTGGTTCACATATCATAATGACTTGATGAAAAGCCAACCTTGCTGACTGGCTAATCTTTTCACCACAGCATTAACTGTTTTCATATAGCTCTTGCTGACACGATAGAAGAAAAAGAAGCAGATAAAATATAATTTCATAAAAATCCAGATTCGGGTCTAATCGCGTAAAAACTTTAAATGGCACAAAATGCCTTTTTATCCCGAAGTTTCGGCCGAATTACACCGGCTGTGGTTACTGATATGTCGGGATATGAAGGTATTTTGTGCCTTTTAAAGTTTTTACGCGATTAGATCCGAATAGCATTTTTATATAATTACCACCGCAACAGGAAGCACAAGCTTTTTGCTGTGCCTTCATGTCGCACTGTAGCGCGAGCTAAATCGCCAATACCTCGTACTCTCACCGAACTCAACGAACTCATGGATTATAATACGAACTGTGATCTGTTTGCGGATGATTGGAAGAAGATTTTATTAGTATGTCTGAAGCATTGCGAGAGAGATTCATGAAAAATGACTATTTTACTATATTTTTATGTTTCCTAGCTTTTGCGCGCCGCTTCGCTCGCGTTAATTTAGAATTTGTCATTCAACTCTTAACATACTACTAAAGTTACTATATTATTATAATTCAATCATGATTCGACAGACGTGGCGCCATCTATCATCATTATTTTCATGAAAGGTGCCCTATGTCCGTTTCTGTATACCTGACAGCTTATATTATGCAAAATTTCAAGATGATCGGTTCAATGGTTTAGGCGTGAAAAGGTAACAAACAAACAAACTTACTTTCGCATTTATAATATTAGTTAGGATTTATCTATCTTTAATTACTGTAATTGGTCCAAGACCGATGTTATCAAAGTAAAAATAAATACATAAAAATGTATACCTAATGTGCACAAATCGTGAAAGTTTCAAAACATAATATAATAAAGTGAAGATAGAAATGTTTCCATTATATGTACTGCAATACAGCACTAAATTAACTTCTCAATGGCAGGTCAAGCGCGCCTCATATTTCGGTTGTTTTGTTTCAATTAAAATTGCGCAGTAGTTCGTTGAGGCTAACAAATAATTATGAACTTGTTCGTTTGCTGCGATGAGAAAACTTTGTCTCGTTCAACTTCAAAATTATTTGTCACACTTTATTATTAACATGCAACATTGTTTCTGAAATATTTAAATGTCTGATGGAAATTTAACCTTTTTCCTGAAACGCGTCAAAACAATTTCGGTGTAAAAATTATATCGTTTCACAAAAATGACTAACGGGCTACTCTGCTTATTTAGTGGAAAATTCGCAGAAAAGTTAAAATGTTTGGATAACCGTTCTTTTCGCTTACTTTGAAGTCGTTTTTATTAAAAGAAATTCTTATTTTAGGAATACCATATTTTCGTTTGTTTGCCTCTACAACCTACAGATTTATACAGTTTAGGTTTTCTATAAATATATTTGGTGATGTTGTCTTATTTTTGGGAATATTTAATACATTTTATATTTAACTAGCTTTTGCCTGCAGCTTTGCTTGCGTGAAATTTTGAACCCGTTAAGTGACGATTTTCCATACAAATTTTTCATCCCTTATTTAACACCCTTAGGGGTTGAATTTCGAAAAATTCTTGCTAATTCCTTGTCTACATTATAAAGGGAACCACTATGCAAAATTTCAGCTTTCTAGGTCCAAAGGTTTGGGCTGGGCGTTGATGAGTCAGTCAATCAGTCAGTCGGTTAGTAAGGACTTTTCTTTTTATTTGTATAGATAGATAGACAGATCACATTAATAAGAACTAAACGAGTGATATTCAATTAAACATAACTTGAATATAGTTAAATCTTCTTCTGCCTTTACCCAACTAAGTTGGGGTCAGCTTCCAGTCTAACCAGGGGCCTAATTCTTCTAAAATAAATCTTGATAAATCACAACCGAACCAAGGCCGAACCGTTCATTCAGACAGTTCTCAATTTCAAAAGCTTATCAAATTGTTTGACACAAAAAACAAAATCAATCATTTTGAAAGTTTTCGAAAACAAAAACTGACTGACGGTTGTGGTTCGATTGCGTTTGGCAACAATTTATTTTAGGAGAATTGGGCCCCAGATGCCGCTGAATACCAGTATTTTACACGAAGCAACTGCCATCAGACCTCCGCAACCCAGTTACTGGGCACTGCCGATATCCTAAGATACCTTTCGGGCTTCTGACTACCCGTAACAACTGTCAAAGGTATTCATATGACACCCGGGACCTACATTATAACGTGCTTTCCGAGGCACGGGGTCTCGATGTGTTACGAATGGTCACTCATCCACGGAGTGACTGGGACATCATCATCATCACTCAGTCGAAAGACGTCCACTGCTGGACATAGGCCTCCCTCAAAAGAGGGGGTTTGCCGTAATCGCCACGCTTGGCAGGCGGGTTGGCGATCGCAGTATAGTTGTTAAAGTACTCAGAGAACGCTGCTGTCCATCCTCTAGAGAATCCCTTAGTCACCTTTTACGACACCCGCGGAAGAGTTGGGGTAGTGCTATTCTTTAAGTCCGGCACTACACGAGACCACTGACTGGGACAAGCGCAGCTTTACTTTGCAAATCGTATGATCCGTATGTTAAATAGCCACAAGTTTCTCAATAGAGCCTTTCTCTTGAATAGAGTTAAATAATAGACCCAAATATGATATAGGACGTAGATGAATCTAATAGATAGTGCGCTCAAAGCCCAAACAGATTGACAAACTAAATTTCATTGATACATCGTCCGTCAACAAGATACAACATTGTTAGTAGAACGGAACCCTATACAAATCATACAGAAAGAGCCTTGAAGCGATAGTGGCAGAAGAGATCTGGGGTAACAATTGTTAGTCATAGCGGTCGCCACTCACGGAAACACTTGTCACTGTCGCTAGGCGGACCGTTCAGATAAATGTTGTATTATACCCTACACTGCTCTAGATATTACGTGGCTCTTTCATGATACGACAGCTGATAGACACGGCAACGTCTTTGCTTGTGTTGGAACCTGTAAGGGATTGTGTGCTAACTATAACTTTAAAATGATGACGTGATGTCGATATCTTTGTGGTTTGTCTTGTCAGTTTGGTGACGAAGGTTTCTGGAGCAGTTTGGTTATGTAGTTTTGTAGTTAATGTTTATTTTACTATTTAGTATGTTGTACAGAATTGTAGAAGATAAGAAGCTATAAACTTAGGGGGTGGGTATTTCACAAACTTATCAATAACTAGCGATCCGCCCCGGCGTCGCTTGGTTACGTTTTATAGCTTAAAACCTTCCGGCAGAAATTACCTAAATTTAGATAAAAACGGCATCAAAATCCGTTGAGTAGTTTAAAAGATCTAAGCGTGCAGACAGCGGGAAGCGACTTTGTTTTATCGTATGTAGAGATGTAGTTCGTTACTATTCACCATAAATTTTAATGTGACCTAGAAATTTGTCACTATTGATATGTGATGAAATGCAAATATTGGCTATCGAAAAGTTTAGAGACCGAATTAGCTTAATGAACAGTTAATGATAGGTTGGTGAAATACCACTCCCTTGTTATTATTATAGCAATCATTTAGGTAAGGTTTATCGGTTTCTTTGAACCAAAATATAAGCTTAAAGTTAAGATAAGCGATTAAAAGAAAAACATTAATAATGTGTATAAAATTACGTTTTTTGCATAAATCGATAGGCACGCTCAAAGTGTAACACTCGGTGTTTCGTTTACCAATTCAATTGGGTTCGTGGATTTACCAAAAAGAAAATTTCATCAAAATAAAGTTAATTTCAAACTAAGTAAAAAAAAATCTGTTGAGGACAGCGAAATAAAGCTTTTGAAAAGATTTGTTCAATTAATAAATCAAGAACAGATATTTCGTGGAGTAAAGTAAATTAAAAAAAATACTTTGATACTATAATTTTTGCTGCTTGTCTCTTTTAGCAACTTTTGAAAATGTTTTCCATCACTGGATTGGTTCAGTGTAATATATATTATTATCTGTTCGCGCTCAGATCTATAGAGCTCAGAGTAAGGTACATATTTTTCAAATGCGCCCCTACCATACTCATGGGACACGATGGGGTGGGCTTCTCAGTGTGGGCCACAAGACAATAAATATAATGGCCTCGATCCAGCCTTGTGTAATTTGTAACAGTCACATTAGGGAAATGCGTTTTTGTAGTGCTCATTGGCGGCGATTAAGTTTTTTAATAAGGATAATTGAATAAAACGTTATCGATTTCACATTTGTATCGTTGAGTTCGAAGATTAGACTTTTTTTAGACTTGAGATGTGACAGGCCAAAAAAGCAGTGCCTATTAATATGTTCTTTTAGTGTGAAATAAAGTAGGTATATCTACAAATTTTCAGATAAAAAAACTTAACAGCCAGGTTTAACCGCTTGATTTGAATGTGAATTAATTTGGCTGATTAAATAATGATTAAGAAAGAAAAAAAAGGTTTCTACGTCGATTTTAGCAGGGCAATATCAATCATGACAGTTGATATGTCAAAAACAATATTCATTGGGTGGTACTATTGCTTTAGTTCTTATTCTAAGGGAAGTACATAGTTGTAGAGATGTCGGATTGTTAATATACTTACATTGCTATGGAAACTGTTGACCTGTCAAAATCAAAGCCATAGCAATAACGAGTGTGTTGCGCAATTACATTACTGGTCCTTTTCAAGTAAAGAATCAAAATATTTGTTCTATGTCTGAAGAGATGTACTTAGTTTTATGAAAACTTAGTTCGAGGTCAGTGATGTTGGTCTTGTCTGAGATTCAAGAGATTCGTTAATTACAGTTCCAAAATTGGATTCTGTGTACATGAACTGAAATTGTAAAGGACTAGACTACGACTCCAAACTTTTTAGCCTAAGGGTCACAATGACTCCTCTACAAACTTCCAAGGGGCCAAGACCTAGTTAATTCATCATACCAACCATACTATAGTTTTGATGAGCACCACAAATCTGGCCCACTGCCGCCGCGGGCCGGAATGGTGGTGCTCGCGAGCCAGTGTTGGTTGGTGAGCCGTAGTTTGGAGACCCCTGGACTAGACTGACGATGAGTATTATTATTGACTAGCTGTACCCGCGACCTTGTCTACAGAAACATAAGGTTACTGCTCATCACTCACATTCAATAGTGTGATAATTTGTAGGTACCTTGTAACCTGACCCGCTCTTTAACCAATGTGGCTGCCCAAATTTCAACTGGATCTGTTTAGTAGCACTGGCGTCAAGCTCAAACACAGAAATGGACAGTCTTAGCATCGCTACGATTGTATTATATGTTTAGATTTGTATATCTATCACCACGCTTGTCAAACCGATAGTGATAATATTAATTTCGTGGTTATTAGCGCCTAAAAATGTGGTGATGCTTGTCTAGTTGACGTAATCTCTAGCACTTTCTACGAAACTTACGGGCAAAGATGGAATTTATTTGTTGCTGGGAAGCTAACTGCTAGTCACCTTGAAGATTTACAGTTTCCTCTGGGGTACATTTGATGATATTAGAAGCAGTGGTAGCCTAGAGGTTGAACGCTTGTCTACAATGCAGGACATCGATATTAACCTGCACTTCAGACTTCTCAGATTTATGTGCAGTTCAGAATTCGATTGTCAATTGGATTAACGATGAAGGCAAACATCGCGAAGAAAACTGCACACCTATGAGGATCCCCTACAAGTTCTCGATGATGTGTGTAGTCTGCCAAACTGCACCAAGCCAGTGTGAGGGACTAAGGCCTATTCCCTTCTCTATTTGAGATAAGACCCGTGCCCAGCAGTGGGACGGTACTGGTCTGATTATTTATTTATGATGTACATTTGATCCCCACGACGAGCTCGTGGCTAAATAATTACAGCCGCATAGACCGATCTTCCGGGTTAAGCCACGCTTGCCGAGGTTGGTCTGTGGATGGGTGACCATTTACCATAGCGAGTTTCCTCCGTGCCTCGGAAAGCACGTAAAGCCGTTGGTCCCGGCTGTCATTTGTAGATCTTTGACAGTCGTTACTGTTGGTCAGAAGCCAGAAAGTCTGACAACCAGTCTTACCAAAAGTATCGTTTTACCCAGTTACTGGGTTGTGGAGGACTGATAGACAGTCGCTCCACGTAAAATACTGATATGCAGCTGCATCCGGTTCGACTGGAAGCCGACCCCAACATAGTTGGGAAAAGGCTAGGCAGATGATGATGATTTGATCCCCACGGCGTAGCCTACAAAAGTTGCATGTTGTATTAACAATGAGCATAAATCTAAATGGTAGTACAGTGTTAAGTTGTTTATCAGTCGCTTACGAGGCCTTTTAAAATTCGTTTACCTCGACAGTTTTACGACTTAATTAAATACACTTTTATGCTCTACTTTTATTCTTTTCAGACAAAAAAATGTGTCTATTGGCTTTTTAAAACTGTTTTTTGGAGTTATACTTCTTTTGGCGCATCTTTGAGAGCAAAATTGGTAGCTGTGCGCACACACCTGCATGAAAAAGATTTACACGTTGAAATATTTAATGTAATAATTTATATTTAAACCTCTTTTCTATATGTCACCAATAAGTTGGTGTAACACCATGCGGAACATTGGTATGCCAAGCTTAGCGCAACGCGGTCGCTCAATCGGGAGTGGCTTCTCTTTCAATACAAAAAAGTCTGACATCTTTTACGCGGGGGGGGGGGGGGGGGGGGTTATGGTCTCACACATATCCATTCTACACTAGGCCTAAGCGCGTTGACAGAGGGAAGTTGTTCCGTATGGCCACTCCCGACTACGTCAATCGCGTTGCTCTGATGCCAAGTTTCGAACAAGCAGCCTGATGCACAAGCAGCGGGTTCGCAACCTCCGGGCCAACAAATTAATTAGGACAGCTTCAATCTTATTACTTAGATAAATACACACTTATTATTCTTGTCAGGTTGAGCAGTTTCAATCAATTTGAAAATAGTTGTCATCATGTCTCGCAGAAACGTGGTGAGTTGATAAATTGCATTATAAAATGACAAGTTGCCAACATGTTTACCTACTTGCCTATATGCTTACAAGATGAGGACGTGAATCCGTGTACGTCATTTCTCGTTCCCAGAATTACTGAGTCTTTCTTTTAATCTTTGTCTTTTTTTTATTATATGAGTTTTCCACGTTTGATCCTATCGTACCTGATGGTATGCGCAAAAAGGGTCTACAATGTAGCACACGAATCCAAGTAGCCTCTATAGAGAGATTCTCGTATAGGTACCCTTTGGCTCTCACATACACGACAGGAACACAGTAAACTGCTTGGCTTTAATGTAAGGGTGGTAGCTAGCCAGGCGGACCATATTGATTCTACTACGAAGCTTGCTGGCTTTTTGTTTATCCTTACAATACGCGTCTATTTGCAGCATGCGGTGCGGAATATTCTTGCCCAAGCACGGAAACTACTACTAGAATTACTTCTCTGCCTTTCATTAAAATTGGATATATTTAGGGGCTATTTAACCAACCCATCACTAAGTGTTCATTAAGCTAATTCACTTTCACAACTTTTCAATAGCTAACAATTGCATTCCACCACATATCAATAGTGAAAATGACAACATTATTGAACACATAAATTTCATATTTGTAGGTCATGAATGTGACCTATAAATATGAAAATTACGTGTTCAATAATAAAAAGACAGACAAACATAAAAGCGAGTCACATTCATGGATAACAATAGACACAATAGTTAGTATTTGTGACTAGCATGAGATGGTAAGCATGGCCCTACCTACTATTTCAATTACAATACATTTTAAAATGGGACAGTTCGTAATAAAAATGTTGGGCCACAAAAAGTATGAATGAAAGGCAAAAGTAAGAGGGATGTGTGGTGTTACGCGAATGGATAGAATTAGAAATGAGTATGTAAGAGGAAGTCTGAAAGTGGCGCCTGTGACTGAGAAATTGTGTGGAAACTGGTTATCATGGTACTGTGATGTGGAGGAATGAGAATATGTCGTGGGGAAAGTTTTGAGTATGAATGATTGTACGAGTAGAGAAGGAGCAGTGGAGGATGGATAGTGTGAAAGATGATATGTCTAAAAAGGGGGTGACTGCTGAGATAACGGCTAATCGAGATGTATCGAAGAAAAAGACATGTTGAGCCGTCCCCAAATAAGCTGGGATAAGAATAAGCAAATAACCTATAATAGCCCAAATAAGCAGAAGGATGATGATGAATGAATAATAAGTCAGATTTTATTTATTTATTGATTTACACGGCTTTAGAAACCAATTACATAAATCAAAGTTTATAATAAGTACAAACATAAAACATAAACTTATAACAACAATTAAATACTATTCTTCTCACAATAAAATAAAACAGATATATTCATAATCAGAAACTGGGAATTATTTTACTGAATATTGTTAGTTTATAATGATTTACCTAAAGGGACCAACTAGTACTTGTGATTTAGCTAATAATGTGTCCTAAGACAAGCCTAACAAAACATTAGGTTTCGACGTTAATACCAAACAGCTTAATTCTCCGGTTAAACATTTAACTATACTCTTAACGCACCAAATTAGTTATGCAAATTCTTTGAGCTCGGCATATTATTACCCGCATCCTTTAAGGGTCTAATAAATAAACATGAACCCGATTGAACCCACAGGAAACCAATTTGATCTGATATCCACTAAATGCTAATTTAATTTTGAAGTTCAACTGAGCAGAAACATGGAATTTTCTGTGAATTTTCTTTTTATCAACTCAAGTGATGTCGATTTAGACTCTTGTTTAAGATATAAATTGTCTCACTTACAATAAAAATTTGAGTGCTTGGATTCATAAAAATATTTTTTATTGAAATTGTATATTATCTGATGGATAAAAATTTAGACAATACGTGTCGTATCTGTTTATTTATTAGATGTTTTACTTACTAATAATAAAACTGACTCGCATCTTGTGAGTTAGGTGGTTATAGAATGTATAGCTATATTTTAATGATTCAATTAAATATCTAAGTGGACTCAAAAAATATAGTTTGACATACAACGTTATTTTTAATATATACAAAAACCGAGACACCCCAATAAGATTTTTATCAGAACTGCCTGAATATATGTTTTTTTTTTAATAAATCTCCAAGTTACACCGTAGTTTATGTCGCGTTAAGTTCCCTAGTAAAGTGTGAAATGCCTGAGATGTGCTATGCAGGGGTTGTCTAATACAACGAATCTGACCGAGCGGACCATCTAAAGCCTCAAGGTGTCTATTCCCGTCAACTTTTATGGGTAGAAACATACTTAAACAAAATTGTATTTTTACGAAAAAAAAAATGTGGTGTAAAAAATATGTCAATCGATTCTCCTAGTGATTCTGAACAAACTGTTTTCAGGTTTAGTATATACTAAAACTAAGCTTGCATAAAACGGAAGAGGAAGACTAAAGAAACGGTGGATGGATGATGTAAAAGATGATATGACTAGAAAAAAGGCGACTATTGAGATGACGGCCAATAGAGATGTATGGAAGAAAAACATATGCTGTGCCGACCCGACAATAAGTTGGGATAAGGGCCGAAGGATGATGGTAAAAAACGGCTGCTATCTATGTACAAATAATCTAATTTTATATAATCAATTTGACAACGTCTGTGGTTCGAGTGTCGGACTGCTGATCACGAGGTCGTGGGTTCGTTTCCCACACAACACAAATATTTATGTGATGAACACAAGTGTTTGTGTTGGTCTGGGTGTTTCTTATGTATTATAAGTAAGTATTTACAAAAAAAAGTATATAAGTATTATATACATTGTCTAGTACCCATAGTACAAGCTCTGCTTAATTTGGGACTAGATGGTGCTGTGCAAAAAATGACAAAAAATTAAAAAAAAAAAGTTTATCTTTTAGATACTGATTAGATCATTTTTAGGGAATATTACCCATAAAAGCCACAAAGTTACGATTACAAACCGAATATTACACGATTGATTTGGATATTACAGAAAAGCATGCCTGAAATGCATGGGTTTTTGAAATCTTGCGTCGATCACTATCAACCTATACAGAATGTTAAAAAAATAACTCGAAGAATTTTATAGGATAACTCGGTATCGGAAATTGAACTTTCGTAGAACAATCAATTTTTTTTTTGATTATTGTGGATGTTTATAAAAAAAAATGCGCGAATTTCTGTTACTCCACTCGGTTTGCCCCACAAATGGATGCCATAAATGCGACTAAGAGACTGAAGAGTTATAACAATTTCTTCTTTGACTTCTTTGTCATGTTCAGCATTGGAACTTTACGGGCTGACATGATAATGATATTTTACATAATAATAACTTTCGCGGGTCCAGATACAGAGCACCAACTTCGCAGTAGTGCAACCTGATTAATTGGTGTGTGACATAATTTCCTGAAGTTGTTGCAAGTAATTACAGAAATGTTGCCATGTTTGAATGCACGGTTCTTTGAACACAACCTCTCCTGCATGAAATTCTGAAATTATTTGACGTAGCTTTGAAAATTATAAGTTACTGTAGTGGAAATGTGAAGCGTTGAATATTGTAGCAAACCTAAGAAAATTACTTATTTATTTATAAACTAGCTCATTCCCGCAGCAGAACTACCCTCGTTGAAGTTTTCCGGAATGAAAGGTACCTTATGTAGTAACTCAGGATACATCGTACCGTCAGATTTCATTCAAATCCCTTCTGCCGTTACGGCACAGCGGTGTTGGCGTGATTGAGTAACAAACATCCGAACTTCTAAAACATGTAGGTATACTGTGGCATTAAAAAATATTAGAACAGTGGACAAACGAGATAATTATACAGGCACCTATTTACAATACAATACTCTTTATTGTACACAAAACAAACAAGAAACATTAATATAAAATAGACATGTACATTGGGCGGTCTTATCGCACTAGGCGATTTCTTCCAGACAACCTTTGGATGAACATGATTTGCAAGAAAAAAGAACAAGTGAGGGGTAGTTCTCGGTGTAACAATAAATAAGGAGACATTCAATTAAGTTCTATAAACCTAAAAACACAAATTTACAAAAAAAAACATTGTTATTTTAAAAGAGTTATGCGTGTGTTAAGTGGCAGAGTGTGCATGTTAGCATGTTTTGTCTATGAAAAATTATTACACACATTAAGCAATGACAGTTGCCTGACGTCGATAATTTTGTTGTTTGCCGTATACATGACTTTTTTGGTGACTGTACCTAAGGTTTTATGTTATGATAACTCGTCGTGACGGATAAATATATCGATTATATTTAATTTAAATATATTAAAAACGGTAAAAAAAAGTAAATAATAAAGTGCACGACTAAAAAAACCGTTGTGTTCTGTGGTATCTCATGTATTTCGTCGAAAACCGTAAACGACACCTTTCCGCCAGAACTCCTCCGTCACAAATGCCCTAAAATGTTCTTCTGGGATTTTGGGATTCCGTCACCACAAACCAGTTTATTTATGCAAAGCAATCTATAGCATTTCCTCAACGCTAAACCAATTATCAACTTCACCAATAATTAACGCCCTCTAATTCGTCGTAGGTACTTACATGACGGATACTGGGATGCATTCGCGAACTGAATAAATTATTAGGTCATATTATCCCAATTGGTTCATTGAATTTATTTATTTAAGCTGGTATGCAATTAGGAGACAAACATGGCTCTAATTGTTCATTCAACAGTCAACTGTTAAGTAACCGTCACGTTAAGAAGTATCTGACCAATTGTTACAAAGTAAACTGAAACTTTTTCAACGTGAGCGGACATTTTTGGTCACTTAGGCTCAATTTACACTGTCGCGGAATGGAATGGAAGCGACGAAATTGTACATAGCATAATGAACTTTATGTCAATTGTATAAATTACAAACTAAATACGAGCCAAAAAAGGTCGCGCATCTTCCGGGGAATCATCTTATCCACAGTCTTTAATATCCCACTGCAGAAAACAGGCCTTGTAGTATGTGACCGGCAATTTAGAACCCTAGTACTCATCCTACCAAATCAGCAGTGCAATTCTGTAAGAATCTCACCTCGATCGCGACTGTCAATTAGACACTTGTCGTGACACAGCGTGGATAACAAAACTACGCGTTATTGATTATACTGTCGATTATCTCTGTGTTATTTGCTTCTATTATCCATACTGTGACATCATGGATATCGAGCTAACCGTCGATATTGAGGTGGGTTTCTTACAGAATGACACTACTGATGTAACATATACCTAGATCAAGGCCACGATTTCTTTAAAAAAAGAAGGTTATTTATCAGGCACACACCGCTTGAATATTGGATTGTTTACATCGCTAAAGTACAAAAGAAAGGAGCCTTAGCTCAGCAAAGATTAGGTACTGTTTTTTAACTCTAGGGTTTCACGAGCCTATTGTTGGAGTCCACTTTAGTTTTCTTCACAATACGACATTCTTTATATGCTATATCATGTCTAATACTACACATATTGTGCGATTTCTCTTTTATTCTAAGTAAAACTGAACTAAAATACGCACTACAATTAATTTGGACAATAATCACTAAAGCAAAAACACTTACTAAACATAAAGTAGATATGACTGCAAATTATAATACACAACCTTTGAAACAAATACATGATAATAAAGATGAAGTTTGAATAGTGTGAGACAACGGGCAGTGATCAAAATCGCCGCAGACGTTGTACCCGTCTGCTCAATTGTGCCCGTTATGGACACAATCCTCAGCTATGAAGGTTCAACCGCAGTAAGGTAGGTATCCATCGAGGCTGGTTTATATTCAACACCCCAATAAAATAAAGTATTCAATGGGCAGACAGAAAGGGTAATAAAGAGTAATTTTTGAACCTTTGTCTGCAAAGGATTCTGGAATTTAATACTTTCTAATTATCCCATATTGCTTTGTGAACAGCTACATTGTTCGAGTAATTAGTGATAATCTATATGAACAGATTATGAGAGTGCTTTATTTAATAACAGAGTAATCTACTAGCCATGCATCAACTGTTACACAACTTAGTTACACGAGTTTAATTACATTACTACAGCTTTACATCACGAAATATTTAATGTTTCTGCTCATAAATAAAACAGATAACTTGATTTCTATTGGGGCAAGTATACAAACAAACCAGAGATTCTCCCAAGTTATTCGTTAATAAAACAATAAGCTCCATGACTTTTTCTCCAATAAAGAAATGCTTTGAATTAAAGGAATGTACGGCGTTCTCCGCAGGGAGAGAGAATATTTATTCCTGCAGCGTAACTGAGGACTCGCAATTATTGGGCAAATGTTTACGGAGCCGAGTGGCCTCTTGCTCTGTGCTCTGTACATGTGCCAAGTGCTTTCCCATTATAGAAAAGTACTAGTTGCTTTCTCACGGACTCACTGCGAGCACAATGAGCCAATAAAGCGAGACTAATAGTTAATAGTTACATTTACGTTTCTGAAGAAGCGTTCTTTGAGTTCATTAAATGTATGGAGTGCGTTTTCTCAGATTTAGATGCTGAAATATCCCTACCGCGAACTATATTATTTTATTTGGGACAAAAGTAATATCTTGCCAAGTCATGTGAGTAAAATAAACATAAAAAAATAAGCTCGCAAAACATAATAGTTCACAAATAAATGTCAACATTCACAAGCTTCAAATATGAATTTTTTCCAACATTCTTGGAGCAAACCTCTGAAAAAGCTCTCTTGTGAGCATATAAATCTCGACGTGGAAGATAATCGGGTTGGCGGAACTGATTCGCTCACAAATTGAATAAGAGGCACGGAATATACCCCCGCGAGAGTGGGTGCCCCGGGAGTTGGGATGAGGACGATATCCCGCTTAAACTGTGAAACACTCCACTTATAAGCTATTGCTCTGTACTAATGAAATGTTAAAGTTTGTCGGAACTAGTGTTACGTCAAAATTGTACTCGAGTGGATTATTGAGACGGATGGATTTGTGTTGCAAGTGTTTTGGGGATTTGTCGATAACTGAATTGATATTAATGTTTTTGACATCAGCTATTTATTTAAATAAGAACATAATTATTTTACTTGATAGCACGTTTCGTTCTTCGGTATCAATATAATGCCTGTCTAAATAAATAGCGTTCATAGACAAATTCCCGGTGCAGACTACGAATAACAGTGTAGTTGAAACTGATCAAAAATATTTCCTACTACCTAAGTAATATTTTGTCTTCTATCAACACGCAAAGCTAGAACGTGTGAACAGTTTATAAGATCAGTGTAAAGTTCTTCCAATGTCTCCGGGGTCGTCGAGATCCCGGGAAAGTATTTCATTACTTTTATGTAATTTAGCGGAAAATCAAATCTTTCAATGAGATTATCCCGGCGTCCGTAGACTGCGACGCTTCGATGAGTTCGCGCCTTACTGTGCTGACATTTTTATAGCTATACCGAGACATAATAAAACGTAACTCTTCATCTGCCATTTTATGAATATTGCAGGTTTTTACAAATACATTTTTTTGTAATTATTATCCACGCTTCTCAAGCCGGGTCCGCTGCGCCGTGTTTTCGTGTTTGCAAACAAGATAACATTGTTTGCTAACCGAATAGGGGCGTGGCCTAACAGTTTTGTTAGCAAAATTGGCGCTGCGGACCCGGTTTAACATTGTTTTGTCCTAACCGACCCGGCTTTATACAGCGTTCAAGTTAATTACCAGCTTATAAAACTCCAAAGCAAATATACACTTAATCGGTCCAGATTAACTAAAAAGGAATCAAAGGCAGGAAAGAAACCGTGGGATTTCGAAACGGCTCGCCAATAGAAATTTCATTACTTCATTCCGATTTTCGCGCGTCTTTGACTTTTCTAGCCAACAAAAAGGCTAGCGGACCGCCTGTGGTGGCTTTGACGGAATTAATTGAAGTTTTCGCGCGAAAATACCTAACTAATTAGCGGTAGTTCGGCCACGGGCGGCGGCCGGTTGCTCCACGCAGGTAACTATGCAACTCTGTCTGCGAATTTCGCTTTTTCGCCCTCGCTTGGGTAACGGTTCGAAATCAGTGAACGTTTTATAATATTGGGGATTTGGATTTGTTTTGCGGATTAGACTAGATTGTTACAAAATTCATGTTTGTTTTTATGTTCTATTTTATTCACGATATCGAATAGAGAAGCGATAATATTTGAATCAGTAACAAATTCAACATACGCAAAATCACAAGTGATCGATGAATTCAGATTCATTAGGGTATGTTTCAATAATCAATTTACTGAAAATGAATCAATGAAATCCATATTTCACTGTAACAGCAGTCAAATAAGACAGAACATTACGATACCAATTAAAAACGGCTCGCATCGCGTCCAATCTTTTATAGATAAGTCCAATTTTATTTAAAAATCGGCCATCAACTGATCGTTTACAAAATATGTTCGGTAACCCGTCGATTTTGTAAATTCAATTACATTAAAGGATCAGAGCAGTAAATTCTTCACATTATACGGGTATAAAAAGTCCAGAGAAAAGGGTCTCCTCATAAATATTTTAACAACTCCTAGAGCACTGCTTCTATTGACCACTAAGTATGTTACTACGAGTTTGTGTCAACGTGCAAAATAAAAAAAAATAAAAATGGCTGTGCCATCTATCCACCGGGTGTCCTATTCTATACCGAAAGCCGTTTCTTCGATTGTTTTTGAGAGCACTTCCTTTTTTTTTGTCGTTCGAGCTTTGATACTCTTTAATTTAATTTAACAAATTCGAATAAAAAGCTTTTAAACTTATTTCTCCTTTCGCAGGTTTCCTGGCAGAAATTTTATTCAAATAAGCAGTACTTAATAACACTTAATAATATTAAGATTATTCCTGTGTACGTAAATTATAAAAAAATAAGTAAAATACTGAAAACAAAATTTTTTTTCGTAGTTTTTCCCGTTTTTCCTATCTTTGCAGGCGTCAAAATCTACATACTTTTTGAGGGAATGTAATGTGACACCCGACGCACGGACTTCAAAATAAACTTTTTGAATAGCAACATCGCTGCATCGTTTAAAATATTCAAAATATTTTGCTCACAACTCTTTGTCGTTTCCAGTTGAAATAAAATTCGTGTTCATCATGGACTACAGAACGCATTGGACTCTTTTAGTTTTGTCGAGAAAATGGCATGTTTTTAAAAAAAACCGATATTGCGTCTCACTTTTCTTAGTTTTTCATATCGTTTTACATACTCGTGCATTATCGAAAAAGGAGTGGAGATTAATGAAACATGGTGGTGATTATAAATCGTGGTGCCGGGGGAAATCTTGCTTAAGTTCCCGCCTACAATGGCCACATAAAATATTTCTACTAATATTCTCATTTATATGAACGCTCTCGGGAAGTTTTACTATTCAATATCTCGCGTAACAGTTTTATATACGCTATTCTTTTATATATAGCGATATTGCCTTTCAAGCATAGTGCTTTTATTTTTAAAGCGTAATTTCATCGTTGATGGTAAAAGGAACGATAACTTTGACAAATAGCGATGCGGTAGATTATTAACAATAACATTGCTGATCGTTTTATGTTTTACTTTCAATACTACGTAAAAAATCCATTTTGCTTCTTCCTCTTCTTTCGTAGCCTTTATAACCCATTCATCTTGGTGTTTAGCAATTATCTCATCTAGTTTTTCCCAATTATTTTTTTATGCCGTAAAAAGATAAGAAAATAATCTCTAAGAGTACTTACATCATATTATGTCATCATCATCTGCCTAGCCTTTTCCCAACTATGTTGGGGTCGGCTTCCAGTCAAACTCAAACTCAAAACTCATTTATTCAAAATAGACTAGAATTACTTAGTTCTTTTTGAACGTTAGTTTTACAATATTATAGACATCCCACAAAAGTCGAACCGGATACAGCTGAATATCAGTATTTTACATGGAGCGACTGCCTATCAGACCTCCACAACCCAGTAACTGGGTAATACGATACTCTTGGTAAGACTGGTTGTCAGACTTTCTGGCTTCTGACCAACAGTAACGACTGTCAAAGATCTACAAATGACAGCCGGGACCAACAGCTTTACGTGCTTTCCGAGGCACGGAGGAAACTCGCTATGGTAAATGGTCACCCATCCACAGACCAACCTCGGCAAGCGTGGCTTAACCCGGAAGATCGGTCTATGCGGCTGTAATTATTTAGCCACGAGCTCCTCCTACTTACATCATATTATAATAAAACAAAATTGAATCTATTCTCTGTGCAATCTAATAAAGTAAGTAATCTAAAATCTATACTTGAGTTTATTTTACATTTATTTCTGTTCCGTACTGAATTTATGACGCAGCTAATAAAAACAAAATTCTTGCAATGTGCGCTTTCTCCCCTTGTAATAATAATTTGAAATAATGTCTGCGGGCAATTTTAAACATGTTCCTTTAATTTACCTCACTCAAAAAGGTCGACCGAAGGCCAAACATTAAGAATTCACTCTTTTCCTTGTTCGATTATTTTCTTTCCAATTGATTAATTTGAAATAAAGCAACAATTTCGAACACTCTCACTTTTAAAGTCCAACAAAAGTAATTTTACAGCAACTTGAGAAACATTGTCTGTTACAACAAAGATGGCTGCCTCGTTATTTTCGAGGGTTATTCATCTTTATCGAGTAGGCACTAAAATGAAGGGGAAAGTGATTTAGGTACTTTAATAATCTTCCTCACGAATTTGTAGAAAATTCTAAAGTTTTACCTCTATTTTGTGTCCATGCATTTTTCTCTTTAGTTAGATGCCAAGGAGAGTCGCGTTGATAGGTGTCACGGGGTTAAAATGCAAACAAGGATTTTACGAGTTCGTATTTCTGGCACAAAAGAAGTCGAGTCGCACGCTCGTTAGATAATTTAAAAGGCATCAGCTGACGGTCCCCGATTATACTTTACAGGTACCATTCACAAATGTCTTCATTCTTATTCAATATTTTAATTTAGTAAAGACTTTTAGACGTTTTTTTGTAAGTTGAAGTACTACATACTTTTAAATCTATTATTTTGCATTGTAGTGTCTTTCGAATTAGAGTTTTTTCGAATTTCTTTCTTGGATTTTCAGCTGTGTTATTTTTTTTTTTTAAATTTTGGCATTTTTGGCAATAAATTTTATCGATGATGTTTAAAAACACAGTCATGTCCTCATTATCGTATCACAAGTATATCAGCAGTGTATTTAAAATACACCGAGTCTGTATTACTTTCAACAACGTGTAAATTTCAATTACATCGTTATTTTTACGCCAATTAACCCTCGTGCGGTTTATTTGTAGTGCGGAATTGAGTTAAAATTTCGATTCACAATGTTAGTACAAAAAGGTTTTTTGATTAATCATTCTTTAAACATTTTCTGCTTTAAAAGTCAGATGCTCAACCGTTTTTTGTTTGTTTTAATGAAATATTGATAGGTTGTCCGTTAAAGTGAATTCGTATGAGGTTGTACTACAGAGTAATATTTATGAATTCTGTAAAAAAGTCTCGTAGTCCGTGATTACAGTGTTTTTATGATAGAGAAATACACTTTATTACAACGAAAAAAGCTTTTGTGAATGCTTGGGTTTTTATTATTGCTCGTTTCAATACTTTACGTATGCTGGGACTGAAAGGTTTCTCATATTAATGCCTTTAATATTTCATAATGAACCGCCTCTTTTTTTAAATACGGTCAAACTTATTTTTAATCCACGTAACTCTTTCTATAGGTAACTGTGTAAATTATTTTTGTTTTTTAAAAGCGTTTTGTAGATATTTGTAGATTAAAGCGAAGACTTATTTTAAGGACTAAACGTGCAAGGCAAACAGTAATAAACTTTTAATGTGCCGTAGAATAGAAAACCAATTTAATATTAACTCAAAATTTTAGTAGAAATGAAATCTTAACCATTAATCTTAAGACACGAGGCAATATATACGTATCTGAACGTTGTACTATAGATCATTATCCAATATCTAGCAAAATAATAAATGCCTTGTAAGCTGTATGTACTCTATACAAAATAAGAAACCTAAAATATCAATAAGTACTGAGTTACCGCAAAATTGCCTCATTTTAACGTATTTGGAATCCATGGGGTTAATTGGCACGAAGACGGCACGGTAGATTTTTCGACATGTTTTAAACTATCAACATTTAAAATATCGAAATACAATAACATTAAAATCATAAATACACAGCATCTGTTGTTTTGCCCTATTGGTTAAAGAAGCATGTTCCTCAAGCCGTGGTTTTCAAATATAATTTTTAATCTAATTTTACCGGTAGTATCTACACCTCTTTGATCAATACTTTCAGTATTTTCAAAACTGTCTGGCGGTTTGAGATTTTATGGCTTACTTTCATGGTCCTGGCTGGTAATAATGTTGTGTGTCGGGTCGTTGAGCTCCCTAAGATAGGGTTGAGCTTCACGATGGCTGATACATGCGTGCCATCGTTTGGGACAGGTCCTCTCAAACTGCTCTGGAACTTTCCTCAAAAGGCCAGTCCAGGCGTTGCTCAGCATTGTCCTCACACAAATTTTTGTTACAGAAAATATGTCTGGACTTTAAAAGAGACTTTGACCCCTGTGTTTGTTTCGGCCTTTCTTCTCAGAGATAGTCAGATAGGAAACGCCGACGACATCTAGCTTTAAAAAAATAAACCGACATGTAAAAGTGATTTTTAAATATCCAATTTGCAGAATAAACAATTTCATTTCATTTCATTTCATTTCATAAGCATTCCGAATGATTTCGATAAATACAAAAAGTTATTGCATCATCATCTGCCTAGCCTTTTCCCAACTATGTTGGGGTCGGCTTCCAGTCGAACCGGATGCAGCTGAATATCAGTATTTTACATGGAGCGACTGCCTATCAGACCTCCACAACCCAGTAAGTAACTGGGTTATATACGATACTCTTGGTAAGACTGGTTGTCAGACTTTCTGGCTTCTGACCAACAGTAACGACTGTCAAAGATCTAAAAATGACAGCCGGGACCAACGGCTTTACGTGCTTTCCGAGGCACGGAGGAAACTCGCTATGGTAAATGGTCACCCATCCACAGACCAACCTCGGCAAGCGTGGCTTAACCCGGAAGATCGGTCTATGCGGCTGTAATTATTTAGCCACGGGCTCCTCCTTCAAAAAGTTATTGCATAATATTTATAAAGACACGCATCTCAAAGTAAAGTCAATTTGCCGTAATATCAAACAAAATAATAAATGCTTGCTCGGTGGCCGGTTAAACTGTTTTAGCGGCAAACTTACACGAGGCAAAGTGGGTTTTAGTGTCGCACCGTGCATCCTTGCGTAAGTTTGACCATAGCTAACTTTGTACTTGTGCTTTATGTACACTGGCGGCACGCTTAAGTATCGTGTTGTCGTTATGTGCTTAAGGTGATGCCGCGCGTTTCTTTTCTATACAATAAAATAAACAAATTAAACTTTTTTGATGATTTTAATAAAATTAAACAGTTATTTTATGATAAAACTAGAGGTCACCCGCGGCTTCGCCCGCATGTATGTCGTTTATGGCGTATTCCGTATTTTTCGGGATAAAAGTAGCCTATCGTCAGTAAAATTCTAACAGTGCGGAAGTCAAAAATGGCTTATACTTTACAAGAGAGTAAAAAAACTATTTAAAACGAGCGTAACCTAAGCTGAACGCTGTTTTTAATTATCATTACAAATGAACTCTTTGATGATTTAAACCTCTGAAAACCCTGATAATCTTTTTCATTTCAAGTAATATTGTGACTTTCGCAGTGTCGTCTGTTTTTGTCACAAAATGACTTACGCACTGTTAGAACTTCACTGACGCTATGTCCTTTTCCAGGTTTCAGACTATCTTTGCACCAAGTTTCATCAAAATCGGTTGAGCGGTTTAGGCGTGAAAGCGTAACAAACAGACAGACAAAGTTACTTTTGCATTTATAATATTATAATAGAGATTAAGATTATATTAAATATTATTGTTTTTTGCCTTGATAAATGCCACAATAATAAAATAATAACATTTACTTAATGTTATGAATTTTTGCCTGAAATAGCAACGATAAATTAATAAAAAAAACTTTCGATAGGCAAATAATATTTATTTAAGTTTTCGAAATGTCTGTATGAAGAGGAAATAAAACACACGCCCCTTAATATCTAGCAAACAAACTAGACTAGATGTAGCTTTCATACACACTAGTTTAGGACCTAACCCCCCCACTAATTGAGCTGGAATTACATACCGAGTAATATTCAGGTTTTACCACCCTAGTAAAAGTGGGGTAATTAGGGAAATTAATAACTTCTGCTGTATTTGGTAATTGTTCTCTGTCTAATGAAATAAGAGCTTTGTAGTTGGATTCTGACTGCAGCGGGGCACGAATTTTATATGATAATTTGGCCTTAATTCGGAATATGAATGTGCATATTTGAGTTCTTAAATCACTGCATGCTCTGGGCTAGGAAATAAATTCGACTGTACCTATATATTATATATGGTAAGTCGTGCTAAATAAAGTTTATGATTTATCACTGTTAATCATTCCTGTAAAACTTAATGATAAATCCGTTTTCTATGTGTAGCTAACTGTGTAGAAACAAAGCAGTACAATTTTTATTAAATTTTTTGTCGATGATTTACTACACTTTTCGTGACTATGGAAGCCTTATAGGTACCTCGTAATGGGAAAAGTGAAGGAAATATGGAACGGTATTAAGCTATAGAAGTAAGTTAATAGTGATAGGTTGATCACAGAACAGGGGAGTTAAATAACGTCATATTTGGTGAATCATATTTCGATTATATCAGAAATGGATTTGTAAGGTCCCAGATAGACGAACTGTATCCCGACCGTGACTACCATACAGTTGAAGGCGGAGTGCAACTGCGTGACAACTGCCGGCTGGATTTACACTTCCAGTTACGATGCGTTATCAATAAACGAAATATTGGTCCCCCCGGACTTATTATGATGTTGGCAATCCATTTGATTGCAAAACTAATAATTGATTTGACCCTTTCTCCTAGCCTTATCCCAATTATGTCTAGTCAGATGCGGCTGAATACTAGTATTTTACGCGGAGCAACTGCCATCAGACCTCCGTAACCCAGTTACTGGGCAATGCCGATATCCTAAGGTTAGACCGGTTGTCAGACTTTCGGGCTTCTACCACCCGTAACGACTGTCATAGATCGTATGACACCCGGGACCAACGGTTTAACATGCTCTCCAAGCCACGGGTGTGTAACGAGCGGTCACCCATCCACGGACTGACCGCGGCCAGCGTAGCTTCACCTCGCAATTCGTATGATCCGTACTATTGTCAATTAGCCGTAAGGGCTCTTACACATCACGTTTTTTTCAGGCGCTGTCGATGCGCGTCTCACGCAACTATAACGCGCTGCAAACGCGATGTTATCGCAACCAATTTACCTATTCACACGTTCATAAAATTGTAATATGCAGACGACGACTTTTTCGCGTGCTGTCGACGCGCTCGTAGCGCGAAGTTACATCGATACAGACGCACAGCGCGTCTCTTTAGCTTCACGCGCGTCTGTAGCGCGATACACGCTCCTTCACGCGCGTGCTACACGCGTTTTACTTTGCAAGGAGAGTTGCTCACCTGCGTCTGTAGCGCGTTTCTCGTAAGTTTGCAGCGATGCAATCGCAAGTAATCTGCCTATTTCAAGTTTAGCAGCGCCGGCAACGCGCGATAGCGAAACGCGCGTCGACGGCGCCTGAAAAAAACGTGGTGTGTTTGAGCTCTAAGCCCCTGAATCTAATAATGACTTGACCAATGTCCAAATACAGGAATATTATGTTAATACCTACTCATATTCTAAGTTTCGTAGAATAACTACTAGTAATGTTTAATTTTATTTTTTCTCTACTTTGTTGTCTCTGTATTGTTTTGTCCTATTGAATTTTACTTATGGTGTTTGTATTAGTTTTATATTCCATCATGTAATTTTAATTTAAACTTGTTAATTTTAGTTATTATGTATTCATTTTATAGTTTAGTGCTTGTGGCACACCTAATATGTTTATGGGGCATGCGGTGCTAACCTGTAAGAAATTGTTACACTAACCTTAGATTATGAATACTTGAACTAGTTACAGTGTAAACAATTGTTGGTCGGCCAATAAGGGAAAAAAAAAACAAAAAATTTAGTTGTCCCTTAAGTATGTTCGACAGAGTTGACTCATTTTCTTCTAGCTACCAAAATCAGTATTTTATACGGCACAGGGGCAAAAAAGAAATCATGATAAACCGCAACCAAATCAAGGCCGAACCGTTCATTCAGACATAAACCTGTCAAATTATTTGACACAAAAAACAAAACCAGGTATTTTGACAGTTTTTGTAAACAAAAACTGACCGATGGTTGTATTTCGTTTGCGTTTGACAACCATTTTGTTAGTGGAATTGGCTCCCAGTAGGTTTGCTTGTAAACAGTATCTCTAATTTATATTTGTATCTTACGAATTCAAAGCAAGTTGACTTCCTGCAATTTGATAGCATCGAGCCACGGCCGGCCGCCTTGCATCGACTTCGAAATAATTGATATCATCTCAACCGAACCGAAATGTATCTACTGGATACCGGCGCTCAGATTTCTGTCAGACTTCAGGTCGAACGGTCCGTAGGGCTAAATATTGTAATGGCTCGTCCATCTTACTGGTGCAGCTGTTATTTACTTACGGACTCCGGTAGGTAAGTCGATTGGTACATAATAAATGATTGCATTGGATATGAATCTGTTTTGAGCACTTTGTTGTGTTCAAATTTAATCGACGTTATTTTAGTGGATGTAAAATTTTGGTCTTTTTTTTTTATACACCATGGTCCTGAGGTACCCCGAAAGATTTTAACCATCGATTCCGATGCCTAATTGGAGAAGTAAAGCTAAATTTTAGTTTGTTGAATAAAGCTTAATTTTCGAGATATTAATGATTTACGGAAATTCACAACTCGAAAAATCTCTAGGGTAACAAGCACTATGCACGCGGCGTTGCGACTTTTGTGATACCTTGATCATACCACATACCCCACTCACCGTATGTTTTCTTTGTCGGCGAGGTTCGTGAAGTGAAAAGATTCTTATCCACTCACATGTTTTTTTTTATTTTTTTTTTATTTACTAAGGTTCACCCACAGCACATATATACACAAACACACAATAAATTTTAAGGTAACATTCTAATATATGTGCCAATTACAGGTAAACACAACATTTACAAGAGAGACGCCAGATTACCGCTTAGTTGCTAACTTAAGTACTATCAATTAATTCACCAAATTGTGAGGAGTGTGGCTCCGTAGAAGATGTAGTGCAACTATTGACGGAGTGTGTCAGATTTCAGTCTGCAAGAGAGGAATTAATGATGGAACTCGAGACAAATACATTGATGTTGGGATGTTCCATCATGTCTTGTCGATACCTAACTCCAGGGCAGCTCATAGTTTAATAAGGTTCGTGTTGTTGCGTTTTACTATATGTATAGTGTTACTGTATACTTAGTACTTATAAGGTCCGATGGGACTGGCATGTACATTTGTATAAAAGTCCCTAAATAAAATAAAGAGAAAAAAAAAAAGTACCATCAATTAAAAACAATTTAAATAGAGAACAACAAAAACATAAAAGAAAATAAAAATACAATAATAACAATAATTAAAACAAAGTAAACAAGAACAAAAAGCACATTCTATTATGTTCCAGCTATTGTGATTGATTGATATGATGATAATGAATAAACGTTGTCAATTAAACCTAAAGTATTGTTTACAAGGAAGTACTATAGTTAATTGATTTATTTGTTCCGATTTCCGAACAACACAATAGTGAAATTGACTGAATTGGACATAAGTTGACATAACATTGACGCATAATATCATCAGAAAGGCGTGGCAACCTTTTTGTGGTTAAATCTTTCGGGTACCTCAGGCCCACAGTGTATTCTAAATTTCTCTCAATTGTATTAAAGTTAGTGAAAAATGTAGGGCATTGTATATTTTAAACCAAAATATAATTATTACATTTTAAGCATTTCACATAGCAAATGTATTTAATCTTGTATTTCAGGGAAATGTATGTTGGTTGTAATCGCGTTACATGAAATAATGTTGACGAAAATTTTTAGGTACCTATATTAATAGATATTACTAACGAAATCTGAATTGCTGAAACATACAATACAATACTTTTAATTGTACACAAAACAAACAATTTACATTTCGATAAAATATAAGTGTACCTACAATGAAAAATCTTATTGGACTAGGTGATTTTTGCCAGAAAACTTTAGGATGGACACATTTGCAAGTAAAAAGAGAGGGGTAGTTCGCGTTATAACTGGAGATAGGATAATCGGATGCATATTTACCTAAAGTTGTGGCGTTTCCTATTATGGAATGCAATTTTGTATCCAAAAAATACCGCGATTTCGGGATCAACAAAAATGTACTGATTTTAGAATCGGTTGTATGTTTACCTACGTTCAAGTGTTGGCTATTTATTTCGCACTTTCGTATCCATCGTAAAAATCCCGCGATTTCGGAATTGACAACATTTCGTATTTTTAACCTGCATGTATTATTACGTTACATAAAAGTAAATCCAAATCCAGAGCACCCGTATTTTTCCGTTTTTCGAAATTATGTACTTTTCATTCATAATTTCAATTTTGAAATTCGGCGTATTCTAAAAAGACGTATGCGCCAAATGACGTCATACATACGGTGGAATGGCGATCTAACCTTTGCTTCACTGTGAGCCGTCAAAAAAACTGTTAGTTAGATGTCACTGTCATATAAACTTGTATTGTTTAAACTTCATAAGTGACATTGACATGTCTTGTTTGACATTAAATGTTTTCATCTAAAGCATTGGAACGCATAGGCAAATGTAATTCCTCATTCCACCGTTTATGTGACGTCATCACATGTTTTTTGATTTTCATTTTTTTTCTCAGATATGAGGAAATGAAAAAATTAAAAAAAAATGTATTTGAACTCAGGACACGAAAATAAAGAAACGGTATTTTTGTTTTAAGGTCGTGTCAGTTTTGAAATGTTGTCATTTTGTGTTTTTTTCTGACTATACACCGTGGGCCCGAGGTACCCAAAAGATTTTAACTATCGATTCCGATGGCTAATTGGAGAAGAAAAGCTAGGATATAGTTTGTTGAATAAAGCTTAATTTTCGAAATATTTGTTATTTACGAAAATTCACAAATCGAAAAATATCTATAGTAACAAGTCCTATCGTCGAACGCGTCGTTGCGACTTTTGTCATACCATACCCCTCTCGCCGTATGTCTTATTTGTCGGGGAGGGTTGTGAAGCGAGAAGTTTCCTATCCACTCACACGATTATTTATAAATGTTGCCAGTTCAACCTAAGGTATTGTTTACAAGGAAGTACTAAAGTTAATTGATTTAATAAGTAAGGAAAAACAAAAAAAATGACTGAATTGGACTTTCGTTGATATAACATCTGACTCATAATACCATCAGAAAGGCGTGCTTAAAATCTTTTGGGTACCTCGTGCCCACGGTGTAGAATCGGATGCATATCTACCTACCTAATGTTGTGAAGTAGGTAGTTACCAAACTGGCATAGCAAACAAACTAATTCATCAAAAAAAAAAGAATAAAATATCCTATTTCTTTTAAAAACATGTCATGGTGGCCCGGAGGTTACAGACTCGCTTGCTAAGCTCTGAGTTGAAGGTTCAAATCCAGGCATGTACGAATGTAACCTTTTCAATGTCTTAGGTAGGTACCTATGTACTTTTTAGTTAATCTAAGACGCCACTGATATACCTACGGTGAAGGAAAACATCGTGAGAAAACCTAGACTTAATGGTCTGAAATCGCCAACACGCAGTAAGCAAGCGTGGTGATCAATCAATTTCTTTCCTTCTCTGTATGAGAAGAGGCCTTTGCCCTGCAGTGGGACAGCTATAGGCTAATATTTATTTTATTTTTATATATTATCCTATTTCTAATTATAACATATTACATAACATAAGAAGAATCTATAAACACGATCCCTTTTGTGTTCAACATGACTTGCAATCCTCATAAATATATTGTAAAACATGGTACCTAGCTATTTAATCCTGCCCGTACAATAATGTAGTCGCGCTTCTGGCGGGCTTATCTCATTGTCATACGAAACTCCTGTGTTGTCGCCGCAGACGGTTTAAGCCGGTAGCTCGCCGCCTGTCAGACACCATATATAAACAATGGCCAGGCGTGATCGGGGACACCTCTGACTCATTCCGTTAGCAACAATCAATACGGTCTGTAGACTCGTTTAGTTTAGACGGAACTATTCATTTAAGAATAGTCTGGTCTGTTAGATTATGATCTGTATTAAATGTGATGTAACAGAATAGAGCGATAAATATTAATTTAATTGGGTTGCTATTTTAATGTCGTTATCTTTTATAGTATTAAACTGTAATGTCTTATACTACGAAAGGACATCGGCAGTTTTGAGCCCAAACCGATACAGAAATGAAAGACTAACACATAAAAAACGATGTGTTTTTTTTTAATTGTTTGATTTACTTCGAGATTGGCAACTTTAATAAAAATCCAAAAAAAGTAGCATAAACACTGTTCAACGAAAGATGAGTCCTGAGATAGCGGTCATTTCTTAAATTGTTGCTGCAAATAATCGATAAACCGTAAACGACGTCATCAAAAACCATAAAATATATACAAGGTGTAACATAAATAACGCACAACCTCTTAAGGGATCACTGTGATCATCATTATGAACAAATTTTACTATGGGATGGGATAGTAAAAGTTGTTCTTAGTGATGAGTACAGTGACCCCTTAAGAGGTCATGCGTTAGGTATTTATGTTACACCTTGTATACTATCCATGTCTTTTTTACATTTGATATTATTTGTATGATAACTTTTTGCTGAAAAACCCCACGACTCACCTTATGTTGAAAAGGGTATAACAGTCCTGCCTCACTTCTAGAAAAAATGAGAATTTCTCTCTCTTAAACTAATTCTTATTAAATGTTCCTGAAATATTCCGTGCCATCATATTATTTTCATATCTGTAACGATTAGGCTCAGCGTTGTTACACACCCGTCTGCCATCTTGCATTTTACAACAAATTCCGTATTCAAAACGATGCAAATAGGTACGGAATTACGGAAAAAAAAACAACGAGGAATTCTGTTAAGTAACATGAAACGATAAACTACACACGTAATAAGATCATTAATTAGGTGATAAGTACTTACTTAATTAGATTGGTTGGACTGTATTGAATTCGGGATCAACTGTAACAAGAAACATTAGAATTAGTTAGAATCCTATGGAGACAAGGTGATGTAGTCATCATCATCATCACAAGGGCAGGAGGATGATGATGATGACTAAACAGGGTGTAAACGAATTCGTTTAGTTCCTTAAAAAGTAGATCATGTGGCTACTACTGTTGTAGATTGGCTCCGTACGGGAATTATCTTGATTAAAAAAAAAAAAATAGAAATCTTTTTTTTTCATGCCATAAAAATAAGTTTTTTTTTTTTGGAAAATAATAATTTTATGTGAGTGAACATTTCGATGCCACGCATAAATTAATGAAATCATGGCGACGAGACTGGCGGGCACGACTTACGCGATATCGCTCTTTGCAGTCAGTTAACTCAAGGCTCTAAAATGAGTCAGTAATAGAAAACCGAGATTTTATATTGTAATTTTTTCACTTGATTTTCAAAAATACCCATTTAGGGTTATTCTGTGTCACCGGTAGATCACGCGGTTTGAAGGAATTACACGAATTCGTTTACACCCTGTATGTATAAGATTAAGCGAAGTAGTCAAGCATAATAATTATTAACAATTAGTTCGCTAAGAGTAAGAAGCAGTTTACCTTGTTTTCGGACAAGGGCATTAAATTGCTTAGTACCATTAAGGGGGATTCGTTTCGTCCCTTCTCCATACAAAAAACCTTGTTACCCTCCTCAAACCGCAAACAGTTTTATTCGAATGAAAGAAATTCACTGATTATGAATTATCGTTAGCAATATGCTAAATATAGCTATAACAGGCAAAACTGGTAAGATTATATCAAACTTACTTAATCTAACGTAATTACCCAAGTTTCTAATGAATTTAGAAACGTATTACGCAAAAACTTTTTTACCTATTTGTTTGAGTTACCTGTAATTACATTTTGCTACAGTGATTAATATATAAACAGTGATATAAAGTGTACGTTTTATTCCGTGTACGGGGTAGAAGATAAAACTTCCTTACCACACGCTGGTGACGCATGTTGCCAATAGACGCGTGTTGTAAGATTCAACAAAACTCAGCACGCTTGTCGGTGGATTTTATGGTCCGCCTGGCTAGCTACCACCCTGACATTAATATCGCCAAGCAGTTTACTGTGTTCCGTGAGTCCCACTAGGGGTCGCCCTTAGTGCTGTTGTTGCAGGTAGTCATGATGTTAGTGTAGTACAAGTAGTTAGCTTAGGTTAAGTATTTTACTTCCCCCCCATTGGTTGGAGACCCTTCAGGTCTCGCCAATGTCTGCCCGGTTACGTAGAAACCGTCCCCTAGGACGACCTACAGCAGACAAATAGAAAAAAAAAAAACTGTGTTCCCTCGTATGAATGTGAGAGTTAGAGGGTTATGGGGTCAAAGTCAAAGCATTTATTTCAATTAGACCATTTACAGGCACTTATGAATTGTCGAGACAAAAAAAAAAAGAAGTTACTGCCGCGTTCCAAAGTGTAGATTCCTATGGAGAAGAACGGGCAATAAACTCCATGGTTACTCTTTTCCATCAAATATTTACAAAAATTGGATACATTGTGATTAAGAAAATAAATGTGAGAACAATGTAAGATATGGTATGCTAATAAGAGTAACTACAATTCATTGCCATGGCAGATTAGAGACATAGAAGTAATAAGTACTACGTACAACATAAAGTCCTTGATTAGAGATGACCAGTCCCAACTGACGGCGCCCGTTCACGAACATGACGCATGTATCAGCATCGCTCAGCTCAACCATTTTGTAGGGAACCGCACGATCCAACACACACGCCACCATCAGCGGGACATTTGAGTGAGCATGACATAGAGGAATCACTCTATCTCTTTTTACTAGGATTCATGTGTTCCATCTTAGACCCTATCTGCGCTTACCGTCAGGTGCGACGGGTAAAACGCGACCAAGTTAAAGAAAAAAGGAAAACTGAAAACCGGCGCTGTGGCTCTGTCGCGCACGTGAGTTACAGCATTATGCTGAGCGACGGCCGTTTTGCGCAGATGTGACGCATATTTTCCCAATAGTTTCTTTTTAGTTTTGTTTATACTTTTATTTTTGTGTGTTATTTTGGCGTGAATTACGATTTCAGGAATATAATTTTGTATGGAGATGAGACGAAATGCACCACCTTAAGTGTGCTCTGAGATATGTCTCAGCCTCAGCGGAGACTTAATGTTGCTTAGTAACGCGAGGAAAGAGCAATTAGGATACTATGAAGTCGGTAGATATTATGAATTTCATAATTTCTGTCTGTTATTGTGGTAAATAATGTATTGTAAGAGAGAGTTTCCGTGCCTCGGAAAGTCCGTGCTTCGGAAAGCACGTAAAGCCGTTGGTCCCGGCTGTCATTTGTAGATCTTTGACAGTCGTTACTGTTGGTCAGAAGCCAGAAAGTCTGACAACCAGTCTTACCAAGAGTATCGTATTACCCAGTTACTGGGTTGTGGAGGTCTGATAGGCAGTCGCTCCATGTAAAATACTGATATTCAGCTGAATCTGGTTCGACTGGAAGCCGACCCCAACATAGTTGGGAAAAGGCTAGGCAGATGATGAATGTATTGTAAGAGAAATAAACTGAGAAACATCTATGTTGAAACATTAGGTTTTAACATATAACTTTGTAAAAACATAGGTTTAAACTTAAAACTTTGTTAAAACAAAGGTTTTAATTTAAAACGTTAGGTTTTTAAATAATCTATGCTACAGCAGTAGGTTTTCAAGTAATTCATAGTTTGTTTAGTTATTTTTAAAACATAATAGAATATTCTTTAAGTACACACAAAATAATACAGACAAAATGAATACATCCTGGTGAGAATTGATCTCTACCAGACAACCTTTGGATGGACAAGACTTCAGACTTCTCCAGACTTTAAACAGCCTGTTGTTTCAATACCCAGCAAATGTTGAGTCGGCAAACCATTCGGTATGGGCATGCCGACTGCACATTGTTTGTATCTTAGTTATTTCTCTTGTTTTTTCTTTGGTTATTATTTTGTAATGTTTTTTCTTTCCTTCTTTCTTTCCTTGATTGATGCAATTTTGATGATCTTATTTATTAAATGGCACAATGTACCCTGTAGTGAATAATTGTTATTCAATAATTGTTTCAATCTATCACGATAGATTGAAGCAATTATTGAATACCTTAGAACGATTTGATCAACCATTGTGTAAATTACTTTTTATTTTTGTTCTTTGCCTCTGTTGCATTAGGTCTATTCGCGCTTAATAAATTGTGAGGGTCGTAGTGAACCCGGCGGACCATATTATAGATCCTAACACCAACCCCTTCTTACAAAAGATGGTCTAAGAAAAACCTAGGTTTTAAAATAGCCCCATCTCTTTTTGTTATATGACATAAGAAAGTGATGGGTATATTTTAAACCTGGGTTTACCTTAGTCTTGGTTTACATCTTTTGTAATAAGGGGGCAAGTATTCTGGGTTTGTTGGATCTTACAACATCCGTCTATTCCCAGCATGCGGCGAGGAAGTTTCGTATTCTTCTCTGTGACACGGGATACTGGTCCAAATGTTATTTTTATAAAATTTTCTGTGTTTTATTATTCTGATAAGTACCTACACCAGATACAAGCAAATAAAATCCTTCAAATACATCGCTACACGTAAACCTGTAACATGATACAAACCCAGTGGCTTGGAACACGATAGTTAAGTGGTTAATCTACCTGTCTATTGGTTTGTATCGAGTGGTCCTAAGTAAACTTCTTGTGTAGAATGATGTTTGAGTTACGTCCAATAACGGTGGAGATTTCTTTTGTAAATTGTGTACTGTAAGTGATGTCTTAATTAATGTTTTAACATTACATTAGTTTTTTTTGGTAGTAATGTTGTGTAGTAGATAGTACTAAACAGATTAAAATCATTTTTTAATCTACCTTCTACTTGAAAATCATGATTTTCGTACTGCTAATTACTCGAAATAGACCTCCGTGCGCCGTTCTGAGAGTCGGGTAACAATCTTGATGACGTGTTAGGTACATTGACGATTTTGCGGCATCTTAATATTATGGTGGTGACTAAGCGAGATTCACAGACAGCAGACTTGACTTTTCTAAGTAAGGGTGTCATACCAATATGAACCTTATTCAATACAGATAATTTACTTAGTTAGGTAAAGTCTAAATGCGATCTGTCTCGCCCTAAGACTGATCGACCGCACATAGGGCACTAAGTTGCTCGAGGTACAGTTGATCACCATTTGTTTCAACCAGACGGTATCTGTAGCTACGAACAATAGCGATCAACTGTGTCTCGAGCAACTTAGTGGCCCATGTGCGATCAGCCTGAGTTAGCCCCTAAATATAATGGGTTTTTCATTTCAATAGGTCATGAAGGGAACCCCAATATCTAGATAAAGCCAATATCTAGGTATTTATGATTAGTTACGGTTGATTCACGTGCATTTTTCGGGATTGCACGACTAGTTTCGGACCCAAACGGAGCCCTTAATCTTGAGCAAAAAACGCGGCGAGATCGCGAGTTGAACTCGCGACTAGTCGGGCAATCCCGAAAAATGCACGTGAGTAAACCGTAACTAATCATAAATATGTATCACGAAAGTTATAAAAAAAATAATAATTAGGTAGGTACACAATAATGTAGTAAAATCATAAATAAATATTAGCCTGTAACTGTCCCACTGCTGGGCAAAGGCCTCTTCTCGTACAGAGAAGGAATGAGCATTGATCGCCACGCTTGTTCACTGCGGGTTGGCGATTTCAGACCATTAATTAAAGTCCAGGTTTCCTCACGATGTTTTCCTTCACCGTATGTCAGTGGTGTCTTAGATTAACTAAGAAAGTACAAATGAAATTGAAAAAGTCACATTGGTACATGCCTGGGTTTGAACCCGCAAGCCGGTGCTTAACAAGCGGGTCTGTAACCTCCGGGCCATCACGACATTCATTCATTCATCAGTAAAATCATACCTAACCAAGCAAAAATTACATATTTCGGGAACAATACTTACCGAAACTGAAGTTTTTAGAATTTCTGTACCTATATTTGTTTGTTTGAGCTTCACGCCAATAGGTACAGTAGTGTCATTCTGTAAGAAACCCACCTCATATTCGAAGGTTAGCTAGCTATCCATAATGTCACAGTATGGATAATAGAAGCAAATAACACACAGATAAAATCGACAGTATAATCAATAACGCGTAGTTTTGTTATCCACGCTGTGTCACGACAAGTGTCTAATTGACAGTCGCGATCGAGGTGAGATTCTTACAGAATTGCACTGCTGACGCCAGCAGGTCAAGATACCCGAAACTGTCAAATATTCCCAATCAACCTTGAACCTAATGCTTTCGCGATAAAGATGAAAATCTATTAAAGAAATTTGACAGATTGTAGTAGCTTGATGTGCTGGCGTCTGGACTACTGAACAGATTTAATTGTTTGGCAAAAATGTGCGTTATGTGAATAGGTAGCGGATTAGGTTAAAGGGTACAAATTATTTACGCTATTGAGTGTGGGTGAAGAGCAGTAACCTTATTGGAAATAAATTTGATTAGATTTAAAAAATGGAGTACCTACATATACATTGTTTAGTTTTTTCGATACAAACGCTAACGAAGTCGCGTTTCCTTAAAAGATTATACTACAGTATAATTATTATGTTTAAAAGTTCGAAATACTGCCCTGAAAGATTTGTAAACGAAGTTATACTAATAACTTGAGCTTAAGCTAAGGCCAAACTACACCGAAGAAATACAAAATACTTTATTCTTGTGTAAGTTTGTTTAATAGAAAAATAAGAATAATGTCAGAAGTCTATTATAAAGGTCTTACATAAAGCTTATTAAGTTAACAAAGGTTACAGCCTTCAAAAGAATAACTTTAAAAATAAGATGCATAACTTTTGTTTTTTTTTAACAGATTTGTTTTCTACTTTTCTTCGCTATGTCACAAAGATAGATTATATTTACCACCATCCAGAATTAAAATGATTAACCATAGTCCCTGTTATATGTCTGTAAAAATATTTATCGCGGCCTCGCTCGCGTGGATATCGTTTATCGCGTATTCCGTATTTTTCGGGATAAAAGTAGCCTATGTCCTTCTCCGGGTTCCAGACTATCTCTGTACTAAGATTCATCAAAATCGGTTCAGCGGTTTAGGCGTGAAAGCGTCACAGACAGACAGACAGAGTTACTTTCACATTTATAATATTAGTAGGGATTACTAAATGACCTAAAGAAAGAAACAAATATAGAAATATTTTTTAGAAAATTTAAAAAAAAACAATAGAAGAATATTTTGAATATAAAACAAAAAAATAATAGACACTAGGTACTAGATATTATAATTATGTTTGTTGTGTTGTTTTAAAATTATTACGGCGATCTACGGTTAATTTATTTAATTAAGAATTTTTTTTTGCAACGCCTGAAAAGGACAACTAAGTTTAGAGAGATATTTTATATTGTACGATATGTACACTTAGTTGGCAAAAATAAAAATCTTTGAATCTTCTATTAAAACAAAACAAAAATTAGAAACAGCGTTATCTATCCAGACGATTTTTCACACGTAGCGCAGTCGTTCGTATCAATCAATCAATCAGTCAATCTCAACAGCTCGTAAACGTCCATTCCTGGACGTGTCTCGTAGCTGCAAGGAACGGGCACAGGGGGTATGGGCATTTCAAAAAAGGTTTCAACGAAAGCGTTTATTTTTACCTGATTTTTAGGGTTAGTTTGAAAGAGTCCCCACCGAAAACGAAAGAGACCTTTAAAAAGAAGCTTAAATTTTGGAATAATTCACATAGACAATAGACAAAGCCGCACTGCCGTGCTAAGAAAACAGGAGGAAAACAGTTTTTCGAAAAATACATTTTAATTTTTGAAACAGTTTGGAATTAACAGAAAACTACCTTTTTTGTTTCCTGGTAATAGTCCAGTCAAAATAAACATTGTACTTCGGAATAATTCGCATAGAGCTGTAAATTGGTACAGACCTTATACATCATTAAAAATGAAACGTCAAAAGTCCCCATCGATCCCAGTTCTGCAAAAGAAGTTATTCAATGTCAAACGTTTGATAAATCAGTTATTTGTAATGTCTCATAAATGGTAAATGTTATTGCTATAATAATTTACACAAAGTTGTAGATTATGCGATTCTGTACAAAAAAGGTCTGAGTATATTTTTTCACAACAATAATCGGTAATGAGATATAGCGACTTAAAAATTGATTTATAACAAGACAAAAAGTCCTAACGTAAGATATTCCAAATATAACTACACCGAATAAGAATTAGGGACAATAAAAATCGGAAACCCGGCAGATTACAGTTGCCGAAACGTAAAAGGTCGGATTCGACGTTTCAATAAACCCACAAAATAAGTTTAGAAGTAGCACCCCTTTAATCTTAAAGAAAGCCACTTTTTTATTCACTTAAACATCGCGAACCCAAGCTATAATTAATCACACTTATCTCTACTAATATTACCTATAAATGCAAAAGTTACTCTGTATGTCTGTTACCTCATCACGACGGAATATTCCGATCTGTCCCCTTCGGGGGACAATCAGGAATAAAAAAAAACGATCTATTCCCCTGTCACCAAGACGAACGGACAGATCGAACGAATTATTTCTGGTCTGTTCTCTGCTGTTCTTTAGGGAGACAAATAGAAATAGAAAGTTTCGATCTGTCCCCCTGTTACCGACGAGGAGACAGATCAGGGGGACAGATCGGAATATTCCATCACGACTAAACTACTGAACCGATTTTGATGAAACTTGGTACAGAGATAGTCTAGAACCCGGTGAAGGCCATAGGCATACATTTATTCCAAAAAACGTGAAATACGCGATAAACGACATCCATGCGGGCGAAGCCGTGGGCGATCCCTGGTATATTATAAATGTGAAAGTTTGTGAAGACAGTGATGTTAGTTACTCCATCGCGCATGAACGGCTCAATGGATTTGGATGAAATTTGGCACACATATAAACCATATCCTGGATTAATACTTAGGATTTTTTTATCCAGTTACATGAAGTAGTTCCTCTAGAATGCGAGCGAAACCGGGGCAACAACTAGTGTTTAATAAATAAACAGTGTTGATGACACTACAGAGAGTATTTTGACAGGTGTCAAAATACTCAATTCAGCGAAAGCTGAGCTGGATTTCTTGTCACACATCGATCATAATATCTTATTCTTCTGCCTGCCCTTATCCCAAGTTAAAATGTTTTCTTCTTCGATTCTTCCCTATTATCCGTCCCGCTATCATTTACTCTCTTTTCATTCATATCATCTCTCACACAATGCATCCATCTTTTCTTTGGTCTCACATGCTTTTCGTCCCTCCTCATCACATGCCCAATCAAAACATCTTGGCCCATACCAAGATAATCGGTTCCCGATTCCCGGAACCGATCATATCTGTAAAATCTTTTTTGTTATTGTTTTAACCGGTTGCGTACCGCCCGTCGTCCCAGGACGACACTTAATTGTCTTATCTATTGTGTCTATAATTACCGTGCTCGAGGTTTTAATATAATATCTTGTGTGTGATAAAATAAATGGTTTAAATGGTATAAAATCCAATCTATAAGATTACGTCAACTGTAGTAAATGATCGCTGGCCATTTACGAAAACCTTGAATCATTATTATGACAATCTCAGGAAGTGATAGTCACAAATCACAACCCACCTGATATAGTTCTCGGTTACCTGAATACAACATGACAAAGAGAAATTATAGCCTCCTAACCTACTAGGTATAGCATTATCTGTGCTGACCCCGGTAATTTCTATCAAACATTCTTATCCATTCAGCGGTTAAGGTCAGATTGAGTAACGAATATCCAAAAAAACTTTTGTATTTATAATCTCTCAATAGTATACAGGGTGAAATTGTAAACACTCGACAAACCGAAATGGGAGATTGTATTCATCACTATTAACAACTTTTACTATGGGACCAAACCTGAAATCGCGAAAAAAAAACAGCTGTTTCCTACATTTATGTTCGCATAACTCGTCAAAATCCCAATCCCATAGTAAAAGTTGTTCATAGTGATGAGTACAATCTCCCATTTCGGTTTGTCGAGTGTTTACAATTTCACCCTGTATTTGTTTGTCTGTCTGTCTGTTTGTCTGCTTACTTCTTCTAAACTACTCTATGGATTTTGATGCATCTTAATTTAAGTATCTTCCGGAAGCTTTTAAGCTATAAAACATACCAGAGCGACGCCGGGCGGGTCGCTAGTATAAGTATAATTCTCAAACACACTTTGTGTAAACCACACATACACGCCGGTTGTTTTCAACATTTTCACGAGTAAATAAAACGGGAAGTCGTCTATCTTGAGAATCGTTTTTCTAAATTACTTAGGTTCGGCCGGGACCCCATTAGTCTGTACTCGTTACCTCCGAGACAAATGGTGCGAAACGCGAAGAGTTGGCCGTTGCCGAGCCGTTTATTAGTATTAACAAACTTTGCCACCGAGATCATTTATACGAATGAAAAAATAAACTAAAGCCCGCTCGCCTGAATTGTGTTTTAATTGAGAACTATACCTCCTTTATTTCTCTCAACTGGTCTTAATTTACACTTTTAATGGAGAGCTTAACTTTGTTTAAACCTAGTTGTTTCTTTGCAGTGTAAATAGAATGTGCATGCGACTTAAATGTCCACAATGAAGCCTCCGACGCTCGAGGAGCTCGTGGCTAAATAATTACAGCCGCATAGACCGATCTTCCGGGTTAAGCCACGCTTGCCGAGGTTGGTCTATGGATGGGTGACCATTTACCATAGCGAGTTTCCTCCGTGCCTCGGAAAGCACGTAAAGCCGTTAGTCCCGGCTGTCATTTGTAGATCTTTGACAGTTGTTACTGTTGGTCAGAAGCCAGAAAGTCTGACAACCAGTCTTACCAAGAGTATCGTATTACCCAGTTACTGGGTTGTGGAGGTCTGATAGGCAGTCGCTCCATGTAAAATACTGATATTCAGCTGCATCCGGTTCGACTGGAAGCCGATCCCAACATAGTTGGGAAAAGGCTAGGCAGATATAATGAAGCCTACGACGCGTATATTTTAATTTAAGTGAAACTCATCAGCTACTATCATGATATATCGAAATTAAAACATATTCCGGGACGTAGGTATTAATTTGTGTGCTCTCCCGGGCGAGGGCGCTCGACGAAAGGTATTACGAAAATTTAATTGAAGTTTTGATTAAGCACTGTTGCATATGGCGGGCTCATTGATCACGACGTTGTGAAGCTCGCGCTTAAAAATGTGGTCGACATCATTACCGACTACAATATAATATATGTTTAGCCAACTGGAAACTCAAATAAATTATTACCCGCAGTTACTGTAGTACAGGAATCCTAACTAACTAAACTGAAATGCGAAAGTAAGTTGGTTTGTTTGTTACCTTTTCACGCCTAAACTACTGAACCGTTCATCCTGAAATTTTGCATATCCATTGTCAGGTGTACAGAAACGGACATAGGGTACTTTTCATCCCGAAAAAAAGTACCTTTCCCGAGGAAAACAACAATAACGATAATAGATGGCGCCACGTGTCTTTCGAATCATGATTGAATTATATTATTATAGAGAGTTTAGTAGTGTGTTAAGAGTTTTTTTACGCGAGCGAAGCCGCGCGTATCATACGATTTGCAAAGTTTAGCTGCGGTCAATCCGTGGATGGGTGACCGTTGGTTACACATCGAGACCCCTCCGTGCCTCGGAGAACACTTTAAGCCGACGATCCCGGGTGTCATACTAATACCACAGTGTACCTACTTACTACATAGAGTGGGTCAACGCCCATACATTTGGCAGGTTCCATGAAATGTCAAAATTATGTAGGGGCGGACTTTATGTCCCAAGTATGCAGTATGGCTACTCGGGACATAACCTCCGCCCCTTCACCCCGCAAACCCCCGCACGATTGCTCTGCGACAATGTTCTACGTTGACCGACTGTAAGGAGTAAGATATAGTTAGACTGTGCTAATACCTATGACAGTCGTTACAGGCAGTCAGAAGCCCGAAAGTCTGACAATCGTTCTAACCTTAGGATATGATAGATAAGACATTTGTTTGGTACATAAAAGAAAACACAACACTTAAAGGCTTATTCTATCTGTAAAAATCTAAAAAACCGGCCAAGTGCGAGTCGGACTCGCGCACGAAGTGTTCCGTACGGCAAAAAAATCACGTTTGTTGTATGGGAGCCCCCTTAAATATTTATTTTATTCTGTTTTTTAGTATTTGTTGTTATAGCGGCAACAGAAATACATCATTTGAGAAATTTTCTAACTATCACGGTTCATGAGATACGGACGGACAGACGGACGGACAGCAGAGTCTTAGTAATAGGGTCCCGTTTTGTCCTTTGGGTACGAAATCCTAAAAATAATATCGGTATTGCCTAGTAACTGGGTTGGTGGGTAAAATACTGGTATTCAGCCGCATCTGTTAGATTGGATGCTGACCCTAACACAGCTGGGAAAAGGCTAGGCAGAACAGTAACTGTAGTACAGAAACAACATTGTAAAGCAAATATAATGTTTCGCTCACCCCTTTGTAAAATTGAAAGTTTCTCCTCGGATTTACGAAACGAACGATCTCGAGTATCCAAAATCTGAACATTGGATACTCCTAAACTCCCTTTGAAGTTAAACATCAGTCTTAAGGGCAACGGCTTAAGGTAAAAAGTTTATTGGTAAGACGAGTAGATGTGACGTTTCGTCTTTAGGATCATAAACAAATAATGGGAGCAAGGGATTGATGGAAGTGAATGAGTCCACGTCCTACGCAAACTTGTGCAGTATCCGAACTGGGACCATTGTTGTATTGAAAACGTTTGGGCTGCCGAACCGCTGGGAAAATATTGATCTTTTATAGTTTATTCAATATCGAATACCTGAGCAGATACCCTCTCATCTGGAAAATTGTAATGTAATGGAAACAAGTCACATTCCGCGTTATTTCACGCTTTTGTAGATATTTGTATTTCACTTTGCTGTCATGATTTCGTGTTGTCTTTGAATTATCTACCACTCGGTGTTGCCTGCGGATTTACTTGTATCCAAGGTGAACTATTCTCTGTACCTGGATAAAAAGTAAGCTATCTGTTAATACAGGATTATGATTTATCTGTGGGCCGAATTTCATCAAAGTTCGGTTAGCCGTTTATGCTTATTTGAGTAACAAACATCGATCCATCTTCACAAACTTTCACATCATTTTTCATTTTAATTTATATTATACAAAATGAGCTCGTATTCGACGTATTCCTTGTAAGGTGTGTTAGTATGTTCCATATGTACCAAATTAGCACCCCATGTAACCTAGGCGAAAGTCAGTAGATTTCGAGATTTTTTTACAGTTTTTTTTTTGTAAAATATCCAGAATTCGCTATTAAATATTATTTATCTTTTAAGAATCAAATTGAATAGCTTTGATTTCCATACCAACTTGCAGCTGGCACTTTAACAAAATTTTCTATGTAAGTATAAGAATGTTTAAAAATACTAATCAGTTGAAAGATAATTATCGTTTTATGTGTTATATTTTTTGATTTTGATGGAAAATTATTTGTAATATGTTAGAATTTAAAAAAAAAACTTCATCCCCTCTTAAGTTACGAATTCAGAAAATGGAGGTTCTAATTTGTCATCACAAAATATGACCTAAAATGTTAACATAGCTGGTCACAGCTGGGAATAGATAGATTTTAGCGATTTTTTTATAAAATCTACGACCACCTATTTCTCCTAAACTATTGACTTTTACGGAAAGTGGTAGAACAAAGGTTTTTCATTATTATGCGTAAACACCCTGTCGGATTAAAACCCCCTTTCTGAGTAACCGTGTAGTTAGATAGCTGCTGATGGCTGATGCCGGATCCGCGGCATTGGGTTCGATCCCCTGGGCATGCAAAGTGGTATTGGGTGTTTCTGTCAGGTAATTCACGCAGCCCGGAGGTGCAATTGTGGCCGGTAAATAGCGTTAGGCTCGCCCTTAATCTCTTGGGACCTAATTTCGTCAATGATGAGCTGTGAGTGGGTTATGATCGAACACCTCTGCCGAACCCCATGGGAACTTCAGACGTGACGTTTACGTTACGTTGACGTTTTTTCGGAACTTCAATCATTTTTTAAATTATGTCAGCTCCATCATGTCATTACATAATTACAAACTAATACGACTTTATGAATCAACTTAACTTAAATACTTGTAGGGTTTGCTAGTCTCGTGTAGTGCCGGACTTAAAGAATAGTACTATCTACCCCATCTCATCCCGTGGGTGTCGTAAAAGGCGACTAAGGGATTCACTAGAGGATGGGCAGCAGCGTTCTCTGAGTACTTTAACAGCCATACTGCGATCGCCAAACCGTCTGCCAAGCGTGGTGATTACGGCAAACCCCCCCTGTTGGGGGAGGCCTATGTCCAGCAGTGGACGTCTTTCGGCTGAATGATGATGATGATGGGATTATTTGCTAGATAAAAAAAAAGTTTTTTTTGTGATCATAAGTGAGATAGAGACAAGTTATATCGAAAGTATCTTAACCGCTTCATATGGTTTTATTAAAGAAAATCCATTTTGTTATTCTTTCTCTGCTACGCATATTTTAATGAAAACTCGGCGACACAGCTAACGGGAAAGACTAGCGCGATATCACTCCGCACAATCAGTTAACTCGGGGCGCTAAATTGACTCAAAAACGGAACACCACGTGCCGTCTTTTTTTTGTTGAAACTGAAAAACTCCCTTGCTGAATCAATCAGTGTCACCAGTAGATCACGTGGTTTGAAGGAATTACACAAATTAATTTACAGACTGTACACATTTTTTTTTAAATATAATATTCCTTACAGTATCTATTCACACAAAAATTTCATTTAACATAGAAATCACTTACATCGTTAAATACAACACGAAGGAAAATAAATCCTTTTTAAGAGGGTTTCAGTTGCTAATCATCTCGCTAGCAATAAAAGTGATTGAAGGAAGCGGGTCACATACTTCAATTCCTTGGGATTGCAAACGGGCATTATTTCAACCCTTATATTAATGCAGTAGGTGGTTTACGTGATTTCTCGGATTCTATGTTAGGAGATGTGGTTTCCGCACTTAGTCCTTTAAGTGGACCATTGTACGTGGGCCATGGCGGCCATCATTCCAACCAGCCTACCTCCTTCCAGAAGCAGATTAGGGCTCTCAGTCCGCTCAGAACATTTGCGAGTGATTTCGGTGCGCTAAGGGTTGTTTCTCGTATTTGGGTGACCCCTGTGCATTCCAGGAGCATGTGTGCGACCGTCTCTTCGGCCCCCATACATGCTCTGCACAGAGGGCTGTCCGTTATGCCTATCGTGTGGAAGTGTTTGTTTAGTGAGCAGAGTCCGGTTATCGTTCCAGTCACCATTCGCAGGCTGCTCCTGTCTAGGCGCAGCAGGCGCCTTGTCAGTCTGCTATCCATGAGTGGCACGGCCTCTTTGGATTGCCTGCAGCCTGGGGCTGAAGTCCACCAGCTCTGTGCCTGTGTGTGAGTAAACTCCTGGAGCCATCTGCGTAGTTGGTTGAAGGGGACGGGTACTATAGGTTCAGGGCCATAGGCCACCGTACCAGATCCACTCCTGGCCAGTTCTCGGATTCTTGAATCCTTATTTTTGTCGTGCCATTCTTCTACTTTCGTGTCAGCACGAGCTTTAAGAAGTAGCTCATGCCGTGGTGAAAGGATTAGCGAGTCAGTAAGGTAGAAGTAACTGATTTTTTGTGTACGATACTAGAACACATCATAGAACACGTGGTATCATTTACTGTCGTAACATCATCCCCACTTTGTATAAAAACAATTCTATGTGACTAAATAAAAGAAACCTTTCTTTCCAACCTAACATTCTGCAAGACATTGCATTATCGTGGAAACGGAACAGAACACCATCCTTTAAAATTGCGAGGGAAAGTATAATAATTCCTGTTATTATATTCGTGTCTGACACTAATATCTCGTCTCGACCGCTCGGGGCAACAGCAAGCAAACAATGAAACGACTTTAATAAAAGTAAATCGTATTAACACCTAACTCGCTAAGCTCTTTTATTGTCGCCCGGAGTGATGCGAATGAGAAACTGTTTTAACATTGTTAAGTGCATTGATTTCTGGATCTAGATTGAAATAGGCACGGTAAAGAGCGTCCCAGCCCTCAAAAAAGAGCTTTTAAGCCCCAGAAAAGAGGTATTTATATGTAGAGGTAAATTCTACCTCAAATGAGCTCTTTTTTCCGCCCGGAGTAATGCGAATGAGAAACTGTTTTAACATTGTTAAGTGCATTGATTTGTGGATCTTGATTTGAGACATGCACGGAAAAGAGCCCATAGGCCCTCGAAAAAGAGCTTTTGAGCCTCAAAAAAGAGGTATTTATATATAAAGGTAAGTCCTCCCTCAAATGGGGCTCTGTTTTCGCTAGGAGAGTGCATTGATTGGTGTTAAGTTATTCGTGGATCTCAATTGAAACAGAGCCTAAAAAGGTTTTCGACAGGATCACCTAAAATAGGTTTTAGGCCCTAGTAAAGAACGTGTTAGTGAAATAGAACTTAAGGTTCAGGTAGGAAGATTTTTGGAGGAAACCAACTGAAATAAAACGTTCGTCTAAACTGAATGACGCCTGTAGCCTTAAAATGAGTACCTCCGGAGGATCCAGTCTGAAATAGGGCTGTGGGCCCTAATTTTAGATTTTGACAACAAGGTAGCTGTCAAAAATACGATTGGGACAGACTCAAATATTTCTCTCTGATAAGTGCCGAATTGAAAATGATTAATGAGTCTATTATGTGAGTTGCTACTGAGTCGAAAAAAAATCAAAAGCAACAAATTAATTTCAATTAAGAAACTTTTTAGATCAAGATCAGTTAGATTGTCAACTTACATTTAGGTACTAATTACATCGTCTTAATTATTTAATATAAAAACTAGCGACCCGCCCCGGCTTCGCCCGGGTGCAATGTATCTATACATATAAAAGGAGAAGCTGACTGACTGATTGATTGATCTATCAACGCACAGCCTAAACCGCTGGGGTTAGAAAGTTGAAATTTTGACAGTAGGTTCCTTTTGTAACGTAGGCATCCACTAAGAAGGGATTTCTCGAAATTCAACCCCTAAGGGAGTTAAATAGGGGATTAAAGTTTGTATGGAAAATCGTCACTTAACGGGTTCAAAATTTCACACAAGCGAAGCTGCGGGCGAAAGCTAGTTATACATATAAACCTTCCTATTGAATCACTCTATCTATTAAAAAAAACCGCATCAAAATCCGTCGCGTAGTTTTAAAGTTCTAAGCATACATAGGGGCAGACAGCGGGAAGCGACTTTGTTTTATACTATGTAGTGATATAGAAAGAATATAGCAAAAATTCTGATTAATTGTTTGTCTAATACAACACCTCTTCTTCTTCTTCCTGCCCTTATGCCATGTTACTTGGGGTCAGCGCAACACGTTTTTTTCTTCCATTCCGTCCTGTCACCAGTCATGATATCACTGACTCCCTTCTCTTTCATATCATTCTTCACACAATCCATCCATCTTTTTTTTGGCCTCCCTCTTCCTCTCCATCCATCCACATTTATATTCATAACTCTTTTGGTCACATGCGTTTCATCCCTCCTCTTCACATGCCCATACCATTCCCTTTCAACTTTTCTGTCACTGGCCCTACTTTCAATCTTCCTCTAATATACTCATTCCTGACCTTATCCATTCTGGTCACTCCACATATCCATCTCAACATTCTCATCTCCGCTACATGCAATCTTTTTTCAGCCGTCTTCTTTACGGCCCAACATTCCGATCAACACCGATACGACCTTTTTGGGAATTAACTCAATAGTTAATTCTTAGAAATCTTCTTCTCAATAGAGGGTCATTGAAGTGAAGTAATAATCACATCGATAACTAGAAGACAAAACTCTCTACCGCTAATGTAACTGGTTAAATAAATCAATACAGGATTAGGAATAAAATACCAGCAGGCAGTAGGCACCAATATCATTGCCAATAACACAACAGACTCTATTCCAAAACGCTGCAATAAATCCATGCACGGGTAAATTGAAAAAGCATACAGGTAACCGCTTACGTATTGTAAATATTTTTGTACCGGGAAATGGATTTGACACAGATGTACTTTTCATGACATCCAATAAACCGGCTAACATTGTAACAATACAAAAATTCACTGTAGTAGATCACGCGATAAAACAATTACAACCCCGTCATTATTTGCTTTTCATTTAAAAAGCACTTTCTTTTGCGTATTATTGAACTTAGTTTTCATTCAATAACTTTAGATATTTATTTTCGCTTCTCGCTGCGGGCGCGGGATTCTTTTTACGCGAAATGGTAAGTAAACTTTCATAAGACGAACGGACTCAAATTGCTCGAGTGAAACATAAACAGAAACTTTATAATAAAATGGCGTATGAACTTAAAAGATCCGGGGAACTTAGTGTTCGCAAATAAAACGACTTGAAATGAACGAATAAATTAATTATCAGCTTTACTATGTTCAATAATGTAAAGTTTATTTGTTGTAATACAGTTCAAAGTTTATTCGAAAACGCATTCTGTATTTTGCACAGGTAAATTTGATATCGGGCCCGACTTCCCGCTCAGAATTCAGTAGGTGGCGCCACGTAACGTGGGAAACAACGGGATTTCTGCCAACTTTGTTTGCCGGAGAGGAGTTAAAATATATTCAACTATGCGATAGAAGTTTTCGAGTTAGGGATAGCTTATTTTTTTCAACTACCCGCTGCGGTGCGCCGTGAAAAGTCGTAATTAACGTGGCTTTCACCACGACCCGAGCGAACAGTGGGCTCTTATAGGATTGTCATGACAAGAATACAAAGCTAGTTGCATTGTTACGAAAATAAAAAAACCTATTTTTTAAATTACTCCGTTTCTAACCTACTGTTCTGGTTAGCGGTTAGCAAAGTTTCATAGGAAACGTTTGTAATATGAACTCGTATCGGAATTTGGTAGCAAACATTGTTAAAGTGAGATTATCTGTTAACTATACAGCTTCTAAGTTTCCTATTAAGTTTTATCAAATCGGATTATCTAACACGGCGTTATGTTGTAGATTATTGGTTCGAACTTTTATGAAATGAGGAATTATAGCGATACTGAAATGCGGGTGATAAATTGTGGGCTAAGCGAGGTGTTATATCGGGTGTAAAAAGACGCTTAACGTTAACGAATACCACGTATTCTACCCATAATTGGGATTTTTTTTTTCTTTTAGACCATACCTGGGAAATGAAGGTCAAAGAATACTTTTTTTTTAGTTTTTTTCCAAAAACGAATTCCAAGTCATAATACAAAACTTTCTTCCGTACAAACATTATCAAAAATTTAAATTTTTCCTAACAAATTACGCATTTGAAGTTACGAAAACGCAATGAATATCAAATGCACAGGACCGCCTTGGCTCGACTGTATAGCCGCTGCACGCATGCAAACGCTCGGCATCGCCACAAACATAATTTGCGCGCTACAAAAAAAGCGTTTTTTTCATGCCAAAAAATAATTTCATTTCCCAGCAATTAGTTTTGGTCAATGTACTTTAGTTTATGTACATAGTGCGTAGATTTTGGCTATGTGATGGGTCTTTTTACAACCTGTATGTATATGGAGTATTACATTTTTTTTTTTTTTTTTTTAAACTTTGCCCCACACTAAGATTTCTCTTGTGTCGTGGGTGCGTTTACAGACACAAATCTCACAAACAAACGCCCAGACCCGAAACAACCATCTGTAGGCCATACAAATTTTTGTTCCGTGTGGGAATCGAACCCACGACCCGTAGCGCAGAAGCCAATCGCTTAGCCACTGCACCAAACGTGTCGTCAAAATTATGCGATTTTTTCATAAAGTTTTATCGCAGCTCGCGGGCAGGTGAGGTAGGGGGCTTAACCGCTCTAATGAAGCCAGGGATGCGCTCGCACGTTATTAAGGGATCACTCCCAGCCTTTTATGCTCTATGAATAGTGTGTTTTATTAACTTTATTTTAATGCTAGCGAGTTTTTTTTCATAGTTTTTACAAATATGAATGTTTTTTCAAGATTTGCGTGTGTATTTATTTATGTGTGAGCTTGTTTATGCACACTTCATTAACTATGTATGAGACGGAGTAGCATAAATATTGAAGTGAAGGTTGTAATTTTATCCAAATGAGTAAACAAGAATGATGACCGTTGATAATGTTTTATACAACGCTTTATTTGTCACTAGCGACCCGCCCCGGATTGAATAAATCTTCTAACATACTTTTGTATATACGCCTAAGGGCAATAAAATATGATATTGGTTATTACGCCAATATTACAAATCATATTAGGCCTATGTGGCTTATTTTTTGAAAATGTAGATCTCAAAAAAATGTAGATCTCCTCGTATTTGTAAACTTGTGAACGAATGTAGCGACCTAGTTGATATTTACTCCAACTCCATAAATAGTTTTGTTCGACATGTAAAATAACTGTTCATGTTTCTGCCTACAAAGCAGGTTATTACCATTATGGAACTAAAATGTTATTCTGAATAAAATTGTTTTAGATTAGATTGTCTTAGACTAGATTGTTTTAGATTAAATTAGTAATAAGATTAAAAGTGGGTATTACATTGTATAAAAACGATCACTTTCTACATTGCATGTGGTGTTTACCTGTAAAGATTGTGCAGTAAGATTTACTTTTAAGATATGATGTAAACGATGTATGACTGTAACAATAGTTGGTAAACCTAAATAAATAAATAAAATAAAAACTTCGAACTAAAAACTACGTTCATGTAACTTCTGTGAATATATTCACTGTAATAAAATCTCAAATAAATAAGTAAATAGAGCCGTAGTATCTCATTTAAATGTTCAGCAGGTGTACATTAAGCCGACTGGATACAGCACTGTGGCTTCACCGAAATTGAATTTAAAAAATATTACCAACTCGCGAACTTGGCCGCACTCCAAAAGACAATACCTACCGTCGTCTTGTATATTCATTTTAAAGGAATAAATACTTACAGAGCACAAAGACTAAGTGAGCACACGGTCTTGTTAATAAAATACCGTGCCAAATTATTATAACAGAGAAATCAGAAATAAAAAGCGAAAAACCTACCCTTTTCACCGTAAGTTGATTCCTAACGATTGTCCACAAAACATTACCATACAAAGAAAAACAAAACATGGATATTATAGCCATTTTACGGTTTTTGATGATGTCGTTTACGTTTTTTCTTTAACAGACTCCTTACGGCTACAATTTACGACAATTGTCAGGACTCATATCTGGGTGAACAAAGTATAGCGACATAATTTTAACATTATCTATATCGACGCTAGAAAGGCAAAAATTACCAAGCGACATATCGGCAAGTTTACACTAGAGTATTTTAAAGTTTTGTTTAAGTTCATAATCTTTAAATACCAGTTTATTAAGCCTCTAAACTGAATTTAAAATTCGTTGGAATCAAGTAGTTATGTCGAATAGGCGATTTTTTAGGTTTTATAAAAAAAAACACTAACTGCTCCAGTGTAAAATTGCCAACATGACGCTTGGTAAATATTGCCTTTCAAGCGTTGATATCAAAAAACTACAGCTTCATTGTAAAATTCTAAGTCAAAAATCAAACGCTCCAGTCAAGTTTCTGACACCGTGAAAATATTTAGATAATCGCACAGGTTGATGTTGTGGAAGCAAACAACACCGTTACCACCTCGTGAAAGTTTTTACATTAGCCGTACCTGCGTCCCGACTCTGTTTGTTTCGTGCCTTCGAACCTGGTTGCGAGCGGCGCACAAGTTTGGGGTCTCATTTTAAAACTCCCTACCCTCGCCCCGGGTAAATTTTAATCATAAAGAGACAATAGAGATGAAGGTATACGCTAAAGTTTGGTCAGACTGATTTACGCGATATTTTTGCGGCGTATTCAACTGCTTGATTTTATTTGCGGCTGTTTGCGCCGAATGCCTTTAATAATAGTCGGCACAAATCTTCCTTGCGGGCCCGATATTAGCACGAATGGCCATTTTTAGGTAATGGCTCGGGGGAAGCGGGTTAAGCGAGGGCGAACGGCTAACTAATGAGAAATGTTGGCTATTTAATAGCGCGCAATATGGAATCAGGTGTAAAAATATTACAGAATTCCTTTCAGTAACATGTTTTATGTTTTAGTATAATGAAAACGTTAACAGTCTCAACAGTTTATTGTCATAAAACCTTTGTGCAGAAAATAGGTCCGCACTTAATACAATTTTCAGTAATTTATGATGTTTCCATCTACAGCACTCTGAAAGTCAGGTATAATAAAATGATGTCTTATTTCCTTTTACTCTGAGCAGTCGTAACGTAAGGCAAAAATGTGCCACTGGAAACTGTCCAACGAGCAGTATCTACATCGAAGTAATATATTTTACATTCAATTCTGAGGAAAATGGACGTCGTATTTATGTTTTATTTACAGTCGTAATTTTGTTACGGATCATATTGAATTAACACGATTTAGAATCTTACACGATCATTTACAAGCATGAGTTTTCCTGCACATCGAAATTCAAATTATCATTATTATACTGTTCGCTGATACTCGGCTAATAACTCATTTACTCATGATTCCGTACTAAATGGAATGGACTACGTAGAAAACTTAAGAACGAACGGGATGAAAAAGCTTTTCCTCCAAATAATTTTAATATTCAATTATTCAAGATTTTCAATTTTCAAGGAAAAGATTATAAGATTTCTTAGCTGGTTTAAGCCGTAATGAGTTTCCGGTATAACAGTTTAGTGGGATGAGGTTTGGAACCACTGCTTCATTTGAGCAAGGAATCTATTAACAGAATTACCATCAAGTGGGCCTCTGGCCTTTTAACGCCTTTAAGGATAGCTTCGCGTTGATTCAAGATTAAAAGAGATTGCACTAATGAAAACAACTTTAGAGCTTTTCGCTCTTAAGTTTTTAAACACTGTAGAAGTTTAAACTATTAGCTCGATCTTGCTAGAGGAAAAAGAAATCTTGTGAAATGGTTGTGGAAATTAGGCTTTGAATAGACAAATTATTGAGGGGCTCGTGATTAAATTAAATAAACGCGTGGATCGTACAATCTGTATTTTGTTTGTGGGCGTTTGTGAATGTGAGATTTGTGTTTGTAAACGCACCTACGACACAGGAGAAATCCTAGTGTGGGGCAACGTTTGTTTTTGAAAGAAAGAAAGATAAAGAAAGAATCTGGGAGGTTAAGCTGCGCTTAACGCGGTCGGTCCCTAGATGGGTAACCGTTCGTTGCAGGAGGAGATCCCTCCATGCCTCGTAGACCACGTTAAACCGTCGGTCCCGGATGTCATACGAATACCTATAGAATACAGTCGTTACCGATAGTCAGAAGCCCGAAAGTCTGACTACCGATTTAACCTTAAAACATGCTGCGTTCCCCAGGGTTGTTACTAGGTTTAAGGGGTGCATGAAAAGAGCCTCCACGAGTGACGATACTTAAGTATGTCCGGCGCACACTGGGCAGTCAGACAGTGCTTAGCAGCAGTAGCACTAGGTTTCAGAGGTCTGATGGCAGTTGCTTCGTGTAAAATACAAGTGGTATTCAGCTGTAACTGGTTAGACTGGAACCTAGGCTAGGCTGATGAATCATTGAAAAACATGGACCTATAAATACGAAATAAATATTTAAAATGATATTTAACATGTCTGAAAATCTTCTTTCCCCTCTCAATTTGAATACCATTTTTGTTTTAACCATAATTTTGTTTTATTTTATAATAACGAGGTTATTTAACTAGAAATTAAACGACGCGAATAAAATAATGAGATCAGACGTAAGAGCATAAATCAGTTTACGTTGAACGATTTGTCTCAGAGGAGCAACTTAATGTGTTTAATTTTATTTGCCGACACAACAGTTTTAATAATTTATTTGTAATTTATTGGCCTACTTGTAAACGTAACGATAAGCCACGGATTTGCGGGTTATGAAATCAGATAATAATGTAAATAAACGTGAGAAATGTGTTTGGCGGATTCTGCGGGCATTATCCACCAATTATGTTAACGTTTTCCGTTATAGCTTATGTATTATGGAAATCATTAATTTATTCATTTTGGATTTAAGTTATATCAGAAGGATTTGTAGCATCTGTATGATAATGAGTTAGGTTTAGCAAATTTAGTAGTACCTAGTAGAGTTCCTTGCGAAATAGTTCATCCGGGGAAGTGCTACCATCATCATCTGCCTAGCCTTTTCCCAACTATGTTGGGGTCGGCTTCCAGTCGAACCGGATGCAGCTGAATATCAGTATTTTACATGGAGCGACTGCCTATCAGACCTCCACAACCCAGTAACTGGGTAATACGATACTCTTGGTAAGACTGGTTGTCAGACTTTCTGGCTTCTGACCAACAGTAACGACTGTCAAAGATCTACAAATGACAGCCGGGACCAACGGCTTTACGTGCTTTCCGAGGCACGGAGGAAACTCGCTATGGTAAATGGTCACACATCCACAGACCAACCTCGGCAAGCGTGGCTTAACTCGGAAGATCGGTCTATGCGGCTGTAATTATTTAGCCACGAGCTCCTCTATTTAGCCACGAGCTCCTCTGAATTAATTATAGAACTATGATAGTTTATATATTATTTAATAGTACGGGCCCTCTTCTCGCATAGCTCGTGCCGACACGAGAGAAGAAGAAGAATGTATGAAAAGTTAAGACTTGCATCTATACTAATAATATTATAAAGAGGTAGAATTTGTTTGTTTGTTTGTTTGTATGTAGGAGGTAATCTCCGAAATTACTCATCCGATTTCAAAAATTCTTTCACCAATAGGAAGCTACGTTATCCCTGAGTGCTATAGGCTATATTTTGGGATCAAAAAATTAGGGTTCCGTAAATTAACGGGAGCGAAGCCGCGAGCAAAAGCTAGTAGAATATACATACATTGAAGTAACTGATACGAATTTAATCGCAAAAGGGGTTAAATACATGCTTACACACAGAAATCGAAATAATATTATTTAGATGTATGTGGGCTTGTCTATTGGCGTACCAATACAGTATTCGCCGATGACATAATTTATGTTATATGCGATAGAACGAGCCTACGTCTATTTATTGGGCACAAATCCAGTCTAACATTACCTTTTGAGAATGATGTTTTCATTTTAAGAATTGTTTAAGAATATACATTAAATTTAGTGAAAAAATTCACGGTAGTACTAATATACAACGAAGTTAAAAAGAAAACTATCACAGCTAAGTAGGCTTTACAAGTTTACGAGTAATAGTCGACCAACCGGAAAAGTAAAAACGCACAATTTCCATTGAAAAATTACTAAGCCCTCTTCTTAGTCCGCATTATTGTGCAACTATGGAACCCTATTACTGCGCGTGGCCCGACACGCACTTGGCTGGTTTTTTTGTTTTATTTCTCTTTATGTAATACCCAACTGTACCAACAGCGCGTTCGTTCCGCTGCAATGTAATGTGAGAGCGCTAGTACCCAGAACACAAGTAAAATTTTACATTGGTTAGGTATCAGAGTTCAGTGAATCAGTACATACTTGTTACAAAGGAGCTGCAGGAAATATTTTTTTGGAGATGTTTTACAAATTTTTTAGAAAACAATATTGGTATATTTATTTTTTTTAAATTATAAATTTGAGATTTTTTTTATTACACTTATTAACAGTCGCAATTTTGTGTAATGTTTCATTCGTTGCGTAGGAGAGAAAAAAACTACAGCAGAAGTTGGCTTTTACATCAGTTTAATAAGCATTAAAGGTTATTAAAATTGTGAAGAAACAAATTTTTACTTTGTGACGTCACTTCACGTATTTTTGGCTGTTACTTTCAATGAAGAAACTCACCGTAAATATTTAATTTCTGTTGAAGTAAAAAAAAACAACAAACTTTTGTCATTTTAATAGAGAAAGTGCCTTACAAAGCCAGGCTTACAATGGAATGTGTTTATGCGAACTTATTTGCGATAATTGTCGAGGAATATGAGTGTACGACAAAGCATAATTATTCTCAGAGAAATTATTAATGAATTACTGAAGTTAAGAAGCCCGAATGTCTAACCGGTCTAACGTTATGATAACGGTACTATGTCTACCGATTTAACATTATGATATCGGTATCATGTATTGTCTAACCAATCTAACGTTATGATATCAGTATTATGTATTGTCTAATCGATCTAACGTTATGATATCAGTATTATTATATTGTCTAACCGATCTAACGTTATGATATCGGTATTATGTATTGTCTAACCGATCTGACATTATGATATCAGTATTATGTCCAACCGGTCCAACATTATGATATCGGTATTGTGTATTGTCTAACTAATCTAACGTTATGATATCGGTATTATGTATTGTCTAACCGATGATCTAACGTTATGAGATCGGTATTTTGTATTGTCTAACTGATCTAACGTTATGATATCTGTATTATGTATTGTCTAACAGATCTAACGTTATGATATCGGTATTATGACAAGTATTGTCTAACCAATCTAACGTTATGATATCGGTATTATGTATTGTCTAACCGATCTAACGTTGTGATATCAGTATTATGTCCAACCGGTCTAACATTATGATATCGGTATTATGTATCTGTCGCAGAATCAACACAGAAGCACAACTATTAGAATGACTATTGATTATTTTTAATGTAGTAGGACGCCATCTATTACCGTTTGTCGGAAACGTCAAGCAGTGTGCATGGGTGAGGTCGGTGCGGGGCGTGGCATGTCTTGTTTGATGGTTGTCAGCAAGCTGTCAGCTGTTGGCTGTCAGCTGTCATTCTTTTTGACATTGGATTCATTTGATTTGAGTGAAGTCACTTTGGAGTGAGACACGAGGACGAGAGGTCGTTTTGCCAGCTTGCACCGAACTTACCGCGTTTCCGTACTTTAATCTATTTCCATCGGTTTGATTATTAGAGATTTTATTATTTTGTTATCGAGAGTGAATAAATAGAGGACTATAATCAGTGTTGTGACTATTATTTTCTGCCTACACCAAAACGAACTTGGACTCTGATGACGAGGTACCCCCAATGAGTGAACTACCCTCGTTATATCTATTGTCTAACCGATCTAACGGTATGATATCGGTATTAGGTATGTATTGTCTAAGCGATCTAACGTTATGATATTGGTATAATGTATTGTCTAACCGATCCAACGTTATCCTAATGGTATTATGTATCTAACCGATCTAAAGTTATGATATCGGTATTATGTCTAACCGATCTAACGTTATGATATCGGTAGTCTCAATAATATTTTGTTAGACTGGAAGCTTGAAGGCTAATGATGACTATATTATTTCTAATTTATCTCCCAATATTTTGTCCAAAATAATTTTAGCGTAAACACTATTATGTTGAAGTATCCAATTAAGAAGACGTCAAAACAAACTGAAGTAATTGAGAAACGAATGTTTAATTAATACCTATTTTTTAATGTTTTATATGTATAGTTCTAATACTAAAAGCAATTAATGTCAAAGATTCTTTGTGATATAAAAAAAAGACATTTCAATGCTCTTACAAGAGGTAACCTTCATCATTAGTATAGACCTCTAAATTTAATGTATGTTCTTAAATATTTCTTAAAATGAAAACATCATTCTCAAAAGGTAATGTTAGACTGGATTTGTGCCCAATAAATAGACGTAGGCTCGTTTATTGCATATAACATAAATTATTTCATCGGCGAATACTGTATTGGTACGCCAATAGATAAGCCCACAGACATCTAAATAATATTATTTCGAGTTCTGTGTGTAAGCATGTATTTAACCCCTTTTGCGATTAAATTCGTATCAGTTACTTCAATGTATGTATATTCTATGCAAGTCTTAACTTTTCATACATTCTTCTTCTTCTCTCGTGTCGGCACGAGCTATGCGAGAAGAGGGCCCGTACTATTAAATAATATATAAACTATCATAGTTCTATAATTAATTCGTTGTGCGAGAGGAATGGCGTTATCCATCCTGTATGGCACCATTCCTTTCGCGCAACAGAACGATGATAGAATAATGCACTTCATAGTACGGCCCCAGTTCGTACCTTGGTGAAAAGATTACTTAGTCAGCAAGGTTGGTAGCGGAGTTGCCCAGGGTGCGCCGCACGTAGGTACTTAAGTGTCATCACTCGTGGAGACACTCTTGCCCACCTACTTACTTATAAGTATCTCTTCTTGTATTATTATTTCTTGATGGAGTAAGCTGAGTTGATATATAGATAACTCCAACATTTAAAATTTTACGGTATCGGTGTTTAGTTGCATGCCATAGGTATGATTCTGTACCTCGGACAATTTTCCTGACAGAAAACCTTTCAAACCTATGCATATCCTGAATATGTCGTGCTTGATAGCCGAGCACAAGACAAGGGTGGGTTTAGATTACGATATAATATAACACTATACACTTAATGTATACATCGAGTGTCTCTGTGAACCCCACTGCGACATTAATTGCGACATCACACCGAGTGTCGCGCCAAGCATTGTGTGAACAGGTTGTGTAAGAGCGTCCAAGTGTGGACGGAACAGAAATTAGTGTCAGACATTTGTGTCACAATTTATGCCGCAGTCTATGCACACCTTAATCACAAGGTTACAGTGAGCACAAGTTATTATCATCGATGACGACTAGATACATTTCAGTTAGTTAGTTATCTTGAATCTAGCATTCTAATTGCGCAACACACTCGTAATCTATAACTTTGATTTTGACAGGTCAACAATTTCCATATCAACGTTGTATTAACAATCCGACTTCTCCACAACTATGTACCACGCAAAGAATATTGTTTTTGACACATCAACCGTCATGATATATGTTGGTTACGTTACGCAAACGCCCTGCAGGTATCACCCTTCTAACAAAAGCAAACCGTAAAATATAGCAGAATCGCATTGCCAAGAAAAAGTCTGAACCAGTTTACGTCTCGAAAAATTTTCAAATTCAATTCCTGGGCGACCCGTTCCTCTACTTTGTTTAATGTTCTGCAGGTGTATTCTTACTTGAGTAATAGCTTCAGTGTTCCTTGTTCCAGGTGAAGTAATGTCCGGCATGAATGTTTAAGCGAGTTAACTTAGCCCCCATCTTATGAAGAACCTGAGGCGATGTAAATCGGCGTCGTGTTATGTTAAACAGGAGAGTTATAAAGAATTTAGTAAGTGAAAACATTTCTGGAGTAAGTTACCGTTTTAATAATGGTAACAGATAATTTAAAGCTTCCGTACACAGGTTTGCTTCTTGTGTTCTGCGAACTGATTTCCCTGTTTTCTGCGAATTGCTTTTGTAGATTCAATTAAATGCTGTTCCCAGAAACGCAGCTCATGTACGCGTAGGTAGTTCGCTTTACCCCTTTTAATTTTTGTCTCTTATTATTTCCATATAATCTCATGCTTTGTTGTTAACTTCTGGACAAAAAGGAAGTAGTAATGCCCACAATCATCACGCTGGTCTAGTGGCTTCTGACCGTTTTCAATATTTATAGAGAAGTAATGTCAAATTTGTATCTCTAGTAGGGCCATATGCTATACAGGGCGTCCCACGACTTTGCCACATGGAGGGGAAGTACCTTAAATACTGTAGATAGAAAAAATTACTGAATGAAGACTTCATTTTTATTTTAAAAACAATACGAACTGCATTCAAAGAATTTTAAATAATCACCTGTCTGAACCGGGAATCGAACCCGCTAAATGTGAAAACAAAAAAAACTGTAATTTTATTGTACTAATCGAAAGGCTCGATCAGATACATTTATTTCTTCTAAATAACGTAGCATCTAAAATAAAAGGAACACCATGAAATTTAACATTTAATTTAAAATTTTGTTCAGAATAATGAATAGCATTTTCTCTATGTCGCGGTCGTGCTTATTATAGCAACTGACTTTATGTACTACTTTCTGCTTTATCACTATTTCGAAGTATCATTTCAAATATTCACCATGAAAAAATAAATAAATCAACGGTAAGCGAGATTATTAAAAGAGTTACAATTTGTATACAATGGGAAGAGACACATTTAGAGCATTTAATAAATTAAATTGATTGTAAGTTGCACAGTTAAACGTGTCTTATTCTTTCAAATAAATGTTAATTTTCATGGTGTTCCTTTTATTTTAGATGATATGTTATTTAGAAGAAATAAATGTATCTGATCGAGCCTTTCGATTAGTACAATAAAATTACAGTTTTTTTTGTTTTCGCATTTAGCGGGTTCGATTCCCGGTTCAGACAGGTGATAATTTAAAATTCTTTGAATGCAGTTCGTATTATTTTTAAAATAAAAATAAAGTCTTCATTCAGTAATTTTTTCTATCTACAGTATTTAAGATACTTCCCCTCCATGTGGCAAAGTCGTGGGACGCCCTGTATATAGATAGGTTATTGAAAACGGCTGTGAGAGATCACAGAGCCAGAATCATGCATCAAAATGATAATGCCACTCGGTAGACTGAGATAGGATGCCAAATTCAATGGTTTTAAATGGTGAAGGAGTGCAATAAAAGCTTCTGGAGTAAGACGTTTTTTAAAACTAGATGATAAACGCTAGCCATTCGTCAGTACGGCGATATGAGGATGGCTTATACCCTATCGAAAAGATTAGCCAGTCAGCAAGGTTTGGTAGTGGGGATGACGGCCCAGGGTTCGTCAGAAGTACTTAAATATAATCCCTCTCGGAGACTCTTTTATTGCACCCCATGCTTGCCATAACCATCCTAAAATATTTCGTATATCGAATATTAAATGCTATCCAGCGGATTCTCGCGACATTCACTAGGTCATCGGTCCACCTTATAGGAGGCTTATGTCCAGCAGTGGACGCTTTTTGGCTGAATGATGATGATTAAATGGTATTTAACTGTCATCAGCCTACTCCTCCAGATAATTCATGTGTGATGGTATACTTTTGACCCCTCGCTTAATTTTGGTACATTATTTGTAAATTGTAGCAATTAAATCTCACAATACAAAGGTGTGTGTTAAATTCAATACTTTTTGCGATATTCATTTGTTTGTACAAAACTACTGCGTTGGTTTTAATGAAGCTTAAGTTACTATGTATTTTGGAGAGCGCGCAACAAAGTACTCGTATCTTAAAATAATTGAGGCATTTAAAATACATTTTTGTTAGTGTAGGCATGTAATACGGAGGGGCCCGTGTCTACCTAATTAGCAACCGCGCGGATGATATCATTTGCAAGGTTAAGCTGCACTTGCCGCCGTCAGTCTGTGGATGGGTGTCCATTCGTTACACATTGAGACCTCTCCATGCCTCGGAGAGCGCGTTAAACCGTCGCTCCGGCTGTCATACGAATACCTATGACAGTCGTTATGGGTAGTCAAGCCCAAAAGTCTGGCAACTGGTCTAACCTTAGGATACCGGCATTGCCCAATAAATGGGTTGCGGAAGTCTGATGTCAGTCGCTTCGTGTAAAATACTGGTATTCAGCCACATCTGGTTAGACTGGAAACTGACCCCAAAATCGAACTGTCGCATGTTACATCGAACTGCCAATGTAGAGCATTGCGTAGTTCGATGTAACATGCTGGTCCGTAGATTTGCACGTTGTACTAGGGCGGTAAAAATTACACTCTTTAGAGCGTATTGCCAATCTATGTACCAGTGGCGAAGGCTCCATACAACTTGATTCCTATCGGCTTCCCTTTCGAAACGAGTAGTTACTGGAAATCACGCATCACACTTGAGCAAGGTAAACATTTTTTGGTCCGGCTTCCCTTTTAAGAAACTTCACTCTACGCCACTGCTATGTACACATGCAGAAGTCAAAGGGATTGATTATCATGAAATCTATGCACCAGTTGTTCGATATTCATCAATTCGATATCTGATTGGATTAGCTGCAAAATATCAATTAAAAATCTATCAAATGGATGCTGTGACAGCCTTTTTGCAGGGAGACGTTGAAGAAGAGATATTTATGATTCAGCCACCATATTTTGAGCAAGGAGAGAAAGTATGGGTCGGCTATACAAAAAGCTCGTACAATGGTCTACGAGTCTAATATAATAACGCCTTCAGGGTTATGTTGGGACTACCGCGCTTTTGCAGTGCATCAGGGATGTTCGCGGAGCATGGCTTGCCTGATTTTTACGCTATTATGCGGACACGAATAGCATCCCTGATGCGACGAGTGCGCGGTAGCTCTAACAGCTTGGTGGCTATCGTGGCCAACAGAATGGACAGTTCAATGATGTGGCGCTGGATGACCACTCACCATGCGTCATCTATACATATAAAAGGAGAAGCTGACTGACTGACTGACTGATCTATCAACGCACAGCCTAAACCGCTGGGGTTAGAAAGTTGAAATTTTGACAGTAGGTTCCTTTTGTAACGTAGGCATCCACTAAGAAGAGATTTTTCGAAATTCAACCCCTAAGGGAGTTAAATAGGGGATGAAAGTTTGTATGGAAAATCGTCACTTAACGGGTTCAAAATTTCACGCAAGCGAAGCTGCGGGCGAAAGCTAGTTTAAGTATATAAAATAAGGTATGTGTGTCTTTTCGTTTTATGTATGAATGTAAAATTGTAATGTTTCTAAACATGGACTTGGTCTGAAATTAATTTATTATTATTTACTTATTATTTCCTTAAAATAGTTGGGAAAAGGCTAGACAGAAGAAAGAATGTAACAAAATGAGTTCTAATAACTTCACATTAAAAAGTATGGTAATTACGCATAAAAAGTTACGTGGGTATAACACAGAAATATAACAATTTCTAGATAATAATTCAAACAAAGATGAAAATTTTCTTGCAGTTAGTTAGCGAGTCTGCAAGTCTGCATAATATTCACTCTTCCCTGAGAACATAATTGTCTGTATAAGGGAGTTCACACACTTATCAGTCATGTTGGAATTAAGTGTCCAAACACACTATGCCGAAGGTACGCGACCGAAGTTCCGCGGCTGATTTTACGTTACGACGTATTCGGCTGATATGACACACCATATGTGCCGAACTTACGCGGGAGAAATTCAATTGTACAAACTTGTGGGCGGACACGCGGGGCGCGGGCATTCATTCCTGCCCCCCGCTGCTCCCCGCCCCGGATCTTCGTCGGCAATTGAACCGAACTTCGGTCGCGTATAATGTGTGCTCTACAGAATACGTTGCCGCCGAATTGTCACTGTACTTACGCCCGACTGAAGTCCGGCTGTACGCTATAACGCAACGTAATTTCGGCATAATGTGTCGTCAGTAATTCAAATAGCATTGCAGGCGTAATCATGCCGAACTTCGGTTGCGTAACTTCGGCATGGTGTGTTTAGACACTTACAATTATTTATTTGATCACTGATAGGAATGAGAAAAAGGTGGATAACAAACGCGTATTTCTTCAATGAGTACAACATACTATTTTGACTGAGAGATACACTCAAACTAAATAACTAACATAACATCACGCCTGTATTCCCCGAAGGGTTGGCAGAGGTGTACAGTACACCCTCATTTTGCTGTTTTGTTTAAGTCCCATGTAATAGGGGGCGAGCCTATTGCCATCAACTGGGCACAAATCCACACTCCGGGCTGCTACTGAGAAATTCCACACGGAAAAACCCAATAACACTTTGCCCGACCTGGGGATCGAACTCCGGACCTCACGCTCAGCATCCGCTAGACCGACGAGGCAGTACATAACTACTTTATCATTATTTACCAGTAGGTAAAACAAAACGGTAACCATGAAATCCTTTACACTTACTTAGTACTTAAAGTTTTTTTTTTAACTTTGCCCCTCGCTTATATTTCTCTTGTATCGTGGGTACGTTTTACAAACACATATCTTCACATGCACAAACAGCCAGACCCGGAACAACTATCAGTAGGCCATACAAATATTTGTTCCGTGCGGGAACCGAGCCCACGACCCGTAGCGCAGAAGTCAATCGCTCCGCCACTGCACCAAACGTGTCGTTAAATTCGTCACCCTATGTGATAATAGCACGTTGGCGTTAAAAGGCGTGATGTTGAAACAGTTTATCATCCACCTATTTGCATCATACACCCACACGACAGGCAACAAGCTTGCCAAAACCTCCTAATGTAGCTAATACTAATCTGACGGACGGCAGCCTGCGTGAAGTTATCTGACGCACACACGCTACGCGAGCTCCGGATTGCCTGCCGCAGCCAAGCTGAGCATAAACTTCAATTATCCCTCGATAATTGTTAAGTGAACCAAACCGTACCCCTAAACTGATATAACATAATTAAGTATGTTAATTAATATTGAATTTTCATTAGATCTCTTCGCCCAGATCAAACATCGGATCCCAACCTTTTGTTTGACCTAATTTTTCAAAAAATACCATACATCCCTGCGGGGAAAAATATTTACTTTTTGCCTCAGACCCCTACGTTTTATCATTTGCATTTTTCATGACCAACTCAATTTAGTAGCTACCCACCGCTTCGGGTCCGTCGTATCTGCTTGAAAGTATCCTATGGGATTACCTAAGTTAGTTTTTGTACGTGTAAACCGCCTAAAATATTCAAGAAAAATGGAATTTTGATATAGAAAGTCTGATTTCATTAAATTTTGAAATCCCTATTACGGTACTAAAATTCGGTAACTTTGGATCGCGTACTATTTTATTTAGGTTTTGTCGACCCAATGCAATTTTACGAGAAAGACCATTTTATTTTTACATCTGGAAAGCTAAAAGCGTAAAAGCGAACCTGAAAACAGCGTAGTAGCCGGCAGTCGATAAAATACAGTGTTTCTTAAGGCTTGACACAACCGAGGTAGACATATTAAAAGCACATTGACATAAAAACAGGGCTCCCGTAACCAAAAGCCCATCTAGCGAAATTGCCATCCGCTTGCTCATTACCGACGGAGGCAACCGCTGGATCCGATATCCCAGCGCACGTGACTAAAGGAAATTGAAATCTCTATCGGTTAATCGAAATATTGAATGGAATTTCTAAAAACAGAATTTTAATTATCAACCAATTTTGACTTAATCACTGTTAAAGAATCGTTGAATTGGTGTTGTTTTGTTAGGCTGTTTATACAGCTGTTGGTAGCTGGATTTCTGAAGTGAATAGATGATGGGCAGCAGTGTTAGTAGTGCAAGAGGGCTGGCTATGTAGGCCAGCTTACTGTCTGCGGACAAACTCTCTTTTGCACGAGCAGTAAAGAACTAAACGTACTCATCAGCATCAACTTTCAGCATTTAGTTATAATTATGCAACATTAGGGTGTCTCTACTTCATTATTCGTGTATTCGTTTTATTTATTATTGATAATTAAAAACTAATGATATTTTTTTTAAATTATTGAACTAACCACAAATATTTGTGTGCTTTTGATATGGCAAAACATAGATTATTTCCTTGTAATTATTGTAACAACGTGTAGTATAGGTACAAGACCTATGTTTACAGATTTTCATCAGACATTCTGATTCAATTTGCATTTTTAAAATGGGTTTGCATGAACATGCGTACCTTACCGTATGCCTTCACCTTTACGCATCGATTCAACTTTAGCATCATTCAGCATGCTTCAGCACGCAAACGCGCGCTGACGCATTCTATCGAATGCTTTCGCAGCTGAAAGCACAACATTTTAAAGGTGATGCTGATAACTGTGATTCATGTGTATACATAGCGTAAACGAATTCGTGTAATTCTTTAAACCACACGATCTAATTCTGGTATAGATTAAACATGCACAGGATTTTGCTTCGTTAATATTAAAATATATTTTTTATTTTTTGTCTGGCGATAGTGGTCAGCGATCGTATCCAAATCAGCTAACAAAGACAAAAAAAAAGAAAAAAATGCGAAACAGAATTAGTTCTTTGTGATAGAACACTTAGATGCTACGCATAAATGAATGGAAGCCTGGCGCAGCCAGACATAGCCGGCGGGCACGACTAGCGCGATATCGCTCCGCGCTTACAGTTAACTTGAGGCGCTAAAATGACTTAAGAAAAGAAAAAAAAAATTTTTTTTGTAATTTTTTTTTCGAACTGAAATAATCCTGTGCGTAGTCACTCTGTGTCATCAAATAGACCACGAAGTTTAAAGGAATAGAATTACACGAAGTCGGATACAAACATGTAGTTCCTAAATATCCAACTGTTGACTCCAATAGTCACTTGATTTATGATGGTATTTCAGTCAGGAAGATCGTTAACTTTATCCATTAAGGTAAATTATTTTTTAATACAGGTCCTTATGATGCATTAAACATCAGAAAACATGTACCTTCCGCAATCAGTCATCAATCGCGCTTAATTAGATTTCGCTAATTGCATCATGCTAATTACAGGGTTTTAGTCAACGTCATAAAATCATTCAATTCATAAAGCAATGCGTACGGAGATCATATGGTAAAATTAAACAAAATAATACAGGGACCAATTTAAATTAAATGTTAATGCAGAATAATTAATGTTAAAAACATTACCCTACTAAAATACGTTAATAAATAGTAATCCTAAACAACATGCTGTATACAAAATGCACTAAAATATTAAATTTAAATTCAGCAGATTAAGGCGCAGTTCAGACTACGCTATATACTAAAGCAGATTGCGTCATTAGCTACAACTATATGGCATGACGTTCACACTAGCCTCTATATCGCAAGACGGTCTACTACGTTGCTACGTATAGCAAGTTATTTGACGGCGATCCTTCGGGCGACGAACGGGGTAGAAGTGATGCGGGGCGGGGACCGGAGAATCGTACGATATAGCTCTGAGAATCGCTTAAGTTTATCGCGTACAACAAGCCAATACTTTATAGCACAGCGTTGTGTGAACTTGTCCATATAAAATGTATGTTTACCGATATCGTTGTACTCTATAATACAAGGTTAGTCGGAAAGGGGGTACAAATCCGCAGGCCACTTAAAGTATCACTGATGACAGTTTCAAAGCTAGTGTTAAAATTTTAGAATTCGATAATTTTTATTTCCATGCAAAATGATTTTTATTTTAGTTTTTTTCAAAAATGCTTTACCCCTGCTTTAGTTGTGAGCTTCTAATTCGTGATCCCTAATATGACCTAAAATATGAACACAGCTGATCGTAGCTTACGATAGATAGATTTTAGCGTATTTTTAATGGAACCTTTGAACAGCTATGTCTCTTAAACTACTGACTTTTGGGGAAAGTGGTTGAACAAAACTTATTCTTTATTATGGGTACTTTAACACCTTTTTGGATTAGTACCCCCTTATTGACTAACTTTGTATATTATAGCGTACAATGAACTGCGCTTAACGCTTTCAGTGAGCCAGATATAATACAAACACGCTGTATTGAGCACCACCTTTTCAAAGTCGGCTGAAAATAGTAAAGGTGGAGATTTTATGATTAGAAGATAAGGTGGGAGTGTCGCAGCCGTGTTCCGAAGCTGCTCTGATGGAACCCTCTTATTATGAGCCTGCACGGCTTGCTACTTGAACACGTCTGCTTGCCACAATCTGGAGTGTCCTTTATTCATTCGTTTAATTTCGCTTTTTTCCGCTAAACATGCGTCCGGGTCACGGCTAACATAAACCGTTATTGATCCAGTGCAAAAACGTACTAATTATTCCAATCAGATCATTAATTTCTGTACTTGGCAGCCCAATAAGGCTTCCATTAAATACACACGATTATAATTCTTGCGTGAAATTTTTGGAGGTCCAAATTCAAGTACGTTATTTGTACAAGGTTAAATTCTTTACCAACATAATTAGTTGCTTTTCTATGGTTTGATTTTTATTTAGCTTTCTGCTTTATTCTTACAAGATGTTTTATTAATACGAAATAAAAATTCGGTATTGTGTGGGTACGTTAATGTATGCTTTTCATGATGAGGGTCTATTTTACGTTCGTAGCCTGTGAAATTAGCTAGGAAGCATTCATGTGTATAATCTGAAACGATTATAAATTATTAACGAGCTCCAGCAGAGTCGAGGCGGCCTGCATGACAGCAAAGTGTAAATGGAGGCAAATTCGTCAATTTATATGCGAACAGTCTGCCTTTGAGAAGCGTTGACGCCTTTGGCACCTTCAAAAATTCTATCGGTTTTCTCAAACTATAATTTAGTGTACTAGATTAGACAGTGTATTTCATTTAAGCTACGTCTTGGTACGTTTTTAAATTAGTTTTTAAGAAAGCGGCGAATTTTCTTGTCTTTGCTCAATACCACAAAAATCAGCAACAATTTAAGTTTTTACCCGAATTGGTAGTAAATAATTAGTCGTATTTAGGTCAAGTAATGTTTTTAGAACAAATAAAGTCCATGTATCCATCAAAAAATCATTAGTTTTTTTATCAAAAACAATTTCCTTCACGAATCACAAAATGCGCGATATTTATGTACAAATGTGTTACGATGCAATTCTTCCCCATCTTTATTATTTAATTACTGGATTTTTATGGTTATAATAAAGTCTTATTACGTGGCAAACGTCGGGGCTCATTAAAAATCTCTTTTCTCGTTGCTTGGCTTTAATTATCCGTTTTCTTTGTTCCCGGCGTTGGGCTTCTGTTGGTACACTGGCAAATAGTTCGCTGTTTTGTCCTATAGCGTCAACAAAATTAAGATAAGGATTTTATTGTTCGTTTAATTGATCAATTGGTCTATGCTGAGGAGGTTGAATAGGTACTCTTGTAACCAAAATGCGTTTTGTATTTAAGGTTTTTTATTTATTGTTTTTCTGTGTACTTAAGGCTAAAACTGCGACAGTCTTCTCCAGAGGCGATCACGAATCCACCTGCATTATAGGAGTAACCGTGTAACATTTTCAAAAAAAATGACAATATGTAGGTACTATTTACATGTTCGACAGTGTAAATTATTTGCTACAAAGATAAAGTTTTTATCTTTAACTAGCAATCCGCCCCGGCGTTGCTCGGGTACGTTTTATAGCTTAAAACCTTCCTCTTGAATCACTCTATCTATTAAAAAAAACCGCATCAAAATCCTTTGCGTAGTTTTAAAGATCTAAGCATACATAGGGACAGACAGACAGCGGGAAGCGACTTTGTTTTATACTATGTAGTGATAAACGTACAAATACCGACACTTGAAAAGCCTGTCGTTATTTACATTTGACCAAGAAAGTTACTTTTATTTAAAAGAACTCAACCTCTACAGTTATCAACTACAATACATAAAAAAACAAGATAGCTATTATTTTTGTATCAATATAATTATTGTTGCTTTATCTAGTACAATATTCAAGGAATTGTAAAGAAATCGACGATCTTTGTGTTGCGTCGCAAGACCAAACATTTTGCAACGTGATTCTTTCCAAATTGAAAACCTAAACAGTAGGTATTTGTCAAATATGTCTAGATTTATGTAATTATTTTTATGTCTAGGGACCAAAATATAAATCCAGACTCATATATTTGAAGCTATGTTTAATCCAAAAACTTCATAATATTTTTCGGTTATTTTTACGTCCCCAAGGAACGCGGTCCTAAATGTTAGTCCACTTTTTATTCTGATCCCATTTTCAGCCTAACCAGATTTGCCTATTAAGTAAAAATATTTTGCCAAAAAAAAGATCGAATAAGAGCAATTTTCTAAGAGGACGACAATGTAGTGGTCAAAGTTTGAAAGTCACTTTGGTGTTAGAAACTATAAGAAACCAACGCAAAGTGCGATTGACCGCAACACAACAAATCACTTAGCTTCGGTCTAATACTATTTGCAACCGACCACTTTTTGCCGCCGACATTATTTGTCTTCCGTTTTTTCCTTCTTCTCAACATTTTATCAGATTATTATTAGACCACTTCACGACGATTCAGTATCGTTCTCCATTTTGTTTCCTCGTTCTTATAATTGAAAATGTTCTTTAATTAACTGCGACAATTATTGGATTAGAAGGAGAAAAAGAAAAGATTGAAAAAGCAAAACCCATTTTATTTTTATCATTTTTATGCGACGTTTAGTTATTGAAAATGATTGATTCTCGGGGGGAATTCTGAGATAAGACGTAACCCCTCGACTCCAATATATCACGGTTTTCGATATTCTGTGAAGAAAACAAGTATTTAAATTCTATCTAGAGGTATAAGTATAAGAAAGCTTATTTCGTACTCGTACTGTGACTTTATAATTAAAACGGGGTCCTGTCATTTGACCGAAAAACAAATTAAAAAATTTCATTTTATAAAGAACGTTTGTCAAAATTATGAATGATATTTTCTAAAACAACAACTGGTTCAAATCACTCATTTGACCAATAATTAACAGACAAATTTTCATTTCATAAAATATCATTTGACAAATAATTAATTTCCTTTTTTTTAAACATTAAAAATTTTGCAACGGTATTTTGGTAAAACATTAGTGAACCAATTGAAACATCCATATAATATGTCAATCATAGTAACAATGTTTTGTAATCACTTTCTTATTGAGTCTTTTCTTGCAGATGTAAAAATCTTTCTTCCTGCTACTTTAAACTCATAAAAGGAATTTTAAAATCAATATTGCTTACAATAAGTGCATCGGGAGCATATTTTCCCTTAAATATTCTAAAGGAAGAAATAGCATACGATGTATTATTGTCGAACGCAGCCGAGTCGCTCGTTAAATCTCATAAAGGCTTCTACATTTGTAATAGACAACAGAATTATGATAAAAATGTTCCTGTTACATCGCAAAATTTGAGAGAGCGGGAGATAATTTTCGGGTCCATTTACTTTATTACGTTTTGGTGGGGGTAACGAGCACGTACGGTCTGAGTATCAAATATGTAGACGTAGCTTCACATTGGGATATAATCGTCTGTTACTCCGACTTCATATGGTAGGAAGTCATATTTCTACTGTTATGTTAATACGTCATTTTAAGAGTGAAGTGTACAAAATTTTACCTTCAACGTGTTAACCTCGTGTTACTTATTTTCTTTTTCTTCTTGATTTATTCTCTCCTATAGGTACTCTGTTTAACGAAAAATTATTCCTGACGTAGCGGTCATTTCGTAAACTATAGCCGTTAGGACACTGCTTTTGTAAAAACCGGCCAAGTGCGAGTCAGACTCGACCCCCCCCCCCCCCCCATGTCCACTCCAGCAACGCCCTAAGCCGAGGTCCGAGTCCCACTAGGGGTCGCCCTTAGTGCTGTTGTTGCAGGTAGTCATGATGTTAGTGTAGTACAAGTAGTTAGCTTAGGTTAAGTATTTTACTTCCCCCCATTAGCTGGAGACCCTTCAGGTCTCGCCAATAACTGCCCGGTTACGTAGAAACCGACCTAGGACGACCTACAGCAGTCAAACAGAAAAAAAAAGTCAGACTCGCACTTGGCCGGTTCGCGCACGAAGGGTTCCGTACCATTATCTATAAAAACGGCAAAGAAATCATGTCTGTTGTATGGGAGCCCAACTTAAATATTTATTTTATTCTGTTTTAGTATTTGTTGATAAAGCGGCAACAGAAATACATCATCTGTGAAAATTTCAACTGTCTCACTATCACGGTTCATGAGATACAGCCTGGTGACAGACGGACAGACGGACGCCGCGGACAGCGGAGTTTTAGTAATACGGGTCCCGTTTTACCCTTTGGGTACGGAATCCTAAAAACGTAAACGACATTATCAAAAACCGTAAAATAACTATACATTTTATCCATGTTTTGTATTTTTTACCCCTTGGGGTTTAAATGTGATGTCGTGACCAAAAAAAAAGTTTGATGATTCTTTTTTTGTTTGGTAGGCCATACTTCAGAGGTGGTCCCATATAAATTGTATAGAAATTGATTCAGCGCTTTTTGAAAAAATCAACAAAAACAAAAAAAAAACATTATACTTAGATGAGGTTTTGGTTTGTTCCCTTAAGCAAAAGTTTGGATGAGGACTTTCAATCTCTATTTTAACTGTCATCACAGAAACGTTGTATGTATTTGTAACGAGCCGTCATGATTAATACCTATTTTTAAAGAAAACTACCTAGTTGCTGGAAAGATTACGCAGCCGTGTCATTAAATTTGTGGTTTTCAACCGTGTAATTTAAGGCACTAAAACGTATTTAATAAAAAACTTTAAATAAAAGTAAAAAACGACTTAAAAAAAAAAAAACGAAAAAAAGAGTGAAATAACTAGCATGATATAAAATTAACAGTTTCAGAAGTCGGTGCAATTCTACTCTGAAATAAAAAAAAACCACCGACTTCTGAAACTGCTAATTTTATATCATGCTAATTATTTCATCCTCTTTTTAGTTTTTTTTTGAAGTCGGTTTTTACTTTTATTTAAAGTTTTTATTTGAATTCAAGGGCGGATCAGAATTCGATTATCACTTGCAGGAAAACATCGAAAGGAAACCTGCACCCCTGGGAGGGCTCCAAAAGTTCTCGATGGTGTGTGTAATCCACTAACCTGCACCAGGCCAGTGTGGCGGACTAAGGCTAGCCCTTCTTGTTCTGAGAAGAGGTTCGTGCCCAGCAGTGGGACAGTAATGTACTGATTATTATGTTGTTTCTTTCCTTACGACCTTGCGGTGGAACGTGCTATTGACCGTATTCTTCTTCTCTCGTGTCGGAAAGAGCTATATGAGAATAGCTCATGCCCAGGTTAAACAGATTAGCCAGCCAGCAAGGTTAGTAGCGAGACTGGCTACCCAGGGTACTTTGACAGACAGATGACATTCGACTAATTGCGGGACAACCATCAATGGTCTGTCTACCTGTCGCTATTCTCGGCCTTGCGGTCACGAAACCACTAGCCCAAAACGCAGTCTACGGACAATGTCTATTTTTTCGAGAAGTCTGTATCAAGCAGCGCTCTGCAATAGACTTGACAGCTGTTTTAGTATACAAGGTCTCAGATTATAAAACAGAAGGCAGATAGAGTGACAGGAACAACGTGAGTGCGGCCAAAAAAGCAAATACAAATTCAAAAGCGAATACAATCTCGAGTCAGTATGACACGAAGCGCCGCATTGTTAGGACGTCATCGATAATTTTAATATTTATGATAGTAATGCCATCTTGCGTTTATAAACATTGCAAAAACTGTTCCTAAAAACAAAATAAAGAAGATGGAGTATCTTTTCATAGGTTTTATTGATTATTTATCTATTTGGATATTATTTTACGTGATTATTATTAGTGACATCTTGGAACACAAAACCTTAACAAAAATCATTCGGTGTTGCTTGTTTATATTGAAACCATTTACCCCCTAAGTTAGGAAATAAGTAAAGAATAATAACGATTTACAAAAATATTTATTTCGATTACTTATAGTGTTTTATTTATCGCGTTTTTTGGTTGGTATGTTTGTAGGTATTGTGTCCGTTTGTATGTGTCTTCGTAACTAAAACTACTTAATGTATTGTCTGTCTCTAATAATAATCATGTACGTCAGTCGATTTGCCAACATAAAGTAAATATAGCTATCAAAAACATAATTACAACCATTCACGACTATACAAAATGACTGCCATAAATCCACAAAATATTTCTATTTATCATCTTCTATTCTGTAATCTGAGATTAGTAAATTTCTAAAGTAGGTACTTGCATTAAAATACAATCTGACTCAACGGCAGAGATTCACTTTATATACATATGTATAACTCTGTATGTATCTGCATTTTTCGGAGACAGTAAATTATTTATTTAATATAATGAAATATTATGGGAATTTTGTCATTATCATGGCAACCGTACACGCACAAAGAGGCAACGTGTACTTATAGTGCTGTCAGGCACACATGTCTACAGACGTGCCTCACATTATGGTTCAGTACAGTCTATCTGCCTTTTGTTTTATAATCTGAGTACAAGGTGAACAAACCTTTGGTCGTATAGCATTCATTTAGCTTTGAGAATCCATTAATATATAGGTATATAACTGTCCCACTACAGGGCAAGAGCCGCTTCTCATACAGAGAAGGAACGAGCATTGATCACCACGCTTGCTCACTGCGTGTTGGCGATTTGAGACCGTTAAGTCCAGGCTTCCTCACAATGTTTTCCTTCACCGTATGTCAGTGGCGTCTTAGATTTACTAAGAATGTACATATGACATTGAAAAAGTCATAATATATGTGCTTTCTTCAAAGAATTAATTAAACATACATGCACAGCTAAGGAGTGGAATTTCCTGCTGGAGTCTTTGTTTCCTGATAGCTACAACCTGGGGGTCTTTAAGTCAAGAGTGAATACGTTACTGCTAGGCAAGCGTGCTTCACCGTCGACCACATCATCGCTTACCATCAGGCGAGATAGTGAACAAACACGAGCGTATCGCTAAATAAAAATAAATAAAAAAACACACATTTTTAGAAAACCTTAACTCTGTTAAAAATGTGGTCTGTTTACACCCTTACATTCAATGTGCAATTTTATCCAGGTACAGTACTCGGCAATGGCCACGTTGTAGCGATCGACAGGCGTTTGAAATCCGTTTGTAATTGATTGGACCGTTCGTTCGTCCGTCCGTTCTTTCACGTTCTACTTTGGATTACCGTGATTGCTGAACCACGGCCACTAGATCAGTTAACAGGCAATGAAAATAAACCGATATCCAAATGACAACAAAGCCATTATGGGCGGATGATTCAACAAAAGAAAAAAATGTTTTATTGATATTGCCTGCTCAGCTTTCACAAAGGGAGAAGCGAGTTTTTTTTATTTCAATGAATGAATGAAAACTTACTGCATTCCGACTGCTATGTACAGCTACGACGCGACGTAAGTTATCTGTTACGGCAATCTTCGTGTTTTTGAATTTTTATTAATTACCTATGTAGGACATTTATTGTAATCCGGAATAGACGGAGTCAGATTATACACCGTAGACCCGAAGTACCCGAACGATTTTAACTATGCCTTCATGATGGTATTACTCGTATGAGTCAATAATATTACCTATAACAACATAAGTTTAATTCACTCAAGTACCTATTTTGTTTTTCGCAACAAAATAAATCAACTAACTTTAGTACTTCCTTGTAAACAATATCTTAGGTCGAGTTGGCAACATTAAAATTATCGTGTGAATGGATAAGCAAACTTCTCACTTCACGAAACTCCCAAAAAAAACGCGACATACGACGAGTGGGATATGACCAAGGTATTACAAAAGTCGCAACGCCGCGTTCATAGGGCTTGCTACCCTAGAGATTTTTCGAATTGTGAATTTCCATAAATAATGAATATCTCGAAAATTAAACTTTATGCAACGAACTGTATCCTACCGAGTACCGTAGGCTAGTATCCTACTCGAATTTCATAAGTGTTTGGCGATTTTGAGTGTTTTTTGTGACTTACGCAAATGTCTTGCTGATTGGTGACGTCGTGCGTCGGGTCGTTGAACTCCCTAAAATAAGATTGAGCTACACGATGGCTGATGCATGCGTACCGTCAGTTTAGACAGGTCGACTCAAAGCTGTTATGGCTCTTTCCTCAAAAGGCCATTCCAGACGTTGCCCTACATTGTTACACTCGCATAGTTTTTGATACTACAATGTCTGGACTTTAAAAGAGACCTTGACCTCTGAGTTTGTTTCGGCTTTTCTTCTCACAGCTAGTCAGATAGGAAATGCCGGCTCCATCTAGTCTTAAAAAAAACATATAAAATTGACTTGTAAAAGTGTCTGTAACAGATTTATTTACAGAAATAAATATCATTTATCTAGCTTTTCTTCTCCAATTAGGCATCGGAATCGATGATTAAAACCTTTCGGAAATGATCACCACGAATTGAACGGTCATAGTGTCGTAATCACCACACATAGCAGACTAATTGTTGATCGTAGTACCTATGTTGTTATTAGCAGACAAGAGGACGCAGCCCATCCCCTTGACAAAATCCCTTAGTCGCCTTTTTCCACCTATGGCTACAGAAGGAACGGCCTATTCTATGCCGGAATCCACATGGAACCTTCGCCGCAATCAGTTACTCGCCTCTAAAGGATTAGGAGGTATGTAATTACAGCAGTAACTGCCAAGTCTTATAGCGCTGTTAGTTAGGCAGTAGCGTCCTTTAAATCTTAATTATGGTCGTATGCGGTGTCCTGCGGTAACTGGGCATCTAGCTGGTTTAGTTTCGAGTTGGCTAACCCAGTATGGGAAGATCCAAAATACTGTATGTAGGTAAAATATTCTGGCATAAAGTTGAAAAGTCTGGCCTAATGGACATCAGGAAAAAAAAAGTTGCGTGGTCAGATCTAAAATTATTTGCAATATTTAAGTCATAAGGTAACCTCGAAATTTTACTAAGGACTTAATACCTACATTTCCTGATATGTTATTTATAATTAAATATAACCTGGAAGATGTTATATTCCAAACTGACGATTAAAATAAAAACTGATGAATATGATAAAATAAACATTTTTTTATTTTAATATCAGAAATTATTATGTAATATTGAAAAATGTGTATTGTAACTGATATAATAAATAATTGTATCGTATATCAATTTCAGCTCTGTGCATCTGAGTTTACAGATTATGAAATAAAGAAAAATATAAAACTATAAACTAAAAGAGCATCATATTTACTTAAGTTTATGTCACCATTCTTTTAATTAATTAATGCACATTATGCCAACCCGTTTGTCCAGCGTGTTGCTACTTAATTAACTTTTTGGAAGAAGCTTAAATATATCCATTAGTTTAACATCTGGACTTCCTATAAGCTTTATATCTAAGTTTCTACAACACAAATTCTTTAGCTTTGTATGTGTGTATTGTGTGTTTCGTTACTTCAAACTAAGTTCATCAAATCCCTTTAAAAATGTACAGTCAACATCAAAACCAAGATAAGATGGTTCAATTTCGGTTTCAAGAATTGATTTCTCTAAAAAAACTTTCACATGTTCACTTACAAAGAGAAAAATACATTTAAACATTACGTTATAAAACAAACATTGGAAACCAAATCACTTAAGTATTATAGTTCTGTACATGTTGTGTATTTCGTGTTAGACTGTTAGGTATTTCCAGCTTCGAAAAATTATTTACATTTTAAGAAATTTCAAAAATGCTTTATGTCTGAAAACTTGCTTATAATTATATCGTAAAAAACAACGATATGGTAGATAGCACTGCAAATACTATTCTTATAAAATTAGAACAACGATTGGCTTCTACAAAATGTAACTTCGTTAAACCAATAAATTCATCAAATTTTGCTGTTGACTGTACAACAAAAAGTTGTTAGCAAAATATCGCATGTGGTACCTTTCTGAAGAAGCTATCATGTCAATATATTATGATGACGTGGGTAGTCCATTCATCATAATTTGCCACGATCGTTCAATTTTGTTTCTTTCGCTTAACGCCTATATTGATACGATGAATAGGAATAATGTTGTATCTTCAAATGAAACTCATGTATAATTGAAAACAACCGAATACATGTGGGATTTAGGCAAGAAATAAAACATTTGACTTCCACGTGAGAGTTAATTAATTTTAATTATCAAGAGAACATTTAATACGCAGCCACTACTACATCATCATAATCGAATCCACAGATAACTTAACCTAAAACAGTACATAAAACTAATTTGTAAGGCGCAGCGCAGCATTCACGTCGTCTTTTAATACAAAAAATGCCATTCACTCCTACATACATTTTTATTTAAGAACTGAACCCTGTATCTATTTTACAGAATGATGAATTTAAATTGTAAACAATAATAATGTGAACTAGTGTAAAAAGTTAATATTTATGAAACTGTTTTTTTCTTTCTTTAAATCTATTCTTGTTGATGGTCCTTGGGGACCATTTCTTCGTAACCGGGCAGTTATTGGCGAGACCGGAAGGGTCTCCAGTCAATGGTGGGGAAGTAAAATACTTAACCTAAGCTAACTACTTGTACTACACTAACATCATGACTACCTGCAACAACAGCACTAAGGGCGACCTTTAGTGGAACTTGGACCTCGGATTAAAGCGTTGCTGGCGGGGGGCCTTACCCCCGATATACCTTGATGAGGGCTGAATTATCGGTGTGAACTTGATGGAAAGTGGTTACCGCCGATTGTATACACGTACAATACCAAAGGGATTGCAGATGCGTTGCTAATCTTAGAGATAAACTTGGAAAAACGCATGTGTCGTAATTTCATCGTTAAAATGTATTAAAAAGTTACAATAAATAAGTTCCTTTTTAAACTTTCGCGATTTGTACACATTATAAAAATACAGATTTCGGGTCTAACAATGTCTAACCGTGACCACGGCCGGTGTAATTCGGTCGAAACGTCGGGATAAAAAAGGTAATGTACCTTTTAAATTTTCTACGCGATTAGACCCGAATTCAATTTTTTATAATAAATAAGTTTGCCTGAAAATTTACGATTTTATTCATAGATTATTAAGATTTTATTTTCCGAATAAAACGAGCTGTTATTCATTGTTTCGATTTATTTTTAAACAACTGTTCAGTATAATAATCTTTAATCGTGATCATAACTGATGAAATTATTATTCATTTGGGTATAAATTTAATTTTGCACCGTGCAAAAGTGTATTAACGTTTAATTAATTTTCCAATAGAGTAGTGTTGTTATATTACTGCAGTTTGAGTATTAAGCAATTACGATCGAATAATATTGTACAAGTAATAATATTTATTTTACGCCGAGTGGTTTAAGACGGAACATATTCGCTTTATTAGACTGCCTCGTTAGTTGCAAACGCAACTGCTGAGCGTGAGGTCCTTGGGTACGATCCCCAGGTAGGGCAAAGTATTATTGGGTTTTCCTGTGTGAAATTTCTTAGTAGCGGCCCGGATTTGTGGCCGGTTTTTGACAATAGGTTGACCCAATCATTAGAACTTAGAACGGGATAATTATTTACCATGTTTATTATTTGTTGTGAGTTTCCGATATTTCGGCACCGTTACAAGCGCCATGATCACGGATGAACCATCCGTAATGAATGGGCGCTTGTAACGGTGCCGAAATATCGGAAACTCACAACAAATAATAAACATGCTAAATATCCCGTTCTAAGTTCTAATGATTGTGTTAGTGACCATGTCAGTTTAAAAACTTAAATAGGTTGACCCCCTATTACACGGGCTTTAAAACATAACGGGGAAATGAGTGTGTACTTTAAACCTCTGTCTTACCTTTCCGGAAATAGAAGCGTAATGTTATGTTATATTCTCTTTCTCCTTTTAAGATATAAAGGGCAACTAAGGGATTATTACAATGTTTTTGATCAATTATATTTTTCACAATCACAATCCAAAATCTCTGGATTAATATAGATTTTTGAAATCACGTCGCTTAGCTTACAATACCGCTTAATTCGAAAGACAGTTTTTACATTCATTAGGTAATTCGTTTTATTTAGCACTAGCTTTTGACCGCGGCTTTGCTCGCGTTAATTTATAATTTAAAAAAACTCTTAACACACTACTAAAGTTTCTTTAGTAATATAATTCAATCATGATTCGAAAGACATGTGGTGCCATCTATTATCGTTATTGTTGTTTTTCTCGGGAACAGCACTTTTTATCGGGATGAAAGGTACTCTAATGTCCGTTTCTGTACAACTGACAACGTATATGAAAAAAATTTCAGCATGATCGGTTCAGTGGTTTAGGCGTGAAAAGGTAACAAACAAATAAACTTCCTTTCGCATTTATAATATTAGTTAGGATTAGGATTAAACTATCCTATGTTTACACATAATTATAGCACATATTACAGATAAGAGACTTTAAGACCTTCCTGAAACAATATAAAAGTTTGTTGCGCGGTATTATTAGTTAAGCGACGATTACTTCTATTAAATTTCTGTAAAAATCCCACATCAATCTAGATATTTTGAATCGAGATTGGTTGGTTTCGGCCGCTAGACAAAAACGGCACAAAAATATGAGACCAATTGTAAGTTCGTCAAGCGTAGGTAGTAGTGATGGGTAACTTGTCTATTTCAAACGAGTATGAGGGAGGACCTCATTTTACCTCGTGATGCACTTATGAGGCATTCTTCATTTGAGCAGAGGATAGATGAGGCAGAATGGTGAGTGGTGGGCTCGCTTATGGAAGGAGAGAGAAAGAGCGCCGAGTGCGCGAATGAACGAACACTTCTCATCAAATTTTTGCATCCCTATCACTTACACACTCATTCGCTCATCAGTCAGATACACACTTGTGCTTAGGCCCGGCACAGACGACAGACTTTTTGTCCGGCGGACTGCCGCGGACAAGAATTGACGTGGTTGGTAGTCTTTGCCGGTCGCGAAATTTAACACGGACTCAATGCACACTACGGTAATTTTGTCTGTAGTTGTCGTTAGAACTCTAGTGTCTGCGATGGCAACAACTACCAACTACTTATATTCTTGTCCGTGGTAGTCCGCCGGACAAAAAGTCCGTCGTCTGCGCCGGGCCTAAATAATAAATTGAGGAATTAGATGAGGTGGTTCAAAGTTGAAATACGAGTAACTCCCTCATTTTTCATTTTGAGGAACTTAAACGAGGTAACTGACGAGTCAGAGGTACATCACTAGTAGGTAGGTATAGTATAAAGTGTTCCGCTGGCGGAGGTTGAATACATAACCCTTTTTTTCATCTATTTTGCGGAAAAAAATCATTTGTACCCAGGATTCGATAGAACAAATATAGAATTAATTGCTTGAACCACTCACGTCTTTCCAAGACGTGGGATTCTGTTGGATATAGCTTCATCATACTGTGATCACCAATAATAATTATAACATAATGTAACATTACGCCTGTTTTCCCCGAAGGGCTGGACAGAGGTGTATTGGTATGTCTACACCCGTGCGCTTTCATGTTCATCTTGCGCTTTCAAGTTTCAATTCCTCTTGCGTCAAGCGCGTGCAATATTCATTGCCTTATGACGCATGCAGCTTATCGTCTACACCGGTGCGCCTCGGTCAGTCGTCATTCGACATACAATAGACGGATTAGCGTTGCGCTAGGGGCATGCGCTATTGCATGCGCTACGGCGCTTCACGCATGCTTCAGACGAAGATGCAAGATGAACATAAAAGCGCACTGGTGTGGACATAGCTTACCTCATTTCGCCGTTATATTTAAGTTCCATGTAAGGGCGAGTCCATTGCCATCAACCGGGCACAAATCCAGACTCCGGTCTGCTACTGAGAAATTCCACACGGAAAAACCCAATAAAACTTTGCCCCGACCTAGCCATCGAACCCATGTAATGTAATCTTATTCCCTTATAACAGTGTCCTTTCGCACAATAAACGCATCGCAGCAGTCCATTAGAGGGCCGACTTCACCACTGGAGGGCCATCTTGACCACTATATGGCCATCTTCACCACTAGATATCCACTTGCTATGATATGTTAACTTACTACAAAGGCTGTCGATCGTCTCCAGTTAATCAAATACCGCGGGTTGAAGTATTTAGCGCATCGACAACTTAGTACCAGAGTATCAGAGTTATTTGGAGTTAACCTCTTCAATCTAGCAAAGTGAACCTTAGTGGAATAATGTCGTTATGCAACAACCAGTTTGGGCAAGAGTCTCAGAGACTTCCAATAAGCCAGCTCATCATTTATTCAAAGAGAATCATTATAAATCAGCATCCGAATTCCGTTCCACATTCGTTATTTCAATAGATGTTATTTTGACAATACAACAATATTCCGTGCATGGTACCTACATAGTAGTGGAGAAGTCGGATTGTTAATATACAAGGTGTAACATAAATAACGCACAACCTCGGGGTCACTGAACTCATCATTATGAACAACTTTTATTATGGGACCAAACATAAAATCGCAAAAAAAAATCTGCTGTTCCTTACGTTGACAGACATATGTGTTGCTGGGGAGTTTGTTGCGCCGCGCCGTTTCTTCTTCACAGCATAAGCACTAGGAAGCGGTGAAGGGAGGGCTTTTTGGGGGATGTCTATATTGTAAAACTGACGTTCAAAAAGAACTAAGTAATTCTAGTCTATTTTGAAGAAATGAGTTTTGAGTTTTTTTTGAGTTTTTATGTTCGCATAACTCGTCAAAATGTAGGGAACAGCAGAATTTTATTCGCGTATTCAGGTTTGGTCCCATAGTAAAAGTTGTTCATAATGATGAGTACAGTGAGTCCTTAAGAGGTTGTGCGTTATTTGAGTTACACATTGTATACATTGCTATGGAAATTGTTGACCTGTCAAAATCAAAGCCATAGCGAGTATTTTCCGCAATTAGGATGCAAGTTTTGCTAATTTTAAGTTTCAATAATTCGGGTGAATTATTTTTCTCAGAAAGTGCATTTATCCGGACATGATGTCTCAATCCATGTCTAGACGAGAGTTAATATCAGATTGGCAACATAATTCGCATGTGCAGACAGATAATATCTTACTGCAAAGGGCATCAGTGTCTACTTGCGTCAGCGCAATAGCGTTACATCAGGACAGCCCTGTCTTCTGATAGGTTATGGAAGTTAGAATGCAGTTCGAATAACATAATCAGTCCATTAATGTCGCACTGCTGGACATGAGCCTTTTCTTAGAATGAGAAGGGTTTAGAACTGAGTCGAGCAATCTACCCTGGTACACGTTGGCAGAGTACACACACCCTGTGGAGATATGGAGCCCTCCTTGCCCTACATTGTTACACTCACATAGTTTTACACTACAATGTTTGGACTTTAAAAGAGACCTTGACCTCTGAGTTTGTTTCGGCTTTTCTTCTCAGAGCTAGTCAGATAGGAAATGCCGGCGCCATCTAGTCTTAAAAGAACATTACATTGACTTGTAAAAGTGTCTGTAAGAGATTTATTTACAGAAATAAATATCATTTATCTCAGGTGTGCAGGTTTCCTCACGATGTTTTTCCCTTACCACCATTAACGCAATTGATAATCAAATTCTGATTCGCACATGAATTGGAAAAGTCAGAAGTGCAGGCCAGAATCGAAGACAGTTGGAGTTCAGCTGCTAGGCTATCACTGCAATTCGAATATTACCAAATTTAAACGAATATATTGCTGAATTGCAAGCAGTTTCTTATACAAGGTATCTCTGGAAGTATGGATCAAATCGAATGGGGGCGTGGGTCATTTCAAAACTTGTAGTAGTAAAAACTTGAGTAAAATTTTTGCCAGACCAAAAAAGCCTTTGCAGTAAATGTTTTTTCTTATTTAACACCTGTTTTCTAGCTGCGTAAAAGTATTACCACAAGAAAGGCCTACTGTTCGCCAAGTCCTGAAAAAAAATGATAGCTCTGATAGTTTTTTTTTAATTTTTTCTACGCGAAGTGATTGAAAAAAAAAACAATAATTGGTCATAACTTTTGAACCGTAAAAAATTGTACCGACATTCACAGGGTTAAATAGTTTGGAAATGACATTGCCCACGCTCCTATTCGATTTAATCCATACTTCCAGGGACACCTCGAATAAAAACGATGTCAAGCATTGAGAACCGTTGTTATACCCCTCTTCATTAATAATTTAAATACCTTTTTCTTTCATTCTTGTTTGAATACCTTTTTGTTTCAGTAAAGTAACTGATACTATTACAGATATAAACACGAAATAGTTAAAAGGAGAAAGCTGGTAATGGCGCCGGGTCAACCAGGAGGTGGTCCAAACGCTGTCACATTCTGGCACTCCGCCAGCAACACGCTAAGATTTTGTACCGTATCTTATTCATATTATAATAGCTCGTTCTGTAACTTGTACGAAATACGCGAGACAAATCGCAGCGGTCTGATATCAAGGTATCACATTATGTAGGTAAGTACATCAAGATCCACTTACTGTCAGTGTGGAAATGGCTGAACCATGTTATAAATAGGTAAGGGACGGGCAACACTCAGGTTACGCAGTTCGCGTTACATGGAGAAAAATTTGTCAGAAACGCGATTCCTTGAGTGACAGAACAATAGGTTTAATCTTCACGTTGTAGAAAATGTGACACGGGATTGAAAGCGCCGGGTAATAAGAAAACTTCAAAGTTTTTTTTTTACTTCTTTTACGTTTATTAAAATACCTTTGTAGAGGGAAGCTTTTGATGCGTTTGTTCAATGAAATAAGATGTGATTGTTTTTGATTTTTATTATCAGATTATTTAGCAAAAAACTTGAGATATAAAATACAACGTTTGTCTGAAAGGGGATACCAATCCGCGAGCCACTCAAATTTAATAATTTATCTAATGATACTGATGACTATTTTAAAGCAAGAGTTCAAATTTCAAAATTTGAGTATACAACAGCATGCGACCTTAGTATTGTTGTATTAGTTTTTTTAACTCTTCATCCCTGCTTTAATATCAAATTCAGAAAACGGAGCTTCTATTCAGTAACCCTAAATATGACCTCAAATGTAAACACAGCTGAGCATAGCTAGAGATAGATAGGTTTTAGTGTATTTTCTCAGAAATCTTTGAACAGCAGCAGAACAAAAGTATTCATTATTAAGGGAACTCTAACACCCTTTTGAATTGTATATAAAAATAATACACGTTTCTAGAACATCAAAATTATGTGAAACTCATAACTAAAGTGTATAAGGTTTCTGATTAGCTTCAAAAAGTAGTTAACAGACGCATCCATTATATTCAGTCAGACAACTGAGAAAATAAATTAGCATTTCGTGGAAGCAATTCGAGTAGGTTAAACAATTCTAATGAAGAAACTTTCAGGGCTCCTGCTGTTAAGTACACGAACAAGCCATAATATCCAGTTCATCTCCCGATTATCCAAATACATGGAACGTTACCTACAGTTGTACTTTGAAGTTAGAATTATAGTAGGGTAAATTATAGTTTAATAATAATACCAAAGGACCGGACATCTTCCGCCCGGAAGATGAGCCGTGACTAAAGCGAGATACAGATATAATACATAAACAAACACATAACTTCACGCCTTATACCCCGAAGGGTTGGCAGAGGTGTATAGTATACACCCACGTTTCGCCGTTATGTTTAAGTCCCATGTAATAGGGGGCGATATTGCCATCAACCGGGCACAAACCCAGACTCCGAGCTGCTACTGAGAAATTCCACACGGAAAAACCCAGTAAACACTTTGGCTGACCTGGGGATCGAACCCAGGACCTCACGCTCAGCAGTCGCGCTTGCGACCACTAGACCAACGAGGCAGTCATAATACACACAGATATAATAATAAATCATTTATTTGCGTAAAACATGGTATAAAATGGTGTTAAATACAATTTAGAATGGTACATAATACATGTTTTGCTAGGATAACACATAGCATGCAATAATTTCATGGTTTAACATATAGAAAGAAGAAGGGAAAAATGATTGGTCACTTATTGCAACACCAACATCATAGAAGGTTTCAAGCAAAGATAAAACCAGGTAGACAAAGAAGAAAGTACACAGCAGAGCGTCTACTCCATAAGCACGAAGTCCTCGGTTTCGGCCTTGGTTACCAGCGTTTCCTACTCCCTATCACTTAAGGACATACGATTATTTTGGGACCCGAACTAAGAATGAATGACAACACGATTTCACAGTTGTCCCTACTACCGCTGTGTTTTTGCCCGTCCGAAAAGTTGAACTTGACACTTGTTTTGTTCACTCCTACGTATCGGGCTACTTTCGGACGGGCAACTAACTTCGTTAACGGACTTAGGGAGTAGGTCCCCTGACCAATTGAAAGAAAAGACAGAAGTGATAACATACAGAGAAATGAAGGAATTGGCTCTGGATAGAGAAAGATGGAGATAGCTACACCGACAGTACCCAGGATGAATGAAATGTTAGTTAATCTAACCTTCCAATCAAAATCGTCGATCTATCCAATATCATCATTAACTCGTAAATATTCAACGCCGAACATAACCCGTCGCAACAGACCGTTTTGCGGCAATGTAGTCGTTGGAGTTAATGTAACCTAACTAAAATGCCCTTAAACGTTGTATACGATGTGAAAATAAACACGTGCTATATCACAGTTGATAGTGGATGCCGTCCGACCGCGTATTACACAAACATGAGCTTGACGGAACATTTGTTACGGCCGTTCTTTGTAAATGTCTCGCTTTGTGATTCCCGGGTACGCAGCGTGAACATTTTGACAAGTGGAATTTGTTCTGCAAGAGAGGGTGGAAATATACATCTCAGCAATGATAATTTTGCTGTGAAGCTCGCTGTGGTACTTTGATTAAGCCTGTTGTAAGTTTAGTTGGCAGTTTGGGTTATGTGTGAGCTAATAGTGGCTTTGAATGAAGAGTGATAAGAGTTATTCTTCATTGTTGTCACTTTGCTAAGGGCTCGTGGCTAATTGATAGCCGCGTGGATCGTGCGATCAGACACGATCTGTCAGTTCGTGGTCTTTTGTTACACGTCTAGCTACCTCTGGGCCTCGGAGAGCACGGTAAACCGTCGGTCCCGGGTATCATATGAATACCTATGACAGTCGTTATAGGTAGTCAGAAGCCCTAAAGTGTGACAGCCGGTCTAGCCTTAGGATATCGGCTTTGCCCAGTAACTAGGTTGCGGAGGTCTGATGACAGTTGTTCCGTGTACAATGCAGGTATTCAGCCGCATCTGGTTAGACTGGAAGCTGACTTCAACGTAAAATCATCCTTTGCTATTGACCTTCATGGTAATGTCCATCCTTCCGGAAGGAAAACAAATAAGCAATGGAACGTTGATAACTTTACGTAGTTTCAACAGTTCCAGAGCCTTCAATAAATGGACAGAATTTAACAATCAGGAACCTCAAATCTAAAGACCTTATAACTAGATACTTATCTTCCGAAGTCTCTACCTGTACGAGCGAGTCTGTAAATTCGAGTGACTCACTTGTACACGAAAGCAACAGTGACAAAAAGTAGGTTCCACCCCTATCTTAGAGTAAACAACAAACGGCCCGTGAGTGTAACATGCAGAATTTTTCGGACGTTTAATTTCCTCCTTTAAAGTTTTAATTCGAGACATAAAGCGTGCTTAAAAGCGTTGTCTGGCAAGTTTCATCATCGCACAGATGCTTCGGTAGGAAGCTTACTTTGCACACAAAGCCTACAAGTACAAAAGGCCCTGCCTCCGCTCCATTTTGTGTCTGACAAGCCGGGAAGTCGCGGAATGAGACGCGTCAACTCTGTTATGACGTCACCCGTTTACATGTTTAAATTTCGAAGTATCGGAGAGTGACAGGCGTTTGGATTTTGTTACACCTTGTAAGAAGCGTTTTTGAAAAAAAGTTTACTTATAGTTTTATGTTCCTGGCCACCGATGATTCGGATCATTCGGTGGCCGCGTTGCTCTAAGCTAATTGTAGTCAAGCACGTCATGTCTTTTTTTTATTACTAATACTCTGTTGAACGAAAGATGAGTCCTGACATAGGCAGTTGTCTCACCGCCGGCGAGGAAGCGACTAACTATCGGCTATTTTCTCGCTCAAGAAACGTACAATAGATATACATTCCGTGTAAACAAAAGAGATGCATATATTAATAGTTGATCGCTGACTGTTCACACTGCCGGCGAGGACTCGCTCCACTAGTTTGTCGCTGAGCGACAAGAGCTATCAAAGATAATTATACTCGCTCAGCGATACTTGCTCAGCGATGCTCGCTTGGCAGTCAGAACTCACGCCGAGAGACCAACCAGCGGTCATTTGCGAGGGGTGCGAGTAATCGCCCGTCGCACTCGCACACTCGCTTATAGCCCAGCGACAAAACTATCAGAACTACACACTCGCTTCTCGCTGCTCGCCAACTCGTTTCTAGCTTCTAGCTCTACTCGCTGCTCGCTCATCGTTCGCGGTGAGACAAGTGCCACAGCGGTAATTTCAGTTGTAGCCGTAAGGAGACTGCCATAGAATAAACGACATCATCAAAAACCGTAAAATAGCTAACCAGTTTTTTTTTATATTTTTCTTTCTTTGTACGGCTACGTTTTGTAGAATAACCCAGAATCACCTTACGTTGAAAAGAATATAGTAATAGAAGTATTATATTTATAAATGGAATCAACGTAGATTGGATAACTTTTTTACGACTGTGACGACAAATTACCGTCTGATTTTTAGAGAAAAACCATACATTAATCATGCAGTTTATGCTACCATAAATTCTAAATTGATTGTTCGTGACGGGTGCTTAGTTCTGTAACTGTAGCTAAGGCAATAAATAGAATTCAATAGTACAGACTGGCAGCGGTCATGTCACACGCACCTGTCCGGCGATTAAACTACCGTATCGTACCGTCCACTATTATATAATCTACGACATTTAATTTTGAAGTCAATCTTCAAGGATGGCGATACAATGTAAATAAGGAAGCGTTTTGATAACAAAATCCGATTTAAAAAAAAAACAATTACGAATGAAACAGTTTTTTTTAATCATTTTAGATTCCAAATCCAATTTCGATATGAGTTTATTGTAAATAAAGCTACATTATTGAAAGAGAAGGGAGTCAGTGATATCATGACTGGTGACAGGACGGAATGGAAGAAGAAAACGTGTTGCGCCGACCCCAAGTAACGGGATAAGGGCAGGAAGATGATGATGAAAGCTGTGGCTTTATAATATAATATTAATCTCGTAATTTTTTATATTATAACTTTCGTGAGACACATTCATATTAATATGATTAGTTACGGTTGACTCACGTGCATTTATCGTGTCGGGCAATTCCGAAAAATGCACGTGGGTAAACCGCAACTAGTCACAAATCTCGTAATAATTTTCAAACATGGAAATGCCAAACTTATCGCCGCAACACGAGAACCCCGTTTAGAAACAACTTTAATACAAAATTAACAGACGCACAGCACAACCCTAACAGGGGAAGATGCGGTGTTGTCTACTCCGCGTTATTATTTTGGCAATAATATCATATTATGCTTTCAGACGTTACGCCCTCTTCCCTCCTGGCTCCCCCCTCAGCTGGCAACGACGAGCTACAGAAATAGTATTAGAAATTCATAGTCTATTATTGAACGGATACTTTCGTATTTAGAACATTGCTTTTGTGTTTGTTGACTTAACTACTAAGAGTTACATTGCTCTTTGGAATTAGTTTTTTTAATTATGATGTTAGAACTATTAATTAGGGTAGTGGGGGCGTTGTAAAGGGGGATAACTTATTAAAGATTTCAGTAACATATTAGTTTATAAGTTAACAGTAAATAATCGTATTTATATGATAAACACGATGATTTTAGTGCGTTCAAATATTAAAGTTATAAAATATTTCCTATTCATACCGCATTAAGATGTGCTTTTCCTTGAGTTTAATAAAGAAATTTCGTTAGGAATCTGTCGTTTAAATTTTTTTTGGTCCGAGGACGATTTTATCGATTTTGCAGAAAAAAAATATTACAGTATTTTTTATTACAAAATTCATACCACGTACCAAGTATGCTTTTATACTTACACACATCAGAAAAAGCTTGCGATCACTAGCATAATTATGTAAGTATGTGACAATTCCGAATTCAAAGTCCAACTGAAATCTGATTTATATTTATGTAGATAACTATCAATCTATATTTATCATGATAATTATCGCTTTGAATCCCGATTAGAAAATTCGGCTTCAAAAAGGCTACATAATTTTTCAAAGTGATCGCAAACTTTTTTTGATGTGTGTATATGAAAATACAGTAAACCATACGCTATTTGCAAGAAAAATATCGTATCATATTGAGGAAGAATGCTTCTAATTCCAATCCATCTATCTATCATCAGGTTGGAAGAGAATCAGTTCGGGAACAGATCGCCTTGCCCGATAAGATCGCTCATTGTGCATTTTTTATTTAAATTGTTTTTCCTTGTTGTGTTAACCTGGTGTATGTACAATAAAGAGTATATAAATAAAAAAATACATTGGATTGGACCTACTAATGTAACTCGATCTTTATACATACAAGCGAATAACGTTCGAGTTCATAAATTCGAAGTGGAGTTATGTTTTGGTCGTTCGGTGTGACAGATAAGAGGTGCGTCGTAAACAATACGCTTCCGTCTGTGACGCCGGGTGATGCTAAGCGACTTAGCGTGCCTATAACTCTGCTATATACGCGTGGTGTTTTAACCCTTGATCGGGCAAACGGGTTTAAAAAAAGGAAAATAAGAAATAGTTTTGCATTTTTTTATAAAGAATACAAAATAAGTTTTATTTTTTCTGTTTCATTTTAATTTTTTATTCAAGAAAATAGTTAAAATATCGACGCTTGAACGGCAAAAATTACCAAGCGACATGTTGGCAACTTTACACTAGAGCATTTTAAAGTTTTTTTTTTTTTTTAAATAATAAAAAAATTGGCAAATTGTCATAACTACTTGATTCCAACGAAATTTAAGTGCAGTTTAAAGGCTTATAATAAACTGGCATTTAAAGATTATGCTAACATGTCGCATGGTAAATTTTGCCTTTCAAACGTCGATATGTTATTTTGTCAGCTTTCAAAATAAAAATGTAAGAAAAAGGATTTTGCGACGTCTTTCAAAAAAGTTGGTAGGAATTATACAGGGCTACTGGTAATTCGACGTATTCCTTGCACCACGTTATAGAGGGGCTAATATGCAACAAATTTAACCCCACATATGTTCTACGAAATTCAATGGATTTCGAGATATTGCAATTTTTATATTATTTTTAATAATACCCAGAATTCCTTCTGAAACACTATTTATCTCTAAAATATCAAATTGATCGGCTTTGATTATGATATTAGCTGGTAGCTGATACTTTTACGAAGCTTTCTGCGTATTTAACAGTTCTTAATGACCATCCAATTGTAAGTAATCATTAAAAGTTAAATAAGTGTATTAGAAAATCATCGAGGTACACGATAAAGAATGATGTTTATCTCAAAAATTTACTATGACACTAAGTGTACAAAATGCAAGACAAACATCCTTATTTAATCAGCTATCCAACGAGGTATAGACGTTTAAAAAATATTTAGAAACTAATGTAAAAATGTCATAAAATACTGACAAAGGCGATTTCTGAAAAATCTCTACAAGCACGCAGGTGGCTCGTTAAGTGCAATTCATTGCATAATCCTCGCGTAGAGATTAAACAGCAGTCTGTCTGGCACCAACTGTCCTCTAAATGTCAGGAGTAGATTAGGTCAGGTCGTTAGGTTATGTTTGGTCAGAGTTAGGTAGGTTAGGTTAGGACCTAAGTGTGCGAGGGAACACCGGGATGGTTTTAGTCAGTGAGAGTCTAACAGACCCCTCTGTCCACCCCCAGGACGGAGGACATCCATGAGGATATCCAGTAGGCAAAAAAATATGGTCAGGTTAGGTCGTTAGGTTAGGTCACGGTTAGGCTTAGGTTAGGTCACAACTTCGGTGCCCTGGGATCTAGAGGCAAGCGCCCCCGCGCTGAGATATCTGCACCTGCGTAATCTGGAAGCTGAGGTTGCCATGCCACCTCTCCAGCCACTCCTCCATTACGGGTCTTACCGCCACTAATGCGGCGTGCCCTGCGTTGGATTCCGCAAGTCGTTCCCTCCACAGCCACTAGGATCTGGCGTAGACCACTCAGCTCAAGCGCCTCCTCCTTGGCGATATCTCAGCGCGAGGGCCCTCGCCTCCAGATCCCAGGGCATCGAAGTTGTGACCAAACCTAAACCTAACCGTGACCTAACCTAACGACCTAACCTGACCATTTTTTTTTTTGCCTTCTTGATATCCTCATGGATGTCCTCCGTCCTGGGGGTGGGCAGAGGGGTCTGTCAGACTCTTACTGACTAAAACCACCCCGGTGTTCCCTCGCACACTTAGGTCCTAACCTAACCTACCTAACCCTGACCAAACATAACCTAACGACCTGACCTAATCTAATCCTGACATTTAGAGGACAGTTGGTGCCCGACAGACTGCTGTTTAATCTCTACGCGAGGATTATGCAATGAATTGCACTTAACGGGCCACCTGCGTGCTTGTAGAGATTTTTCAGAAATCGCCTTTGTCAGTATTTTATGACATTTTTACATTAGTTTCTAAATATTTTTTGAACGTCTATACCTCGTTGGATAGCTGATTAAATAAGGATGTTTGTCTTGCATTTTGTACACTTAGTGTCATAGTAAATTTTTGAGATAAACATCATTCTTTATCGTGTACCTCGATGATTTTCTAATACACTTATTTAACTTTTAATGATTACTTTCAATTGGATGGACTTTAAGAACAGTTAAATACGCAGAAAGCTTCGTAAAAGTATCAGCTACAAGCCAATGTCATAATCAAAGCCGATCAATTTGATATTTTATAAATAAATAATGTTTAAGGAGGAATTCTGGGTTTTCTTAAAAATAATATAAAAATTGCAATATCTCGAAATCCATTGAATTTCGTAGAACATATGTGGGGTTAAATTTGTTGCATATTAGCCCCTCTATAACGTGGTGCAAGGAATACGTCGAATTACCAGTAGCCCTGTATTTCCTTTGCCAATTAAAAAAACAAAGAAGAAAAGTATAGTCTTGTATACTGTTTTAATAACGTATAACATCAAAGCTATCAGATAAAAGGTGCGTCGTAAATAATACGCTTCCGTCTATGATGTCACGTGATGCTAAGCGACTAAGCGTGGCCAAAACTATGAACGCTTGCTGTTTTTACGTACGTTTGTTGTTTTGTCGATAATTTATTGCGAGAAATATTGTTCAGACATTAAGTATGCCGAAATTACGCGACCGAACTTCGGCGTCTATGTTTTTTATACATATAGGTAAAACGCGACGTAATTTCAGCCTGGTGTGTCGCGGGTAATTTAAAAAGCATTGCAGGCGTAATCATGCTGAATTTCGGTCCCGTATCTTCGGCATAGTTTGTTTAGACACTAAAATGAATCAATTTACTTGTTTGAAATTGGTCTATCACGTCTAGAGAAAAATGAATAAGGAATAAGCAAAGTTTGTCTTGTTTAGGTACATAATGTCACGGATTTTGTCAAATCTCTCGATAATAGTCCATCCGTGACACTGGGCTACGCTGTAGGGAAGTTATATAGCAAAGTTTAGCATCAAAACTATAAGATAAGATGTGCGTCGTAAACTTCCGTCTGCGATGCGCGCTGGGAATATTCGAATTTTTGAGTTTTGACAAAGTTGTCGAAACTTAGTAAAAGTACTTTACTTAATTGTAATAAATTTGTCGAATAATATATTATATGCAGATGTATGTTTTATGTCAATAACCGTTCGTTTAAATGCTATTCAAGGTTAGTTGGAAATGGTATACTAATCTCAAAGGGTGTTAAACTACCTATATTAATGAATAAGTTTTGTTCTACAACTTTCCCGAAAAATCAATAGTTTAGGTGAAATAGTAGTTCAAAAATTTCATTAAAAATATGCTAAAATCGTTCTATCCTCAGCTGTGATCAGCTGTGTTTACAATTTAGGTCATATTTGGGATCACGGATTGCGAACTCTATTTTCTGAATTTGTAACTAAAGCAGGGATAAAGTTTTTTTAAAAAGAAAATAAAAATAATTTAATTTTTTTGACTGATAAGTAAAAGTTGCCGAATTTTGAAATTTTAACACTTGCTTGAAAATTGTTATCAGAGCCACTTTAAGTGGCCCGTGGATTAGTAATACCCTTTCCAACTAACCCTGTATAAATCTAAAATCTTGTAGACACGGCAAAACGAAAGCAATGTGTGATACAGACTGTAAATGAAGAAGCAACTTATAAATTTCTAGATGGATTGAGAATTCGAGAGCCTTTAAGAATAAGAATAAATTTATTTACCAAAAAAGATTTCTAAAAAAAAAATCCTTAAATCTAACAGGTGTTGATGTTCTATACGATTGCTTATATATAAGGAAAATATTGACTGTGGCTTCCACACTAGGTCGAGCCTGAGTCGCGGAAGCCTTAGTGCTTAAAAAAAACATAGGTATAGTTTGAATTTTGCCTCGATCGGATGTAAAGTAAAGAAAAAAACAAATTAAATAGCCGTTTCAACCAGCCGTTTCTTTGTAAGCGTACTTGTAGTAACATCCATTTAAATTGCCACTAGTCCTTATCCTATAAAGAACACGGTAAAAGATCAGTTATCTTCATTAGATTTAGATAAAGATGTAATCAATTTTAAGAAATATAATTTTAATTCACGAAGACGGAATCCAAAATGTATAATTAAAGTCGCCCACTCTTTGTTAAATGTATTAACAGAACTGCCATCCTTTACTTTCTCATTCAAAGATCGGAAGTTGAAAAGCGTTCAAAAAGGTCTTATCCAAAGAGATTTCATTATAAAATTCTTTGGTTTAGAAGGAAAACCTCATTTTAAATTTCAGAAGTTTTAAATGCGGATATTTTAATACAAGAAGGATGCCGCGTCATCCTGTATAATGCCTTTGTGAATTCCTTTTCAGATATAAAGTCGTAAATGCTTTCTTAAGTAATAATAGATACTTGTCTTATTATACGTCGCTAACTAATGTCTATGTTAAAAGCGTTTTTTCAATTCCACATTTATGAATAGACACTCAAAATAGTTATGGTTCCATTTAATGGTAGACAAACATTCAATTATTTCCAAATATCTTGAATTCATGGTAATTAAGATTATGTGTATTCAACACACTAATGGCCATTATATTTTATTGAATTTCGACATTAACCGCGTTGAATATTACTTTAGTGTGATGAAAGGTACATTCTTAAACACTCCGGAAAGCTAAATTATGTGAATTGTTTCGTAGTAAAAAGTTTCCTTAATAGAGTTTTACAACTATCTAAAGCTGGATGACCTCATAATTGTTTCACATTTTAAAGTTTTATATCGTAGAGGGGCTCGTGGATAATTAACAACCGCGTAGGTCATAGAATTTGCAAGGTTAAGCTGCGCTTGCCGCGGTCAGTCCATGGATGGGTGATCGTTCGTGACATATGGTGACCCCTCCGTGTCTCGGAGAGCACGTTACGCTGTCGGTCCCGTGTGCCATACGGCTACCTATGACAGTCGTTACGGGTAGTTAGAAGTTCGAAAGTCTGTCAACCGGACCTTAGGATATTGGCATGATAAATGATATTTATTTCTGTAAATAAATCTGTTACAGACACTTTTACAAGTCAATGTAAGTTTTTTTTAAGACTATATGGCGCCGGCATTTCCTATCTGACTCGCTCTGAGAAGAAAAGCCGAAACAAACTCAGAGGTCAACGTCTCTTTTAAAGTCCAGACATTGTGGTATAAAACTATGCGAGTGTAACAATGTAGGGCAACGTTTGGAATGGCCTTTTGAGGAAAGAGCCACAGCCGGTTTGAGTTGACCTGTCCCAACTGATGGCTCGCATGCATCAGCCATCTTGTAGCTCAACCTTAGCATTGCCCACTAACTGGGTTGGGGAAATCTGATGGCAGTCGCTCCGTTTAAAATACTGGTATTCAGCTGCATCTGGTTAGACTGGAAGCTGATCCTCACAGTTGGGAAAAACAATAGGCAGAACATTTAAAATTTTTATATCCGTACTAACATCGAACTCGTCATTAATCTCCACGCTTGCTTACTGCAGGTTGGCGATTTTAGACTATTAATTCCGGGAGGGCTAAATAACGTCGTGGTTGGGAAAACATATGAAGGGTTCACTGCAAAAATGATGAATGTCCAAAGTTTCTTTAATTCTAAAGGTGCAATACACGGTTACACTGACATTCGGTACACGGCAATCGCGACACTGAAATTAAAGCCAAACTCATGCGAAACTCAGTGTAACTGCGATGTACACACTACGGCAGTCGATGTCGACACTTAGTGTTGAGTGTAAAGTGTCGCCGTGTATTCTTACCTTAAGTAAGATGTCATTCGGACACTTGATAAATGCAGTTCGTAATCTCGTTTACAAACTCAGCAATATCGCTTACAATCCCGAGATAAATACGTTTTTAAAAATCGGATGCACGTATTTATCGCTCAGCGTCATAGGTGTTCTCATCTTTAACGTTGAGTTTTCTTTCACCATTTATAAAATTAAAAATCAAATGAAGGGTCCAATAATGATAAATGTCCTTTTTACTTCGTTTTAAGATATTAAATATCTCATCATATTTCGTTTCATATTCGAAATCATAACGGCAAGTGGGCTGCACTTCCAGTTTGCAGTTGTCACGCAGTTGCACTGACTACATTCTAACTGCCTTCAAGCTGCATTTGGCAATTGCATAGTTTACAGTTGCGACTGGATCTGTAGTCTACTTGCAGTTATGATTACAATTACAAATATGAAACGAAATATGTTTCACCAAATGCGGTGTTATACAAGGTGTAATATAAATAACGCACAACCTCTTAATGGGTCACTGTACTCATCATTATGAATAACTTTTACTATGGGACCAACCCTGAAATCGCGAAAAAAAAACAGCTGTTCCCTACATTATGTTTGCATAACTCGTCAAAATGTAGGGAACAGCTGTTTTGCTTTTCGCGATTTTAGGTTTGCTTCCATGATAAAAGTTGTTCATAATGATGAGTACAGTGACCCCTTAAGAGGTTGTGAGTTATTTATGTTACACCTTGTATTTTTCAACCATATTTTTCTTCATCATGACTTAATGGCGTAAGATTAACTAAGAAAGTACAGACGCCGGCACATCAAGCTACTACAATCTGTCAAATTTCTTTAATAGATTTTTATCTTTATCGTGGAAGCATTAGGTTCAAGGTTGATTGGGAACATTTTACAGTTTCGGGTAGTTTGACCTGCTATCGCCGTCTGTACATAAATGTCATAGGAAAAGCTTTGAAATCTTAAGTTAAGAAAAAAAATAAGTATCATCTTTTGTTAAAACACACAATACCTTCTTGTTTAAGCGTTGACTGGTAATTAAATATTGTACCTGAAACAAAAACGAAACCTTAAGAATATGTCCGTAAATGTTATAAGTTGTTATAAACATTTTCGTAGAGTTAAAACAAGTATTCAAGATGGAAAGTTTTATCACAATAGCGAGATAAGTAGGACAAGTAATTTTTGTCATTCCACCATCTTGGCTCACTGAAGTGGCAGCCACTCTCTTTTAAAGGATGAAACATTTTCAAACAACGACGGATATTATAACTGTCAAACATCAAAACGACTGTAACGGTGCTCTCGACATTACAGATTATTATAGATTACAAGGAAAAATAATTTTGAAATTTTTTGCTTGATATTCAGATACGACTGTTTTAGACGGAAACTTCAAAGGCCTAATTAAGGAAACTTTTAGAGGTATTTTGTGTTTCGATTTCAATTTTGTCGTGTTATAATTTGTTAGCTAATATATTATGTAAATGTGTTCAAAATTGTTGCTAAGTAAAATAGTTTACTTTAATTATTCGACAAAAAAAAAATGGTTTAGGTGGCTTTATGTGTAAGCAGTTATTTAGCTTAGCTTTTCATTTATCTATGCAAATAGTATCGGATATTGAATTAAATATTTAAAAAAAACCTATTAGGTATATCATAAACTTGACGTGCTCGTACGGCGTATACTGACCTAAGTCGATGTAAACATTTGACTGTGTGTCAAGTATAGCTACGATGGATGTAGGTGAAAGGCTGAGAGGGTTCACTACACAAATGTTCAGAGTCGTCGCTCGCGGCGCCACTCCACGAAACATCCTCTGTGCCAGAACCCGGTAACTGTACCTACATATGTATAAGGGTAACACAACAAAATTACTTACAGAAGGCAAAAGCGACTAGAGCAACGACTATTAGAGTTCCCGAGTTGATAAGAATCAACTCGGGTTAGGCAACTCTAATAGTCGCTATATGCTTGGAAAATACTACGCCAATCACAATCGAATACTTACACTAAAAATAGAAATATATCAAACACAGTAAGTCAAGTAAAAGTGGAATATTCCGAAACCAACCACTTATTTTTAATTCAAAAGGGGATGAATTCACTGGTTCTGTTTTCGGTACACCGTTTCTTTCAACCGGTGTACGTACATCAACATACATGAGAATCTCTACACCGCCATTCAAGTTTACTCATTTGTTTCATGACGCCATCTATTGGTCATGAACTATTAATCTTACCAGTGCGTGAGTTGGTTCTCGGCATTAAATAAAGTGGACCTTTTGTAACTGTCTATTTTGTACCTTCTCGCACATTTATATACCTGATATCAACTGCTTATGTAATTATTGACCTTAGTGCGTTGTAAAAGAACTCGGAATTGCTTGTGCGATTTAGATATTGCAGTATGTTGTAGCTATGTTTAGTTGTCAATACGTCATTCACAGGTAATTACTGTGCCAGCAGTTATATGTATAGGGACTGGATTTATGGGTGCCTATGCCAATAGCAACTCAATTTAATTCCCAAAAGCTTGATCTAGTGAATCCAACGTTAAAGGATTAAGATTTTATTTTTGGAAAATATTTAAAGACCTTATTACCTACTGCTAATATTAATGTAATATAAATACTCTTCCAATTATAACGACTTTTTATATTTCTGTTTCTTCACTGCAAGGCATAAGTCTCCTACTTAAGCAAATTATTTCTAAATACATTATAACAAGTTAAGTTTGCTACCTGAGTTTTTTTTTTTCTCGTGGAATAAGTCCTTTCTTTTTTTATGGTACAAATATAAATATGACTATGTAGATAGGTAACATCGTCACATCGCGATGTCGCAACTTTCCGAGCTTTTCACGCTAGAAAGTGAAGTTCTCTCATTTCCGTACACTAACATCTACGGCGAGGGCTCCTTGCCGCCGCGAAATAAATACTGTTCAAATATAGATACAAATTTATTTCATCTAAAAAAAAAACGTAGGTATATAAATTAGGAAGAAAAATTAGACACGTTCTTAAAAATATTGAATCATGTTGAACGTAATCGTCTAGTAATAAAATAAGTAACCTTAACAAAGCAAATTATTTCCCACCAACTTTTTTGAAATACGTCGCGAACACCTTTTTCTTATATTTTTATTTTAAAACCTGGCAATATATATTTATTTTACTATTTCTTGAATAAAAAATAAACACGACACCTATACATCAGCCACTTTAAAGTGATAATTAACGTGCTTTGGGATTATGAACCTTAATTCAATGATTAATAGTTCAGTTTCCATCACATTCAAATTACTTTTAAGCCCTTTTCGGTAATTTTTGTCATTCTAAAATTAACTTAAAAACATGTTGTCAAAGTTGATAACTGCGTAATTAAATTACTAATAACGTTTATTTATTTATTTCCATATTGGCTATAGTATAGATAAAAATAAAAAATGAATTTCTTCGATTTCATTGTTTATAAAAAAATGCAATTTTTTTGTTATTTACTTTTCTTAAAACATGCCCGATTTAAAGGTTAAGTAAAACTTCTGCTTAAATTGTTCTAAAAACTAACGACTATCAGCTAAATTGCCTTATGTCAAGAAAGAACGTAGAACCATCTTCTACATTATCTCAAAATATGACTTTAAAATTAATCAACTTTACTACAAAATTTTAAGCAACTTGCCTAAACCTGTTTTCGCATATCGCGTCACTTACAACATCGATTTTTAATCTACCCTATTAAAATTAGAGTGTCGGGCTGATTGCTCCATCAGGACGTCTAATGCGTTTACCAGTACATCACCACTGCTAAAAGCAATTTGCGCCTACGTCTTCGACTTACCCTTTGTATAACTGCTAAGTAACCACAGGATTTCACTCCCACGTATACACAGGTAACTGGTAAAAGTAAAATGTGGCAAATGTAAGTTACGATACTTTACTCTGGAACTGAAATGTATCTTATCTGGAGATACAATAGACTTATGTTTTGGCAAAAAGTTTATAATAAGCTACGTGTTATTAGATTAACCCGTGCAATATGTATAATTAGACAGAGGAAACGTGTACCCTTTTCAACGTAAGGTGAGTCCTGACGTTTGTGTACAAAACTTTAGCATATACAGAATATCAAAACATGGATAAATAGCAAGTTTTCAGTTTTTGATGATGTCGTTTATGTTTTTTCGATAGCAGTCTTCTTACGGCTACAATTTTTGCGGTCAAGTCAAATTAATTTATATATTTATTTGCATCAGACAGAAATGCCTAGATATAAGACCGTTACTGTACTTGCATTTTCTTTTGATATACAATAAATAAATATGTATACAAATGATGTATTCTGTATGAGGCTTAAAAAAAGTTACACTTTGTATACTGAACAAATAGTTTAGTTTAGATCAAAACTGTGTTATTGTAGAACAACAAATACAAACTTGCTAGGATCATAGAAGGGTAATGTTTACAGTTGCTTTACAAATAGGTAAATAAATTCTCGTACATTTATGTTATATTATGCAAAGTTTGTTCCGTTGTATTTGTATTAATAATAAATGTAAAATGTAGTGTAATATTGAGTTTGTAAGTTAAAATAGTGTGTCCACTTTTTACTTCTGTACCCAAACAACATTTACATTACGAGATGATTTTTTAACCGTCAGATAACTTTTAGCTGAGGAATAAATATGGCGGTAGACAATTTCGACGCACAACATATCGATACACGTTACTGCGAAAGTTTAATAGCTTGATTCACCAACAATTAGTGTCTAAACACACTATGCCGAAGATAAGCGACCGAAGTTCGGCATGATTATGCCTGCAATGCTATTTGAATTACTGACGACACATTATGCCGAAATTACGTTGCGTTATAGCGTACAGCCGAACTTCGGTCAGGCGTAAGTTCAGCGGCAATTCGGCGGCAACGTATTCTGTAGAGCACACATTATACGCGACCGAAGTTCGGTTCGATTGCCGACGAAGATCCGGGGTGGGAGCAGCGAGAGGCATGTATGCCCGCGCCCCGCGTGTCCGCCCACAAGTTTGTGCAACTGAATTTCTGCCGCGTAAGTTCAGCATTTATGGTGCCGAATTTATGTACTGTCATATTAACGAAATACGTCGGAACTTCGGTCGCGTTACTTCGGCATAGTGTATTTGGACACTTAAGGGGATCTGGCTGAAAAATCAGCCCTTAGTTAAATAAAAAGTTATTCAGGAACCAATCACTATTTCGGTCATTTTCTAATTATACATTAGACTGATTCACTTAAGACTTCTTTCAGAATTCTTTTAACTTGAAATTTCATAAAACGTGTTCCATAAAAGCTTAATCAGATAATAAGTTAAACTTAAGTTAGCATATTTCCCATGTTCCCCAACATTATAACGAGAATGCAAAGTTTCAAGACTTACATGCATGAAGTGGAATGAGTTGGATAATCACTTTGTAAAACCTATTTTGTACTGAATTTTAGTATAGAAATCATTTTGAAGGCTCATATACCTGCACAATGCAGCAATAACTGTATTATGAATGTAACGTTAAGGTTCAAAATGTTGCGCTTTTTTTTTCGTTTGTTATATCATTTCGATACCACGCATAAATGAATAAAAGCACAGCGACCAAGCTGGCAGCCATGACTAGCGGAATATCCCTCTTTGCAGTCAGTTAACTCGGGGCTTTATAATGACTCAGAGATAGAAAACCAAGTTTTTCTTTTAAATTATTTTTTCTTTTCTTTTCGTATATACCCATTTAAGGTTGTTAAGTGTCACCAGTAGATCACGTGGTTTAAAGGAATTACACGAATTCGTTTACACCCTGTATAGGGGTTGGCCGCCGTTCTAACTAGATGCGGCTGAGTACCAGAGCGACTGCCATCAGATTTCCGCAACCCAGTTACTGGGCAATGCCGATACCCTAACGATAGACAGGAGCCCAATTCTCCTAAAATAAATTGTTGCCAAACGCAATCGAACCACAACCGTCAGTCAGTTTTTGTTTTCGAAAACTTTCAAAATGATTGATTTTGGTTTTTGTGTCAAACAATTTGATAGCTTTTGAAATTGAGAACTGTCTGAATGAACGGTTCGGCCCTGGTTCGGTTGTGATTTATCAAGATTTATTTTAGGAGAATTAGGCCCCAGGTTGTCACACTTTCGGGCATCTGACTACCCATAACGACTGTCACAGGTATTCGTATGACACCCGGGACCGACCGGTTTAAAGGGACAATGGAGACATTAAAAAAAAAAAACTTGACTTGTTCGCGTTTGACCCTAGTTGCACCTGATGATAGGTGCAGACAGGGTCTTAGATGAAGCACACAAATCCAAGTTACAGAGATATAGAGGGATACCGCTCTGGCTCTCACATACACACGACGGAACACAGTAAACTGCTTGGCGCCGGACTTTAATGTGAGTGTGGTAGCTAGCCAGGCGGACCGTATAGATCCTACCACCAAGCAAACTAAACTACTATTGTTACTATGCGACAGTAGCTAAAGTTTATATTTTATTATATTTATACAATGTATCCTATCATCATAACAAAAGTAAGTGAACGTTTATTTTTCGTTACAAATTATTTCTTTCTTGCTTCTTTGAAGGAAAATGCTGCTTTTATAATAATATACGAGACATGTAATGTTGTTATCATTAAAAATGTTGTGATATTTATTATTGAGTTTACTACAAATACAAATTAGGTACATAATTATACTTAGTGGTTATGTATCCTGAATAAATTGTACACTACGCTTTTAAGGGTACATTAAACTCATTATATTAAGGTGAGCTGAACCCTGGCGCGGTAGGTTTTGCTTGTTTTAGAACTCATTTTTGATAGGCAAATTAAAACATTTAGAACCCAAAATAAATTTATATTTTAGGATACATTCCTTCTCTATACCATGTACCCATGCAATACACGATGCAATATAGTTTTCTCGATAGAAAAAAATACTGAAGTTACTTCGATTTGCAGTTTTTTTACAAGCAAAATTTCATTTTAAACAAGTACTTACTATAATACATTTTTATAATTAATATTAATTTATAGGTAATTAATTTTGGAATCGATTCTACCCGATCGTTTTTTTTTATTACATTTATATATTTTTTATCGATTTTTTAAAGTGATTTTCGGCCCGCGCGTCGTCGCTTACCCGATTGCCGTCGCTTACCCGATTGCCGTCGCTTACCCGATTACCGCGCCAGGGTTCAGCTCGCCTTAATTTGAAAAAGTCATATTTGATTCAGTACCTACTGCAGAAAAACACTATATTCGAGTTATTTATAGTTAAAGTGAATACTAGTTACTTTAAGTTTACTAAGGGTCGATTTTTAGGGTTTCGTAATCAACAAGGAACCCTTACCTACAGTTTCGCCATGTCGGTCCGTCTGTCTGTTCGTCCATCCGTAGCTTAGCTCAGAGACTTTTAGTACTAGACACTATAATTTGTCATGGATATACCTACATATTAATCACGCAGAAAAAGTGGTACAATAAAATCATGAAAAACATTTTTTTTATGGTATCTCCTGTACACGTGAAGTGGGTATGTTTTTTTTCCTCGTCTATTCCATTGTGTGGGTTGTTGTTGGATAGGTCTTTCATAAATATTATGGGTTTGTTCAAATAATTTTTCGATTAAGAGATCCGTTTCTGAAATATTAAGCTTTGAAGTGCTAATTTTTGTTAGAGTCAAGTGTCCCCCCTCCCCTGCCAGCTAAACGGTTAGTTTTAGATATGTGAACAAAATCACGGTAGTAGTATAAGTATACAACGAAGTTATAAGGAAAATTATCACAAGTAGGCTTTACAAGTTTACAAGTAATAGTCGACCAACTGGTAAAGTAAACAATTCGTACAAATTCCATTGAAAAATTACTAAGCCCCCTTCTCAGTCCGCATTATTGTGAAACTACAGAACCCTAAGACTGCGCGTGGCCCGACACGCACTTGGCCGGTTGTTTTCAATGGTCAGTTAACGTTTATCTGAGTAATAAGTTTGATGTTTTGACAGCTTTTGTATAAATGTGTCAAAATGACTTTTATCCTCTGTTAAAAGTTATTTGACGATTTAAAAACCGGCCCTTCTTAAACATAAATCAATATTAAATATATATATTTTTTCTTTTTAAGTAATATGTATTATGATTTTCATTTCTGCAAAAAAGTCTGTTACAGTCACTTTTACAAGTCAATAAATTAATGTTTCATAAAACTAGATGGCGCATTTCCTATCTGACTATCTCTGAGAAGAAAAGCCGAAACAAACTCAAAGGTCAGGGTGTCTTTTAAAGTCCAGACATTGTGGCATAAAACTATACGAGTGTAACAATGTATTGAATTGGAATGGCCTTTTGAGAAAGGAGTCATAGCAGTTTTGAGTTGACCTTTCCCAGCGGACGACACGCATGCATCAGCCATCGTGTATCTCGACTAACTTCACGTTTTATGTGGAACTTTGAATAGTATTCTTTAGTAAAATACGTATCGAAAGCGTTGTGTTTGTTCGATAAAAGAAAAAATTGTTGTATTCACTGGTTGTAACATATGCTGGGTTGGGTTTGTCAATATTTGCTGCGCCAAAAGCGCTTTTGATTAAGTTGTGAACGTTATGTTTATTAAATACAGTCCATGATATCTATGGGACGATTTTCATATCTTTGTAGGTATATGTATACAAGGTTAGTCGGAAAGGGGGTACTTATCTGCAGGCCATTTAAAGAATCACTGATCACTGTTTTAAAGCAAGTGCTAAAATTTCCATGCAAAACGTATTTTTTTAACTCTTCATCCCTGCTTTAGTTACGATTTCAGAAAATTCGTGACCCCAAATGAGACATCATAAAATGTAAACACAGCTGATCATAGCTGAGGGTAAATTAACAAATAAAGATTTTAGCGTATTTTTTATGAAATCTCTATACAGCTATTTCTCTATGCATTGACTTTTGAAGAAAGCGGTAGAACAAAAATTATTTATTATTACGAGCACTTTAACACCCTTTTGGATTAGTACCCTCTTTTCGTGTCCCACGTCCTGTACCGACCAAATTTGGTACGTGAATTTAAACAATATGAAATAAGTGTACGGATGCGTACCTTCGCGTACCTTGATTTGCAAAAGCGTACCTCTTACCATTTACGTGAAAATGCCAATTTAATTTGGTCCGTACAGAACGAGCACGTTCTGTACGGACCATACGATTTAATGATGATTGGTCTTTTGTTATGATATAAAACGGATGTACCTAGGATGTACTCCACATAACTGCAATCGGTATTTAATAACTATTTATAAAATGTATTCAAATATGCATTTGAAGTTGGCGCGTACAGGACGAGTTTCGGGTACAAAGCAAACCATGTGATACATAACAGAAATTGAGATGGAGACTGTATGTACCTTTAATGTACTCCCCGAATCGTAACGTTTCATGCCTAATAAATGTAAAATTTCCATAATAAAGACATTTAATTGAAAATGTAGTTGAAAATATAGACTTAAGAAAGCCTAGAATTGGCATATCTTATTAGAGTTTCGTAGTCAAACTAGGAACTCTTATGGTTTTCCCATGTCCGTCTGCACTGCCTGGTTATTATATATTATGGCTTTTAAAATCTCCAAAGAACGTCTTAGGTTTATGGTGGGACACCTCTTTTCGACTAACCTAGAATAGAACAACACGCCAGCATTCCCTAAAAAGTTGGGCAGAAGTGTGGGTACCAAATACGAGGCAAAAAAATTGTTACCATTAAAAAATAATTAAGGTCCTTAGCGCTAGTAATAATAACACACGAAGCAGTTACTTTATTCGCTTAATTTTCATCTTATTCTGTTTAATGCAATAACTACAGAATAATAAATTTACACCTACAGTTACGTACAGTAATGTCGCGGTGGCCCGGAGGTTACAGACCCGCTTGTTAAGCACCGGGTTGCGGGTTCAAACCCACGTACCAATGTGACTTTTTCAATGTCATATGTAAGTACTTTCTTAATTAAGACGCCCTGTGACGCCACTGACATGCGGCGAAGGAAAACATTGTGACTTAGCGGTATGAACTCGCCAACCCGCAGTGAGCAAGCGTGGTGATCAATGCTCGTTCCTTCTCTGTATGAGAAGAGGTCTTTGCCCTGCAGTGGGACAGTTACAGGCTGATTTCATCATCATCATTCAGCCGAAAGACGTCCACTGCTGGACATAGGTCTCCCCCAAAAGAGGATTTGCCGTAATCACCACGCTTGGCAGGCGGGTTGGCGATCGCAGTATAGTTGTTAAAGTACGCAGAGAACACTGCTGCCCATCCTCTAGAGAATCCCTTAGTCGCTTTTTAAGATACCCACGGGAAGAGATGGGGTAGCGCTATTCTTTAAGCCCGGCACTACACGAGACACAGGCTGATTTATTTAATTTTAATTTTATTAGAAACTGTTTCGTAAACAGATTGCTAATCGAATGCTTTTATACAAGCTTAGTTTTAGCACAGTCTACCTATATCTTACTCCTTACAGTCGGTCAACGTAGAACATTCTCACAGAGCAATCGTGCGGGGGGTTGCGGGGTGAAGGGGCGGAGGTTATGTCCCGATTCGCCATACTGCTACTCGGGACATAAATTCCAGGGCTCGCACTTTTTGATTTCAAATTTGATTGATATCGTTCATAGAAATTATATTAATTTATTATTGATATGTATGTGTACCTATTACGAGAATAGGGGTGCATGAGAAGAGCCTCCACGAGTGACGATACATAAGTATGTCCGGCGCACCCTGGGCAGTCAGTCCCGCTATCAATCTTGCTGACTGGCTAATCTTTTCACCACGGCATGAGCTATTCTCGTATAGCTCGTGCCGGCACGATAGAAGAAGAACGAGAATATTATTATAAAGTCTGTTTACTAATCCAAGATGGCGGCATACATACATTTTCAAATGATTGTTCGTGGGAAGTCATTTCCACGGTTTTCGGGGTCACTGATGCCGAAAATGACGTCAAAATCCAAATCCAAGATGGCGGCCATGAAAATTTTCATGTAATCATCCTGGGTGTCAATTTCATGGTTTTCGGGGTCACTGATGCTGAAAATAACGTCAAAATCCAAATCCATGAAAATTAGTAAATTAGTCGTCATGGATGTCAAATCCAAGGTTTTCTGGGGTGCGGATGCCGAAAATGAGGTCAAAATCGAAATCCAAGATGGCGGCTACAAAAATGTCAAATTCGTCGTCACGGGTGTCATTTCCATGGTTTTCGGGGGTACTGATGCCGAAATTGAGGTCAAAATCCATTTCCAAGATGGCGGCTATTAAAATTTCAATTTAACCATCATGGGTGTCATTTCCAAGGTTTTCGGGGATGCTGATGCCGAAAATGAGGTCAAAATCTATTTCCAAGATGGTGGCTATTAAAATTTCAATTTAACCATCATGGGAGTCATTTCCATGGTTTTCGGAGGTACTGATGCCGAAATTGAGGTCAAAATCCATTTCCAAGATGGCGGCTATTAAAATTTCAATTTAACCATCATGGGTGTCATTTCCATGGTTTTCGGGGATGCTGATGCCGAAAATGAGGTCAAAATCTATATGCAAGATGGCGGCCATAAAAAAATCAAATTAGCCGTCATGGGTGTCAAATCCATGATTTTCAGGGACGCTGATTACAAAAACAAGATCAATTCTCAAATACCAAGATAGGGACCACGTTTTACCTGGCAAATCTCATTTAACTGGTAAATTTTTTTGACCGCCTTTATTATCGAAGAATACTTAGGCTTTATTTCCGGCATCAGCACCCACGAAAACCATGGAAGTAATAACCATGAATAATAAGTAATTTTCTATGACTCCATCGTAGACTTGCGAATAATTTTTGACTCTTACCTACCCCCGCAAGCGTTAGCCACTGCGACTGTAACCTCGACAAAATTTGTAGTTTTAAATATTGTTAGTAAATTCCAGCATAAGATGGCGAACTTGCGGCTAGATACCTTTGCATTATTTTGTCAATCGTCAAAATTACGCATGCGTGGTTTTCTTTTTGCGTGTCACTGTTTCTATAAAACGTTAATTAATTTGGACGTTTGTTTGATAAAGTTTGTGTAATTTATTTTATGTGACAACCCTTTGTCAAGTGTTACCAATTTTGACATTTCATAGGACCTGTCAAATGTATGGGCGTTGACCCACTGTATGTAGTAAGTAGGTACACTGTGGTTTTAGTATATACTAAACCTGAAACTAGTTTGTTCAGAATCACTAGGAGAATCGATTGACATATTTTTTACTCCACATTTTTTTTTTCATTAATTTCAATTTTGTATCTGTCGGTAACCCATAACAGTTGTCGGGAAAAGACACCTTGAGGCTTGAGATGGTCCGCTCGGTCAGTTTCCGTGTATTAGACAACCCCTGCATAGCACATCTTAGGCATTTCACTCTTTAATAGGGAACTTAACGCGACATAAACTACGGTGTAACTTGGAGATTTATTAAAAAAACAACACATATTCAGGCAGTTCTGATGAAACTCTTTTTGGGGTGTCTCGGTTTTTGTATATACTAAAAATAACCTTGTATAGTTCAAAGACTGATGTTGCTACCTATTCTCTGGAAAAAAAACATTAATTACCTTTTACGATGTCCAAGGAAAGAGAGTTTTTACTCCAGAAACCGCACAAACAAAATCCGGTTTGGTTCGGAATTTTTCGAAAAGTGAGCTTTCACAAAGTTTCCCGATACGCAGAATACTTTATGTGCTTGCTTTGTGACAAGGCTTCACTGGGAACTCATATTTCTGATTGATATACCTTTCAGAGACCAGATTAATATCGTATGGGAACATGAATAGAACACGTTCGATGAAAAGGCGCTTCGAGAATTCGTAACAAACAAACAAACTTTACCCTTTATTAATTTGACTCACAAAGATACGGTGGGTGGTGAACAGAGCAGCAATCTTTTTAATGAGCATGTGGTAACAAGATCGATGCGACAAAACGGTGAAGAATTAATTGAAAAGTTTGCTTCCACAGCAATATTAGTCGTCAACAACACCAGATTCTCATTCCTCATCTAAACATTAGCCTTTAGCCTCAATCCTCAATTGAGATCATGCGATTTGCGAGGTTAAGCTGCACTAGCCACGGTCAGTCCATGGATGGGTGACCGTTGGTTACACATCCACACGTCCGTGCCTCGGAGAGCACGTTAAACTGTCAGTCCCGGGTGTCATAAGAAATACACAGGTTGTTAACGAATTCGTGTAATTCCTTAAAACCACATGATCTACTACTGGTGTAGACTGGCCCCGCACGGGATTTAACTTGATTAAAAATAAAAAATTAAATTCTTTTTTTTTTCATGCGGCTTTATTACCGATCGTATCTAAACCACCTAATAAGGATTCAGCAAAAAAATAAGTATTTTTTTTTGCAAAAAATAATTTTATTTGTGTGAACATTTCGATGCCACGCATAAATTAATGAAAGTACGGCGACACGGCTGGCAGGAACGACTAACGCGATATCGCTCTTTGCAGTCAGATAACTCAAGGTTCTAAAAAGACTCAGAAATTGAAAACCAAAAAATTTTTTTTTTCTTTTCGAAAATTCCCTTTTAGGATTAATCTGTGTCACCAGTAGATCACGCGGTTTGAAGTAATTACACGATTTCGTTAACACCCTGTATACAAGGTTAGTCAGAAAGGGGGTACTAATCCAAAAGGGTATTAAAGTACCCATGATAATGAATAACTTTTGTTCTACAACTTTCCCCAAAAATCAATAATGTAAGAGAAACAGCTGTTCAAAAATTACATAAAAAATACGCTAATACCTATCTATCCTCAGCTATGATCAGCTGTGTTTACATTTTACGTCGTATTTGGGATCACGAATTAGAAACTCCATTTTCTGAATTCGTAACTAGAGCAGGGATGAATAATTTTTGAAAAAACTGAAATAAAAATATATTTTGAATTTTGAAATTTTAACACTTGCTTTAAAACTTTCATCAGTGATACTTTAAGTTGTGTGCGGATTAGTACCCCCTTTCCGACTAACCTTGTATACATACTACGAGAGTCGTTTCGGGTATTCAGAAGCCCGAAATTCTGACAACCTGGCTAACCTTTAGGTATCGGAAATGCCCAGTAACTGGGTCGCGGAGGTCTGATGGCAGTCGACTCCGACAGTTCAATCCCTAGGCCGGGCAAAGTGTTATTGGGTTTTTCCGTGTGGATTTTCTCAGTAGCGGAGTCTGGGTTTATGCCCGGTTGATGGCAAAAGGCTCGCCCCCTATTACATTGGACTTAATCATAACGGCGAAATGAGGGCGTACCGTGTACGGGTACGGTAGAGGTGTACCTCTGCTCGACCCTTCGGGGAATATCGGCGTGAGGTTATGTTATGTTAGTACAGGTATATCCTATTTTTTTATATCTTAGTGCTATAAATCAAACTTTCTCTACATTAAGTCCGAAAAAGCAAACAAAATTAATATGTATACAAAAAGAAAATAAACAGCACAAAGTGGTCAAAAAATGCCCGAAGTACCTACTTAAATACCTGAAAATACAGGAATGTAAAAGATTGAACATCTCCAAAGAAAAAGCGATCTTTTGATCTTTACCTTCTTTGTTCGTCATTGGAAGGGCTGGCTGATAACATTTATATTTTATCTCAATTCCACTTGTTTACTTTACATTTATTTTCATCTGAGAGCCTTTTTGACCGACTTCTGCGAATGCGTAACAGTACTGCGAACAGGAAACTGATTTTTATTAATAATAAATTCGGGAATGAAGGATTTAGGTCGATTGGCTGCATCGGTCGCTGTTACGGACGATATTTCAGCCTTTCAGCGTGTAACATATATTTTCAACTCTGTACTGAATTTATAAATTGTTAATTATTAATTTGTTTTTTTGCACGCTTCGTGGTAGGATCTACACGGTCCGCCTAGCTAGCTACTACTCTCGCATAAAAGTCCGGCGCCAAGCAGTTTACTGTATTCCGTCGTGTTTATGTGAGAGCCAGAGGGTTTACGAGAATCACGCTTTATCTATGTTATTTGGATTCGTGTGCTCCATCTTAGACCCTGTATGCGCTTACTATCAGGTGCACTAGGGACAAACGCAAACAAGTTAAATAATAATAAAAAAAAACCGGCCAAGTGCGAGTCAGACTCACGCACGAAGGGTTCCGTACCATTATCTATAAAAACAGCAAAAAAATCACGTTTGTTGTATGGGAGCCCCCTTAAATATTTATTTCATTCTGTTTTTTAGTATTTGCTGTTATAGCGGCAACAGAAATACATCATCTGTGAAAATTTCAACTGTCTAACTATCACGGTTCATGAGATACAGCCTGGTGACAGACGGACAGACGGAGCCGACGGAGTCTTAGTAATAGGGTCCCGTTTTACCCTTTGGGTACGGAACCCTAAAACAGCTACGAATTACAGCTCCAAATCGCAAAATAATAAAATATCACAATATTATATCAATTTTGATCATTTACAATTTTTTTCAAATATATTTTTGTATGCATATGTATTTAATATCTATTATTCAATAACAGTCTTGTATAGTACTAGACTTAAAGAATAGCACTACCCCATCTCTTTCCGTGGGTGTCGTAAAAGGCGACTAAGGGATTCACTAGAGGATGGGCAGCAGCGTTCTCTGAGTACTTTAACAACCATATTATGATCGCCAACCCGCCTGCCAAGCGTGGCGATTATGGCAAACCCCCCCTTTTGGGGGAGGCCTATGTCCAGCAGTGGACGTCTTTCGGCTGAATGATGATGATGACTCATTAAAATGTACGTAAACGTCTTATTTGTGTGTATGTTACTGCCAAAAATGTTTCAGTTATCTTTGTGTTTATTTTTAATAGCGAATCACATCACACAGTTCTTTTAGCACCTACCATGTTTTCTCTGCATGAACCTAACAAACTGGTAGAATATGCCGAAAGCATTAAGGTCCGCCTGTGTACAAATTATGTATGAAAGTATAAATACACTAGCTTTTGCCCGCAGCATCGCTTGCGTGAAATTTTGAAGCCGTTAAGTGACGGTTTTCCAAACAAACTTTCATCCCCTATTTACCTCCGTTACGGGTTGAATTTCAAGAAATCCTTCTTTACTCCTTGTCATCATTATAAAGGGAACCTCTGTGCAAAATTTCAGCTTTGTAGGTCCAAGGGTTTGGAGCGGGCGTTCAAAATTTTTTTTTTTGTTTCACTTAATCCATTACAGGCGCTTATGAAAAGTCGAATTTAGGTGCACGGTTCCAATTAGTCGTTGATAAGTCAATCAGTCAACACTTTTCTTTATATTTATATAGATTTACAAAATTAAATTAGAGTATCTTACTAGAAATAAGAAAATACGTGTGTTTTTCAATAATGAATAGTCAGAATTTGGCACAATTTACAAACACTTTCATCTGTTTCAGTGTTATTGATTTTTAATTTGGGCAGTTAATCTCGATTGCGATCGTATTATTAATGGCTCAAGGGCAAGGGGCAGCTCGGCACTACATTAAACACCTCGAAAGGAACTGTCAAGGGATAATGGTCCTTATTTACAAAAAACCGACACGTACCTTAGGAAGGAAACACCCTTGAAGGGGCATAAAATATGATTCCACCTGGCTTTACATTGAAAGATGAAAGAAGTTGCGAAATAATACCTATTTTATTATTTATGTTGGTTTCTGAACGTGATACTTTAGTAAATTAAGTAGGAATTGAAGAAAACTTTAATAAAACCGTGTCTCACGTCAAACTCCATACATAAAAAAGTTATTCAAGTTCTGTTTCTGGTAAACAAGATTTTGTGGTAAGACAGAAAAAGTTCTGCATTCATATCAAACCTCTTTCTTGTATTTATTTACAAAATCATAATTACGATTGATATTTATTAACTATACTGTCTTGATTGTACAAAGTTTCAAAAATGTTACAAACTTGTTTTTATAGTATTATTTTGTGCACAAAATAGAATAGACAACTCTAAATACTAGTATGGTTAAATAATCATTACCTACATGCACTGATGAAAGAATCCAAAGTTTGAAAAAAGTCATCAATTTTTGCTGTTAACTGTACACTACAGATCAAACTAGTGTAAAATGTAATTAATTTTTAAATATTAAAATATTGAAAATAACAATTTTCAACCCATAAATCACTAGACAACTTTTTATCACCCATAAATTACATTTCACAAAATTGGCAGTACTTATAACAATTCTATCATGTCTCCATTTACCCATATGAAACAATTTAAAACAATGTTTCACAATTTTGTAATGTATAGTTTGTCTTTCGTTTAGGTTTATCACTATAAGGCTGCAGACACATTGAGCGTATCTTGCGCGGCTCATGTTTCGTCGCGATATGCGTATGTATCGCGCTACATACAAATTCTCCTGAGCGGCCTTACCACGCGTATTATAAGTCGTCACGCCGAGCGTAATAGGGCCTACCAGTTTCGTGCGCATCTTGCGTTCGATCAATGTTCTTCTTCTCTCGTGTCAGCACGAGCTATACGGAAATAGCTCATGCTGTGGTGAAAAGATTAGCCAGTCAGCAAGGTTGGTAGCGGGGCTGACTGCCCAGGGTGCGACGGGCGTACTTAAGTATCGTCACTCGTCGAGGCTAATACAGTCAATGATAAGATAACTATAGATCAAAGATCAATGTTAAGATAACTATATTTGGCGTACTTTCAGCGGCTACAGCCACACTAAGGCTGCAGAGACATTGAGCGTGTCTTGCGCGGCTCATGTTTCTTCGCGTTACGCGTATGCATCACGCTAGATACAAATTGTCCTGCGCGGCCTCACCACGCGTATTAAACGTCGTTACGTTCGTAATAGGGTCTATAAGTTTCGAGCGCATCTTGCGTTCGATCAATGTTAAGTTAACTATATTCGGCGTATTTTGCGTCGGGTATCTTGCGCAGTACGCGACGCAAGTTAAGCTAAGTGTGTTTTGGCCCTTATGCGTACCTAACATTAAGCTTTGGCGAATGTCAAGGAAATCCGGAACTATTTTAATACAGAATTTATAAACAGAACCCTTGCAATGTGGCTTGAGGGGATTACCGCCCTTATTTATGGCCCACCTTTCCTTTTGATTGAATTAAATGTATGGAAAATAGACATCAAAAGGATATGGGAAGAGTTGTTCTGGTTAGCCTTTTTCCCAACTATAGCTTTTATCCAAATTAATTCCTTTAAGTCTCGTGATCTACTGGTGAAGTGGTGACGCTAAAAAAATCACCCTCATTTCGGCGTTATGTTTTACGTCCCAAGTAATAGGGTGCGAGCCTATTGCCATTGACCGGGCACAAATTCAGACTCCGGGCTGCTACTGAGAAATTCCACACGGAAAAACCCAATAACACTTTGCCCGACCTGGGGATCGAACCCAAGACCTCACGCTCAGCAGTCGCGCTTGCGACCACTAGACCAACGAGGCAGTTTTTATTTAACCCAACCGCAAGAAAAAAATAGTTTTTTTTTTTGTCACGTCACTTCCCTTGCTGGCTATATAATTAACCGATCATGTGGTTTAAAAGAATTACACGAATTCGTTTACGCCCTGTACATTCTGTTAAAATTTCAACTAGCTATCAATTACGGTTAAAAAGATACAAACTTTCGACAGACAGACAGTCCCGTTGGCACCTTTTGGTCACGGAACCCTAAAAATGACAACAAAATAAGTTAGGAAACTTACTTTCTCAATGTTAAGCAAGAAGTGTGAATAGCAACAGTGGAATTAATCACAGATTTTAACGAACATTTAGTACAAATGTAATTTAACAACCTTTAACCAATTACAATTCTGCTCGGCGTTACTGAATTGACACTGTGTATCAATTAACGCCTAATGTGATTAAATCCATCCGCCTAACTGCTCTCAAACTAAAATGATACCTTACATTCCTAAAGTTAGCTTTCCAGCCGACTTGTTTAACGATAAATATTTACATATTGTTTACAAAACTAGAACTGTTTATATTAAATACGAGTTTGATCTTAACTTTACTAAAGTTGTTAATTTTATCTAGTCGAATTGGCTTGGAGACAGATAGGCTTCGAGGCTGAGATCATAAACATTTCAATTAATTAGAGTTTCCTTGTTACAAGGGCATCTAAGGGACCTTTCGATTGTCCCTTTTGACGAACTTAATGTTTACATTCGGAGTTCGCACCCTCATCAGTGGCCATCGTAATAACTGTACAGCCATTTGTAATTATATAAATTAAATGTTTGTGTAACGTCCATAAATCGCGGGTAATTAACGCTATTAGGTATTATTAGGACAATGGGCGAATCACAGTGATTATCTTGTTCACTTTGTTATTAGAGTACTTCTCTAACAATGGGAGCAATTACATAGATGTTTGGAGTCTGATTATTTTCTTTGTAATTTTCTTCTTATTCGTATCTCGTGAAACTAGGGCCATTATTACTTCAGTTACATAAATATTTGGTGATTTTAACAGGTATAGTGCTTACAAAATAGAAATTAAATCAAACGGACAGAGTATGCGGATAATATTATCGTTTTAGAGTGTTGTTATAACTATAAACAGTTTATTTGAGCTTGCTCGGGTTTTATTAGAATTATGTATTAAATGCCAATATAATAATAGAAACAATTATGAATTTGAAGTAAATAATTATTCCTACATAGGGTTACTTCAAATTAATTGGCGACACTACGTATGCCAGGTTTCAGATTCCGATTAGAATAATATTGATTAAAAGATATACCTACACGATGGTAATTTGAGACAGGACATGAAGGGAAGCTACCTTAACCATTGTAGCTACAGGAAAACGTTCTTAGAAGACGTCTGCGACGAAGAGTTACCTAACTTTAGGAATATTTTCTATCTGACACAGAATTTGAAAAAAATGTACTACTGCCCTTCATGTCCCATGTATATTTTATTTTTGTACCATGAATTAGGTACTTCCTAATTCGGTGGTATGCCACAAAGTGATTCTAGTGGCTAGCATTATATTTTTGTAGCAATGTTTTTTAACGATACGAAGTAAGCCTGTGAATTTTCACCAGTGGATTTAAAGTAGCATTACATTTCTAGCGACTGAGGAGCTTGTGGCTAAATAATTACAGCCGCATTGACCGATCTTCCGGGTTAAGCCACGCTTGCCGAGGTTGGTCTGTGATGTGATGTGATGTGATGGGTGACCATTTACCATAGCGAGTTTCCTCCGTGCCGCCGTAAAATGGGGTTATTAGAGAACCACGGGGCTAATAGGAATTCAGATAAGGAACGTATTGCTTCTTGAACCATTGCGGCCACAGATGCTGTATATTTACGAATTTAATGGTATTATACAAGTTTAGTTTTAGTATATACTAAACCAGAAATTAGTTTGTTCAGAATCACCAGGAGAATCGATTGACATAGTTTTTCCACCTTTTTTATTTTCATAAATTTCATTTCTCTTTCAATAGGTTTCTATGCATAACAGTGGACGAGAATAGACACCTTGAGGCTTGAGACGGTCCGCTCGGTCAGTGTCCGTGTATTAGACAACCCCTGCATAGCACATCTCAGGCATTTCACACTTTACTAGGGAACTTAACGCGACATAAACTAAGGATAAACTAACACACATTCAGGCAGTTCTGATGAAAATCTTGTTGGAGTGGCTCGGTTATTGTATATAGGTACCTACCAACTAAAAATAAAGTTGTATTAAGGCAATAATTGAAATTTTAGATAAATGAAAAAATTAATGTCGAAAATCTCCTATGCCATGTTCGTGCCAATTAGCCTCGAAATACTCAAATAACCCCATTTTACCCGGAAAAGTTCACTTTTATTTATCAAACAGAAAAACACAGTTGCTCAGTTCACGTTATCAGCTACACTAAGTCCACAATAAGTTGGCAAGTGCTGGTACACGTCACAAGTTAATGTAAATGAACTCAAGAGCAAGTGCAGGTGTGCGACTTGGAGAAGTTTAAGCAATCTCACGCCGCCAAACTAGATTTGTGTCTTTAACGCAGACTGAGACTCGTTTGTGGCGTCTTTATTAACTTTGTGTGTTGATTTAAAAACATTTGCTAGCTCTCATAGGATGAACATTTTATTTTATGAAATGTTCCATGCTATGCTATTTTTCTTAATGGCAATTAGTGTCGATGTCGACAATTCTGCCAATGTCGAAAGTGAAATGGAAAAGTAAGAAGGAAAAAAAAACTTTTATGAAATGTTAATGTGTATCTAACGCGTCATCCTACGTGAGCGATCTACAAGCGATACGAAGCGGCGCGGCGCAACGCGAAAACAACAAACAGTCGATACCTATTGAAGTGGCCTACGTGACCAAACGCACGTGGAGTGCGGTGCGGCGCGGCGCAGCGCGAAGCGAACGCTGTCAGTTGGCTTGATATTTTCACGCGAACTGGATGCGGTGCCGTACAGTGCTACTGAATGACGGCGGCTCGCGGCGAGCGGTACGCGAGCTCGTAGGACAAAGCCGCCGCTTCGCACCGGATCGCGTGTCATCGCATCGCATCGCTTCGCAATTCGCGTCGCTTTAAACCGCCTACGTAAGACGTCGCGTTAAAGTTCCTCTTGAACTGTCAATAACTATAATGACCAACTGTACCCTTTTCAACGTAAGGTGAGTCCTAGGGCTTTTCTACAAAACGTTACCATACAAAGAATATAAAATGTATAAAAAATTGGGTTTTTTATACTAACTTTTGTTCCACACTCGGATTCCTCCTGTATTGTGGGTCCGATATCTTAAGGTGAGACCGGTCGTTTACAAAAATATCGATGTCTCCCACGTAAGTTGTTGTAAGCCATAAGATTGTAATTTTGTGTTTTTTACGTAAAAGTGACTAATTGTTTGTATATTATCTGTTCCAAATATAAAAATACCTTAAAACTAAATATATATTTTCGGTATTTTTATATTTGGAACAGATAATATAAATAAAATTTGCGATTTTGTGGCTTACAACAACTTACGTGGGAAGCATCGATATATGTATAAGTACGAAATTATATTTTCTTCCAGTGAACATCGGAGTACAATTAGAAATTACTCATTTTAATCAAATTGTAATTACCGAATAATACATTCAAACATATACCAATCGATACAAATTGCGTTTTTAATGCTTGAAGTAAGAACTATACTTTTGCAATAGTGCGTTAATATAAAGTAACTCATTACTTACTAGCGTATCCAATTCCTTTTAGATAGCTCTCATCAATTGAGCGGAATAATAACCAGCTGATCCTAAATAAGTCGTACCTTCGTCCCCACATTAATGGGAATGTTGCCCCAAATATTTGATACATGTTTTACGTCATATTTTATTTATATTACGAACGTCCGTACGTCACATTTACCGCGGTAAATACCTACACACGAAAAGTAAAGGAGAATTTTCTTATGTCAGCTACGAATAGGCGCCTCAGTTTTGTCCGTGCCCTATTTCTATTTCAGTAAATGTTTGTACGGAAATATATTGAAGCAGTATTAATATTTATAGCTCACTTAATATTCAAAACATAATCAAACCGAAACAGTAACAACTGAAGTGTCCGAAAGTAGGCAAACGAAAACCGGATAAGTGGAGTCAACGATCCATTTACAGTGTGCTGAAAACAAAATAATTTATCCAAAGCCGGCCAAGCGATTCGTTCAGTAACGAAATGAGCAGCTACTGCTAGAACACCAGAGTTCCATTACGTTTGTCTAGCGACACTTTCCGAAAGCGAGTCGATCGGTGACGCTAAATTAGGATTGACGCCGACAGGTTTTGTAAAAGCATTGCACTGTTGAATTATTAAGGCAACTCCGGCTGGCTCTATATTCGTACCGCCAGCAGTCAACGTCTGAGTGTATATGTAGGTATGTATGTAGTGCTCCATAAACGGAACCCGGCTCATTTTCAATTCTGACACCCGGATAAAGTGGCCGCTGAATGAATATAAGCTGCGGTAGGCAATTTAGGAATAAAAAAAGAACCTTTTAAACGATTGAAAGTTTGAGATTTTTAATGGCGCGCCGGCTTTCTGCACTGATTTAGATATAATTAATAAACTAGTTAACTGAAATACTTTACAGCGTAACCAGGTAAATTAATATACAACAACGAACTATGTGATCAAAACTATGCCTTCGGAAATTGAGTTTGGAGCTTATTGAGAGGGGAAAAGTTTGAAAGCAATTTCGTGAAAATTTAATGCTCTTGAGAACTTATGAGAATGAGGAATTTGAGAAATGAAGCCAACACTGAGCATAGCTAATTTGTTGCGAATTTTTAATGAGGTCCACCGGGCGGCTCTCGGGGTCCGTCTGTGACGTCACACTTCTTGATCGATTTCGGGCAACTTTGGGCCGCTTTACCTGTACATTATAATGTTTTTGAGCCTTTACTAAAGAGGGCTAAATGACTACCACGTAGATCGATCAAAGAAGTAATTACAACGCCCAAAAGTTTGATAAATGATCGTATTTATTAAAACTTCAATGCTGTGTCCCCTAGAAGTCTATTTTTTTATGTGAATACCTATAACGGAAGTCAGAAAGGCCGACAATTGGTGTAGGCGTAGGATATCGGAATCCCCAATGAACTATACAATCTTCAATTCAATTCAATTACAATGTGAAGCGGTCTCTGGGGTCCATAACGCAAGTTAAATCTTACCATGGGTAACAGAGTTTCGATATTCTATAATCTGTTATGTGGTTATGGTTGAGTAGTCTATCACTTAAAATATATAAGTGTTTCTGTTACTAAGGAAGCTGGGCACTCCTTATAGTCTTGATAGGATCGGAGGGAATCTTGTGGGTACCTAACTACAAAACATGCTGGGTTATTTTGTTATTTAACGTTGTATAACAACATTGTTCGATGTTTATTTGTTATTTGACTTAACGTCAGTGAAGTTCTAACAGTGCGGAAGTCAAAAATGGCTACTTTACATAAGAGTGAACAAACTATTTAAAACGAGCATAACCTACGCTGAATACAATTTGTTTATAATTATCATTACAAATAAACTCTTTGATGATTTAATAAACCTTTGAAAATTCTAATAATCTTTTTCATTTCAAGTAATATTGTGGCTTTCGCAGTGTTGTATGTTTTTGTCACAAAATGACTTACGTACTGTTAGAACTTCACTGACGATAAGCATTGGATTGAAACAGTTCCGTGACTCATAGTCTATGCTGTGACTGACTAGCTGATTGACTGACAGAGGACAGCCCGAACCGCTGCGTCTAGAAACTTGAAATTATGGAACCTCTGTAGGCTAGCATTAAGAAAAGGTTTTTCTAAAATCAACCCACGGTGGTGTGAAATGGGGGGTTATCATTTTTTATGGAAACTCGGATGACCTCATCATCAATTTTAAACCTGTCGGGCTGACATGCGCAGTGTGATATAACTTGTCGATGCATTATCTCTAGCCGACACGAGATAAAGCATCATTATCTCGTTTCGGCACAAGATAATTTGACGACAGAATCATCTCACTCTGCGAATGTTAGGCTATCTGGCACTCTTCCACAAAAATAATAACACGTATTTAAAATAACCCCTAATAGGGGGTGTAACGGGGTATTAAAGTTTGTAATGGGAAATCAGATTCCCTGTGTTTATAGACTTGAAACTTGGTATAAAATCCGAAATCTATGCGGATGAAATCGCGGGAGGAAGCTAGGAAGGCTTACAAGGGGTACATTTTTAATCACACCTATAATAAATATGTGGATAAATTAAATCTGTTTTACGATGTTCAGACTGACTGAGTATTCAAATTAATACTGAATTAATAAAATACAGATGTTTATTAAAATTTCAAATTAATTTGTATACAGTCACAGAATTATAATTTTCAGCACCGATTCACGTCATAATTACAAATTTTCCGATAGCTATTCGAATTTTCCATGTACTCTGTGTTACCGTTAATCTGATATGAACAAATGCCCAAATCCAGTAGAGGAGGTATTTTATCTGACGAAGGCGGATAAATTATTACAATTTGAACCTTATTTCAAAGACATAAAAGTTATATAAATATTCATAATAAGATAAAAGATTCATAATTTTAACACTTTCAGCGCCGAGTGCCCTCCAGGAGGGTACCCTGTAGTCGCATTCGCCATGGCGGGTGTCCTCGTGGAGGGCTCATTTTAAATGCAGGTTTTTCTTGGAAAATTCACCGTCATGAAACAAGCAAACACCTATTTTACGACGTAGTAGCGTATTTTTCAAGGTTTTTAACCTAATGCCAGGGAGCCGTTCACTCTTAGAGCAAACGTAATGCCGAGGAAGGAGGAGTCCTGGAAGGTCCACTAGCAAATGTATGTCGGGATGGCGTATGAGCTCTATGAAAAGTGTGGTGGACTCGAATGTGTTAACCAATAACACCTGATAAATCATAGGAATCGTCCATCTATATATATAAAAATGAATCCCTATTTCCCTTAGTCACGGCAACGTGCGAGAGCGGCTGGACCGATTTCGCAATTTTTTTTTGTTGTGTTGTTAATTGTCAGGAGAAGGTTCTTATGAAAGAAAATTTTGATATTAAAAAAAAAAACGAAATTACCTCAGCATGTCCATATTCTTCATTTGTTTACCGCATGCATGAAAATGGTTTTAACTTTTTGTTACTATTTTGATTTTGTTTCTGAAGGTAGGTAGTAAGTAGTAGGTAGGTAGTAAGTAGGAAAAAGTGCATTGTAACGCATGCCGGGTACAGCTAGTTAGGCAATAAAACTTAATTACCGAATCAAAGACAGTGTCTATAATTGTGTTTACCTATATACTATTTGAATAGGTACGTATATGTAGCTCACTTCATATTGTAGAACGGTGTCCCGAAAGCAGGGGTGTAACATTGTAGCTATCCTAACGATAGAACAAACTAATTAGTCGTTTAGACTATTTGCTTAAGCATCGTGATTGCTTTGTCGCCTTCGGGCATTCGGAAACATTGAGCAGCCCTAACAAGAACATGTTACTCTGTTAAGAACAGGCTATTGTTCTCTCAGAAGTAACTGTATTTATATAGGTACTATCGTTTATTATTTAATATAGAATAATAGCGATATCGTAAGTTTCAAGAGTAAATTTTTTAACGTTTTCCGTGTTTTCAGAAACGTGATTTCCGAGTTTTAGAATACAGAATACATTTATGTCTTAGAATATTGTTACAATGTTGTTACAAATATTAGAAATGTCCATAATATTCTGCCGTTTCCGGCGTAGAAACATTATTAATTAAATTTTAAAAATACAATAATGGAATAGGTACATTAATTAGGAAACGTGATGTCAATGATAAAATACAATATGTCAAATGTCAATAATAAGCTTTGAACCACATACAAATGTCAATGCATTATTAATATTTTTCCTGTAAAATATTTACGTTCTTAATAAGAATTGTGAAACCGTTAATATTTTGTAATTATTTTATGAGATTTACAAATAAATAAAACAACAACGAATTTCTCGTATCATATTCCAAAAATATTTACCTACCAGTGACATGCCAAAAAAAGGCTAAACATTAAAAAAATGCTTGCCATAGCCAAGATAGCAGGAAAACTTCCATCTGCACAGGTATTTTAGCCAGGTGGCTAGTTTTCTACCTGGTAGGCCTTCCCTTTTACACTGACGTAGTTTTGATTAAGAGCAAGGGAGTAGGCATAAATTCCAGAGGCATGAATCAATAACCTGTGCACACACACTTGGGTACATTTGTGTGTTTACATCACACGACGGTGCGCAGACGATATTTTGACGGGAGGCTGGCGCGTTCTGTTTAGAAAATTATACGCCACGGACGCCACTCGCGGAATGACGACGTAAGCGAGTTGGTAGTTGGTACATGATATTAATAAACTGGTAACGATTTGTATCATTACTCTGTCACTATATGGACGTAATAAACGTGGTAATTATGACTTATTTCTGCATGACATTTACGAGAATACATTATTGCACTTACTGTAAATCAATCTGTTGATTGAATTAAATTCATAATTTCTGACAACACTAAAAAACTGTTTTATTTATTGCCACATTTTTATTACAACAGTAATTTTCCTTGATAGAATTGTAATTACACCTCCATAAGGAAAACGTTAACGTGAAAGCATTAATAGGGAGAGTAGAGTAGTTGGTACATAAATCTCTGAGCACGTTAAATTACCTATTGTTCAAATGTATGATAATGGGTTTCAAAGGTAAGCAAAATTCTTTTTGTGGTAAGTAAGACCTGAAAACCGGTAAACCTGTGAATCTAATAGGGCTTATGCCCCACCGTGCATGATGGACGTTACGCATGCACGTCGGCGCTGAATGGCACACCGCCGTGCATGCTTATCGTGCAAGGCAAGCATGCAGTACTGTGGAGGCTGCCATTCAGCGCGCGTTGCGGTGCGTCCGCGGTTTGCAACATGCACGGAGGTGTGTAATTCCTTCAAGGGACAACCCTTAGAGGTCTGTTGGAGAAAAGAATGTTTATACATAGTGGCCACGGTTCGCAGGAATATTTGATGCTCGATATCAAGAGGATACAGAAAAATAAAATGCAAAAAAAATAAAATACTCAATATGATAGATTACTTGATTGTGACTATTTTAGTTATACCATATATATATATGTATTACCTACTGTTAAGTTCGATTTATTTAAATTCGTTTCCATACATAATGTAAAATGGTGCCTACCTATATGTATAATTTTCAACTGTACAATATGCCTTGACTGAGATTTAAACAAATGAAATGTTCTTTACCTTTTCCGACAGCTCATTACTGTTGATTCTTTGTTTGTATATCACAACATCATTACGATCTCAACTCTTTTCCTTTGAGACCAATGTTTATAGTCTGCTGATATTTAAGTTAAAAAATACATAAAAATAAATACCTATCAATTACAGGAATTTTGAGGACAATAGCTGTAACATATCTAATTTAAAACGAACGCATTCATCATTCATATTTGAAAATTCGAAATTCAAAATCACAGAATCAATTATTAGGTACAGAGAGAATAAAGCAATTAGAGATTAATATCTGACACTCCCGCTCACCGGAATGTTATTTGCGGTTTATCGACAATCACAGATTTGGACATGTGGAATGATATTTCAATCCACTAGCGCTAGTCTATGGAATTGATTTGAACAATAAGCTTCGACTATAAAGGAGAATAAAGTTTTTAGAATAGAAAGAACGCTTTATTTGCGTGAAATGAGTATGATACTGATGCTTTTGTGGCGATGTATATAATGTGATATAAATTATAAGAATAGTATGATATAATACAAAATGTATGAATAATGATAATTAATATAATGTAATATAAACTGTATAATTATAACATTGAGTATGCATATACTGTTATGCATAATTATTATTTAAATTGCAATGCCTTAACAGGCAACTAAGTTCTAAGAACATACCTATTTGTTAACATCCTAAAAAAATCTGTACACTTAGTTCGCAATAAAGTATTTGAATTTGATGTAATTACTTAAAATAAAATAAATCTGTAATTTCCCTGTCCTGTCATTGCTAGGCAAATGCCTCTTCTCATACAGAGAGGGAACGACCATTGATCACCACGCTTGCTCACTGCGTGTTGGCGATTTGAGACCATTAAGTCCAGGTTTCCTCATCGTATGTCAGAGGCGTCTTAGATTAACTAAGAAAGTACACATGACATTGAAAAAGGCACATGGGTACATGCCTTTTTTTGTCTTTAGAAAATCCTTATGGATACCCTTCGCCTGGCGAAGGGTTATGCCTGACTCTTACCGGCTAAAAACCCACGGTGTTCCTTCTCCTGACCCTTGGCCGGGGTTGTGGGATTCGCAGCTGCATGCACCGCAACCCCGGCAGGCCTCGGTCCGACCTCTCCTCCTGTGGGGCCTTGCCCCACGTCCTTCTGAGAGGCACGCACGGAATACATGCGCGCCGCCTTCTCGGGCCTGTTACTGGTCGGGCGACGGGTCCTCTAACCCGTCGCCCGCAGGCCACACGCTAGGGTGGCCGGAGAACGTCGCGCGCCCTCCGGCGGCGCTCGGTGCGTCTGGCGCGGGAAGGGAGAGTGGCCGTCACCTCTCTTTGGGTTTGAACGCGCAACTCGGTTATTAACAAGCGAGACTGTAACTATCCTTTTTTCTTTTCTTTTCTATTGGACTGCTGTAGGTCGTAGTAGGGGACGATTTCTACGTAACCGGGCAGTTATTGGCGAGACTTGAAGGGTCTCCAGCCAAACTGTAATTATCGGGCCACCACGACATTTTACTTTAAAAACGTACTTTTAAAAATACTTAAATAAGTTAAAATTTAATTCTTTCATGCAGGAGGGTCTGAATTCGATCATTGTCTGCACCTCTGGCTTTTCGAATTCATGTTCTGATCAGAATTTGATTATCATTTGTGATACAGGTCAACAAAAAAAACGCGAGAAATCCGGAAAATATAACAGGGCTTCAAAAACAAAAAAAAAGTTATCGATGGTGTGTCCGCCAATCGCACTAGGACAGCTCGGTGGACTAAGACCTACACCCATCCCATTCTGAAAAGAGGCCCGTGCCCAGCAGTGGGAGTGGGACTGTATTGGGCTATTATTATTATATTATACTGCATAAGTACCCGTATGACTTTTCTAGTACTCAAACCTCAGTTGATCCGGAAGAGTGTTTCGATCCATGGGAAATAGGATCGATTGGCACAGTAAAAAAGTTTTGTGAAAACAGCCCTTTTCTCGCTGACTGTACTTTTTTTTTCAAAATCTGTGAATGCCGATTAAAAATATTCCTTAAGTTAGGGGAGGTCTTCTAAGAACATTTTCCTATAGCTACAATGGTTAAGGTAGCTGCCCTTCATGCCCCATCTCAAATTACCAGCCTGTATATCACTACTTATGCTATACTATTTTATACACTTTTTTAAATATTTCCAAAGGGCACAATTACTATTAAGGTCCTATTTACTTATTTACTTTTACTGAACTCTCCTCATCTTTCTGTACAACTTTTCCCATAGGAAAAACTCAGAATTCGTGAAAAAATAAAACCACTGTTTCATACATTTTGATAAGCAGAATTGATTATTTTGGAAAAACAGTTTTTTTTTTAAAAATCAGAATTTTTCCCCATAACAAAAGTTGTACAGAATGTATATCTATCTGAATATACACAAATAACGCCTACTTCCAAATGGCAGAAGAAAATCATCCCTTTTAACAAAATGTTTAAAATAGGGCCGCTATTATGAAAACCATTAGCATTGTTTAGCATTGTTAGCAAAACAAACTTGAGCTGGTTTTAAAATGCACGACAATAGAGGTGCGAAACCGCGGGCTATACAAGATATAGGTACACGTATATTTTATTTTCATCACGTTCCCCGCTGTTTGAAATATTCAACAGCATCGATTATCGGCTCACTTTGTACACAAACACTTTTTATTCAATTTAACGAAGTGAGAGGACGTTCGCGACAAGTTTCGAATTTTTTAGTTGTTTCTCAAAGACTTCCCGCATAAAAACGTTTAAGAGGTTTCTAGTTTGATTTTTCTTCTTTGATCTTTTTTTTTCGGTCTTTTTATGAGATCTAAGTGTGAGGTTTTTAAGATGATGCTAATTGAATACTAGTTTGATAAAAAAGGAACAATCTTTTGCTGATACATCACTACATAATAAAACAAAGTCGTTTCCCGCTGTCTATCCCTATTTATGCTTAAATCTTTAAAACCATGCAACGGATTTTGATGCGGTTTTTTTAATAGATTCAGTGTGAGTGATTCAAGAGAATGGTTTATATGTATAATACATGTATATTATAGTAGAAGAAAACGCGGAATACGCGATAAACAAAATCAACGCGGGCGAAGCCGCTGGCGACCTCTAGTTTAACTATAAATATTTAAAAGTATAATAACTTTCGTGAGCCACATTCATATCTATGATTAGTTACGGTTTACTCACGTGCATTTAGGGTTGCCTGACTACTTTCAGTCCCAAACGGAGCCCTTAACCACAGTAGACATATAAGCTAAAGCAGTACTTCAACTACCTACCATCGTCCGATTCGACACACTCACACAGACACGCACTGCAACAAGACAAATAAGGTATTTTCGGGATGCAGTTCCATACAAAAACAAAAAACTACTCAGTATACAGAGCGTGTCTGTGTGAGTGTTTCAATTCATGAGATTATGGTAAGTTGAGGTACTGCTTTAGCTTATATGTCTACTGTGCCTTAACCATGAGCTTAACACTCATTCTCCGTTTGGGTCCGAAACTAGTCGGGCAATCCCGAAAAATGCACGTGAGTATACCGTAACTAATCATAAACATTTAAAAGTAATCATGTGTTTCAACACAAAAAAAAAAACTATAAACGTAGAAATTTTGAATTGAATTTTAAAATACCTTAACTTCTTAGGAGTTTCAGATAAAAGATTCAATCTTATTAAATTGATTTGGGCTAAACTTTACCTGTATTATAGTGCCACAATCAATTCCACTACTAATACAATTCTAATTATTACCTAATATAAAATAAAATTATTCTTTATTATGAAGTAAAGGTAAGTAAATGGGTAAATATAGTGCACTATGGCAGCACTAATTAAAAGAAACGAATTATGAAAAAATCCAATCATAGAGCAACTTCGTGTACCCAGGGGGCCAATTCTACTAACAGGGGCCTAATTCTCCTAAAATAAATCTTAATAAATCACAACCGAACCAAAGCTGAACCGTTCATTCAGAATGTTCTCAATTTCAAAAGCTGTCGAATTGTTTGACACAAAAAACAAAATCAGTCATTTTGAAAGTTTTCGGAAACAAAAACTGACTGACGGTTGTGGTTCGATTGCATTTGGCAAACAATTTATTTTAGGAGAATTGGGCCCCAGAAACTTTTATCAATTGCAACTAAATCGTTCATTCAGATAGTTTTCGTTTACGAAAACTGACAAAACGTTTGGTTTTGTTTTTGTTGTCAAATAATTTGATAGTTTTTAACGAAAACTAAAACGAAAACTGTCTGAATAAACGATTCAGTTGCAATTGATAAAAGTTTATGTTAGTAAAATTGGGCTCCTAGTATACCAAAGCTTCCCTTAAAGGTTAGAACATACTTTTTTCAAACTTCATGAATTGGTAATCGCTGTAGAATGTTAATAAATAATAACATTATTTCTTGTAATCTTTTATTTATAAAGCTATGTATAAATATCTATGGAAATTAATGTGTTATTTCTACGCAATCGAGATCGCACAACAAGTTAAATAAAACTACAGATAATTAATATCGAATGAAGTTGCAAACACCAGTTATTAAGTTTCAATTATAATTGCAGACGAAATAATAATGAGCATTTGCCAGTAATTTATCAGGATTGAATTTGATTACTACTTGTAAAGAAAAATGAATAGGTATCAACTTTCCTATGACTGAAGCTCCTTTTTTGCGGTTATCCTTTTACATGATATTAGATTTTCCTTTACTATCGCATTTAATTTTATTGCCAACATTTACTTGATACTAGTCATGTTTTCGCAATAGGTATTCTTTCTCTTCTAACATTTTCTACACAAAACGACAAGTGAATCGAGAATATTTCTGTTAGAATGGGTTTCTACAAAACGAAACCAAGTATGATAAAGCGGTATTAGCGTCGAAATTACTTATCAGCGAATTTTCTTTTGGCAGCACAACTTTTAAGCATCACAAACAAAATCAAATATTCATTTATGTAGAACATACGGCTTCATTGCCATACTGATTTGAGACTTGTTTGCTCAAATCTTGTTAGCGGGGACATGACGCTTGCGCTCTGGACGAAGATGAGCTCGTTACGTGTATAAAAATATAGGGAGGAAATCTCCAATATGTGACGGTATTGACATTAACAGGTATTGGCAAACACTGCTCAGTCAGTCGAGTGGGCAAAAGTCGTTTACCGCGCCTTACATTAATGGAATTGTAGGGCAATCATTGCAATGTTTATTCGTAACTCGAAATTGATCTTCTCAGAATATACTAGAACGTGATTTTTTAATTTAAGCATGTTTATTTTAAAAACAAATTATCTAAAGAGCAATATTATATTATACGCGTCAGGATAAGAACAAAAAAAACTTACTGTAACTAGTCCTAAAATCTTTTAGAACTCATCCAATTCTATTTTCCAAGTTTTATGATACAATGCGGCTTCAGAAAACTCACAACGACAAATCGCAGACGAAGGACCTACATCTAGTAAAACTAGTATCAAAACACGTTGAGTAGACTACACAATCTTCAGCAGTATTCGAATCAGAATTGAATTTAAAATTCGAACAAAAGTAACGTCGAATGTTATTTTTATTTTTAATCGACGAACGAGCCTAATTCGCCCCCATTTTTAGTTACAGATACGATCAAACACTAAATTGAGTTTATCGTTGGAATCGGGATTTCAATCACCAAGTATTGAGTGTCGAGTCTGCCGTCAAGTCAATCAGAGCAAATTGGACATGTCACCAAGCACTCTTATCAAATGGACGAACGTTTTACAACGTTTTTTTGCAATGCATTTTTAGGTAGGTATGTTGTGGTTTGGACGATATAATTCGTAGTACTGGTAATTTTTTCAATTGATAGGTATAGGTAAATAGTAAATTAAAAAGTTGGTGCAAAATGTAGAAATACTTTAAAAAAACCGATAAAAATGCAGGTATGCTAATTTATTCTCGTGTCGACACGAGCTATACGAGAATAGCTCATGCCGTGGTGAAAAGATTAGCAAGGTTGCCGTAGAGCAAAAAGAAAAAGATAAGCCAGCCAGCAAGGTTGGTAGCGGAGCTGACTGCCCAGGGTGTGTCGCACATTCGCACATACTCAAGTATTTTTAAAACAAATGATTAAATATTAGCAGTACAAATAAATCTCTATTTTGTTGAAATAACGTTTTAAAGTGAAATAATATGATTTCAAAAATCTGATTTCCCTGCATCTTCATGTAGATATCATCATCATAATCAGTTCATTACTGTCCCACTGCTGGGCAAAGGCCGCTTAGAATGAGAAAGGTGTAGCTATGATCGATTCCAATTAAATGGGAGAGAGTTGTTACAAAATTAATTAAACCCGCCAAAATTCTCAGTATTACAACAATAACCTTGTCTTAGTTCTATGTAACTTCAAGGATCATAATAATAATGGTATTCCTAGGTGTGGTAGAATTTCTAGTGCATTCCTACACTAGCATTTCAATACAATATAATTTTACTTCACAAGTTTGCGTTTGTACGAAACATGATATAAAACATAAGCGCAGTTCAGAGTATGCTATACGAAATCGCTATATAGCAAAGCATATTACGTCACAAGCCATAACTACATCGCAAGCCGGTCTACTATGTATAGCAAGTTATTTGACGGCGATCCATCGGGCGACGGACGGGGTAGAAGTGAGGTGGGGCGGGGACTGGAAAATTGTACGATGTAGCTCTGATAATCGCTCAAGTTTATCGCGTACAGCAAGCCAATACTTTATAGCATGAACGTGTCCATATAAAATATATGTTGAGCGATATCGTTGTGCTACCTATACAATATTTGCTACATGCTATATATTATAGCGTAGCCAGAACTGCGCTCTTTATACAAGTAGCTTGTCCTAACAACGCGGTATATTTTATCACGTAAATTTTGAATAGTCACACATAACCTGAATGTTAACTCACTATGAAATATTGATGTAGTCTTTGTTACACGTCATATTTAGGGTATAACATGGAACCATTAATCTGCGTCAAAACCTTTGGGTAAAAGGTAAAGTGACCAATTTCGGGGCGACCCTACTCTAAGACATTAGCAGAATCGCTACTGACTTGAGACTTGATGAGAACCACTCGTCTCACTCACAGCTAATGGAATTAATGCAGATTCCACTAAAATTTGTTTCTTTTTTAACAAAACCCTCGTCAAAAGATATCCGTAACTTTGACTACAGCTTTCAGAAACTCATATCATTCCTTCCTTGTCATTGTAAAATTCAACCCCTCTCAAATAACAAGTCAAAAACGTTGAACTTGCCAAAGTTTGAAAATTTAAACTCGCAAAGATGAAACTCAACTCCAAGTCGGACAGTTCCTCTGAAAGCAACTAAATATCAATGGTAGGACTCTATCAATTTTAATTACTTGCGGCAAATTTCTGAATAACAGCCCATTATCTAAATGAAAGCGAAAACGCTCGCCTCGCCGATATCCCGGGCACCGTAGTCTAAACATTATGTAATTTGTTTCATATTCTTCTTTTTCTTCAATGTTCTTCTACTTTTTGTTCGAAAATTACAAAACAAATTACATTTATTCAACGCTACCTGACAGAGACATATTTTGTTATTATCTATAGGTGTGCGTCGAGTGGGAAAATAATTGAAATTTTAATTACACCACACGTCTGGATCTGATGTTCTATTGCGAGTACTAAATAGAATGTTGGTCACGAAACCTTAATACCCGATTGTTTTTATGTATTAAAATTAATTTGGTTCCTGAACATATTTCACACACGTCTCTCTTACTCAAATGTTTTACTGTTAGCTACAAAAACACATTAAACGTTTTTGCGAGAATTTCGGATATGGTACAAAATCTACTTTAGCGTATGTTTTGAGTTCGTGATACATAAGTATTAAACATGAAACAGTTTACTCGCTCGTGTATTAATTGCTCTTCAGATAATCGTTTTTAGTATATTGAAAGAAGTGAACCACGCATCAATGATTAGCAGTTGACATACTTCTCGTCAAAAAAATCGTAACACTTCCGATTTTATTTTTCCGGCGACAATCATTAATGGGATAATCTCCAAAATCAGCGTATTTGGTTGACCTCTCTGATTCATTTTATATATCTATCATTGATATTAATTATTGTGCTCTGTACTTTTATTTCTTTTAAAGAAGGTGTCTAAATAAGCCTATTTTTATATTGGCCTCGATCTTAACCAAGTAGGTACTCTTAGAAATATTTAGGTTTGAAATTTTAGATACCAGAGTGACCAATTTTTATTTTGGAGATTGAGCTAATCCAAAAATAGGATTATTTACTGACAGAAAAAAAAATCGGAAATGTTTCGATTTTTTGATGAGACAGTTATTATTATTTATAAGTTATTGTTATTATTACAGAAAACTACACTTCCAACGTTTTTTTTTATGTAATAGATTGGCAGACAAACCGGCTCACCTGATGAAAAGTAATTACCACATAAAACACCTACAATAGCAAGAGGATTGTTGATGCGTTGCCAAACTTAGACATGTCATACAGTTGAAAAATCTCACATGCTTGTAATTTCACCATCACCTATATAAGGTCCATCTATTCATACACGAAATATTTTAAGGGATACATCTACACGTGGTAAAGAAGCAAAAAAAAAAAACTAACAATTTTTTTATTCAATAATTTAAATTTTCTTTATACACATAAAAAATACTATTTTCAACATCCATTACGCTAGTTTCTACGTAGTATTTATTGTCATTGACGAGGGCAATATTTTTTTTCAAATTTATGCTGAATGTCTCAAGCATAAAAATTACGTAAAATAATATAAGAAATAAAAGAAAAAAATCTCTTCTCTTTGGCTTCTTTACCACCTTTAGATGTATCCTTTAAAATATTTCGTGTATGAATAGATAGACCTTATATACCGGAACAAAGCAAAGATGCTAGGCGGCAGGAATAGGTATGGTGGTAGTAGATACTTCCCCAGACGAGCTCTTTTAAAGGAGCTCTATCAATCAATCAATAATTTATTAGGTGTCTCTCCAAAGTTAGTCGGAAAGGGAGTACTAATCCACGGTCCACTTAAAGTATCACTGGTGTTAAAATTTCAAAATTCGATACTTTTATTTCAATACAAAACAATTTTGATTATTTTTTTTTTTAAATTCTTCACCCCTTTTTTAGTTACGAATTCAGAAAATGGAGTTTCTATTCCGTGACGACAAATATGACCTAAAATGTAAACACAGCTGATCATAACTGAAGATCTTAGCGTATTTTTTTTTAATCTTTGTTCAGCTATTTTTCTTAATTTATTGACTTTTGGGGAAAGTTGTAGAAGAAAAGTTACTCATTATTATGGGTACTTTAGCAACCTTTTGGATTAGTACACCTTTCTGACTAACCTTGTATATTTTACCATTAGGCGAGCAAATATAATTTGATACGAGTTATATTAAAGGATAGGTGTCTCGATATTTTACCGTTAGGCGTACAAATAACCACTTTTATAAAAGGAATGTAACAAAATTTTAAAATATCAATTAAACAAAAAAAATTACCTAATAAATAAAATAAAAATTAACAATAGAAATTAAATAGTTCTAGATATGCAACGAGAAAACAACGATAGAATGCATTATTTCGAAATTTCATAATAACATTACATTGTTCTTCACTACATATTCAATAGGAATATCAACATTGTCTAACAAGTATTCTTTAATTGTGTAATTTATCAATCAGAAACTTATGTATGATTCTCTTAAACTGATTCCATTTTAGTTATTTAGTTTCGTTCGGTCTTTTATTCTAGATTTTATGCCATGCAAAGAATACTTTTATTTATCAACTCTACTACTGCTTTTTTTTTACCAATTTATTTTATGATACAAAAACTCAATCACAACATCTTAGGGCCCTTTTCCTGTCATGCGCATTTCCGCCCGCGCGCGCTGTCCTCGTGCAGGCTGCCCGCATCCTATCATTTCATACATGTTTTTCCTGTCATGCGGACAGCACGCGCGCGGAACGCGGATTGGCTGCGGGCATGCAGCCCGCGTGCGTGCTAACCGGATGCGGGCGGCGTTCTTCTGCGTTCAGTGTTGTTTTTACTGTGACGCGGGTCGCACGCATGGTCATAGTACACATGATTACTTTTTTAACGTTCATCTTTGTGCACGAGTTTAGTCACTGGTGACACGCACGACACTGCAGTGGTAAACGAAATCTTTGCCCTGCGTGTGGCCAGGAGCGTGCTATCACCCGCATGCGGACCAGATCCGCGTGCGGGCGAAAATACGCATGACAGGAAAAGGGCCCTTAAGAATTCTTAGATTTAAATTTTGTGATGTATCGTCAACCAGATATGTACTTACGAGAAGACAGTTTATATTTTCCATAGCTACGAACAAAATAAAACATTTTAAAAAGAAAATGGGGAATCGCCATTAGCAGAGCCGATTAGCACAACATTTCTTCGTATTAGTGTTTGTTCCAACTGGGAGAGTTGCTCGCCTACTCGACTGGAATAGTATTTGTTATCTAGCTGTCGAGTCGAGTGCAATACGAAATAATACAAGCTAGCGGTAACTGCCGTTATCGTCCACGTATGCTCTTCTATGTATTGTGTTGGGTAATGTTGGCAATGTTTGTATCAAACATTTATTTCTGTGTTGGCTGAAGATGTTTTTATTTCTGTCACCTTAAAATGATGAATCAAACATGCTTGGTAACAAATGTTGGTGAATTACTATTTGCCATTGAATGCAGCAATGCTAGCAGCCCAAACATGTTACACCACTTTACAGTTACTAGATGCTTGATAGTTTTTGTTTATTGCACTTGTACATTAAATTTTTCGAATCGTATACATCCGTTATTCTATTTCACTTTATAAGACCTGGCAAAACATGTAGTTTACACAAGGCGGAAACGTTAAAATGTGCACAGGCTGTTATTTCGTCAATCTAACAGGTACTGAAAAACGTTTAACTAATATCAAAACTAGGTTGCCTAAGAATCAAAAGGAAACTATAATCGTTTACTTTTATTAAATGGCGTTATGTTCATAATTTGATTTTTACTACGTCCATACATTATGCAAAAAATATGTTTTTTATGGGATTATTCTGTCAAAATACAAGCTAGTTATTAAAAAAAAGGAACTGATGGAAAGGAAATTATTTCTTTAGATTTTTTTCCGGTAATCATTAAAAAACATTGGTGGCCTTTCATTCATTTGATTGCCAAGTTCCAAGTTTAAAGTTTTATGGTGTAATTTATACTTCTGGAATAATCGCCCAAACAGATTGGTGTTCATACTTAATGTATGGCCGCGTTGTAAATCAAACGAACACTTTCGAACATAATGGCGATTTTATTTCGTTAAAATACTTATGCCATTTTATTCCGTCACTCTAGTCACTCTACGTTCGACTCCTCTCAAATCTAAATTCAAAATCTTTGTGCAAATATAACAAAATTTACAATTCACATAGCGAATTCATTACATATTTGAATTATACCATTACCGAGTCGTGATCAAGATTCAAAAGCAGTTTCCCGGTGCGTGAGATTCTACGAACAGTAAGTAGCTAATGGTCTGGAACACATTGGAAATTTGCACTTGCCCCACCATACCCAGGTTTATTCGACCCTATTTTTAAAGCTTGCAGTAGCAACCGCAGCTTCGTGCGATTGTGGTTGGTCTTTGTCTGTAGTAAGAGCATAATTACTTAGGACTCGGTTTGTTTGTATTGCAATTTAATCTCAGATATAAAATTGTTAGTTTTAAAGAAATGTTTTAATCTTATAAAATTGAATTAAAAGTTAACGGTTTGGTCTTTGTTGTAATTGAGTAATGCTTCTAGCTAGACTATTAAGTTTTATTTAATGTACCTAATGTTTGACGGTTGTCTTTCCATCGTCAGATAACTTTTATCTGAGAAATAAATATGGCGGTTTGACATATTTTCTATACAAAAGCTGTCAAAACGTCAAACTTATATCCTTAGTTAAGTTATGAGTTATCTGACGATTGAAATTGGGCCTAAATTATATTTAAGCTCCATACATAAAAAAAGTTATTTCCCTTAACTCTTAAACGGGTTTTAAACATTTTTACAATTTGGCATTTTTTTTAAATAATAAAAAAAAGTTTTTTCAATTTTTTATTTTTATTTTTTATTGAAGAAAATAGTAAAAACATAACATATTGGCAGGTTTAAAATATAACAAGGAGCTTTTAACCGGGACTGACGGTTTAACGTACCTACTCTCCGAGGCACGGAGGGCTCTCGATGTGTAACGTATGGTCACCCATCCACAGACTGACCGCGGCAAGTGCAGCTTAACCTTGCAAACCTTGTTAATTAGCCACGAGCCCCTCTGGTTAACATTAATATAACTCCTTATTTTTATAGTTAAACACATCTTAACACGGAAAAGAGCAAGCACGCTTGCTCACATTATTCCTAATTAAATAAAAACTTCTTTGTCTACAGTGGAGACATTGTTTGACTGCAAACCAGAGTTCTTCGTGCATTTACTTATGAAAATGCATGCTCAAAATAGAGTGTTACGGCTAATTTATTAGGCTGGTTATAATTAAATAGGTCAGCCCTAATTTTGCTTCAAATAATTTTTAAATAATGTCCCTTCACCGCTGCAGTTTATAAAGGCAACTTCAGACGATTGATAACAGAGATTTAGTAGTTGTAGATTTTTTGCTGTGCCCGACAGGGTCCATGATGATCCATCTATGTACCTATACATATAAAAATGAATCCATATTTCCCTTGGTCACGGCATCACGCATGAGCGGCTGGACCGATTTCGCAATTTTTTTTTGTTGTTTTCCTAATTGTCGGGAGAAGATTCTTATGAAAGAAAATTTTGATATTTATAAAAAAACGAAATTATCTCAGTATGCCATATTCTTCATTTGTTTACCGCAAGCATGAAAATGATTTTAACTTTTTGTTACTATTTTGATTTTGTTTCTGAAGGTAGGTAGTAGGTAAGTAGTAGGTTGGTAATAAGTAGAAAAAAGTGCATTGCAACGCCTGCCGGGTACAGTTAGTACTTAATATTTTCTTTGTAAACATCCTCTGAAGCATTGTAGAAGTGTAAATAAACGTATTGTATTGTAGAGCTCCATGTGAAAGAGTTCGTTTGGAGAACTACTGCTACCAATACTATTTCTGCCGCCAAGCAGCACTGTTGTTCCGATTTGAAGGGTATGGGCTGCCGGTAAATTTACAGGCACATGCGACTTTACAACTTTGTCTCTAAGGACACATCAGCAATCCTCTTGGTGTTGTAGATGTATATGGAGGAACGAGGTGTGGTGTTCCTCCAACCAAAGGGAGGATCCCCCTACCAGGCGGAGTCTTGTGCCTGGCGGGCTACTACCCAACGGTTAATGTCTGGCGGTTGTATATACAATGTTTTTTTTAGTATATACAAAAACTGAGACACCCCAACAAGAGTTTCATCAGAACTGTCTGAATATGTGTTTTTTTTTTTTAATAAATCTCCAAGTTACACCGTAGTTTATGTTGCGTTAAGTTCCCTAGTAAAGTGTCTGCCTGAGATGTGCTATGCAGGGGTTGTCTAATACACGGAAACTGACCGAGCGGACCATCTCAAGCCTCAAGGTGTCTATTCCCGTCAACTGCTATGGGTAGAAACCTACTGAAACAAAATTGAAATTTATGAAAAAAAAAATGTGGTGTAAAAATATGTCAATCGATTCTCCTAGTGATTCTGAACAAACTATTTTCAGGTTTAGTATATACTAAAACTAAGCTTGTATACTATCTGCGTGTTAAATCATGATAGCGCGATGTAGGAACTGTCATCTTAAGGGTTGTCGTTAATGTCGCCGTAGTCGTGATAGATGCCGCCACATGTATACGGTAACCATTTACCAAAAAGTTGAAAAGTGAAAAGTTGGGTGGGTGAAAAGTTTGTTTGCCAAAAAATAAACAGGTGATGTCCACCTGCACAACAATATTTTCGTGTGAAATACTTGCACAAGACTATTATGCCGTGCGGTTCCCAGCTACGCACAGACTCTCTTACCATTTCCCATAGGTATCCTATATAGCCACTAAGGTATATCAGGAAGACAGGCAGCACTCGCCAGTAGCATGTTTTAGTGTATTAATTATACTAGTATCGACCGATTTACCTGTTAAATGTAGTTACTACGACATAATACCTCAAGATTGTTCATTGTGGTTGTTCCAAGAACGACCAATTTCCAATAAGCGGCTTTAACCGACTGTTAATGACAACTATTGTAAAATAAATTAATTGACTTGAATATCAATAATAAAGTTTGATATGCTAGTTGTACCAACTTTTGGAAGAACCATCCAGAACTATCAGGGCCCTAATTCTCCTATAAGAAATCTTGGTAAATCTCAACCGAACCAAGGTCGAACAACGGTTGCCAATGAATAAATGAACGCATTCATTCATTCTCGTGAAGAGCTCGTGGCTAATTAATTACAGCCGCATAGACCGATCTTCCGGGTTAAGCCACGCTTGCCGAGGTTGGTCTGTGGATGGGTGACCATTTACCATAGCGAGTTTCCTCCGTGCCTTGGAAAGCACGTAACGCCGTTGGTCCCGGCTGTCATTTGTAGATCTTTGACAGTCATTACTGTTGGTCAGAAGCCAGAAAGTCTGACAACCAGTCTTACCAAGAGTATCGTATTACCCAGTTACTGGGTTGTGGAGGTCTGATAGGCAGTCGCTCCATGTAAAATACTGATATTCAGTGGCATCCGGTTCGACTGGAAGCCGACCCCAACATAGTTGGGAAAAGGCTAGGCAGATTGATTCATTCATTCATTCATTGGCTCCTGAGATACAAGAATCTTTTTACTTAGAGCCTTTTTCCTGTCATGCGTGGCGCTTGCAGTTCACCTTTTCGTGCGTGTTTCACGCATCACAATAAAAACATGTATGAAAAGGTGAAATTCAGGCGCCACGGGTGCGGGTGACCCACGCATGCGGGCACGAGCCCGCGTCACAGGAAAAAGGCCCTTAGTTCAGGAGCTAGCTGTTCAACCTGATTTTGTTCACCACTTGTACAATCATGTTTGACTATTATGTGTTTCTTTTGTACACTAAAGTTATTAAGTATTATTCAGACAAATTTAAATTTCAAAAGCTGTCAAATAGGTTGACACGACACGTTTGGTGCTCTGGCTAAGCGATTGGCTTCTGCGCTACGGGTCGTGGGTTCGATTCTCACACGGAACAAAAATTTGTATGGCCTACAGGTTGTTGTTTCGGGTCTGTTTGTGAGGTTTGTGTCTATAAACGCACCCACGATACAAGATAAATCTTAGTGTGGGGCAAGGTTATTTAAAAAAAAAAAAAAAAAACCAATCATTTTGACAGTTTTCGGAAACAAAAACTGACTGACGTTTGTGCATCGTTTTGCGTTTGGCAAAAATGTTGTTAATTGAATTGGCCTCAGGGGCTTGGTCCAGTCGTGGCCTGCTATGGACTCAATAGTCGAACCACGGGCCCAAGATATTACAGGCAAAGCAAATTAGTTCAAAGGTGAACATATTACGTTATCCATTTAGAAGAACTTACGCGCTAATCAGGGGGCAACCCGTACGCACCGGGGCTCGACATTCACAGACAATTTAGTGGCGCCAGGCCAAAACGTCCCTTGACCTTCTGACCGGCGCGTTAGTCAGACGTGACTGGCTTCACAACTCAATGTTTACCCGCCTGTTCATAACACTTGGATGCAGACACTCGTTCATATTTCAACAGAATTTCTCTTTGCTGCACACGTTAACGAATAATTAACCAAGATTTACGTAGTCGTGTTCAACGGAACATAGTCGCAATTTAGGGTTACATTAAAGTAAATACGCTTACAAAGAGACTCATATAAAATGTATTTCAATACTTACAATATAAATGTACGTATGAATATGAAATCCATTATAGAAACCCAAATAAGGACCATTGCTTTGTGTGCTTGTAAAACAATTTCGGTAATTGGATAAAAGAGAATAAAGGCACGATTTGGATTTATGAAAGGAGGTGCGTTAAATTGCCGTCTTGTTTAGAACAAATGTGCTTAGATAATAATGTTATGAACACGGGAAAAAAATTAAAACTGAAACGCTGTACTATTTCGCTATGTAGGTAGTTAAGCATATTGCGTCTTAAGCTATAACTATTAGCATGACGTTCACGTTATGAGCTATATCGCAAGCCGGTCTACTATGTATAGCAAGTTATTTGACAGCGATCCATCTGGCGAGGGACGGGGTAGAAGTGAGGCGGAACTGGAGAATCGTACGATATAGCTCTGAGTTCCTTCAAGTTTATCGCGTACAGCAAGCCAATACTTTATAGCATAGTGTCCATATAAAATGTATGCTGAGCGATATCTTTGTGCTATACAATATTTGCTATATGTTATAGCGTAGTCTGAACTGCGCTTTAACGGTATGAACACGTATAAGTAAAGAAAACTGTAACATTAAAAAAAAAGATTTAAAAATGGTTTCTTAAAATTTAGGTATTTTCTGGAAACTTGTGCGATCAGCATTCCAGCTAGTTTATAAGCATAAAAGGGTATCTGTAGGGCTGGGGAGATCACTTAAGTATTCCTATCACAGCACGTTAATAAAATATTCAATGAGCAACCCTTAAATTTTGAGAGCAACGTCTTTTGTCTGCAAATGACCTATACGGGTGTGTGAAATAAACATTTTATATATTCTTTTCAATTTACCGGTACAGCCCGTAAAGTTCCTGAAATTGTGAGCAAAATACTGGAAAGTAGATCAACGAATTTTACTAATAACATAGCATCACGCCTATGGTTATTCCCCGAGGGGGAACACACCCTGTATTTAAGTGCCAAGTAATAGGAAGTGAGCCTATTGCCATCAACCGGGCACAAATCGAGACTCCAGGCTACTGAGAATTTCCACACGGAAAAACTCAACAACACTTTGCCCGACCTGGGGATCGAACCCAGGACCTCACTCTCAGCCGTCGCGCTTGCGACCACTGGATCAACGAGACCGCCCAATAAAGGAAATATGTTTCGTCTTAAACCACTCGGTATAGAATAAATATTCTTGCTTGTACAATATTATTCGATCGTAATTGCTTAATACTCAAACTGCAGTTATATAACAACACTACTCTATTGGAAAATTAATTAAACGTTAATACACTAAATTCGCACTGTGCAAAATGAAATTGGTATAAATTTATACCCAAATGGATAATAATTTCATCAGTTATGATTACGTGTATAAAAATAAATCGAAACAATGAATAACAGCTTGCTTTATTCGGGAAAAAGATTTTTAATAATATTTAAATAAAATCGAAAATCGAAGTCATAATAATTATATGTTGTAACTTTTTTATTAAAATCTAGCTTTTGCCCACGGCTTCGCTCGCATTAATTAAGCTCAAAAAAGCTCTTAACATACTACTAAAGTTTCTATGATAACTTATTTAAATCGTGATTCGAAAGACACGTGGCGCCATCTATGAACGTTATTGTTGTTTTCCTCGGGAACAGTACTTTTTTTCGGAATAAAAGGTACCCTATGTCCGTTTCTGTACACCTGACAACGTACCTATATGCAAAATTTCAGGATGATCGGTTTCGAAACTTACTTTCGCATTTATAATATATTAGTTAGGATGACGATAATATTACAAGCACGCAATCTTGCAAGTGTTTCTTTAAGGTTGGCAACGCATCAGCAATTACCTTGGTATTGTATATGTATACAGGCAGCGGTAACCACTTTCCATCAGGTAAGCCGTCGGCCAACCAACCCTCTAGTCTCAGTAGTTCGGTTGTTTTGTTCGGGGCCGGACTACTGAGACTAATTTTGTCTCATTAGTTCGGTTCTAACGTCAAACCGAACTGTTGATACTAAAAAAGATACCAGTAGTCCGGTTAGGGATGTAAATACTGAGTTTTTTTGAGTTTTGCGAATCAAACACTGAGTTTGACTTGCAACCTCGCCGTGTGATCAGCTCATGAATAAGGGCTCCGTTTGGGTCCGAAACTAGTAGGGCAATCCCGAAAAAAAAAGCACGTGAGTAAACCGTAAATAATCATAAATATTTATTATACACGCTGAAAAATTGGTTGTTTGGCTAGAGGAAACGTTGTTCAGACCATGATCTACCAATAAAAATATCAAATTATAAAAAAAACCTGATTGGTCTATAAAAAAAACAAAAAAAAAAACATTCAAGTCAGAGGGGAGACCTGCGCAGTCGGCGTCATGATGGTTCAAGTTATTTGCCGGGAACTTTACCGCGATTGCCGCGATGAGTACTTTAATGCTACGGTTAATGTTTGAACACGTTTGAGCAACAAAAGATTTTTTAAGAAAGACTAGTTAGGGTTCCGTACCCAAAGGGTAAAATGGGACCCTATTACTAAGACTTCGCTGTCCGTCCGTCCGCCTGTCACCAGACCGTATCTCATGAACCGTGATAGACAGTTGAAGTTTTCACAGATGATGTATTTCTGTTGCCGCTGTAACAATAAATACTAAAAAACAGAATAAAATAAATATTTAAGGGGGCTTCCATACAAAAAACGTGATATTTTTGCCGTTTTTATAGACGGAATCCTTCGTGCGCGAGTCCGACTCGCACTTGACCAGTTTTTTTTTTAATTGTTTTGATTCTTTATTATGTTTGTAGACCATTATCTGAACAACATTTGTTCTAGTAAAACAACCAATTAAAAGTCAGCGTGTATTATTTTCTTTACCAATAAATACATCTCGTAAAGTTCCTAAAACGTAAAGTAGACCAATGACTTTTACTAATACTCGGAACTAAACTGACAAATAAAACAACCTTCACGCAAGTAAAGTTTAACAAAACTCGTCTCGACGTTAAGGAACAAAATGCAAGTTTTATGAGGTCAGATTAGCTAGTCTCTTAGAAAGGCATCACGGCCCCAATATAATTTAGTTATAACTTTTGTGAGAGCAATGCTTTGTCGAAGTAATTTAATAAATTAGTAGCTGCTCTATATTAATATTTTATAACTGTTGCGTATCAGAGATCCAATATCAAATGAAATAACAAAGAACGATGGATATTATGAGAAAATTGAGTGGTAATCCTTTTTCAATTATGCTTGAAGTTTGCATTATATAAAACTAGAACAGCAAAAAGAATAAAGCGCAGTTCACACTACGCTATACCATTTCGCTACGTACAGGGTGAAATTGTAAACACTCGACAAACCGAAATGGGAGATTATACTCATCACTATGAACAACTTTTACTATGGAAACTAACCGGAAATCGCGAAAAAAAACCAGATGTTCCCTAAATTTATGTTCGCATAACTCGTCAAAATGTAGGGAAGAGCAGTTTTTTTTGCGATTTCCGATTTGGTCCAATAGTAAAAGTTGTTCATAGTGATGAGTACAATCTCCCATTTCAGTTTGTCGAGTGTTTACAATTTCACCCTGTATTGTAAAGCATATTACGACATTAAGCTATAAGCTATACAAGGTTAGTCAGAAAGGGGGTACTAATCCAAAAGGGTGTTAAAGTACACACAATAATGAGTAACTTTTGTTTTACCACTTTCCCCAGAAGTCAATAGATTAAGAGAAATAGCTGTTCAAGAGTTACTTAAAAAATACGCTAAAATCTATCTATCCTCAGCTGTTTTCATTTTCGGTCATATTTAAGGTTACGAATTAGAAGCTCCATTTTCTGAATTCGTAACTAAAGGAGGGACAAAGAATTTTTGAAAAAACTAAAATAAAATTATTTCATACGGAAATAAAAATTATCGAATTTTGAAATTTTAACACTTGCTTTAAAACCGTCATGGGTGATACTTTAAGTGGCTTGCGGATTAGTACTCCCTTTCAGACTATACTTGTATAGCATGACGTTCACACTATACGTTATGTCGCAAGCCGGTCTACTATGTTTAGCAAGTTATTTGACGGGTATCCATAGCGCGACAGACGGGGTAGAAGTGAGGCGGGGCGGGGACCGGAAATTCGTACGATATAGCTCTGAAAATCGCTCAAGTTTATCGCGTACAGCAAGCCAATACTTTATAGTATAGCGTTGTGTGAACGTGTCCATATAAAATGTATGCTGAACGATATCGTTGTGCTATACAATATTTGCTATAAAACATGCTATCTCGCCACCTAAGTTCTAACACCACGTAACTCAAAACAGTTAACTTTTCAGGAGAGCAAAAAATATATCTAGTTTTATGGAGAATATTGCATATGCTGTGTTTTTGTTTTTGAAATAACGCGTTGCCATTGGGTCTAACAATTGATTGTGATTGGTCAAACAATGCGTTTTTCGATTCCCTATTGAATGACGGGCTTAACTCAAAACTGCTTTATTTTGAGTTACGCGGTGTTAGAACTTAAGCGACGATATATACAGAGTGTTAACGAATTCGTGTAATTCCTTAAAACCACGTGATCTACTACTGATGTAGACAGGCCCCGCATGGGATTTAGCTTGATTAAAATTAAAAAATTAAGTTATTATCTTTTCATGCGGCTTTGTTACCGATCGTATCTAAACCACCTAATAAGGATTCAGTAAAAAAATAAGAATATATTTTTTTGCAAAAAAAATGTTTTGTTTGTGTGAACATTTCGATGCCACGCGTAAATTAATGAAAGCACGGTGACACGGCTGTCAGGCACGACTAACGCGATACCGCTCTTTGCAGTCACAACTCAAGGCTCTAAAATTACTCAGAAATAGAAAACCAATATTTTTTTTTTCATTTTTTTTAGTTGGTTTTCAAAAAATCCCTTTTAGGATTAATCAGTGTCAGGCCAGTAGATCACGTGGTTTGACGGAATTACACGAATTCGTTAACACTCTGTATAGCGTAGTCCGAACTGCCCTTTAAGCTTAAAGTTCGCAATATATAAAACTCGAACAGCAAAAAGAATAAAAGCTCAGTCTAGCAAGTAACAAAAACAGTATTTTAACGTTTTTTCGCGTCAGCTATAACCTGCCGGCTTTGGCACTCCATTATTGTTTGTGTTAACAGAAATTATTCGTAGTTTATATGTTGACAAGGGCTCAAAGCGCCTGTGAGAGAAATTTAATGGCTCGACTATTATTTTGGTACGCTACTTTATCAGCATTATGACGATTTTTCTAACCCTTTTTTGTTTTGAAAATAAAAACATCGATACGAATTGTCGCTATTTTATCACGGGTCTATTTGGTCTTTTTTCCAAGCCAATGTTTACCATTAAGGCTGAGCATCCACCAGAGCTATGCTAAGTTGCGTAGCGAGGAATGTGTTTTGTAAGCACCAATAGAATCACTTCATTTACCTAGCTTCGCTCTGCGCAGCTCTGGTGGATATGGGCTTCGCGGAACGAGGTTTTTGTTCATACAAAACAAGCGAGAACTGCGAGCGAGGGATGTGTTGCGAGGAATGTGTTACGAAGAGTGTGTGCGAGGATTTGAAAATATGCGCCGACCAGTCAGTCAATAGATGGTGTTTGGAAGAGGTAGATGATCATTTGTACACATTAACACATTACGCATTACACATTCCTCGCACAGCTCTCGTGGAATGGGTTACACCGTTTCACATCCTCGCTACACATTTTCGCACCGCACATTTTCCTCGCACAGCTCTGGTGGATGTCCAGCCTTAACCCTAGCTAATTTTAGCCTGTTCAGCCTTTTCCCAACTATGTTAGGACCAGCTTCCAGTCTAACCAGATGCGGCTGAACACCATTATTTTACATGGAGCGACTGCCATCAGACCTCCGCCATCCAGTTACTAGGCAATGCCGATATCCTAAGGTTAGACCGGTTGTTAGACTTTCGGACTTCTATCTACCCGTAACGACTGTCAAAGGAATTCGTATGACACCCCGGGACCGACGGTTTATCGTGCTCTCCGAGGCACGGAGGAGTCTCGACATGTAACGAATGGTCACCCATCCACGGACAGACCGCAGCAAGAGTAGCTTAACCTTGCAAATCATATGATCTGCGCAATTGTTAAGTAGCCACGAGCCCTAAACCAAATCACAAGTTGTAGAATTCTCTTCACTGAGCTTTGCCTTAACAGAAATAATGAAGTCGTTGTACGTTGTTATTTGTAAACCTGTCGCTTGTAACATAACAGAAATATCGAATTAGCATATAATATAACGTAACTAAACAATAACGTTATTATAACTGTTTTTGCTGTATCCTTGTTCGTGTAATCTAACATCTGTCCACTTCAAATGATTGTAGAAAATGCAGCCCAAAAATTATTCCACTCAACAATAAAATAAACAATTGAAAAACCAACCCGGATCACGTAATTTGGTCTATACTATCATTGTTATCTCTACGGCAATAAAGTTCAAAATTAGTTCAGGTGGTATCAAATAAGTAATTACTTTCGTCACGTCAAGCATAAACAATGAACTGGGATGAAGGTAAAAGCGTTCAATATCGAGCTCAGTGCGTGTTATCGGTCGCTCAGGGTTGCACCTCGTGTCGCTAGGGTTGCCCTGACGTCGTTTGCTAACGAGGTTGGCTCAAACAATCAGAAGTCAAGCAGAAATTGATGGGGTGTTCCAAACGGCGTGCACTGGCGTACCACCCGCCTTAATTAAAAGACTTCACTCAAGCGTAATTCGCAATATCGGATCGTCTGTCTCTGGGATGTTCTCAACTCTATGGATTTCGATAAGACGGATTACACAATTTCGTTGAGTGGAGTCCGTAGTGTAAATAATTATTTCGTTTTCAACGACTTTATTGGAGACATTACAGAGACAAGCTCCTCAATAATTTCAGAAATAAAATAAAATTGGAGAATTTTGTTCTTAACAAAGTATATTATTCCACGGACAACAGATTATTATTTACAGACCGATAAATTCTCATCCCAAAAATATTGTAATGCTTCAACCAAATCGGGAATTAGCGACCTTTGTAATCTTTATTAAGGTTTCAATTACTGAATCATGAATTAATATTGTGATATTGTACACAAAGATTACTCATGTTTGTAAGCTATTGTGTAACACAATCAATTACAAATACATATATTATGATACTAGCTTTTGCCCGTAGCTTCGCTTGCGTGAAATTTTGAACCCGTTAAGTGACGATTTTCCATACAAACTTTCATCCCCTATTTAACTCCCTTAAGGGTTGAATTTCAAAAAATCCTTCCATATTCCTTGTCTACATTATAAAGGGAACCTCTGTGCAAAATTTCAGTTTTCTAGGTCCATGGGTTTGGGCTGGGCGTTGATGAGTCAGTCAGGACTTTTCTTTTTAATTATATAGACTAACTGTACCCGCGACTTCGTCCGCTTGAAAGTCGGAAAACAACATTGTGTAACCAACTTTGTGTAAACTATTAAACAATGTATATGTACAAGGTTACTGCTCATCACCCACACTTAATATCGTGATAATTTGTACCCTATAACCTGACCCGCTCTTTAATGGATTTGGCTGCCTTTCAACTGGATCTGTCCAGTAGCATTGGTATGAAGCTCAAACATACAAACGGACAAACAAAAACTACATTTTTGGAATCAGTATCGTTCCTAGGATGCTTTGCGCTTACTATTTACGAAAATATTGAATGTACAGTTTTAGCATCGTTACGATTTTATTTATATGTATATGTTACTGTAATAGCTGGAAGTATAATAATATTGTTTTATTCCAAAAACCAACATTTACTAATAGTTTTTGGTAAAACCTAGCATGTGTTAAACTCTAACGGTTAAGGCCCGAAAAATTGTCTCATTTTATACATTATTGAATCTTACAATCACCAACTCATGTTGGTAAATCCTAAGAGATTTACCCAATATTTGGACATTTACAGTAAAATATAGATTACATAGATTATTATTGATAAACGTTAACTCAAGACGTAGATTTGTGTGTGAGGTAATTAAACATCGAAAGCCTATTGACGTCCAGACGTGCTAATACGGCTCTATCAAGCAACAATAGCTCTACCAAGTCGGCCGCACGTCAGCCTGAATGCCTCTATACCATTACATAGACAAACAATATTGCCAGTCTTGTGAAATTAATTTATTATACACGCTGATATTTAATTGGTTGTTTTAATAGAATAAATATACAGGGTGTAAACGAATATGTGTAATTCCTTCAAACCACATGATCTATTAATGGTATAGATTAACCCCGCACGGGATTTGGATAGATTAAAAATTTATAAAAACTTTTTTTTTATTAAATTAAATTTTTTTTTGTTTGAAAATTTTGATGCCGTGCATAAATGAATGAAGGCACGGTGACACAGCTGACGGGTATGACTAGCGCGATATCGCTCCACGCAGTCAGTTAACTCGGGACGCTAATTACTCAGATACAGAATACCACGTTTCATTTTTTGAAAACTTTTTTTTGTTGATTCTGAAAAAAATCCTATGCTGTATCAATCAGTGTTACCAGTAGATCATGAGGTTTGAAGGAATTACACGAAATCGTTTACACAAAAACAGCATAAAAAAAAAAAAAAAAACTAAGCGTTCTTAAAAAGTCTTATGTTGCTCAAACGTGTTCAAACATTAACCGTAACATTAAAGTACTCATCGCGGCAATCGTGGTAAAGTTCTCGGCAAAAAACTTGAACCAGCATGGCGCCGACTGCGCAGGTCCCCCCTCTGATTTGTATGTTTTTTTTTGAGTTTTTTTCAGATACCAATGACGTTTTTTTTTATTTGATGCTATAATTGGTAGTATACCATGGCCTGAACGATGTTTGTTCTATCAAAACAACCAATTAAATGATAGCGTGTATATGGTCATTTACAAATAACTCTATTGGTAGAGTTGATTCGTCAGCTATTACTGGAATTACAATAAAGGAATTTCCATGAATGCAGTGTATTGCGATTCAATTTTCGATTTCGCAAATTGTTTGAAACATTTTTTATTCCGTGAAACCTGATTTTTGTTTTTGCCGATAACATTGTTTTTTTAACAAAGTGCTTTTTCAAATAGCGCCAGAAACTTATTAGTTAGCAACTTAAAAGTAATGAATTGTTTGAGTTTTCAATCCAGCGTTTTAAATTATTAATTTCATCTACATATACAGGCTGTAAACGAATTTGTGTAATTCCTTCAAACCGATTGATCTAATTACTGGGATTTGTAGAAAAAAGGTTACAAAAAAAAATACTTTGTGTTCTGTTTCCGATTCGTTTTAGAGCTCCGAGTTAAGTGACTGCAAAGAGCGTAATCGCGCTAGTCTTGCCAGCCAGCTGTGTCGCCGTGCTTTCTTTCTTTCTTTTATGCGTGGCATCGAAATGTTCAATAAAATAAAAAGATTTTTTGAAAAAAAGTTTTTTCTTATTTTTTTTTGAACCCTTGTTATTTGGCTAAGATACGATCACTTACACCTACCGCAAGAAAAAAATGTTTTACACCTTGTATAAGTACAAGGTTACTCAGAAAGGGGGTACTAATCCGAAAAGGTGTTAAAGTACTCATGATAATGAATAACTTTTGTTCTACAACTTTTTCCAAAAGTTAATAGTTTAAGAGAACTAGGTGAACAAAGATCTCAAAAAAGTGCTAAAATCTGTCTATGCTCAATTATGATTAGCTGTGTTTACATTTTAGGTCATATTTGGGTCCATGAATTAGAAACACCATTTTCTGAATTTGTAACTTAAGCAAGGATGAAGAATTTTTAAAAAAAAATAAAAATCTATTCGCATGAAAAAAAATATTTTATTTTTTATTATTTATTTAAATCGAACACAAATGATTCATATTGTTGTTAGTAACGCTTAGAAACTAATGTTAGTAACATTGTTCATAAACAGACTAAATCAAATCACCTCAATTCAAATTCAGATCACAATCAAAATTAAAATTAATTAATATCAAAATCAAAATTAAAAATAAAAATCAAAATTACAATCAAAATTAAAGTCAAAATTAAAATTAACATCAAAAACAAAGTCAAAATTAACATCACAATCAAAATTAAAATCAAAATTAAAATCAAAATGCAAATTCAAATCAAAAATTAAATGAAATGTCTCATTAAAATAAATAAAACTTATTAATTTAAAAACCTATAACTATGTCCGCTTCCCGCTGCACCCGACCAGCTGTGCATACGGGTCCAGTGCCCCAGGAACGGGCAATCAGGCTTATCCACTATCACCTTTAGAATGCTGTTGGTACTCTCCCGAATTCTTCGCATCAGGGATGCTGTTCTTTTTCGCATAATTGCTTGAAAGCTATCTACGTCCGCTTCAGCAAACATGCCCGATGCGCTACAGAACCGCGGGAGCCCCAACAGCACCCTAAAAGCGTTATTGTACTGTACGCGAAGAGCGTTGTAGGCCCTCTGCGTATGTCTAACCCACAGGCTGCACGTGTAAAATGACTGGCAAAACGCCTTGAATAGAGTGAGTTTCACTTCTTTGGTACATCGTGCAAACCTACGGGCCAGCATATTACATCGGATCGACAACGCTCTTCGCTCCCTCTCTATGTCATTATCATCATTCAAATCCTCATCCACTATATGGCCAAGGTACCGAAAATGCGACACTCTTTTTAGTGGTACACCATATAGGCGCACCGGAGGAACTGTCTCAGGCTTTTTTGTACCTACCCTGAACACCACAAGCTCACTCTTCCGCACATTGTACACTAAACCATGAGCCGTGGCGTACCCCTCACATATCTCAAGCATCCGTCTGAGTCCATCGATCGAGGGACTCAGCAGCACCATATCATCTGCATAACTTATACTATTAATAATTTTTCCATCAATAGAGCATCCGATACCAGTGCTGCTGAGTTTCTCAATCAACTTATTGACGTATAGACTGAAAAGCGCCGGGGAAGTCAAACCTCCCTGCCTCACCCCGCACTCCAACCCATACGCCCCCGACAGCGCACCCGACCATCTGACCTGGTTGATTTGGTGGCCATACCAGTAGTCTAGGAGCTTAATGAGCTCATTTGGAAGACCTTGCTCACCCAGTTTCGACCATAAGATTTTATAATCAACCAGGTCAAACGCCTTGGAGAGGTCCAAGAAGGCAGCATAAACAGGGGTGTTTCTGTCAGTATAGTACCTGACCGTGCGCTTGAGCGCCAGAATGGCAGTTTCAGTGGACAGCCCAGCTCTAAAACCGAACTGTGCATCATGTAGATTGAGCTGCCCAGCAATTCTCCGCTCAAGCACACCGTCAAGAACCTTTGCTGTTACAGTTGCTAACGATATTGGCCTATAATTATCTTTGTCTGAGACATCGCCGGTCTTATTTTTGACTATGGGCACAACTATCGTCTTCATCAGATCAGTTGGTAGATACGAGTGCCTCACACAAAGATTATACAGCATAGATAGGACTCTTGGTAGATGCGGACCGGCATATTGAAAATGTTCTATGCTGAGCCCATCGTGACCCGGAGATTTGCCCCTGGTCATTGACCGTATGATGTTCCGTATCTCTTTTGACGAGATATTAATCGGAACACCAGACAATCCACTCTCAGCGACATAACCCCGACCTTCCGATTGAAGCCGCGAAGATACTCCAAAATGCCTCCTGAACATGTCCGCAATCTCCCCAGGCTCAGTCATGCCATTGACATGCCATTGATATTACATAGTTTTGAAATTTTAACACTTGCTTTAAGACAGTCATCAGTTATACTTTACTAGCGACCCGCCCTGGCTTTGCACGTGTACGTTTTATAGCTTAAAACCTTCCTCTTGAATCACTCTATCTATTAAAAAAACAGCATCAAAATCTGTTGCATAGTTTTAAAGATCTAAGCATACATAGGGACAGACAGCGGGAAGCGACTTTGTTTTATACTATGTAGTGAAGTGACCTGCGGATTAGTACCCCCTTTCCGACTAACCTTGTACTATTGTTATAAAAAAGTTAATTTAAGGTCTGAATAACTTTTATTCTTACTAAAAACGTAGCCAAAGCGATTAAGAACCGTTATTCTGATTGCAACAAAAGGAAAAACAGACTTTTAAGAAAGCTGTAACTTTAGTCCGTTTTCTTTACTTTCCTCCGTTTCATTCGATTTGGTGCAGAGTGTATAAACATGGATGTTACGACTCATTGCTTCCTCGACTACCGATCTTAAAGTTTTTAGATTTATCATTTACTCTTGAGAACCTAATCGAATTGTTAGTTCATCTCTTCTAGTACTATGAAGAGAAATAATTTCATATGTAACAGTAAACGAAAATAAGTTATTGGAAAAAAATTTATACAGACATAAGACGGATAGATACACACATAGATTGGCCCTAGACCAAAACGACTGGAAATCATTAGGTCTGTATTCCACATTGAGATTATACGGTCAAAGTATAGCAGTCATTATGCAACTTTACTTTTACTTTCTATTTTTAGATTTTTATTAAGGGTAGGTAATACACCGTTAGTGGGTATTTTATTTGAGTGTTAATAATCACAACACAACACACACACACACACACATGTATGTCACAATATTTTATTTTTATTTTGTATGAGCTTTTTATGTTATCGTTATCAGTTATCTATCACCTTTAAGTTATTCTCTTAATATTAAAAACGGACACACAATTTATTATGTTTATTATTCCAGCGTATGGCACTCGTGGGTTGCAGCTGAAAATCAGCGTCAGGTGGTACACCTAGTGTTATCATCTGACATTATGCTGAGCTGAGGCCCTTTTGGCATTACAATAATTATTATCTGTTTTTTTTTAGTTTTAAGGTGTATTTTTGCTGTAATGCCAATAAACGCATTTTTCTTTCTTTCTTTCTTTCAACTGTCTAATTACTTAATAGACTGTTTATTTTCCGGATAACATAAAAAAATATTATAAAATTAACTGTTTCAGTGGGTGCATAGCCATGATGTATCAAATTGAAGGCACCGACTTCTGAAACAGTGAATTTTATAATATGGTAAGTTTTTTGTTTATTTGTTTTAAGTACATTTATTTATGTAATTTATTTTTTCTTGTTTTTGTAGCATAAACAATACATAAACACGCGATTACAGCAATCGCGAATGTTTTGCTGTTATCCATTGCATATTTCCAGTGTCTATCTTCGAAGGTCTTTATCGGATCTTTTCCAAATTCAAATAGAACTACGTCGGGAGAAACCTCGGGAAAGTACTCTTTCAAACAAAAAATAACAATTAAAATCGGATCAAAATTGGATACGATATCGCTGAACAAACATAAAAAATACACGTAGAATTGAGAACCTCTTATTTTGGAAATTGGTTAAAATCTGCTTGAAAAGCTGAGCCACTAGTACAAAAACAGACAATATAGGTATCGTAAAATCTGTCATGAAATGTTCCATTATGTGCTATAATGTGTTTTACCGGACAAATGGAGACAAATGAATGGTGGGAAGTAGCAAAAACTGGCAACAGTGCACTATGACCCACAGTTGTCAAGATTTGTGGCCAGAGACATCATTAATAATAATATAATGTTTTTCAGTTCGTCTGCCTCCGCTCTTAAAGTTTTCTTCAATAATAAAGTTACAGCTTTATTCGCCGCGCTATCTGGTGGATATTAAATTACCTTAAAAATGATACAACGGGCTTTTACTATCCATAAAAATATGGACGATTCCAGTAAAAATATTATAAGTACCTACATACGTAGTTTTAGTTGGAATGTTAGTACTAATATCAGTTTCTTCTTTACAGCATAAACTAGAAAGAGGTGAAGGACGGGCGTTCTCGGGGGCTGTTTTTTGTAACATTGACGTTTAAAAAGAACTAAGTAATTCTAGTCTATTTTGAATAAATGAATTTTGAAGTTGATTATTCTACTTCATGCTGATTTTTTTCTATTATTTATGTAGTTTTTTTTAATCGTTTACTTTCCTTGTTTTATTATTAACTAGCTTTAGCCCGTAGCTTCGCTTGCGTAAATTTTTGAGACCCGCCAAAAACGCTCAAATACATGTCATGTAGATTTGTTTCTAGTCAGAAACCTTAATATTTAATTTCATGCTTCTAACTTGAAAAATGACGGACTTCTACACAATTTTTAATCACCTATTTCACCCCTATATGGGTATAATTCCCAAAAAATCCTTTATAGTGGATGCTTATGTCACAAATATCTAACCCGAGCGGTTTAAGCTATGCATTGATAGATCAGTTAGCCTGTTTTTCTTTTTATAAATAAAACTAGAGGGCGCCAGCGGCTTCGCCCACGTGGATGTCGTTTATCGCGTATGGATGTCGTTTATCGTGTATTTCGCGTTTTTCTCTACTATAATATGCATGTATTATACATATAAACCTTCTTCTTAAATCATTCTATCCATTAAAAAACCGCATCAAAATCCGTTGCGTAGTTTTAAAGATCTAAGCATACATAGAGAGAGACAGACAGCAGGAAGCAACTTTGTTTTATACTATGTAGTGATAGTGATATAGATTTTACAGAGGTGCATAAGTACTCTTATACTCGTACAGCACCTAATTAGTACCAGACTAAAACACCACATACCTAATGGTAATTTAATGATCTAGCCTAATCAATTTGACGCAAGTATAGACTATACTCAGACTATCGTATGTGGCAGCTTCAATACCGGGACAATCAATATTGTTGACGAACTAATCCTTATGTCAATTTCCGTGAACAAGGACCTAATACGGCATTGCCACCTAATTGTGGCCACTCGGTCCGATCAGATCTCGACCCAGCAAGCGTATTGAATTGCTGTTAGTTAGCTGTGTTATATATCTACTTGTGATTTTGTGTGTGTATCGCAGGTGTTTATGTGTTTTGTATAATTGAGAACAGTAAACACTGGCAGGCATAGGCATATAAAATAGTACGATCAAATTGTTTTTTAATCGCTTTATGCTCATAATCCAGCAGTAGCATTTTCTATTGCCTAACTTAGCATACGAATATACTTGTAAACGATTTTTACCTGTGATAGCTACTAACTTATGTGAGAGTCTACTACGCAAAGCTTTGAGGTTTTTGATTCAATATTGGTAAAGTTACAAGAATCTTTATTTTAACTAATAACGCTCTGTAAATTATATGAATCCGCCTAAAATGACCCTGACATACAAAAATATGTTATTAAATCCTTTCCAACGTGAGTCCTGACGTTTATCTACAAAACGTAACCATGCAAAGAATATGAAAGATAAAAAAAAAAATACATAATATGGCTATTTTACGGTTTTTGATGATGTCGTTTACGTTTTTTCAATAACAGTCTCATTACGGCTACAATTTACGAAATAACCGCTATGTCAGGTACTCATCTTTCGTTAAAAAACGTGTAATGTGATGAACATATTATATACGTACGTCGAAGAAAAGTGCTACGATAAAGAAAAATATTAATAATGTAAAATCCGATAAGTGTAAAAATGCTGTATCTGCATTTTACGGCTTTATTCGTCTAGTAATAACCGTCGCACAGTGGGAAGATATCCATGACAATTGAACGTACATTTACATTCTCTCATTACATTCATAATATTCGTTCTTTTTTGTTTTATTTTATGACGTCTGAATGTACCGTAACCCACGATAATTGATTAAATCAGCTTTACTTTGTATTTGCAGTTCACATTAAAATGGTTTATATATGTTTGTTTTTATTATATTGATATTCTATCTACACGTATGTTATTAGTTCTCTAAATGAATAAATATTGTTAGAATGAACATAATTAATGCTGTCGATGTTTTTATTATAATGAAGAAGATTATAAATATGCGAACAAAAGTTTCATTAGTGACAGTTATGTCCTTTTGTAAAATAAAAATAGTAAGACCAACTGTGGATGTTATGATAACGAATGGGCTTTGAAGTTTACAATTATTGCTTTGAAATTAAAAATATCTGCTTTTAAAAATCTGTAAAATGAGTTTATAGATATGAATAATAATTATATAGATAAGTGGGGTGCCCCTTGTTTAACCAAAGTGTTTTATATCGAATTTCATTACGCCAACAACGATTCGTAGAACTAATGTTTGCCGAAGGAATGTTTTCCCTAATTTGATTTCGCCGAATGATTTATTAGCCACAATGATTGGTTGACCAAAAAAATCATTCACAAATTTTGTTTTAGTCGAATACTTATTTGGCTATTGATTAATTTGGTCACACGATGGAATGTAATGTTAATCTGACTCAGCGCATCCCGACTACACGAGGTCAGACTCTCTCCCTAGAGTGTTATTTAAAAGCGCGATCCAGAAGCTAGCAAAGGAGGTCCTGATGGAACGAGTGCATGAGGCCGAGCGTAGTAGTAGAGTGGGCGAGCAAGGCGATGGGGCGACAAAGCGAGTCTTCTGGCGGAGCAAATCCAGAAATACTTGCATGCTTGCTTGCATAATGGTAAAACGAGCCATCTAACAACTGTAAAGTGGCCAATAACACAATTGATGAAACAGTGGTCAGCAGACTAGTCGGCGTAACAAAAATTGACAAAATAAAATTAGGGACTTCATTCGGCGAAATGAAAAGTGGCGAAAGATTTTTGGCCAGATAAGAATCACCTAAACATATTTCGATATTCCAACAAAGAACAAGTTAAGTGACATAACATGAATTGTGATCTGTTAGCTGATGAGTGAAAGAATATACTGCAAGAAGCTTTTTTTTTTCTTTTGGACTGCTGTAGGTGGTCCTAGGGGACCATTTCTACGTAACCAGGCAGTTATTGGCGAGACCTGAAGGGTCTCCAGCCAATGGGGGGGAGTAAAATACTTAACCTAAGCTAACTACTTGTTCTACACTAACATCATGACTACCTGCAACAACAGCACTAAGGGCGACCCCTAGTGGGACTCGGACCTTGGCTTAGGGCATTGCTGGCGGTGGTTTAGGAGGAGGAGACAGCTTGATGAGGGCTGAATTATCGGTGTAAGCTGCCAGAAGCTGCAGAAGAGGGATTTATTATGGGATGTCTCTAATTGTTAAATTTTTTTCATTCCTTTTTATTGTGTATATCTTCTTCTACCTATCTTTAATTATTGTAATTGGTCTTAGACCGTTTCAATTAAAGTAAAACAAATACACATTTAAAGACAAAACATTTTGATAACACCCTCATCTCACTCCAAAAACCCGCTGGCTTATAACCTAAAAACTCCTTACCTTAACAGTAAATCCCGTTGTCCAATCTGTAACAAAAACAATACGTAACATCAGTGAGAGCCAACGTGACCCAAAAACTAATGGCGGCCAAAGATATAAGACAAGCAATACACTTATCATCTCGTAAAACTGAGGAGGTAACGGTTTATTGACCCTTAAGGCGTGTTATCGTAACATTTGCATAAGGCCACGCATACACACGACCTCTTACTCCCACTAACCCTCCGTTTTTACGATCAGGATGTGCCTATATGATCTAGGTATATCTAAACTCGCGCGTAAATATTTTTCATGTCCATAATAAAGCGTCGTTCAGTCTATTTTAATTTATAGCTTAAGGTAAAGACACAGTAGATATACACGGTGCTTTTTTTATTGGCTAGGGAGCTGCCACGATAGTGAAATACATAACAAATAGTCTCTAAAACATCCATCATTTATTATCAAAACAGCGTTTTTTTTTTGCAATCTACACTTGGGAGCAAAGAAATCGAGCCACTCCTTTTTTCACGTGTCCTGGTTATTAGTTTTGGTTTCATGTATTATATAATAAGTTGACAAAAAACTACCCTCATTGTAAAGGTTATCAAATAACCTTTTAGGCGATATATGTTTCGAATTGATCTATTTCATAATAGGTACTAAAAAATAATAACAATTATACGTGAAAAATAGAAGTATATTTTTTATCATACGTTATGCGTTTTGAATGGATACAACATCCCTAAAAATATTCAAATTTTTCATCAAGAAACAAGACGTATTAGTTACATTGCATGTACACACCATTTCTGCGGAAGCTCCCTAGCCGATTAAAAAGCACCGGGTATAAGCTAAAGCAGTACCTCAACTTACTATAATTGCCTAAATTGACACACTCACACAGACATGCACTGTATCTATACATATAAAAGGAGAAGCTGACTGACTGACTGATCTATCAACGCACAGCCTAAACCGCTGGGGTTAGAAAGTTGAAATTTTGACAGTAGGTTCCTTTTGTAACGTAGGCATCCACTAAGAAGGGATTTTTCGAAATTCAACCACTAAGGGAGTTAAATAGGGGATGAAAGTTTGTATGGAAAATCGTCATTTAACGGGTCAAAATTTCACGCAAGCGAAGCTGCGGGCGAAAGCTAGTACTGAGTATAATACACACTTTGTCATGTACTCTATGACAGCCGTGACTGAATGCATTCCGATGATAACTTAGAAGTCTTGTTGCAGTGCGTGTTTGTGTGAGTGTCAATTCGGACGATCGTAGGTAGTTGAAGTACTGTTTTTGCTTATACAGGGTGTAAACGAATTCCTTAAAACCACATGATCTACTACTGGTGTAGATTGACAGCGCACGGGATTTAGCTTGATTAAAAATAAAAAAAAAACCTTTTTTTCTTGCGATATTGGTAAGTAATCGAATCTAAACCACATAATAAGGGTACAATAAAAAAATAAGAAAAAAATGATTGCAAAATAATAATAATTATGAGATGGAATATTTCGATGTCATGCTTAAATAAATCAAAGTACGGCGACACTTCTGGTGGGCACGACTAGCACGATATCGCTCTTTGCAATCAGTTAACTCGAGGCTCTAAAATGACTCCGAAAAACAAAACAAAGATTACGATTTGTCTGTGTCACTAGTAAGATCAGGCGGTTTGAAGGAATTACACGAATTCGTCAAAAAACACCCTGTATCCATATACTGTAGTAAAGACAAATCCGACTCTCAACGGTTTAAACAATATAAAACAAAGGACATTTAAAAGTTCAGTAACTTAATAAACTCGACGGATTGTATTTGGATTTTATTTTTAAGAAATTCTAAGCGCGCTTCCCAGAACAATAATCCTTGTTTGAATGCTAATTAATTTGAATTAATTTCACACTTTGAAAAAGATATAATCGAATAGACAATGGTGAATTACTTTTCGGGGAAATCTTTCTTGATTGTAAAGGAACCTGCTATTATATTAAATTCTATATTTAAATACTTCGAGAATTTATTATTTAACTTTTTCATAAAGCATCCTTTTAAACATAACTTTCGTGAGACGCGTTCATATTTATGATTAGTTACGGTTTACTCACGTGCATTTTTCGGGATTGCTCGACTAGTTTCGGACCCAAACGGAGCCTTTAATCATGAGCTGAACACGCGGCGAGGTCGCGAGTCGAACTGGTTGAGGGTCGAAACGATTGAGGGCTCCGTTTGGGTCCGAAACTAGTCGGGCAATCCCGAAAATTCACGTAACTAATCAGAAATCTTTTTAGACGACGTAGAAGTCTTGTGTAGCACTTAAGTACCGTAAAAAATTCCAGTTGATTGCATTCACAAGTTGAATTTGTACTTCTTACGTCGCCGTCGCGTCGGTACTCATCCAGTAAAGTTGGCTAACTCACTGTGAAGTGAATTTGCGCAAACAGAATTTTGAGCAGCATGCTAATTTACAAGATATCGTATTCGCATTAACAATACAAGTAAATTATGAAGCAGAAAATATTACAATTTGTTCCTTATTATAATTTGAAATGATGTCGGCGCTTGCCTTATTTTTGTGCTTTGGTAGAAAGAAAATCGTAGTCGTTTTATTTTTCAATATTAGGTTTATCACGTCACAATTTTACTGTCTTCCGATACGGTATCGCTTCGATTTTTTTCTTTTATACTTATTATGTTTTTTTTATTTTTACTATTTTGAATTTACCAAACAACCTGTAGGTTAAGGAAAGACACGTTTTTGGGAGATTGGGGAGGTAATTGGCTAGTTATAGCTAAGTTAAAAATAGCATTTCGTTTTTTTATTGTGAATTTGGTATTTTTTTTTTTTTTTCATACGTTAACTTTTTTTCTATTGGACTGAAAGCAATTTTATCAAATAATGATTTATTTAAAATAAAAATACATTGCAATATACAATAAAAGTTATTTTGGTACTATTACAACCACAAACAAAAAAGTTATGAAGACTTAAAGGAAAGATTTTGGATAATTTTCAAAACAACTAAAGAAGCAACATATCTCCATTACCGTGGCTCTTGGCACATGGAGTCTAATGGGTAATGACTAGCCAAATACCTTCTCAATCCCTCAAAAAATTGTGTCGGTCCTTCAACCAAGCCCCTTATAATGATCATATTTCTTCCGCACCGTGCAAATCTCATACACATACCATACAAATATTTACTTTGAGCGGGAAATGCACACACAACCTTCAGCGCAGAAAGTCAAACGCACACAATACAAGAAGATATTCACGGATATCGAATTCTTCGTGTGAATAAAGCCTAAAATGGTTTTATATAGGTAATAAAAATATACATGTACGATACAAGCGGCACGTGATTACCTTAAAATATGGATATCTGCGACATGTGGCGTGTGTAATGAGACTCCAAATATTTTATTCAATAAGCATAAAATATATTTTTAACATTTTTATCGGTTCGTATATTTTTTTAGGGGTAGTATTTAAATGATCGAATATAAATTCAAAGTAAGAGTGTCAAAAATACTGATTTTGGTGTACTGAAATACTAAGTGGGCGAAAGACTGAGGGCGAACACAAATATTGAAAACGGCGACTTAAAATTACGAATTTGAGGTACTAGTTATTCAGAACGATCAGCATAAAAATTCTTAAGCGAACAAATTTCACTCACACTATTGTTGTATGATTGTAAGGTTGTTTGGGCTTCGAAAGGAGCGTCGACGGAGCCCCGCCGCGCGGGGCTCCTATTTCTGTTTGTAGGGTTTAAAGTAACCTAACACAAAGTAGATGACGGGGGCTTCGTTCTCTCGCTTCGCTCGCTCACTCTAGCCCCCGTCATCCCCTTCGAGCCTAACCTATCCGTGTCGGGGTAAGGAAATGTATATTTTCGCCCACTCAGTATTTTTTTCGCCCAGTCAGTATTTTTTTCGCCCAAGTTAGTATTTAATTCGGACACTTGGAATTTTAGTTGCTAGCTTAGATTAACTGTTTCCCACTGCTAGTAGCTCATTTTACGAATGTTATTCATTCATAATTTTTCGCCAGTTAAGTAAATTTTTCGCAAATAAATTTTAATGCCGCTCGGTTTAGTATTAAAGTATCTCATTAACAGTCTTGTATATATTATTTATTCGCCCGATTAATAATTCCCCTTTTTTTAAGCATCTACGTCATCATTTATTATATTTTACGCTGAACAAAGGCGCACGTACTAAATATAAGAAAAATACTCGTTTATAAGGTATCTGTGTCATTATAGACCAGCTGTCCGTCGTCCGTGTGGTGCCGGACGTAAAGAATAGCACTACCCCATCTCTTACCGTAGGTGTCGTAAAAGGCGACTAAGGGATTCACTAGAGAACGGGCAGCGGCGATCTCAGAGTACTTTAACAACCATACTGCGATCGCCAACCCGCCTACCAAGCGTGGCGATTATGGCAAACCCCCCCTTCTTAGGGTAGGCCTATGTCCAGCAGTGGACGTCTTTTGGCTGAATGATGATGATGATGAAGTTTCTACGCGATTAGACTCGATTCTGTATTTTTATGATTGTAATGTAGCAGACGGCACTAGGGTCTCCTGAGCACGTCTGCTACACCAGTTATAAAGAATGGTGTACAGCATTCAATACCTAGTACATATACATAACAATAATAAAATGCTTATAGAATAAGAAGCAGGATATCTTTTTGTTCCTTGGGGTACTAGTCAGCGAGTTCCTTCTTGTGGTTCTTTCTGGTGTTCGCCGATCGCCCACAGATCGCCAAACAGACCAGCTGGAGCGCATTTAGTCATAACGGTAAAGAATAGTCAGGATCCGATCTCGTAAGTGTAGGTAGGGTAGGAGGCGTCTCATTTTGGTACCAAGGGGGCGCAGGTTCTTTACAGAATGTGGAGGCTCAGGTTGCCCAGCTCACATAAGTCCTCCAAGTCCCATGTAAAAGCAGGTGTTGCATGGAGCAGTGTACAGGGGATGATTGATGTGATGTACCACATATTTAAAAAGCCACTAGTAGTTTTAGATTTATAATATTTATCATGTACAGGAAAATAATTATATCAAAAATCACTCCATCGTGTTAAAAATTCCAAAACCGAGTCAAGTTAAAAATCGAATCTATCAAATCAAAACATTTGTGTACATTTCTAATGTTTGTTAAAGTTTTTCAGAATTTCACCCACCCTATCACATGCACAGCAATATACAACGAGGCAAATATGTTATACAAGTATGTTTTAATCTCCACCTACAATGTGACATGTTTCCAGTATTCGGCACCCCATATACAAAGTTTTGCCGCAGCTTTAAATTATATTAGTACACAGAAGCGGTAAAGCTCAGTTTTCAATCCGAAGTTAAATTTTGCAATCACTAAACGCAGTGCGGCAGTCGAACTTGATTCTCTGGAGGTATGACGGTGCAATTTAGTCTTTCCTGGAGCTTATGCACTCATTTGTTCATACGTGAAGATGGGTTGAAGATGTAGCCATAAATTCATCAATTAAGCGCAGTTCAAACTACGCTATGCTATTTCGCTATATAGTAAAGCGTATTGCGACGTCAGCTATATGGCATGACGTTCACACTATACGCTATATCGCAAGCTGGTCTACTATGTATAGCAAGTTATTAGACGGCGATCCGTCAGGCAACGGACGGGGTAGAAGTGAGGCGGGGCGGGGATGTGAGAATCGTACTGTATAGCTTTGAGAATCATTCAAGTTTATCGCGCACAGCAAGCCAATACTATATATTAAAGCGTTGTGTGAATGTGTCCATATAAATTGTATGCTGAACGATATCGCTGTACTGCATAATATTTGCTATTTGCTATATATTATAGCGTAGCCTGAACGGCCCTTTAGAGTACCATAAGTAATCACCTATCTTGTGATGAGCGCGGCAACAGCTTTTTAATAATCATATTGCTGTAAATACAACGCTTGGCAGACAGATACGTGATCTGGGGGGAAAATAACGCCACGTTTGGTGAAAGATATTTGGTTGCATATTCGAAATTATAACTGCGAGTACATCCAGGCGGCAGTTGTCACGCAGTTGCACTGACTACATCCTGATTGCCTTCAAGCTGCATTTAGCAGTTGCGACTGAAGTGCAGTCTATTTGCAGTTATAATTACGAATTTGAAACGAAATATGTTTCATTCGACGCTGTGTTTTTATCCCCACTGTTCCTTATAGTGTTCGCTACACCAAACGCGGGACGCAAGCGGGGCGTATCCTCGACGGGCCCGTGTGAATTGTAAGGGATTACTATGAAGCATGACACACCTTACTGGCTGGAGACCCTTCAGGTCTCGCTAATAACTGTCCGGTTACGTAGAAACAGTCCGCAAGTAGCATCTACGGCAGTCCAATAGAAGAAAAAATACTTAAAATGAAATGCGACCATACCAAATCACCAAATGCGAGCGCGGGCCCGCATTCAACACGCATCGCTCACGCCCCCATCAATGTTTTAATGTCGTGATTTTGCATGTTTTGCCTTGTAAATGTCAATCCCGTGGATATTAATAAATATACCACAGTCAATTACATGCTGATCTATACGTTAAAAATTGAAAATAATTACTTTGTTGAAAGGTTGAACTTCCGATTCAGGGCCTCAAAATCAATGAAGCATACTACATTATACATCTCTATAAATTGTTTACATCGATTTACATATTTTAAGGTAATTACACCGCAAATTTCACTGAAAGCTTTCAATATCTTTCAGTAACTCTATAATACAGTGTTTGGTGAAAGGTAACAGCCCCAAATTGAATTTTGTCACTAAATCGTTTTCGGCCCTTCAAATCCACGGTCACTTAAAAGTTTGGTGAATAAATAACTGTATTGTTGGCATAGTTATTGTTTGTAACTGGGTTTATTTAAAAGCTTAATTTTAGAACTGTGTATTTAAATGTCATATTTTGAGATTGTTGTGATATTATAACTTTTGATGTTCTGTGCCTAATCTTAATAAAAAATTAATGAAGTGTTATAAAAATGGTCTTAACTTTAGAAATCATTTTTTCGTCTTTTCATTGAAACTCCTTAAACACACTTTATGGAAAGAGGTTTTCTTTATTATTTCCAATAACGTAGGTACTTATGATGACAAGTGTACTTCTCTAAGAATCAAATATTTTATTCCGCAAGGAGACGGGCTAGAATATTATTTTTTTCGCCACAACCAAGCACGCTTGGTAGTAGAATCTTTAAGGTTCTATGGCTAGCTAGCACCGTCACAATAAAATCCAGCGCCAAACACTTTTCGGTGTTCCATGATTATCGTCATGTGTATCTATGTGAGAGCCAGAGGCTCTATATCTTAAGGCTCCTAAACACACTGCCGCCGGCCTAGCCCCAGCAAGCCGTGGTGTACTCTGCGGCTTTATAAGCCGCCGGCATGGCCGCCCGGGTATGCCGGCATGCCGCGCGGGTTGCAACTCACTATCATACCACACGACTGTCACAACTGAAATTATGCTCGGCGGCTTTGTGCAAGTTTCTGCGGCACGTGCCGGCGGCACATACGTCCGGAAAAAGCCGGCGGCATGTGCCGCTCGGCAAAAGCCAGCGGTCCGTGCCGCCGGCACTGTGTGTAGGAACCTTTTGGCACGTGTGCTCCATCTTAGACTTTGTCTGCGTTTACCGTGAGGTGCGCCTATGGTAAACGAGAAAAAGTCAAAGTATAAAAAAAACAGGCCAAGTGCGAGTCGGACTCGTGCACGAAGAGTTCCGTACCATTATCTATTCTGTTTTTTTAGTATTTGTTGATATAGCGGTAACAGAAATACATCATCTGTGAAAATTTCAACTGTCTAACTATCACGGTTCATGAGATACAGCCTTGTGACAGACGGACAGATGGACGGACAGCGGAGTCTTAGTAATAGGGTCCCGTTTTACCCTTTGGGTACGGAACTCTAATTAAAATACAACCTAAAGAAAGTATTCAAAGCCACTTAAAAAGTGTCTCTTGTAAATGTGGTTGCTACGTAAGTATGTTTTGTCTTGATAATTAACCGGAACGTATAATTCAACTAAAATATCGTGCCTTTAATATTATTATCTGACTTCCACCGCTCTCATAGCGATTATTTACCTAATTCCCCCGACAGCTAGCTGTCATCAAATCCCAGTTTGGAATTCGTTATGAAATTCATTGTAACGTTTTCAGTAACATACCTAAATGCCACAACTTTAATAAACGTTACGAGCAGGCGCGGAAATATCAAAAAAGAAAAATTACAATAATAAAATGTAAAACAATTTCAGTTGAGAAGCGGATGTTTGAAATAAACAGGGCTAACATTCATCAAGACTTTTGTAAATGATTTTTAAGGCAGGCACAACGACTGAATGGCTAATGAGCCCCGCATTGGGCGCTTTGTTTCAGCATATTCATTACCTGTTTCCATCGCCGTTTACTTAAAAAAAAGTATTCATTGTTTTCCGTCCAACCTCTGGAGAGTAAACAAACAATATCTCTAACAATTTCGGGGTCAAGTGATTTCGTCCGGTGAATATTCAGGAGATAATTAGAAGAGAAAACAAGCTTAATTAGTACAAATCGCGTTCCAAGAAATTACTCCGAGGACTTTTTGTGATTATTTTTAATGAAATAAAACAGGTTAGATTAATTTAATGAAGCATCGTTTGGGCTTAAGGAGATATTACATCATTATACGTGATGTAATATTTCTTTAAGCACAATCTTGACACATCCACTTTTTAACTGAAAATTGTTTTACATTTTATAGGTCCGTTAATTTATCCTGACTTTCCACGAATTGTGTTTAACAGTTGTTTAGACTAAACAGGGCTTAAACTTTTATGTTTGGATATTGATTAAACCTATGTAGTAAGAACGGTTACGTATCATAATACCTAAGTTTGTTCCCACTATTTTCAAGATAACTACGGTCAAAAGACCTACCGTTTAAAACACCTAAAGATCGTTTCACCTATTTTTGTAATAACTAATGGACGAAATCCATAATGGAGAATTCATCTACGGTTTATTCGACTACAATTAATTCACCTAACGTTGATTAAACTAACGGACGATTCACCTACTGTTGATTTATCTGTGGTCTTGTGTTTGTCTTACTGGTGATTTTGTATATGTGACAACATTTCTGCGAGCAACTTGGAAGTAGCGCTCGCCGGCCGCTACCGCGGCACCGCTCGCTTCGCTCGCTCGGCTCGCGCGCGGTTTGTCACAGTTCTAACCTAACCTAACCTATTTCACCCAGTTCAAAATGACGAATCATACAATCTGCCGCAGAAATGTTTTTACCATTGTCTAATTATATAGTCGCAGGTCGCATTGTCTAATTATCCGTTAAAAAGAAAGTTAAGAAAACACAAAAATCTTTGAATCATAGTTTATTTACATATAATTAGGTCATTAAGTTGAACTTAAAACAGGAATTATTGAAGAAAAGTAAAGGTGTTTGTTAAAAGTTTAAAGCGCTCAGTATTAACAAACTGTAGGCGAGTCGTCCATTAGGTATTTCATACAAAGTTGAAATATCCAATATCTTAAAAGATCATTAGATTAATCGTTCGTTAGTGCAATTAATTTTAGTTTAATCAAGATTAGGTAAGTTAAACAGTAGTTGAGTCGACCAATATGCATTATGAACATATGTGAATCAACCGTAGTTATCTTGAAAATAGTTATAATAAACTTAGGTATTATGATACGTAACCAGTAAGAACTATACTGTCTCACCACAACCTCTGGTTTAACACGTTCAGTGCCACCCTGTAGTCGCATTCACAATGCCGGGTGCCCTCGTAGGTATAGGGCTCATTTTAAATGCGGGTTTGACTTGGAAAATTCACCGTTATGAAACAAGCAAACACCTATTTTACGACGTAGTAGCGTCTTTTTCACGGTTTTTAACCTAATGCCAGGAACCCTCCTCGAGGGTTCACTCTTAGCGCAAACGTAATGCCGAGGACCCTCCTGGAAGGTCCACCAGCAATATGTATGGCAGGATGGCGTATGAGCTCTATGAAAAGAGTGGTGGACTCGAATGTGTTAACAGCTGTTTAATATAAACAGGGTTAATAAGCACCTTTTATACAAATATGCAAATACAATATTTAGCTTTAATTCCGCCAAAATAGATCGCTGGTCTGGATGCAGTACCACCCTCCCGCGCACAAATATATGCACATGCAGAAGGAGTGAAAAAAATAAGCAACACGCAACCTTCTATATTTCTGTTACTTTGATTCATGTGCTCCATTTACGATCAGCTACGACGAGGGTAAAAGGCAAAAACAAAAATACACTGATGTTATTCTTTACTATATCCACAAGAAAACAGTGTCTTCTTTTCTGGAGGTCAGACGGAAGACAATGACACGTTAAGACTACTAGTTATGACACGTTATCATAACTCAAAAAAATATTTGTCCGTAGCGGGGGCGAATCAGGAATACAATTCCACTCCGTCGGGCAAGCGGGTCGTAAGAGGTGACGAACCTGGCAGCATAATTTTGCCCGGAAAATGTCAATAGGCTCGACACCTATTTATTATACAGGAGACTTAATACCAGGGGGCTTACTATGACCTCTTATAGCAGGACAGAAGTTGCTTGGAAGTTGAACTGCCCTGCTTTTTGTACTATGACATCGTTAGAGTAGGCCTGCGGCAGGCCTGCTACGTTGACGTTTACGAAATCCGTTCACCTTTTTTTTTCGTATAGACTTTTCGTACCATGAACAAGCATTACCGTTCAACTTGGTTCAATAGTCCTGTTAGTACTGTCATGGTAAGATTTTTAACGGTTCAGAAGCAGGCCTGCTTTTGAACGGAAGTTGACTGGCTGGCATTTGAACGTTTTCATAAGAGGACATAGTAAGCCCCCAGAAGCGAAATGTAGGTGTTCAGATTCAGACTCCTGGAATAGGGGAACACCTCTGTATACACCTCCGGGGATTACAGGCGTGACTCACGTATGTCATGTATTGTTGGAGATTTAATGACGTTATGGCGGTAGTCGCACATCTTTTCTTCACGACCTGTTAAAACGGTCAAAATGTCAAAGCGACCTTTGGGCACTTGTTCCATCGCGAACGATGAGCGAACAGCGAGTAGAGCTAGAAACTAGAAACGAGTTGGCGAGCAGCGAGAAGCGAGTGTGTAGTTCCGATAGTTTTGTCGCTAGGCTATAAGCGAGTGTGCGAGTGCGACGGGCGATTAGTCGCACCACTCGCAAATGCCCACTGGTTGGTCTCTCGGCGTGAGTTCTGACCATCAAGCGAGCATCGCTGAGCGAGTAGGTATTATCTTTGATAGCTCTTCTCGCTCAGCGACAAACTAGTGGAGCGAGTCCTCGCCGGCAGTGGAAACAGTCAGCGATCGACTATTAATATATGCATCTCTTTTGTTTACACGGAATATATATCTACATATTTTACGTTACTTGAGCGAGAAAATAGCCGATAGTTAGTCTCTTCCTCGCCGGGCGGTGGGACAACTGCCTTGGGTTAGACAGATGTTCACAATTGTTATTTTGTTTTGTTTAAAGATTTTAATTATGACTGTGGTTGATTTTCATTGACCATAATAAAGGATTCTATTCATATATGTACGTATGTTTTAATAAATAACGCCCCAGAAATCTAAAAACCAATTAATCCTCTTTGTAAATTCTGTTATTTTATTTGCTACTCTTGGGGTTAGCTGAAAGTATATTATTCTTAGAAACTTTATTTTGCGATTAATAGTAAACGGGTGAAGTTTCCCACAACGCCCACAAACGAGGGTGGCCGGTGGCCCATTCTTTAAGCACCGTATTGAACAGTGCATGTTAGCTAGAATATTAGATGAAGTGATGTTTGAATGAAACTTGGTAACTGAGTATAAACCAGCGACTTCGGATCCAGTAGCTAGGAATCAAGTTGTAGTTAGTTGGTACAAGTTAGTGCCGCGGCTTATTGCTGTACCCAACAGATTTAATAGTTTACAATCGCTATGAATAATGCAGTTTTGATAACTCCGTTGTTATAATCAAATTTGGCCAATGAAGTGGGAGTAAGCAATGTAACGGTTTGAGTTGTTTTTGTTATTTGGTGATCGCTATTTCGATAAATTATGAAAGTAATACTCCGTTTGGTACTTTTTTAGTTTTATGATGACATGGTCAATTTTTATTTATTTATTGGTAGTTTCACCAACATATTAATAACTAGAGGTCGCCAGCGGCTTCGCCCGCGTGGATGTCGTTTATCGCGTATTCCGCGTTTTTCTCTACTATACTATGCATGTATTATACCTATAAACCTTCCTCTTGAATCACCCTATCTATTAAAAAAACCGCATCAAAATCCGTTGCGTAGTTTTAAAGATCTAAGCATACATAGGGACAGACAGACAGCGGGAAGCGACTTTGTTTTATACTGTGTAGTGATGTTGTCCATAACTATTCACCAGATAAGCTAAATGTTACCTATAAATATGTATTGATATATGTGGTGAAATGAAAATATTATAGCTATTGAACAGTTTAGAAGAATTTAAAGTTTTTATGTTTAATCAAGCCAAATCCCGTGCAGGGTCAAACTATGTCAGTAATAGATAATGCGATTCGAAGGAATTATACGAATTCTTTTACAGCCTGTATAACGGATCGAGCTATATGGTTAAGTAGATAAATCTCAAGACCAACCTTTACTTTGTCACTACAAACAACTGTAGTGTTCCATAAAATCAAAGCTGTAAACTCAACGATTACTCCTATGAACTCAGAAAGCACTTTACAAAATGAGTGCATCATTCACCAAAACCTTTCCATAGCTTCAAAATCTTCGACTTTTACCAAATATGGTTAGCAAAGAGAATTTTTCGATATAAAGCACCTTGGCTGGGAGTTTGTGAACGGGGTAAGTGTTGTCGAGTAAATCCGATCAAATATGTATAGGGAAATTCTAACGCCAGCCAGTTACGGTCCGTGCAGCATTTTGCATCGAAAACTGACGCATCATTGGTTAGTGTTAGCCCTTTTATATTTTATGTTGTGGAGTTTTATTCGAAAGAGCACGGTTGTTTAAAGGGTCAAATATTTTATGCAAGAAAGAAAAAAGAAAGAAAAGATTGAAAAAATATTTTTTATTACGCCCAAGCGGATGCACACGCATACTTAAAATTAAAACAACATTTCTTAAAAAAATATTTTTTTTTTCTAAAATAAATAAAAATTTAACTTCAAGTACAAGGTTAGTCAGAAAGGGGGTACTAATCCGAAAGGGTGTTAAAGTACCCGTAATAATGAATAACTTTTGTTCTAAAACTTTCCCCAAAACGAAATAGTATGAGATGTAGCTGTTCAAAAATTACAAAAAAATCACGCTAAAATCTGTCTATCCTCAGCTATGATCGGCTGTGTTTACATTTTAGATCATATTTGGGACCACGAATTAGAAGCTCCACTTTTTGAATTCGTCACTAAAGGAGGGATGAAGAATTTTTGAAAAAACTAAAATAAAAATTTTATTAAAGGGAAATATATTTTTTTGAATTTTGTAATTTTTACACTTGCGTTAAAATTGTCATCAGTGTTATTTTAGGTGGCCTGCGGATTAATACTCACTTTCAACTCAACCTTGTATATGTGCAATATTTATGTGTTATATGAATAAATTAATGACCCATGATGGTTAGATTATAATGAGCTTATTACTGTCCCACTGCTAGGCACGGGGTCCTTCTCAGAATGAGAAGACTTTAGATCCTAGTCAACCACGTTCGCCTAGTGCGGGTAGTCGGACTACACACACCAGCGAGAACTTAATGTTGTCCTCTCTGTGCCTGTAGACAAATGACAATCGACAATCGCTAGAGAATAGAAAGATGTACTGGAATGACATAAGCTTTCGACCGGTCAAGCTATCTGTTATGTCATTTCCATACATTTAATTGGCGTTTCTATTCTCTAGCGATCATCGTTTGCCATTTGTCTACAGGCACAGGTGTGCAGGTTTCCGAGGAATGTTTTTCTTCACCGTTAACGGAAGTGATAATCACATTTTGATCCATACATGAATACAAAAAGTTAGAGGTGCAGGCCGAGATCAAACTCGGATCCTAGGCTACATGACAGGCAAGCATTCAACCGCTAGGCTATCACTGCTTTTTAGGGTTCCGTATCCAAAGGGATACCCTATTACTAAGGCTCCGCTGTCCGTCTGTCCGTCTGTCCGTCTGTCCGTCTGTCTGTCCGTCTGTCTGTCCGTCTGTCACCAGGCTGTATCTCATGAACCGAGATAGTTGGATAGTTGAAATTTTCATAGATGATGTATTTCTATTGCCGCTATAACAAAAAATACTAAAAAAAAGATTAAATAAATATTTAAGGGGGCTCCCATACAACAAACGTGATTTTTTTGCTCGTTTTTGCCCGATTTTGTTAACGGCAACGCTTGAAATATTCACAGAATATTTAGTTATATATTCACTTTAAAAATAAATAATTATATTAAAATCAAACAAATGTTTAAGGGCTATGTTTAAGGGGCTCCCATTCAAGAGACATGATTTTTTTGCCATTTTTATAGATAATGGTACGGAACACTTCGTGCGAGAGTACGACTCGCACTTGGCCGGTTTTTTATTTTTTTGATATTGATGGTCATCAAAACTGTATTTCCAACAACCATCGTAGGTCGGGTAAAGGTTACCATTGTCATAGGAGAAATGTAGGTACGTATTCACAGTTTACTAAGGACGATATTAGGTTTAATGTGACAGGGACCGGGTCTCCAATCATCGGGCACAATCCAAACCTACCTATTTCCATTCAACCCGACCTCCGGACCTCGAGATCATTCAACCAATCCGAATTAATTTGACCTGCAAAAATCCAGTAAAAAACTAACCGTTGTACGATATTTTATTTACATTTGCTTTACTAACAAATAAAAATGGACAAGCTTTTGAATTTTATACGCTTTTCATTATGCTTTACAGCGAAAACATGACACGTTCGTGACACAACAAGCGTTGTAGTAGTCATCGAAAAATTACCCGACAGCTAAAAACAATGTCACATGTTGACGTTGCTATGTTTTGTATAGAGTTACCAATTGCATGTAACGTAGTCCGTTAACAAGCTTTTTTAATATTACCTTTTTGTTCTATACTAACTATTTTTTGTGAGGAGCTCGTGGCTAAATAATTACAGCCGCATAGACCGATCTTCCGGGTTAAGCCACGCTTGCCGAGGTTGGTCTGTGGATGTGTGACCATTTACCATAGCGAGTTTCCTCCGTGCATCGGAAAGCACGTAAAGCCGTTGGTCCCGACTGTCATTTGTAGATCTTTGACAGTCGTTACTGTTGGTCAGAAGCCAGAAAGTCTGACAACCAGTCTTACCAAGAGTATCGTATTACCCAGTTACTGGGTTGTGGAAGTCTGATAGGCAGTCGCTCCATGTAAAATACTGATATTCAGCTGCATCCGGTTCGACTGGAAGCCGACCCCAACATAGTTGGGAAAAGGCTAGGCAGATGATGACTAACTATTTTTTGTGTCACTATGGCATTTCAGGTACGTATTTTTAGTAGCGTGGGTAGGCATCCCACAAGGTGGACCGATGATCTGGTGAAGGTCGCGGGAATCCGCTGGGTGCGAGAAGCACAAGACCGGTCGATGTGGCGATGCTTGAGGGAGGCCTATGTCCAGCAGTGGACGTCTTTCGCCTGAATGATGATGATGGCATTTAACTGACGAACATAGTTGACCTTTGATTACGCTTTACTCACGTGCTTTTCGGTTTCGACTCGCGACCTCGCTTATTCAGCTCATGATTAAGGGCTCCGTTTGAATCAGAAACTAGTCGGGCAATCCCGGAAAAGGCACGTGAGTGAACCGTAACTAAGGGTCTACTCTCTAAGCACGAAGTCCGCAGTTTCGGCCTTAGTTACGAGCGTTTCCTACTCCCTATCACCTACGGACATACGATTATTCCGGGGCCCGAACTAAGAATGAATGACAACATGATTTGACAATTGTCCCTACTACCGATGTGTTTTTTCCCGTCCGAAAAGTTGAACTTGACACTTGTTTTGTTCACTCCTACGTTTCGGGCTACTTTCGGACGGGCGACTAACTTCGTTGACGGACTTAGAGAGTAGGCCCCCTGATCATAAGTATGAATGGCGTTGGGGTTATTTGCAGTCAAAACTATCTATCTCCGTGGCAGAGCTCTAACATGATCTCCTTAAAAGTTATGACAATTTGAGTGTTTTTAAGAAAATACCAAAATTTGTAATAATTAGGCAATTAGAGTTAAATGGGTACCTATTTTAAAACATTGAATGGTGTTTAGTTGCTTGAAAGTGCTTTTATGACAGTGGGTATCATGATTTATGAGCATTGGCACTTTTTTCAACATCTTTTAAGTCTCACGAAAAATTATTTGTAACTTAAGAAACTCACTGTAAAAAATGTACTACCAAAAAATGCTGCAAATAACCCCAATTATCGCCATGTTTCGTTTGATCCACGATTTTTTACCCACTCTGTATGCTCCAAACCGGAACTCAGCAATGCTGCTTGGCGGCAGAAATAAGAGTGGTGGTAGTACTTTCCTGGAAGAACTCTTTTACAAGGAGTTCTACTACTTATGATTAGTTACGGTTTACTCACGTGCATTTTTCACGATTGCCCGACTATTTTCGGACCCAAACGGAGCCTTTAGAGAGAAGCCACACGGTGCGGTGCGGTGCGCCGCCACACGGCGACCATTTTGCCGCATCAGCGTGCACACGTAGTATGCGGTGTCGCAAGAGTCACGTGGCGCCGCACCGCACCGTGTGGAACGGCTCTCCGTCAACACATCTGCGGACTGCGACATCGGAGTGGCGCCGCTATGGCGCATACACCCTCCCCCCTCGACTTAGTCCGGTGAGCGTGCGGCGCGGCGCCGCACCACACCGTGTGGTATATGGAAATTTGTATGTATTACGCCGCAGCGGCACCGCTCAGGCGCCGCGCCGGATCCGCACCGCATCGTGTGGCTTCTCCCTTAATCATGAGCTGAAACCGCGGCGAGGTCGCGAGTCGACTTCTAGGAAACTAGTCGGGCAATCCCGAAAAATGCACGTGAGTAAGCCGTAACTAATCATAAATATGAATGTGCCTCAGTTTTACAACTACTAAAAGTAAAATTAAATTTTGTTTTCCGTTTGCCTGCATTCCGTTGCTCCATGGAGAACCACCTGCTTATTCTTTTTGGTTCGTTAAAAGCCCCGGTCAAAAGCGAGATTCATAAATCACGCTCACTTGAAATACGTCAGGTTCACCTCTAAAACGATTTCATATTCCAAAATTAATCTTTAACTTAACTATACTATGACACAAATAAGATTTAGCAAGGAAATGTGTAGAAATAAACAACGTGTTTGCTGCCACGAGGGATTTAAAACAATATAATGCTTTCATGAACCTTAACGGTTAGTCAAGATGAGCTGAAAGTCTACTTAAATAAATTGTTCAAAGGATATTCGTGCTTTATTGGCCCACTTTTAAGTAACATAACATAACATCATGCCCGTATTCCCCGAAGAGTAAGGCAGAGGTGTTTAGTAACACCCTCATTTTGCCGCTACGTTTAGGTCCCATGTAATAGCGGGCGAGCCTATTGCCATCAACTGGGCACAAGTCCAGGCTCCAGGCTGCTACTGAAAAAAATCCACACTGAAAAACCCAATAGCTAGCCATACACGCACGGATATGCCCGCCGGATCTGCCCAACAGACGTGCCTGGCGGGCAGATCTGTGCGTTTATGGTGAGAACAGACACGGATATGCCCGCCGGATGCCTGCCCGCTGCCCGTGCTCAAAACGACCGGATAGGGTACGGGGAAGGCAGATCCGAGTACCAACCGTGCGTGTGTGCGTATCGATGGATATGCCGGCCGAATTACGCCTCAGTTGCGCACTAATGCATTGGCAGTGTACACGAAATCACGGATCCGATCTGAGTCGCGCCCGGCTGGCAAATCTGTACGTGTGTGGCGAAATTACGGATCGGATCCGAGATGCACCTGTCGATCAAATCTGTGCGTGGGCTAGCTTATAACACACTGCCCGACCTGGGGATTAAACCACACTTGCGACCACTAGACCCACGACGCAGTCACTTTTGAGTAATATCATATGAAACGGGTTATAAAGGTATGCCCAAATACTATCCATTACATCAAAAAATAAATTATTATTTGCATAAATACTTCGTATTAATATTTAAGTAGTGTAAATGCCCCACACACACACCCACACCCCATACATTGACACACCGCACACACATTCACACCCTGCACACATATTCATCCTCACCCCCAAACTCACATCCACTTGCACCCACACGTACACACACCCACACACACAAACACACACCCGCAGACACACACACAAACACACACTCACTCACACACACACACACATACACACCAACACACCCACACCCCCACTTACAACACACAATCATATTTAAATTCTTTCCTGTTCTTAAATAGTTCCTTATTAGTGTTATTTACTTACCTCAAATTTTTCCTCTTGCATGGTTATGTAAGCTTTCAAACTGTTGTATAATTTTAATTTTTTAAAGAATCTGATTAACTTATTTTTTAATTTTTGAACTAAAACCATATTAAGCTTTTCGGCTCTAATATATAAATTATGCGAAATGCAAATGAGGGGGGGCGCTGATACCTATATTACAAGATATTAAGTTATCTTAGCTTAGGTATTAGTTGCAACTCTAACATGTAAATGTAACTACCTTTCGGCCTATTTTATTGTAAACCTGGTTCTTTATGTTAAACTTGAAGGTGCAAAATAAACATTTTTATTATTATTTGTATCTCTCTTTAAATCACGGCTCATCCTCCATGCGGAAGATGTCCGGTTATTATTATTATTATTAAAAAGGCATCCAAAAAAACTATCCTTTTACATTTCAGTTGCAACAGCGAAAATAAAAATGTAAAAACAAAAATAATAAAGTCCATTTGAGTGTGCACGTCTGTAGTGTAGAGATGGGTCATCTAATATTGATGGTATACGTTACAGCGCACACGTGTCATGCGCCCCTTAACCGTAAACCGTGCGTCGTGGTGCATGTGCAAACTCAATAAACGCCAGTTCCCACCGGTTTAGCCTAATATCTCTTTTTGGTAGGCAAATTAGGAAAGTATAAAGTAGATATTTTTTTGGCGGAAAAAATCCTAACTTCCTAACTAATATTATAAATGCTAAAGTAGGTTTGTTTGTTTGTTACCTTTTCACGCCTAAACCACTGAACCGATCATCCTGAAAGAAGAAGGGTCACGGCCCATAGGAAATTTACCCAGGCCCGACACAAAAGGAACTTATCTCAGTTATTTTGTTATATTAAATATAACAGAAATAAATTAACACTATTCTGAATATCAGTGGCTAACACCATATTGCCATTTGATTTTGTTGAGACATTTTTTTTTTATCGAATTTCTTTTACGGTTTTATTTTTGTTTCCCAAACGGTACTGAAATAGAGTTAATATTGATAAGCTCAAACTCGGTGTGTTTAGTACCTAGCTACCAAAATATTCCACTATCTAGCCAGCTTCTTATTGATACCGTGATCTCTAATCTGCAATGAATCACCGATTAAGACGATTTTAATGAACCCTAACTCGATTGTCATACTAGAAGTTTAAAAATTACGTAATCCAGTTCCATCACCGGGTCACCTAGATAATTTAATAATTATTGTGTCGTCATTAATGTTTTGTAGGTAAATAGGTATTAGAAAAATGTATCGCCTGAACAAAAACATAAGGCAATATTTTGGTGTTAGCCATTGATTTCGAATATAAAAAATTTATATTTTAGCTATGCATAAAATAAAACAAAAATTGAGATATGTCTCTTCGTGTCGGGTCTGGGTCACAAATGACCGTTCTTCTTTCGCTTAAACGTTGTCAGGTGTACAGAAACGGACATAGGGTACCTTTCATCCCGAAAAAAAGTACTGTTCCTGAGGAAAACAACAATAACGCTAATCGATGGCGCTACGTGTCTTTCGAATCATGATTGAATTATATTCTTATAGAAACTTTAGTAGTGTATTAAGAGGTTTTTGAGCTTAATAAACGCGAGTAAAGCCGCGGGCAAAAGCTAGTATTTTTATAAATTTAGAAACCGTTTTGTTGTGAATATACGTAAGATTGTATAAAAGTTGTGTCCCAAGAAAGCAATAAAAAAACGCATATTATAACACAAAATAATTAGTTAATTGAGTACTGACTAAGGCTTTAATTAACCACAGTCACAATTTAAGTTAGTTATATTATGTCAGTTATTTATTGTATGTTAATCCTCGCAAAGCTGCTGCAGTTTGTGATTATTACTAAACTCCTATCACTGACCAATGAAACCACTGAATAAATCTAACTTAGCCTAAAATTAATTTCAGTTTTTTTGGATCTTTATTTATAATTTTAATAAAGCTACTGTTTTATATCTTTTATCTGTTTTATACTGTAAAACAATTTGCCGTAAAGATTCGTACTAGGCCGTGAGGCGAATAAAACAAAGTTTTGCTAACTCGGATTGAGAAATGAAAAATGGGAGTTGATAGTTGAGAACTGTGCTAGTCAGGCACGGTACAAGCCACTGGGATTACTGATAATGGCCAATTTAAGTGCTAATAAATTTTGTTTACGTACATCTTGAAACACTGAGGGCCTCGTGCCTGTGTAGGTGTCGCGACATCAATCAGCCTACGACTTGAAGAAGGGTAAGCTTCATAATTGACGACACGTTTGGTGCAGTGGCTATGCGATTGGCTTCTGCGCTACGGGTCGTGGGTTCGATTCCCACACGGAACAAAAATTTGTACGGCCTACAAATGGTTGTTTCGGGTCTGGGCGTTTGTTTGTGAGATTTGTGTCTGTAAACGCACCCACGATACAAGAGAAATCTTAGTGTGGGGCAACGTTTTTTAAAAAAAAAAAAAAATTACTCGTCGCCCAACTAGTAACAGGCCCGAGATGGAGGCGCGCCGTGGTCCACATGCGCCTCATATGAGGACGTGGGGCAAGGCCTCATAAAGTGAGAGGTCCGGGTTGCGGTGCATGCAGCTGCGAATCCCGCAAACCCGGCCATAGGTTTGGAAAAGGAACACCGTGGGTTTTTAGCCGGTAAGAATCCGACATAACCCTCCACTTCTACGGGTGGAGGTTTTTTTATTTAGGGATAAAAATAAGGGTTTGGTTTTTTGGATGTTAACACTGTTTACAAATCAAGACTGATTTGTAAACAGTGTAATTTTGAAATGTTAACACTTACTTTGAAACGGTCATCAGTGACCTGCGGCTGCGGATTAGTACCTCCCTTCCGACTAACCTTGTATAAAAACGGGCTCCACATTCCTCATCTTTGCTTTTTAAACGGTGGATCTAATTTAAAGCTTCCTCCATGTAAATTCAGTTCCAACACGAACATAGATAATGTGTTTTAACTTGTTCAGCGCAGTAATATAAATTTACGACTTATTACTGCTGGGAATTGAACACTGTCATTCGAACGAACTGTTATCAGGAGTACCATGTACCGTTATTGATACGTGCGCTCTCGACAATGTATGTGGGATGTTACTTTTTGAAATATGTTAGAATATTTTTTTACACACTACATTTTTGTGTAGCTTCCGACTGGCTTTTAAAATGTATTTCTATTTACTAAGCCTGGCTAATAAACCTCTCAAAATAAATTCTATTCCTATGGCCTGCTATTCAAAAAAGTGGTAATACCTAAAATAAAATATTGTATACAAGGTTATTCGGAAAGGGAGTACTAATCTGAAAGGGTGTTAAAGTACTCATAATAATGAATAACTTTTGTTCTACAACTTTACCCAAAACTCAATAGTTTATGAGACATAGCTGTTCAAAGATTTCATAAAAAATACGCTAAAATCTATCTACTCTCAGCTATGATTGCTGTGTTTACATTTTAGGTCATATTTGGGATCACGGAATAGAAACTCCATTTTCTAAATTCATAACTAAAGCAGGGACCAAGAATTTTTGAAAAATACAAAATAATTATTTTTTCTGTGGAAATCATAATTATCGAATTTTGAAATAACACTTGCTTTAAAACAGTCATCAGTGATACTTCAAGTGGCCTGCAGATTAGTACCCCCTTTCCGACTAACCTTATACAAGGTTAGTCAGAAAAGGGGTACTAATCCGAAATGTACACATAATAATGAATAACTTTTGTTCTACAACTTTTCCCAAAACCCAATAGTGAGAAACAGTTGTTCAAAAATATCAAAAAAAAACTCTAAAATCTATCTATCCCCAGTTATGATCAGCTGTATTTACATTTTAGGTCATATTTGGGGTCATAAATTAGAAGCACCATTTTCTTTGTAACTAAAGCAGGGATGAATAATTTTTGAAAAAACTAAAATAAAAATCATTTTATTTAGAAAAAAATATATCGAATTTTGAACACTTGCTTTCAAACAGTCATCAGCGATACTATAAGTGGGCTTCGGATTAGTACCCCCTTTCCGACTAACCTTGTACATATATACCTTACTCACTGTAACCATAGAAACAGATACAGAACTTCTATGACTTTACCTATATTTTAAAGCCAGAAGTACGGTTGGGTAAAGTAAAATAAGCCTTCCATATAAAACTGAATTTACGCTTTATTTCCCCTTTTGAACCCTGCGTGTTACTAGATGTGGCTTCCAGCGCCGCCGGTACACCTACTCGATAACTTGATACGGTACGGATTTTCGTTCAAAGCGTTATAAATAAGAGTTAGAAAGTATGTTGTATGGGTGGTGTACATTATTATTCGTTCAGAAGAAAGTACTTATAACCTATAGCTTTCGAATTGTTGCTTATGAAGTCGGTCTTTGAAATAGTAATAAGTAAAAATAAGTTAGGGGTCAAGGGTTTGATTCAGAAAGCGGTACTTCTGGACACGCCGCGTATTGTAAGGAAGTTCCTCTCTAGGAAGCCCTGACCGCCGGTAGCTTGGACCCTATTCCCGATGCCGGTGGGCCACTATTTTTTCTACTTTTAAATGATTTAAAAAAAAAAAAATGTAAAAGTATATTTATGATTAGTTACGGTTTACTCACGTGCATTTTTCGGGATTGCCCGACTAATTCTAATCATAAGTTAGAACTAATCATAAATATGAACGGCCTCACGAAAGTTACAATAATAAAGTAAAATACCTAATACACTTCCCATCAAAAAAATCGAAACACTTCCGAAATTATCTTTGTGGCGAAAATTAAACAAAAAACAAGCATTAATTAATTATAGAAAATCATAATTTAGTAGCTGGAAGTTTGGCCTTTACAATGGTGTACGAAACTTCCAAATTTTTTTTTTTTTTTCAATTTTTATCCTTTAAATGAATGGAACATTGTTTTGAGATAAACGTGTGTTTAGAGTTGGAGTACATTTGTCGTGCAAAAAACGCAAAATAACGCATTACTTTAAAAATTTCTGTTTGTAATTTGTTGATTAGGCTCTGTGACGTCTGATAAAAAGTTTTTTTTCTAACACTCATGCATACTTCACCCGCAGCAGCCGCCCAAGTAGTGGCATTGCTGGATTCTGGGACTAGTCAGCGTGTTGTGGCTGCAATCTTGCATCTAAGCCTCTTGTCTGTTCATAGAGTGTACCAACGCTATCGGGAGACTGGTTTATTTACGCGCCATCCAGGATCTGGTAGGAATCGGGTCACTTCTGAGTGAGACGGCCGATTTATTGCAACCGTTTGTTTGCAAAATCGACGCCTTCGCGCTTTTAAACTGCAGCAGCAGTTCCGAGTAGTTCGAAGAGTGACTGTAAGTGGCTCTACGATTTGAAGAAGATTGAAGGAACGTAGACTGGTACCACAAAAGCCAGCTAATGGGGCAAAATTAACAACAGACCATCGAAGAGCGCGGCTTAACTTTGCACTTGTGCACTTAAATTGTTCAAACCTACAAATGAGCAAGGTTCTCTTTTCTGACGAGAGTAAAATTATGGAACGTCAACATAAGGAATTCTAAACCTTATGCTACCTACTATTAAATGGCATTTAGTATTTATTTAAAAAAAAACATGTTTTTCTAATAATCCATTCAAAACAAAAACTTGCGAGGTGTTTCGATTTTTTTTGGTGAGCTCTTCGATGGTCTGTTGTTAATTTTGACCCATTAGCTGGCTTGCGTGGTACCAGTCTACGTTCCTTCAATCTTCTTCAAATCGTAGAGCCACTTACAGTCACCCTTCGAACAACAAGGAGCTGCTGCTGCAGTTGAAAAGCGCGAAGGCGTCGATTTTGCAAACAAACGGTTGCAATAAATCGGCCGTCTCACTCAGAAGTGACCCGATTCCTACCAGATCCTGGATGGCGCGTAAATAAACCAGTCTCCCGATAGCGTTGGTACACTCTTTGAACAGACAAGTGGCTCAGATGCAATCTTGCAGCCACAACACGCTGACTAGTCCCAGAATCCAGCAATGCCACTACTTGGGCGGCTGCTGCGGGTGAAGTATGCATGTGTGTTAGAAAAAAAACTTTTTATCAGACGTCACAGAGCCTAATCAACAAATTACAAACAGAAAATTTTAAAGTAATGCGTTATTTTGCGTTTTTTGCACGACAAATGTACTCCAACTCTAAACACACGTTTATCTCAAAACAATGTTCCATTCATATAAAGGATAAAAATTGAAAAAAAAAAAAAAAAAAATTTAAAAGTTTCGTACACCATTGTAAAGGCCAAACTTCCAGCTACTAAATTATGTTTTTTCTATACTGAATTAATGCTTGTTTTTTGTTTAATTGTCGCCACAAAGATAATTTCGGAAGTGTTTCGATTTTTTTGATGAGAAGTGTAGTTTTAAAGATAAATAAACAAAGTAAAAATAAAACTTACTCATTCAATACTATCCGCAAATAACATCCGCTGCAAAACATGGGCCTCTTATTTTCCGTTTATTTAATGATTGTGAGAGAATATTTTATTATTTTTAATAATTTCCGCGAAAAGTATACGGATTGGTAATCCTGGATGTTTTATTAGTGCACAGAAATATGATAAAAATACATAAAAAATAATTTCAAAGAAAAATACGAAAATATGATGAAAAAATATCAGCGCAAAAAAATTTAAAAGCTTTCAATAATGTTCACAGAAATATAAAATATTAATGTACACTGCCATTTTTAATGCATATTACATCCGCGTAAATTAAGGGGAGGACGTAATGTTAATAATAATATGCAAATAAATTCACGTTTAGCTACGATGCGTACCTACGTCAAATCTGAGATGTGGGTCGTCTTTGCCTGCGTATTAGTAAGCTACAAAATGGATTAAGTCCCCTCATGAGAGGGATTTAATTAATAAGAAATTAGAATACCTACGCGTATACGGCTACAAAAACTTTACAATTTTTTTGGATAAATTGTTGTTGTAAATGTTTATAAAAATCAGTAAATTCATTTAGGGCCGTAATAAACGCCAGATAACTTTTAACTGCGGAAGAAATTTGACATTTTGAAACATCACGCCTTGTCTTCCCCGAAGGGTTGGGCAGAGGTATATAGTATACCCAAATTTCACCGTTATATGTTAATGTACCATGTAATAGGGGGCGAGCTTATTGCCATCAACCGGGCCCAATCCAGACTCCGGGCTGCTACTGAGAAATTCCTCACTGAAAAACTCAATAACACTTTGCCCGACCTGGAGATCAAACCCAAGACCTCACGCTCTGCAGTCGCGCTTGCGACCGCTAGACCAACGAGGCTGTCCATTTTGATACACTTTCTATACAAAAGCTGTTAAAACGTCAAACTTATTCCTTAGATAAAAGTTATCTAACTACTGAAAAATCGGCCCTTAATGAAATATTACCAAGACATCCTACAAAAATATAAATATTTTAATTTCTATAAGGTATCTTTACGGAGATTTATTGACTATTTTCTTAATAATAAATGCGATGATCAAGTAAAATAATAATAATTTTCTTATTATTTCTAGAATTTTACAATAAAATAAACGCAAAATTTACTTCAAAAGAGAATTATTTTATTTATGCTCTTTGCTATTTCGCTCTTGTACTTACAATCGAATTTTTAAAACTTATTTCTCGTTATTCATGCAGCTGACTATGTAAAGCTAAGAACAAAAGGTAAGGAAAATTGCATAAAAAATTCAAGCGTAATATACATAGTATGGTCAGCATTATAAAGAAAAACTTTACAATACGTCTTTGCTTTTTTATATTTATACAGAAAAACCCGTTACAAATATGAAGTAGGAAAGTATAGAACAAAGGTACCGCTTATTTCTAAAGAAATCTCCTTGTAGAAAAGTTTGAAAAAGAAGAATAATATATTTATTACTCAACCAGTAGGTAAATGTCTATTTACATTTTCAATAGCTTCACAAAAACGCTATACAAGGTTAGTCGGAAAGGGGGTAGGTAATAATCCGCAGGCCACTCACCCCCTTATTACAAAATATGGTCTAAGAAAAACCCTGGTTTTAAAATAGCCCTGTCTCTTTTTGTTATATTATGCTAGAAAGTGATGGGTATATTATAATTCTGGGTTTATCTTAGTCTCGGTTTAAACCATCTTTTGTAATAAGGGGTTGGTGTCACTGATGACGGTTTTAAAACAAGTGTGAAAATTTCAAAATTCAATAATTTTTATTTTCATGTAAAATTATTTTTATTTTAGTTTTTTCGAAAACTCTTAATCCCTGCTTTAGTTACGAATTCAGAAAATAGAGCTTCTAATTCGTGACCCCAAATATGATCTAAAATGTAATAACAGCTGATCATAGCTGAGGATAGATAGATTTTAACGTATTTTTTATGAAATTTTTGAAAATCTATTTCTCTTAAACTATTGACTTTTGGGGAAAGTGGTAGAACAAAAGTTATTCATTATTATGGGTACTATAGTACCCTTTCGGATTAGTACCCCCTTTCTGACTAGCCTTGTATTTAAGATACACACTGAGGTTATAAAAAGAAACACAAAATTTTCAAAAATTGCCCTTACTCCTTACCACAATGTAAAAGTTATAGAATATTATAGTTATCCATCCAAAAGGAGATAATTTTTTTTGTATGGGGAATAGGCCGCACCACAAGTTGTGGCGTATGGTAATGAAATGCATGTTGGTTTTTTCCTTATAATCTCTAGACTACATTGGTAATATTCGCAAAACTATATAACTGAAGTACTGTGAAATTCGAAAGTCAAAACATGGACTTTTTTGTTTTTAAACTTTCGCGATTTGTACACATTATAAAAATATTGAATCGGGTCTTCTCGCGTAACAAACTTTAAGAGGCACAAAATACCTTTTATCCCGACGTTTCGGCCGAATTTCACCGGCCGTGGTCACGGGTGGACTAACCGTCCACTGAGAGACTACGTGAGTCTACCCGTGACCACGGGCGGTGAAATTCGGCCGAAACGTCGGGATAAAAGGTATTTTGTGCCTCTTAAAGTTTGTTACGCGAGAAGACCCGATTCAATAATTTTATAATGGGTATGGACTTTTTTATCACTCATCCACGGACTAAACGCGGCAAGGGCAGCTTAACCTTGCAAATCGCATCAACCACAAGCTCCTCCCACCCCTACAGTAGCTAACCGTAGTATCAATCAAAAGTTATGCGAAAACGAATACTTTTACGAAAATCATGAAATTAAAGAAAATAAACCGGCTAAGTGCGAGTACGACTCGCGCACGAAGGGTTCTGTACAATTATCTATTCTGTTTTTTAGTACCTATTTGTTGTTAAAGCGGCAACAGAAATACATCATCTGTGAAAATTTCAACTGTCTAACTTTCATGGTTCATGAGATACAGCCTGGTGATCGATGGACAGATGGACAGACGGACGGACAGCGAAGTCTTAGTAATAGGGTCCCGTTTTACCCTTTGGGAAGCGAACCCTAAAAACAGAGAACAGTCTTATTTGGGTTATTATTATTGTACGAATAGGTAAACTAGAGAAATAAAAGTATACTTAAGTTAAATAAATAAAGAGAAAATATTATGAGAGAAATTATTGCAAAACGACAGTAAAACGTTTCTCCCATTTAATAAAGCAACCAACAAGCTTAAGTCAAACTCATTTACTAAAAGACATTAAGAGGAGCCGTTTAAAAGCAGATATCAAGTCCGCATTCAAATGAGATTATTCAAAACGTTACGAATACGACGAATACGCTGTCGTACAGCATGAAACTAACCCTCTCGTCCTACAAACTGACCTACCCCTAACTTGATTATCTAGAGAGGTCGACGAGCTAAGGCTTACTGGAAACGACAAGAAATGAGAACTAAAAAGAAGAATTGACTTTTATTTATATCGTGCCAGTGAGTCAGACTTTTGCGTAGGCTTTTGTTTTATTTCGCAGTTTTCTAATAATTATAATGATGTTACGCCTTCCTATATATATATTTGTGCATTTTGAATATCACAGAGTAAGTAAATACAATCAGTTTTATACGTGGAAGCTCTGAAATTCACTTTATTTATGGATTACTAGCTTTCGCCCGCAGCTTCGCTTGCGTGAAATTTTGAACCCGTTAAGTGACGATTTTCCATACAAACTTTCATCCCCTATTTAACTCCCTTAGGGGTTGAATTTCGAAAAACCCCTTCTTAGTGCATGCCTACGTTACAAAAGGAACCTACTGTCAAAATTTCAAGTTTCTAACCCCAGCGGTTTAGGCTGTGCGTTGATCAGTCAGTCAGTCAGTCAGCTTCTCTTTTTATATGTATAGATATAGAAAATTATAATTAAATAGGTAGGTCGTTTGTCGTCCAAATTACACAATTATTAATGGAATACAGTAAGACGTAATACGATAAGACCGCCATTTGTACTGTTCTTATTTACGTGTATTCCTTCTGTTTTAATTATTTTAGTGCACAATAAAGTATATCTATCTATCTACAGTATAGAGTGACCATACAGTACTATTTCGTCGCCTTAGAGTGAAAACTTTGGGAATGCATTTTGTCCAATAAAGGCTTAATTTCAGTGCCTACAAACGCAGTTCGCAAGAGACTCTCTCTTATAATTATAGAATTCATCATTCGTCGTTAAAATGTAAAAATGACCACATTGCATTCCCGAGGTTTTTCACTCTAAGGTGACGATTTACAAACTTCATTCACCTTAATAAACAAGAAGCATTATTAAACGTTGACACATCCAGTGTAACTTTACATCTATGGTCAAGCAGAGACATCGTATGTCGCAGCACACTCATTCAATAATCTGATTCAATTTCGAGTGAAGGTACAGTTTCATGCTTACTGACGTCTTATTTAATATTCCACTCCTGGGTTCGTTCATCTATGAACTTGTATTTTAGGTAAATAATATATCAAAGGTTTTACTCGAAATTATTCATTTGGAATATGATATTGGTTTACCACCAGGTGTACCGTATCTTCGGGGTACCTACCTACCAAAACTATGTTTTCTATGTAGGTTTATAAATAATTATACGTTGATGTATGTAAATAAGTCTGATGGTAGACTGGAGTCACAGAAACATTAGTAGAAGATACATTGTGGCCTACGAGCTGCATACATGGTTTTAATCTGAAATAAATGTATAGAAGGTTAGTCGCAAAGGTGGTACTAACCCGAAAAGGTATTTTAATGTACCCATATTAATGAATAACTTTTGTTCTACCACTTTCCCCAAAAGTCAATAGTTTAAGAGAAATAGCTGTATAGATATCATAAAAATACGTTAAATTTTAACTATCCTCAGCTATCATCAGCTGCGTTTACATTTTAGGTCATATTTGAGATCACGGATTAGAAGCTTTATTTTTTTAATTTGTAACTGAAGCAGGAATAAGAATTAAAAAAAAACTAAAATAAAAATCATAGTCACCACGCTTGGCAGGCAGGTTGGCGATCGCAGTATAGCTGTTAAAGTACTCGGAGAACGCTGCTGCCCATCCTCTAGTGAATCCCTTAGTCGCCTTTTACGACACCCACGAGAAGAGATGGGGTAGTGCTATTCTTTACGTCCGGCACCACACGGACAAAACTTTATTAGGTGGTTTCGATACGATCACTAACGCATTCCGCAAGAAAAAAAAGATTTTTTATTTTTATTTTTAATCAATCTAAATCCCATGCGGGGTTAATCTACACCAGATCTTGTGGTTTTAAGGAATTACACGAATTCGTTTACACCCTGTATACAAAACGACATAAATTCAATATTTTCGTCTACAAAAATAACGTAAAAATAATAAAGTAAGTGGCTATCAAGTAGTTAGTAGTGCAGTCGATTAGCACGTCGGCATTGCCCGCTCCGTTCCCGAATTGTGTTCGTATAAAATTAACGCCGCATAGGGTAATATCGCTTCGACTAACGACATAGAATAAGTTTTAATTACGACTACTTATTAAAAACTGAAATTATTTTCTCATTCGAAAATAACAGAAAATATAGATTTAAGCCTGATTTACACAGGGTAAGTAACTGACTCCAAACTCGAGACAAGTCAGTGCAGCGGTGCGAGCACGGGTCTTTAATCAAGTGGATTCGAGAAATGTATCTATTCTAAACGACAACAGTTGTCATTTTATCTATATCTTATGTCAAATTTGACGTTTAGAATAGATAAAAAGATCCGTACTCGCACTGCTGACCTGATATTTATCCGATATTTGTCGCGATCAATTTACAATAGATAAATATCGAGTCAGCACTGACTTGTCACGACATTGGATTCAGTTACTTACCCTGTGTAAATCAGGCTTAACATAACATAAACTCATGCCTGTATTCGCCGAAGGGTTGGCAGAGGTGATAGTAGTACACCCAAATTTCACCGTTATGTTTGACGTCCCATGTAATAGGGGGCGAGCCTATTGCCATCGACCGGGCACAAATCCAGACTCCGGGCTGATACTGAGAAATTCCACACTTTGCCCGACCTGGGGATCGAACCCAAGACCTGACGCTCAGCAGTAGCGCTTACGACCGCTAGACCAACGAGGCAGTGAAATATAGGTACGTAAAAATAATAATGTATGCCGCAGTTTGCCGAGCAGTAAATAAGCAAGTTGGCATTGCCTATGCTGTTTGCCGCTAATGGTCTGGTTGGGACGTGACGTAGCTACGACGCGGAGAATGTAGAGATAATGTACTACAACTACAGCCACGAATTAATAGCGGACGGGGAACTTTAAAAAAAGAATACACTATTTTTATTACTTCGTCTATAGATTATTATTCATTTTCAAACTACTAATAATATTGTATAAAAACTACTGTCTCAAAAATGGAATTCATATTTGAGTGTTCCGCACCACGTAAAAAAATAATTACCTAGTCAAATCGGTCCAGGGTACTATGACCTCTTATGAAAACGCTCAAATGCCAACCAGTCAACTTCCGTTCAAATCAGGCCTGCTTCTGAATCGCAAAAGCGTACCATGACAGTACTATAGGTGAACGATTATTGAACCAAGTTAAACGGTAATGCTTGTTCATGGTACGAAAAGTATATACAAAAAAAAGGTGAACGGATTTCGTAAACGTCAACGTAGCAGGCCTGCCGCATGCCTACTCTAACGATGTCATGGTACAAAAAAGCAGGGCAGTTCAACTTCCAGGCAACTTCTGTCCTGCTTTAAGAGGTCATAGTACCTAAGCCCCCAGAAACCTCTAAGAAACTGTAAAAGTATTTTTAAATAAAGATACGCATCGAACTGATAACCTCCTCTTATTCAAAGTCGGGTAAAAATAGGGTAAGACGAATAGGAAATGAAGTCCAGTTTCAATAATTAATGTTGAACTAAATTATAATAATTAGATTTCATAAAGCCATTAAATTGGAGACCGAAAACGGGTTACCGAAGCGTTGTCCTACTACCACCTCGCTTGACGGACCAACAATATTGGCATAAAGTTCGATAAACACACACATTAGTTAAGTAGCGAGTTAATTTGCTGATTGAACTTAGTTGGCAAGTACAGAACTTTACTGACCAATACACGACCAAATGAGTTTTTCCACTTAACTAGCCTGATCTGCCGATCTGCCGAGTAGTTAGTTATCTATTTATCATTAATTCGAATTAACATCTATACAATAATAGCGACCCGCTCCGGCTTCGCACGGGTGCAATGTATTATACATATAAACCTTCCTCTTGAATCATTCTGTCTATTAAAAAAACCGCATCAAAATCCGTTGCGTAGTTTTAAAGATCTAAGCATACATAGGGACAGACAGCGGGAAGCGACTTTGTTTTATACTATGTAGTAAAGTTTTTTAACCTAAATTAACAATAACAATATACCTACAATATAAATCTAAGCTATATCTAAAGTAAAAACAAAGAATAATTATATCCTAGACTAAACTACCAATATAAACTAGAAGAGTGCATCAAAATATTCCTCCGCATCGCTGTCGACTGGAAGCGTGCCCAGAAGGCTGACAGCATTGCCACGTTTTATGGCAACGCTAATTCTCTGGCCGAAAAACAAGCCAGCCCTCTGGTCACGTGAAGTGTCGACCAGTCTTCTTCCTATTTCCTTAAAAAGGAGACGCGCACTCGGACCCCATGACTCAAGCGTTTCCACCCCAAACGGCTCAAAGTCATAGTTTCCTGTGATGTTGCTATATTTGCGCCGTTTGAGGGTCTCCGCAGCGGCAGCGGCAGCGCCAGCACAGCCCGCCGAGCTAGGAAGATGGGATGGATCAAGGGTGTCGACACAAGTGGCGTCCTACACCAGGGGCCTACCCATCTTCCACGGCAATAATGATTAGTAGTTAAGTGTTAGTTAAGTTAGCTCGCCTATCTGACTAATGCGTTTGTAAATCGGGCTTAGGAGACAGATAAAGATGCAAACATTAGAGGGCCAACATGTGGTTAGGGCAGTGAGGCACCCTCAGGTGCATAAAGAAGAAGAAGAAGAATTAGATTTCATGAAGGTGGTAAATCATTTACCTAATTATTAAATTATAACGTTGAATTTGTCTGATAGCAGTCGCTCCGTGTAAAATATTGGTATTCAGCAGCATCAGGGGGTCTACTCCCTAAACACAAAGTCCGTGGTTTCGGCCTTAGTTACCAGCGTTTCCTACTCCCTATCACCTACGGACAAACGATTATTTCGAGGCCCGAACTAAGAATGAATGACAACACGATTTGACAGTTGTCCCTACTACCGATGTGTTTTTGCCCGTCCGAAAAGTTGAACTTGACACTTGTTTTGTTCACTCTTACGTTTTGGGCTACTTTCGGACGGGCGACTAACTTCGTTGACGGACTTAGGGAGTAGCCTGGTTATACTGGAAGCTGACCCCAACATCGGGAAAAGGCTAGGCCGAAGAACAAATTATAACGTTTAATAAATTCTAATAAACCCCAGATTATTCTAATAGTTGCAAAGATAACTAAACTACGATGACAGCATCGGCTATAATTTATACTATAACATAATTGTAAGCTCCATTAATAGAGGATTTTCCGACATTTAACCCCAGAGGGTTAACAGCCGTAAAATATATCTTCACGGGTACACTGAGGCGGTCTGTCGTACACAATTATATTATCTACATTACGTTGAACATGAATTTTGCAAAAGAGCATATTAATTTATATTATGTCATCATTATTTTATCATAAATCAGCTCGTGAACGGGCACTACTGAACACGATCAGCTCGTGAACGAACTGCAGACTTAATTCATTTATTCACTTGACAGACAGAACTGTGTTGCTGGGGAGTTTGTTGCGCCGTTTTTTCTTCACAGCATAAACACTAAGAAGCGGTGAAGGGCGAGCGTTTTTGGGGACTGTCTTTTGTAACATTAACATCCAAAAAGTAAGTAGTTCTAGTATATTTTGAATAAAATGAGTTTTGAAGTTGGAGTTGTAGCAGGGACTGTCTGCTTCTACCCGTTTCCTTTATGTAGCGGTTACCTGCACGGATCAGTACCGATAAGCACTGGTAGGTCAGCGCTGGTTACCTGCTTTCTTTATGTTTACGCCCTTATGTATTAATTCCCTTAGTTTTGAATCAATAATATATATAATAATAAAGAGGAGCTCGTGGCTAAATAATTACAGCCGCATAGACCGATCTTCCGGGTTAAGCCACGCTTGCCGAGGTTGGTCTGTGGATGGGTGACCATTTACCATAGCGAGTTTCCTCCGTGCCTCGGAAAGCACGTAAAGCCGTTGGTCCCGGCTGTCATTTGTAGATCTTTGACAGTCGTTACTGTTGGTCAGAATCCAGAAAGTCTGACAACCAGTCGTACCAAGAGTATTGTATTACCCAGTTACTGGGTTGTGGAGGTCTGATAGGCAGTCGCTCCATGTAAAATACTGATATTCAGGTGCATCCGGTTCGACTGGAAGCCGACCCCAACATAGTTGGGAAAAGGCTAGGCAGATGATGAGTTTTGAATCAATAAGTCCTATTAAGTGTTCCTACACCCAAAAGTATCCCCTGGATGCTACTGCTCAACCTCTTGCCGTAATCCCTAAGTAACTTCCTACATCAATCCAAGCAGCAAGAAGGTTTCATTTTATTTACCGAGAACCACGGTTATTCAATCTTCGTAGTAAAACTTAATTAAGAATCGGCGGAAAATACGCGAATACCGTACAAACCAACGTCGAAATATGTTAACAGACACATAACTCAGAAATTATCTTACGTACAGAAAATGAACGTAATGTATCTCTATTCTACATTCCGACCTCCTCCGACAAATGTTAGTTCGTAATAAATTGCCTCTTTACCATTACGTTTCGTTGCAGATACGCTAGTTCAACATTACCTAGGAACGAACAGATTGTAGTTGTTATTATACCTATTTATTTAGCTTTTAGCATTTCATATATAACATATCTCTGTCTAGCAGTGATATCCTGGCGATTGAATGATAACTTTTCATATTCCTTCGAAAAACATTAAAAGGAAACCTGGGACCTAATTCT